>CM070716.1:32232135-32843924 GCA_036346275.1 Otatea glauca | reverse complement strand
TGTCTTGATCTCTCCACCGTCGGTCATCATCTCTCGTCACGTCATTTTGACGAGTCTTCCTTTTCTTTTCCGAAGCAGCCCAACACGCTGTGCCTTTCGAATTTGACTTCTGTCCGTCGTCACACATGCGTCTCCACTTGATCTGTGCGCGCCCTATTAGCTCCGGTTGCGCACCACAGCTCTTGACCCAAGCATCGCCACTGCTGCGCTGCGCAGCCGCGACAACCTCGCCGATGCTATCCCGCGACCGCTGACCCATTCCACCCATTGTCAACGGCCATGCAATGGCGACTCTTGGCAAACGTGGTTTCTGGCAGCCCGTGGATCGACTCAGTCTCCACATCGTCGCTCCATCTCCCATTCCGCGTACCTATCGCACGGCTCTCAGCGACAACAATTGGTGTGCTACCATGCAACAGGAATTCGATGCTTTGTGTGCTAATCATACATGGGAGCTTGTTCCACATCCAGTTGGCGCTAACATCGTTACAGGTAAATGGATATTTCGGCACAAGTTGAAGCCCGATGGCTCCTTGGACTGATACAAAGCTCGTGGGTCCTTCGAGGCTTTTCTCAGCGCCCTGGGATCGACTTCGGTGAAACCTTCTCTCCAGTTGTTAAACCGGCCACCATGCGCACCGTCCTCACCCTTGCGCTCTCAAATGGTTGGCCGGTTCACCAGCTCGACATCAACAATGCCTTCCTCAACGGCACGCTTGCTGAGGTCGTCTACTGTCAACAACCATCCGGCTTCATCGACAACTCGCGCCCCACGCATGTCTGCCGCCTGAATTGATCACTTTATGGCCTCAATCGCATCGCTGGCTTCCTGTCGTCCTTGGGATTCACCGCCTCCAAGGCCGATCCGTCGTTGTTCATCTATCGGCGCGGCACCGACACAATGTACTTGCTGTTGTACGTCGGCGACATCGTCTGGCAACCGGCGACCACTCTTCTCCACCGAGTGATCGACTCCCTTCGTCGCGAGTTCTCACTCAAGGACATGGGCAACATCCACTACTTCCTCGGTGTCTCTGTCGAGCGTACTAGCACTGGGTTCCTCCTCTCTCAGCGCCGATGCTGAGGAGATCTGGCTCGGGCGGCATGAGTGCTCGCAAGCCTTGCGGCCGTGTTGGTCGACACCTCGTAAGCTCTCCTCCATCGGCCCTCCAGTTGCCTGTGCCACCGACTATCAGAGCATCGCCGGCGCCCTTCAGTACTTACATTCACGCGACCGGACATTGCGTACGCGGTACAACAGGCGTGTCTTCACATGCATGATCCTCGTGAATCGCATGCGAACCTCCTCAAGCGCATTCTCCGCTACCTCAAGGGTACCATCAACCACGGCCTTCAGCTTCATCGCACCTCGCCAGCGTCTCTCACCGCTTACATGGATGCCGATTGGGCAGGCTGCCCTGACACGAGGACGTCTACATCAGGCTATGCGGTCTTCCTCAGGGACAACCTTGTCTCATGGTCGTCCAAACAACAACAGACAGTCTCCCGCTCCAGCGCCGAAGCGGAGTACCGCGCTGTCGCCAATGCCATCGCCGAGTCATGTTGGCTTCGCCAACTCCTGACAGAACTCCATCGTCCCCTTCAGCAAGCGACCGTCGTATTCTGCAACAACATTAGTACAGTCTACCTCTCGACCAATCCTTCTAGCATCGGCGGACAAAGCACATTGAGATAGATCCCGCTTTGTTCCGAGCGTGTCGCCCTTGGTGA
Organism: Otatea glauca; assembly: GCA_036346275.1. Classification (NCBI taxonomy): domain Eukaryota; kingdom Viridiplantae; phylum Streptophyta; class Magnoliopsida; order Poales; family Poaceae; genus Otatea; species Otatea glauca. Next base: position 32,842,193 of record CM070716.1, on the reverse strand, counting down.
GGTCCGTGTTATGCGTTCCTACATATTCGCGGTTTGCGGATGTCTTCACCAAGGGCCTCACAAGCGACAATCTTCAAGGGGTTTTGTTCCGGTTTGAGCGTCAAGCCTCCTCCGATCCAGCTGCGGGGGTGCTAGCGAGCATGTTACCCATGCGCACGTAACGTGCATGCCTTCCAACCGAGAAGGTTGCTCGAGGCGACAAGCAAGGCAAGGAAATCGATCTTGAGAGGAAATCAAGTTAATCCAAAGCGATTCTCTTCTATGTTTAGAAGATAATCTCTTGATCTAATAGGCCTCTTTTTGTCATGTATCATCTCGGTTTTCTAACCGTCTCATTGCTGTACACCATATATGCCGATGGCCTCTAATGGAATAAGATAAGTGCAAATTATCGTAATTGCCTTCAAACAGAAAAATTTACCTATTTTTTGAAACCCTTCATTGCCCTTAAAAATTTTACTTTGTTCTACAATAAAATTCCACTTGTAATTTGATTGTCTCCGTAAAAAGAAAAGGCATTCCCGGTTTTACGATGTTTCTTGCACGGAACCGAAAGTCCACTGCACGTGCAGTGACTAAACCTGACAACTACTACATTGCAGAAGATCCTAGTGGTGTCCAATAAAAAAAGCCATAAAATCCCTAGCCCAGTCACGCCCACTTGCATGTGGGACCCACGAGAATTTTCTGCCTAAACCCTCCCATCCATCCCCATAATACCAAACTAGCCCCCATCCTTTGAAGGCCTATTAAACACGGAGGATACCTCTCGCTTTCCTCCCAACAAGAAGGCCAAATCCAGGCAGCCATTACTGCTGCTCGCTCCCATCCCGCTGCTGGGGACGCCTCGCCTCCACAAGTACAAGCAGATATCCACTTCCATTGACTGAGCCGCGCATCAGCGGAGGACTGATTGATTTGGCGCAATAAATTCCTGCCTCCCGCGCGCGCGCGATCATGGCTGCTGCTTCTGCAACGAGAAGGGCCGCCTCCTCGCTCTTCTCCCGCTGCCTCCTCTCCAGGCCTGCTGTCCCCTCTGCGCTCCGCAGGGCAGGTATATTGATTGCTCCATGCTTCTTGGACCCCTGCTCCTGTTACTGACTCTGTAGTGGTGATAAATCCTTTTTTTTAATCTTTTTTGGTGATGGTAACCATGTTGGTGTGTTTTTTTTTTCTTGGGGTTTTCCCCCCCTGTTCTTGGTTTTGGTTTCTTGGCATGGTTGGTGAGGAAAAGGCGCCACCCTTTTTGCTGTCTCCGTTCGAGCCCCAACTTACTTTGTGTTTCTTTGATCTTGTCGAGCGATTCTTATCCATTCTCTTTCGGCTAGGTTTTAGATCTAGGCTGGCTGACCTGATGATCTGAATGTAAAAACTTTTGATGATAATGGTCAGCAGTTTGTTTATCTGTGCTATCAGGTTAATTATTGGTTTGTGGATGACTGCTGATCGAAAAGGTTCAATCTTGGAGAACTCTCAAGTCTCCCTCGTAATGATTCTTCAATTAGCTTTTCTAAATTATCCTCTAGTATTTGTCTCTAGGTTATATTTTAACCACCCACATCTCTAGGAAAAATCCTCCTTGCATCTTCCATGGAACGTTGCTTTCCTCCACTTCTTGCGTTTCCTCTTTCCTCAGCTATTCCGGACGTTATGAGAAATGCCCGCCTTACCCTTTTCCTACGTCTCAAAATGTGCCGTTCCTTGGCTTTTTGCCGTCATGAGTGAGTCATGGCGTGAGCGGCAGTTTGGACTTTTCCCTGCAGATAAGATTTTTTCTGACATGTTAAGATGTCGATTTTTCCTCCTGTCGTTATCAGTACCGTGGAAAGAAAAAATCTGAGGTTTTGGTTTTCTGCCATTTTGTTTGCTACTCCTACGTCATAGATACAGTGAAACCAATCTGGCGTGTCTCACCTAACGAATTATAGAATATAGATACTCTAAATATTTGAGATGGATTTTATTTAAAATGACTGGGCAATTTTCCAGTTAACTGGATAGCACTGTAATATTTTTGCACGGTATTCAGTGGTCATGTAGTACGTGTCTAGCTGGATGGAATCAACACTACTGAGAGGAAATAATTAGGCAATTTTAAACCCATATTCTTGGTAACTAGATATTACTGCATCCTTGAAATTGATCAAGACACAAATGAAATGATAGATACTTACGACAGTAGTTGCTGGTTTTTCAGGTTAATTGTTTGTTGCTTCACAAAATTCCATATCATGTTTCCTACTGAATCTGACTTGCACCGAACAAATCCACCACATTCGTGAATTTGTGTTTTAGAATCGCATATGTAGTGGACATTTGTTTTACCATGTCATGTTTGGAGATATTTGCATTTTGTTTGGCACCAGATTTGATCTCACCACGATAATATATGGCTCATGTTGACGATGTTGAACATGAGTGAATACCTTTTATCTTAGGAAATCACCTCATTTGCTGACACATTTAGCAAAATGCTATTGTGCTACCGTATCTGACTTAAGTGCACTAACTCTGCCTTCAGATGGGACACGTGGATTGTTGCCCGGAATCCTTCAGAGGTTCAGCACTGCAGCAGCAGCAGAGGAGCCCATCTCGCCCCCGGTCCAAGTGAACTACACACAGCTCCTTATCAATGGCAACTTTGTTGATTCTGCATCTGGTACATTACTACAGCTCAACTAGTAATGAGGCTGTGGCTCATAGGGCCAGTTTGATGGGCTTCAGCTTCTCTGAGCACTATAGGCCTATGAATTGGAACTCTATAGGCTTCAGCTTGCTTTTGTATTTTCTTAGTTTTGATGTGAACTCACCATTCACAATGTGTCTTTGGATCTCATCAGGCAAGACTTTCCCAACTCTGGACCCTCGTACCGGGGAGGTGATTGCTAATGTGGCTGAAGGCGATGCGGAGGACATTAACCGTGCAGTTCTTGCGGCCCGCAAGGCATTTGATGAAGGGCCATGGCCAAAGATGACAGCCTACGTAAACACTTAAGCTTGGACTTTTTTTGCTGTTGTATTGTTATTATCTTAAGGCCCTGTTTTTGGGGGGGGGCGCTTAAAGCCAGCTTCAGCTTCTCAAAAGCCAGTAAATTCCCCCAAACAGCTCAGCTTTTGACATAAACAAAAAGCCATATATAACTAACAAAAGTCAAAAGCTGAAAGCTGGGCTAGACTTGCTTTTGAGCTTATTGCTAAGGGAAATTAACTATTTATTAAACGGTCTCTTATAAAAAACTACAGTAGTTTTTCAGTTCAGAAAACCAAAAAGCTGCTTTTCAGAAAAGCTACGGCTTACCCAAACAGGCCCTAAGTCATGCTCATAGACAGTTGAAATTTACCTCCACAGGAGAGATCCCGGATTCTGTTGCGATTTGCTGATTTGATTGAGAAGCACAATGATGAGCTTGCTGCACTGGAGACATGGGACAACGGGAAGCCGTATGAGCAAGCTGCCCACATTGAAGTGCCCATGGTGGCCCGACTTATGCGGTACTATGCTGGTGAGCAGCTTACTTCTGACATTACAAGAACAACCAGAACTAGTCAATAAGATGCCTATATACATGACTGATAGGGTTCCATTTCTGCTGAAATGTTTGCAGGTTGGGCTGACAAGATCCACGGGCTCATTGTACCAGCTGACGGCCCGCACCATGTACAGGTGCTGCACGAACCGATTGGTGTCGCAGGTCAGATCATCCCGTGGAACTTCCACTTCTGATGTTTGCCTGGAAAGTTGGCCCGCTTTGGCATGTGGGAACACTGTTGTGCTCAAGACTGCTGAACAAACTCCTCTGTCTGCTTTGTATATTTCTAAGCTGTTGCATGAGGTTGGTGCAATTGCTATTTCATATTTTTTTATTTTTTGCCGTGCCTTTCATAATTTTTATCCATTCTGGTAAATCAATTTCTACTCACTTCATGTTATTTATTTATTTTTGATGTAATGCTTCATGTAATTCCAAAACCTGTTACCTTTTTGAATGGAGTCGTCTGATGTTGACTTGTTGAGTAGTATCAAGATTAAAAGATGCTATAAATAGTTTTGCATAACCTTTTTGAATATTTGAGATAGTAGATGCATTTTTTTATGTATGTGCTTAGCGACCTCTCAAAACTCAATGCTATTTTATGGAATTTGTTCCATTGCTGAATGCTGACATAGGGATAAACATGCACCTCCAAATCTCCAACTACTCTCAAAAGAAACAATTTAGGGAAAAAAAAACTATCTCAGCTAGTGATAATAATTGCTACCTGCGTTCTTTTTTTTTATTTGTTATTTTGGACACCGACACAATCTCCAATACACAAATTTGACCATTACTTTTTCTAGTTATATGTTAGTAAAAATTATTAAAAATATAACAGCAGAAGTATTTTGTATGACAAATCTAGTTATACCATTTCCTCATTGTTTTGTGTGTATTAGTGGTCAAAGTTTTAAAAGGTTGACTACACGCGTTCTAAAACAACATCCAAAAAAACGGAGGGAGTATTTCCTAGAGACTATATTTCAAATTTCATTGCACTGAGTTCCTTCTTTAGTTCTTTGTCAATGTAACCATCAATTGACCCTTGCTTCACTGCATAGGATATTAATGCATCTCTGTCTTGGCCTGCACTAGTTTAAATAAATTGTTATACTCCATTATTCTAGCCTGCAAGGAACAGTGTTTTATGTGCCCTGCTTATGTTATTGGATCAGAACTGATCATAGTTTACATGATTAAATAGGCTGGACTCCCGGAGGGTGTCCTCAATGTGATATCTGGTTTTGGTCCTACTGCTGGTGCCGCTCTTGCTAGTCATATGGATGTTGATAAGGTAAACTTACGCTTCGTTTTAATTCTTGAATTATAGAGGATGGCAAGAAATATTATGCAATATGCACGTTTTCATGATTCAAATATTTAATCCAATTTTCTCCTAACAAACATATATTCCTTTCTATACAGCTTGCGTTCACTGGATCAACCGATACTGGCAAAATTGTTCTTGAGTTGGCTGCACGGAGCAATCTTAAGCCAGTGACACTGGAGCTAGGAGGCAAGTCTCCTTTTATCATCATGGATGATGCTGATGTTGACCATGCAGTTGAGCTTGCGCATTTTGCGCTGTTCTTTAACCAGGTACTCAGTTATTATGTCAAAACAAGCATGCTAATTGAGTTCAATAAGTTCTTTTTTACCTAAACGTATTCTTATCTTATGAACTTGTAAGGGACAATGCTGCTGCGCTGGGTCTCGCACATTTGTACATGAGCGTGTTTACGATGAGTTTGTTGAAAAGGCCAAAGTTCGTGCTTTGAAGCGTGTAGTTGGTGACCCATTCAAGAAAGGTGTTGAACAGGGTCCTCAGGTACATATTGTCCCTAATCAGGGTGTTTGATCATTATTTTGCAAACAGCAATCATGTTACCAACCATTCGTGCAATAGAACTCATGCAAGTTTCACGTTCTTAAGTTTGCAATCACATCATGCAATAAAAATCCTGCCTTCACATTTCCTTGTGTTGGAATAATGTTAATAGCACTAATGCAATTTTGCTCATTTCGTCCTAGAAATAGTTCAGTAGTACATTACGATGAATATAAGTGGATCCACACTTTGGACTGTTCCTAACCTTGCAAATTTTGTTTGCTTCTAGATTGACGATGAGCAATTCAACAAGATCTTGCGCTACATTAAATCAGGTGTTGACAGTGGAGCCACCCTCGTGACAGGTGGTGATAAGTTGGGTGGCAAAGGTTTCTACATCCAGCCAACAATTTTCTCAGATGTGCAGGTGAGTTTAGACTGCACCTTATCACAAATTCCCCATTCGATCTGTTGCAACATATGCTTGACATCTATTATAAGGTGGTTTTAGGATGGCATGAAGATTGCTCAAGAGGAGATATTTGGGCCTGTTCAGTCAATCCTCAAGTTCAAGTGAGTAACACTCTCTTGTCGATATGTCTACTATATGAAATTCTGAGTAGTAGCCAACAATCAAGAACAATAGCAAAACTTTTAGTAACGATTCATGCTGTTTTAACAGTGATCTCAATGAGGTCATCAAGAGAGCGAATGCAAGCCGCTACGGGTTGGCTGCTGGTGTTTTCACTAACAACTTGGACACAGCCAACACCCTGACGCGTGCGCTCAGAGCCGGGACTGTCTGGGTGAACTGCTTTGACATCTTTGACGCCGCGATCCCCTTCGGTGGTTACAAGATGAGTGGCATTGGAAGGGAGAAGGGCATTGACAGCCTGAAGAACTACCTGCAAATCAAGGCGGTCGTCACCCGGCTGAAGAACGCCGCATGGTTGTAAACATGAATATGAATGATCCTCCGGACACAGATTGTGGAGGATCATTCCTTTCTACATCTCGGAAGAACGTGAAAATCGCGATAATTGGATGGGAAGATGATGATGAAGAGCAGCTCTAATAAGCTTTGTCCTAGCATGGGTTGTCACTATCCCTAATAAGCCTCGTGGTTGGTGCTCATCTTATGTAGTTTGGTTTCCTTTTTCCACTGTGATAAGACTGATATATTGTAGCAACAGATATGTTCGTTATGAAATATCGCTTGTTGGGTAAGTGCCAATTTGTCCAGTCTACTTCCATTTGCCAGTAAACCGCCTTCTTCTGTTCTTGCTCTGCTAGTACTGCTACATTGCTGAAGCTCATGACATCACTATCGTTCATAAGTGATGCCATTGGTATGCAATGAATAGAATCTGTTTGATTAAGTTGAAGCTGTTGAGTTCGCATAACCGTGCCGGACATGCTACAGTAATTATTACCCTGTCGAACTAGTGCCACATCGGATTTCAGAAGTTGAGGATAAAATTAGTGAATCCTAATTTTGTGCGCGAGTGTCGGGACCCGAATCTGCAAATCCGGACCCTCGTGTATTACGGTCGATCCGGGATCACGCTAGCTTACACACTGATCATCTGAGGTTGCACATCACGAGACAATCACAAGGATATAAGAATAAATAGTGCAAACATGTATATAAAACGAGTTGTACAACCTTATGGTCTCCTTACAGATAAGTCAGCCACGCAGGGCTTACATTATTCAAAACAAAGAAATAGCAGCGGAACATAAAAAGTCGTGGAAGCCTCCATCTTGCCACAGGCAACCAGTCGGCTTGCCCCTAGTTGCTCGTGTCCTCGGCGTACTCCTCCTCCCATCTTGGTGTAGTCTCCTCCGCGATGTTGGGGTTGATAAGCAAGGTGGGGTGAGTACACAAGGCACTCAACAAGTAATGCCGAATGCGACACTATTACTATATGCAAAGCTTATTCCAATGGATTGGCTTAATTGATCCTTTTTTTTGCATCAAGCAGCATTTTTAAACTAGTATCTTGTTTAGATTAAAGCAGTGAAACAGATATAAGTAATACTAATTTCAAATGGTTTTTCTTGAAGATTCTCGGCACTGACCTTATCAGTTCATTTCCAACAACGGCACACACCACCCTTCCATGTTTTGTTTATGAAAAACTACCCTTTTGTAATCCCGAGCAATGCTCAATACCGTGAGCACGGCTATTGAATAGTTTTGACACTCTGCGGAGGTTGTACACTTTACCCACAAGATCTGACCGCTCACCACACGGTGATTGTCGCAACAAAGCTTTTGGGAACTTCTACCTTAACCAAAGAACCTCTCGGTATTGCCTTCACTATCACTTCCTCTCACAGGCCAAGTATAGGACCGGCCAATCACCGTTGGATGGGCACCAAGCCGTAGCAGTGCGCCCCCCCACGAGATACACCCCTGTGTCTTGTCACCCCGAGTATCGGAGGAAGATATCAGAACCCTAGTCAACTAGGTACATCCCATGTCGGACATGTGGTTGTACGGTTGACTCGAGATCAAAGGCTTGCAAGGTGAAGTCCTTAAGCGGCCAAGGCAAGACTTTCAACACTCAACGATGGCACACGACCCAATGTAGCACACAGACTCACATCACTCAACCACCCAATGCCACACAGGCCCACAGCACTGACCTCTTGCCACTTGCCCCAGTCTAAATCATTTTCCACCCAGTTGATTATTGTGCAACACATGCGGCAATAACTCAATATCGATGCGGAACCACACGAGTTCTTTGTACCTCAATCTCCACATGTGGCATCATCACACCACTTTTCAAAATACATTCAATATGTCTTTAATCAATATTGTAGCATTTTAGAAAGATCATTCATGATTCGTTGCAAGGCTAAGCATCTACTCACGGTCTAGCCTCCGTGTTGGCACAATATTAACATCCAACTAATATAATCAAAACTTAGGGTGACAATGATCTAGGCATACAATTAATAATTCAAGGTGGCATAACAAAATGGGTTGATTAACTACATTATCCCAAATTAATTTAAATTCATTTTAAATAATTAGCATGCATAGTTTCAAAGCATAAATTACATTTTAAAATCTGGGATCAAAATGATCAAAGCATCACTTGCCTTCAAAGAGCTGCGGTCGTGTTAGAAGCTTGGTCTTGGCGGCGAATTCTTCTTGAAACCTTAGGTAAATTTGCGTCTCTGGCGTTCAAATAAAATATGCAATAAATAGCTAATACAGACGACTAGATAATCTCAAAATTCAAATAAAATTCATCATTAAATAGATCACAATTTTATGAATTTTTAGAAATTTGAATCACCCAAATCCGAGTTAAAATGCAAAAGTTATAGTCATTTGAAGTTTTGAATAAAATCGAAAATCTGAAATTAGAAAATCCGATTTTCCAAATTATTTTTATACTTGAAATTCGCATTTATGACGTCAGCACCGAAATGAATTTCCGTCGAAATATTTTTATATATGAAAATATTTATGACGTCGGCGATAACGTCGGCCACGACGCGTGTACGCCCAGAGGCTGCCACGTCGCTCTGGTCTAGCGTGGACTTGGTTCACGAGCGGTGCTGGAACACGCGGCAAAATCGGACCGTTCGCTAAAACCGGCGGTCGGATCCTCACGCGCGCCGCGCAATAAGCCGAGATCGTCGCGACGCGCGTCGCGCATCCGGTGATCGACCACGCATCGGTAGCGGCGGCGGCGGGCTCCACGCCTCCGCGTCGCACATCCGGTGATCGACCTAAATCCAGCGGTTGGATTCGCGACCGACGCGGCGCCTCGATTTACTCGTAGCCACGCAGCGACGATCGCGCGGCGCGAAAGCAACGGCGGATCGGTCTGCTGCGGTCAAAGCAACCACGCGTCGTGCGAGATTGGATGAAGGTGCGGCGCTACCACGCGCCGCGTTCAAATCTGAGCGGCGCGGATCCTAGGGCAAAACGGTCTGAACTCAACCGTTTATATCCGATCAAGCGGCTCGAGTTACGGGGCTGTTTACTATTCACGGCTTGGCGTGGCTCAATCCTATGCATACACTAACGATCCAGCGGTGAGATGTAACCAAGTTACAGAGACTAGATCTAATCTCTACCGTTCAACGGATCTAACGGTCAAGATCTACTAATAGCCTAATGTCGAGATCTAATCTCGCCGCACATACGGATCTAACATCTATAATTTAATCCAAGCGTAAGCAGAGAAGTGGATCGTGGACTCACCAAAACCGAGCGATGAGGATCGGACGGCGGCGGAAGTTGGCGAGGTCGCGGCGGCGCGAAGGAACAGTCGCGGGCGAGGAAAACGAGGGCGTCGGCGGCGTTGCGGGCGTTTCGGCGTGAAGAAGTGGCGCGTTCGGCGCGTCTCGGCGAATCGGTACCCGGTGACCTCAACAACGGCGGAAGTGGACCGCGGCGACGCAAACGGCGGAGAAGCGATGGCGATCGCAGGGAACAACTACGGCGAGCTCGTTCGAGCGCTAGAGAGGTCTTGGCGTGCGTGCAAGGTGTCAAAAACGCGGCGAGAAGAGTTACGCGGACGCGCTACTCGGTGCATTTTAAGGGCCTCGGCGTGCGCGCTACGGTGGCGAAACAAGCGGTAGCGGTCGGCGGCGTTAGCTCGGTGATCTCGCGTGAGCGGCCGGCGTGGCGCAATCACGGACGTCCGCGCGGATTGGATCGGATGGCTCGCGTCGCTAAACGGCGTGGCACCGCGCAAGCGTTCGATCAAGATCGAGCGGTTCGGTGAAGCGGCGCTAGGGTTTGGCGCGGATGGGTGGCGGCGCGCGACAATGGGCTCGGCCATTTCATTCATAGCCATTTTAAAACCTTTTCAATAAAAATAATTCTAGAAATTCATTTAATTCATTTGGGACTTTTAAAATAGCGAAAAATTCTAGAAAAATTCAGAAAATACCTTGAGATATTTGGAACTCAAATAAAATATTTTCAATAAAACTTTGCTAGAACTTATACATTATTTAATTGTTTTCAAGGAAGGCTAGTTTTGAGTAATTCCAAATAAATTTCGATAAATTCTCAAGAATTCACAAAAATCAAAAATACTCTCAAAATTTAAACTAGAGCAAAAATTAGGTGTTACAAACCTCCCCCATATGAGAATCTCGTCCCGAGATTGGGGTTATCTGAGGAATAGGTTAGGAACTCCTTCTTGAGATCTTCTTCACGTTCCCACGTCGCTTCACTTTCCGAATGGTTGCTCCTTGAACTCTGCGAAGCGTGTTGACTTGTTCCTTGTCTCTCGTCCATTATGTCCGAATCTTCATCGGATGTTCTTTGTAAGTCGATCTTCTTGCGGCTCAATTGTCTCTAACGGTGTTTGCTCTTAGGTACTCGAAGACACTTCTTGATTGAGACACATGGAATCGTCATGCACTCTGCCAAAGGCGGCGGTAACTCTAAGCGTCACGCAACTTCACCCTTGCGGCTCAAGATTTTGAATGGTCCGACATACACAGGTGTAAGCTTCCCTTTGCATGGAACCTTCGACTCCTTTGAGTGGTGTTACTCTAAGATACACAAAATCTTGGGTTCAAAGCTTAGTTCCTGCGGCGGTTGTCGGCATAACTCTTTTACTGGATTGTGCAATCTTCAATCTTTCCACGACCGAGGTGATCGTGCTTCCGCTTCTTGAAGAATGTCCGTCCGAAAACATGTCGTTACTTTGTCTCATTCCAATTCAATGGTGTTCGAGCGGGACCTACCATCTGAGCTTCAAATGGAGACATTTGTAAGCTCGCTTGATACTTGTTGTTGTAACTAAACTCAAAGCATAAGGCAAACACTTGTCCCATGAAGTGGAATATGCTAAGGCACATGCCCTCAACATATCCTCCAATATCGATTGACTCTCTCGGTTTGTCCATCCATGCGGATGGTATCTTTGTCTTGAAGTTCAAGCGAGTCCCCATTGCTTCATGAAGCTTACCCGAATCTGGAGGTAAATTGGGTACCTCTGTCGACACTATCTTTTCGGCACTCCATGTAAGCAGACAATTACGGACATATAAAGTTACGCTAACCGGTCTCGGAATAAGTGGTCTTCTTGGTATGAAATGTGCCACCTTAGTTAAGCGATCTACTATGACCCATATGGAATCATATCCACTTTGCGTTACGGGCAATCGGTTATAAAATCCATACCAATTTCCTCCCATTTCCATTCGGTATCTTTAAGGGTTGTAATAGCCTGCTTGTCTTTGGTGCATAGCTTTGACCCTTTGGCATATGTCACATAATGCAACGATTCGCGACTTCTCGTTTCATGCTTGGCCACCAAAATTTTTCCTTCAAATCTTGATACATTTCGCACTTCTGGATGAATTGAGTACTTGGAGTCATGGGCCTCTCCTGATTAATCGCTTCAACTCCTTTTTGTTCGGCACACAAATCGCCCTTTAAACCACATAGTACCTTGTTCATCGGTTTAAAATCTTTTGCTTTGCCTTCATCCATTTTGCCCTTAATTCTTTTGATCTTATCATCATCTTTACGCCTTCACGATCGATCTTCGGGGTAGGTCTTACTTCAAGGTTACTAGGAATCCTTTTGGTACCATTTCCAATTCTAGTTTCGAAATCCTTACACAGTGCTGACTTGTTTCCAACGACATATTTACAACTGTGGTTCTTTACGCTCAAGGCGTCGCCACCACGTTAGCTTTCCCGGGTGGTAGTGAATTCCCACATTATAATCCTTGATTAACTCTAACCATCTTCTTTGCCTCATATTTAGGTCACTTGTGTGAAAATATACTTAAGGCTTTTATGATCGATTATATACTTCACATCTATTTCGATGAGATGATGGCGCCATATTTTTAGTGCATGCACTACGGCTGACTAATTCTAAATCATGAGTCGGATAGTTCTCCTCATGTGGTCTCAATTGCCTCGATGCATAGGCAATTACCTTCCTATTTTGCATCAACACGCATCCCAATCCCACGACGCGATGCATCACAATAGATGTCAAAGTCTTGGTGAGCGTCTGGTAAAACTAATACAGTGCCGATGTTAACCTCCTTTTCAATTCTGAAAATTCTTCTCACACTCGGTGTCCATAAAAATTTCTTTTCTTTTTCAATAATTGCGTAAGAGGTCTACATAATCGAGAGAATCCTTCAATGAATCGACGGTAATACCCGCCATTCCAAGGAAACTACGGTTTGGGTTACCGTCTTGGTATTCCCAATGTAAAACCGTTTCCACTTTCTTTGGATCTCTGACAACTCCTTCTGCTTTGTCATTATGTGTCCAAGAAATTCCACCTTATCTTTCCGAAATCACATTTGCTAAATTTACGCAAACAAGCGTTGTTCCCTCAACTTTTCAAGGACTAGCCTCAAGTGCTCGGCGTGCTCTTCTCTCGTCTTGGAATAGATAAGGATGTCATCTATGAATCTGACGACGAACTTATCCAAGTTTTCCATAAAACCTTATTCATTAAGTTCATGAAATATCTTTGGTGCATTTGTCGGACCAAAAGGCATCACTTTGTAAACTCGTAGTGTCCATATCTTGACGAAAATGCGGTCTTGAATATCCTCCGATCGGATCTTGGTGATGGTATCTCGATCGAAGATCAATTTTGGAGAATACTCTGCTCCTCTCAAGCGGTCAAACAAATCATCGATCCGGTAGCGGATACTTATTCTTTATCGTCACATCATTGAGTGCACGATAGTCTATACACATCCTGAAACTTCCGTCCTTCTTCTTAACGAATAAGGCAGTGCTCCCCATGGCGATGAACTAGGTCTTATAAATCCCTTTTCAGTGAGTTCTTCAATTTGCTTCTTCATTTCCACCAATTCCTCTGTGGACATCCCTGTAAGGTCTCTTAGCTATTGGAGCTGTCCACAGGACTAGTTCTATCACGAACTCGATATCTCTATCTGGCGGCATTTAGGTAAATCTTCCGGGAAAACATCAGGATATTCATTGACTATGGAGACTTCCTCTAAGGTCGGCGATCTTCATCTTTGTTGACCATCAATTGTCCATCTCGCATCTGGTTTCGCTTCAAACTCAATTTTCTTTCCATCAGGGCTCTCGGCCGATATGACTCTTTTCCATGATCCAATACGCCTTGTGATCGATTAACCAATCCATTCCGAGGATAACATCCAAGGTTTGGGTATTAAGGACGATTAAGTTAGCTAGGAACTCAACTCCATTAATTATTATTCCTACCCCAGAACATCCTACTTTAGATCGGAGTTCTGATCCAGTGGATTGGACTATGAGCACACATTTAAGATTCACTATTTCCATATCATTTTGAACAGCAAAATCTCGGGAAATAAAAGAATGCGAAGCTCCGGAATCAAATAAAGCGATGGTGATCTTGAGTTTACTAGGAACTTACCCGATTACAACGTCGAGGCGTTACGGACTTCATCTGTTTGTGATGTGGTTGACTACGCCTCGTGCAGTTCCTTGGGATGGAGTCGCTGTTGATGCCCCGCGGTTCATGATTGGTGCGGAGTCCTTGCGGTGTGTTCCCAGTGTTAAAGCGAACAGGGTGACACCTCCTTCTTAGAGGCGATTGTTGGCAAAATGCCCCATTTCATTGCAATGATAGCAACGTCTTCCCACGGCACGAGAGGTTCCTCGATCTGTGCCATAGTTTGCCGAGTCGAACATTTTGACCCATCGAGGCGATTTGCGCGGTGGTGCCACATCATTGCCTCTAGGTGGTGCAGAATGATTTGTTGGGGTGCCGTCCTCTGCCTCTGCTGCCTCGCGACCTCCTTGTTGCGCCATTCTGCGCTTCTGTTGTCATCCAACTCTCGGCGCTTGTCCTCTAAGATCGGGCTTTGTTAACTAACTCTTGAAAGTCGGGAATGTGTGGGTGATCGGTCCACTGCAACCTCGCATTCAATCCCTTCATGAAGCGGGATTATGCGGCCTTATCCGTAGCCACGTCCTGCAGTGCGTAGCGTGCAGTTAGGTGAACTTGTTGGTGTCGCCACCGATCGCCGCCTTGCTTGAGGCTTGAACTCCTCCTTTTAAGATCCATGATACCCTCGGGTACATGGTATGCGACGGAAGGCCGAGGTGAATTCCTCCCATGTGATACTCTGCGGGTCCTCATGAGTTGCGCAAGTTTTCCCACCATTCTGCGGCGGTCCCTTGAGTTGATGAGAGGCATAGAGTACCCTCTCATGTCCTACACATTGGGTAATGTGCACTTCCTTTCAATTGTCCTTAGCCAATCGTCCGCTTCGGTGGATTGGCGTTACGAGAAAGTGGGTGGGCGAGTTCTCATAAACTCCGACAATGCGGAGTAGGGTGTGGTCCATGGTTGCCCCAGGTTGAACATTCGCAGCAGCTTGATTGGATATCTGCTGCATGGTTTGAACCATCGTGGTCATGAGTTGAGTGCGGCTGTCAAAAGGCTCCCGTGTTACGCATATCGACTGCGGTGGTTGAGAATCGCTCTTCATTACGGTTGTCCGTCTGTTAGCTCCACTTCACTGGCTCCAACATTTCCACGAGTCCTCACCATCTTTGCAAGCTTCAATGGTTAAGAAAAGAAGAAAGCATAGACAAGTAAAAGAACTTATGTGGGGAAGCAGGTGTAACTTAAATTATTTAGCCACTTTATTGATATAATATAAAGCGGTATGGTTGCTCACAAGTGCCTAAGGGCAATGCAACACATACGTGACACTCACAACCAAAAGCAAGTAAGCAAACATAGGAATCCATGACAACTCACACCTAAGGGTAACTCAAACAAAGACGCGACTCGGATATTCGAGTCTCGACACTACACTCTACTAGACTCGATCACTCATCGAGCCAACCCGGCCGCGGCTTCCCGGGCGTGCCGTAGTCTTTGTGGCATTAGGGCGGCCGGTCACGTGACTCTCTGCGGCGGGTGCAAAAGACCCCATCGACTCTGCTGGTCCCGGCTGCTGCTCTGCTCGGGCGCCTCTGCTCGGCTCCTCCGGATCTGGATCATGTAACTCGGGATCGGTTGGGCTCGGGTCCATACAAAGCCATCTCCAACTCCTGGATCTTACGTATGGCATGAGCTAAGTTCTCCGGTGTTGGGTTCTTGCCTCTATAACCTCGTCGCGGGTCCTCTGCAACTCCGGTCGTCTCGTCCAAGGCGTCCTCTGGCGATGGCGTACCTTGCAGTGGGTGATAGTGGCGTCCTCCTCCACAAGCTCCATCTGTCCAAATGATTGTCTCGACGCGGATGGTGGCGGAAGGCGGTGCCCTCTAACTCTGCGGAGTAAGTGCGGGCAATCCGCCGCATCGCTCGACGCGACGTCTCACGAATCCGGCCTCGAAGAAGACCTCCTGGCGGTGATGTAGATAGGGCGACTCGCCTCGTCCTCTCCGAGCATACATCGTGATCTTGGCGTCCCCAGCGGCGTCAAGTCTGCCCGCACCACCAAGTCCTCGATGCAGTGGTCGGTCAAAACCTCCAAGCAAGCTGCATCATACGCCATAACTCATGGCGTATCCTCGGTGCGCTCTCCATAGGTATGGATCATCCTCATCGCCAAAACAAACCTTGTTTAAATTAAATAGAGAATAATAAAAATTGGCATAGGTATGAATAAGGAGAAGAGATAAGTCGAGATTTCTTTGACATTCTTGCTCAAGTTGATTAGGTCTTTAGAAAATAGTTTTCACCCTCCTAGGCACAACCAAACTAAGGTCAAGGCCTACAGTCGACTGCTCGATACCACCTCTGTCGGGACCGAATGCGCAAATCCGGACCCTCTGTGTATTACATGCGATCCCAGATCACGCTAGCACACACATCATACGAGGTTGCACATCACAGACATTCACAAGGATATAAGAATAAATAGTGCAAACATGTATATAAAGCGAGTTGTACAACCTTATGGTCTCCTTACAGATAAATCGACCACGCAGGAGCACATTATTCAAAACAAAGAAATAGCGGCGGAACATAAAAAGTCGTGGAAGCCTCCATCTTGCCACAGAGCAACCGTAGGCTTGCCCCTAGTTGCTCGTGTCCTCGGCGTACTCCTCCTCCCATCTTGGTGTAGTCTCCTCCACCGATGTTGGGGTTGATAAGCAAGGTGGGGTGAGTACACAAGGCACTCAACAAGTAATGCATGAATGCGACACTATTACTATATGCAAAGCTTATTCCAATGGATTGGCTTAATTGATTCTTTTTGCATCAAGCGGCATTTTTAAACTAGTATCTTGTTTAGATTAAGCGTTGAAACAGATATAAGTAATACTAATTTCAAATGGTTTTCTTGAAGATTCTCGGCACACACCTTATCAGTTCATTTCCAACAACGCACACACCACCCTTCCATGTTTTGTTTATGAAAAACTACCCCTTGATTGTAATCCCGAGCAATGCTCAATACCGTGAGCACGGCTATTGAATAGTTTTGACACTCTGCAGAGGTTGTACACTTTACCCACAAGATACACCGCTCACCACACGGTGATTGTCGCAACAAAGCTTTTCAGAACTTCTACCTTAACTAAAGAACCTCTCGGTATTGCCTTCACTATCACTTCCCTCACAGAGCGAAGTATAGGACCGGCCAATCACCGTTGGATGGGCACCAAGCCGTAGCAGTGCGCTCCCCATACAGATACACCCTGTGTCTTGTCACCCCGAGTATCGGAGGAAGATATCAGAACCCTAGTCAACTAGGTGCATCCCATGTCGGACATGTGGTTGTACGGTTGACTCAGATCAAAGGCTTGCAAGGTGAAGTCCTTAGCGGCCAAGGCAAGACTTTCAACACTCAACGATGGCACACGGCCCAATGTAGCACAGACTCACATCACTCAACAACCCAATGCCACAGGCCCACGGCACCTGACCTCTTGCCACTTGCCCCAGTCTAAATCATTTTCCACCCAGTTGATTATTGTGCAACACATGCGGCCAATAACTCAATATCGATGCGGAACCACACAAGTTCTTTGTACCTCAATCTCAACATGTGGCATCATCACACCACTTTTCAAAATACATTCAATATGTCTTTAATCAATATTGTAGCATTTTTAGAAAGATCATTCATGATTCGTTGCAAGGCTAAGCATCTACTCACGGTCTAGCCTCCGTGTTGGCACAATATTAACATCCAACTAATATAATCAAAACTTAGGGTGACAATGATCTAGGCATACAATTAATAATTCAAGGTGGCATAACAAAATGGGTTGATTAACTACATTATCCCAAATTAATTTAAATTCATTTTAAATAATTAGCATGCATAGTTTCAAAGCATAAATTACATTTTAAAATCTGGGATCAAAATGATCAAAGCATCACTTGCCTTCAAAGAGCTGCGGGTCGTGTTCCGAAGCTTGGTCTTGAGCGACGAATTCTTCTTCGAATCCTTCCGGTAAATTTGCGTCTACGCGTTCAAATAAAATATGCAATAAATAGCTAATACAGACGACTAGATAATCTCAAAAATTCAAATAAAATTCATCATTAAATAGATCACAATTTTATGAATTTTTAGAAATTTGAATCACCCAAATCCGAGTTAAAATGCAAAAGTTATAGTCATTTGAAGTTTTGAATAAAATCTGAAAATACTGAAATTAGAAAATCCGATTTTTCCAAATTATTTTTATACTTGAAATTCGCATTTATGACGTCAGCACCGAAATGAATTTCCGTCGAAATATTTTTATATATGAAAATATTTATGACGTCAGCGATGACGTCAGCACGACACGTGGCACGCCCAGAGGCTGCCACGTCGCTCTGGTCTAGCGTGGACTTGGTTCACGTAAGCGGTCTGAATCGCGGCAAAATCGGACCGTTCGCTAAAACCGACGGTCGGATCCTCAGCGCGCACCGGCGCGACCGAGATCGTCGCGACGCGTCGCGCATCGGTGATCGACCACGCATCCGGTAGCGGCGACGGGCCCACGCCCACGCGTCGCACATCCGGTGGTCGGCCTAAATCCAACGGTTGGATTCCGCACCGACGCGGCGGCGCCTCGATTTACTCGTAGCCACGCGGCACGATCGCGTGGCGCGCCGAAAGCAACGGCCGGATCGGTCTCGCTGCGGTCAAAGCAACCCGCGCCCGGCGAGATTGGATGAAGGTGCGGCGCTACCACCGCCGCGCGTTCAAATCTGAGCAGCGCGGATCCTAGGGCAAAACAGATCTGAACTCAACCGTTTATATCCGATCAAGCGGCTCGAGTTCGGGTGTTTACTATTCACGCGCTTGAGCGTGGCTCAATCCTATGCATACACTAACGATCCAGCGGTGAGATGTAACCAAATTCTGAGACTAGATCTAATCTCTACCGTTCAACCCGGATCTAACGGTCAAGATCTACTAATAGCCTAATGTCGGATCTAATCTCGCGCGCATTCTGGATCTAACGTCTATAATTTAATCCAAGCGTAAGCAGAGAAGTGGATCGTGGACTCACCAAAACCGGCGATGAGGATCGGACGGCGGCGGAAGTTGGCGAGGTCAGCGGCGGCGCGAAGGAACAGTCGCCGGGTCGAGGAAGACGAGGACGTCGGCGGCGTTGGGCGTTCCGGCGTGAAGAAGTGGCGCGTTCGACGCGTCTCGGCGAGATCGGTACCCGGTGACCTCAACAACGGCGGAAGTGGACGGCGGCGACGCAAGCGACGGAGAACGATGGCGATGCGAGGGAACAACTACGGCGAGCTCGTTCAGCGCTAGAGAGGTCTTGGCGTGCGTGCAAGGTGTCAAAAAGCGGCGAGAAGAGTTACGCCAGACGCGCTACTCGGTGCACTTTAGGGGCCTCGGCGTGCGCTACGGTGGCGAAACAAGCGGTAGCGGTCGGCGGCGTTAGCTCGGTGATCTCGCGTAGGCGGCCGGCGTGGCGCAATCACGGGCGTCCGCGCGGATTGGATCGGATGGCTCGCGTCGATCGCAAACGGCGTGGCACTGCAGCAAGCGTTCGATCAAGATCGAGCGGTTCGGTTGGCGGCGCTAGGGTTTCGGCGCGGATGGGTGGCGGCAGCGCAGCGAGAATGGGCTCGCCCATTACATTCATAACCATTTTAAAACCTTTTCAATAAAAATAATTCTAGAAATTCATTTAATTCATTTGGGACTTTTAAAATAGCGAGAAAAATTCTAGAAAAATTCAGAAAATACCTTGAGATATTTGGAACTCAAATAAAATATTTTCAATAAAACTTTGCTAGAACTTATACATTATTTAATTGTTTTCAAGGAAGGCTAGTTTTGAGTAATTCCAAATAAATTTGATAAATTCTCAAGAATTCACAAAAATCAAAAATACTCTCAAAATTTAAACTAGAGCAAAAATTAGGGTGTTACAAACCTCCCCTTAATGAGAATCTCGTCCCGAGATTGGGGGTATCTGAGGAATAGGTTAGGAACTCCTTCTTGAGATCTTCTTCACGCTCCCACGTCGCTTCACTTTCCGAATGGTTGCTCCAATGAACTCTGCAGAAGCGTGTTGACTTGTTCCTTGTCTCTCCGTCCATTATGTCCGAATCTTCATCGGATGTTCTTTGTAAGTCGATCTTCTTGCGGCTCAATTGTCTCTAACGGTGTTTGCTCTTCCGGTACTCAAGACACTTCTTGATTGAGACACATGGAATCGTCATGCACTCGCCAAAGGCGGCGGTAACTCTAAGCGACACGCAACTTCACCCTTGCGGCTCAAGATTTTGAATGGTCCGACATACCTGGGTGTAAGCTTCCCTTTTGCATGGAACCTTCTGACTCCTTTGAGTGGTGTTACTCTAAGATACACAAAATCTTCGGGTTCAAAGCTTAGTTCCCTGCGACGGTTGTCAGCATAACTCTTTTGACTGGATTGTGCAATCTTCAATCTTTCCCTGACCAGGGTGATCTGTGCTTCCGCTTCTTGAAGAATGTCTGGTCCGAAAACATGTCGTTCGCCTGTCTCATTCCAATTCAATGGTGTTCGACAGGACCTACCATACAGAGCTTCAAATGGAGACATTTGTAAGCTAAGCTTGATAATCGTTGTTGTAACTAAACTCGGCATAAGGCAAACACTTGTCCCATGAAGTGGAATATGCTAAGGCACATGCCCTCAACATATCCTCCAATATCTGATTGACTCTCTCAGTTTGTCCATCATGCTGCGGATGGTATCTTTGTCTTGAAGTTCAAACGAGTCCCCATTGCTTCATGAAGCTTACCCCAGAATCTGGAGGTAAATTGGGTACCTCTGTCCGACACTATCTTTTTCGGCACTCCATGTAAACAGACAATTCTGGACATATAAAGTTACGCTAACGGTCTCGGAATAAGTGGTCTTCTTGGTATGAAATGTGCCACCTTAGTTAAGCGATCTACTATGACCCATATGGAATCATATCCACTTTGCGTTACGGGCAATCCGGTTATAAAATCCATACCAATTTCCTCCCATTTCCATTCGGTATCTTTAAGGGTTGTAATAGCCTGCGGCCTTTGGTGCATAGCTTTGACCCTTTGGCATATGTCACATAATGCAACGATTCGCGACTTCTCGTTTCATGCTTGGCCACCAAAATTTTCCTTCAAATCTTGATACATTTTCGCACTTCTGGATGAATTGAGTACTTGGAGTCATGGGCCTCTCCCGATTGCTCGCTTCAACTCCTTTTTGTTGGCACACAAATCGCCCTTTAAACCACATAGTACCTTGTTCATCAGATTTAAAATCTTTTGCTTTGCCTTCATCCATTTTGCCCTTAATTCTTTTGATCTTATCATCATCTTTACGCCCTTCCACGATCGATCTTCGAGGTAGGTCTTACTTCAAGGTTACTAGGAATCCTTTTGGTACCATTTCCAATTCTAGTTCGAAATCCTTACACAATTCTGCTGACTTGTTTCCAACAAACATATTTACACTGTGGTTCTTTACGCTCAAGGCGTCGCCACCACGTTGGCTTTCCCGGGTGGTAGTGAATTCCACATTATAATCCTTGATTAACTCTAACCATCTTCTTTGCCTCATATTTAGGTCACTTGTGTGAAAATATACTTAAGGCTTTTATGATCGGTATATACTTCACATCTATTTTCGATGAGATGATGGCGCCATATTTTTAGTGCATGCACTACGACTAATTCTAAATCATGAGTCGGATAGTTCTCCTCATGTGGTCTCAATTGCCTCGATGCATAGGCAATTACCTTCCTATTTTGCATCAACACGCATCCCAATCCACGACGCGATGCATCACAATAGATGTCAAAGTCTTGGTGAGCGTCTGGTAAAACTAATACAGTGCGATGTTAACCTCCTTTTCAATTCTGAAAATTCTTCTCACACTCGGTGTCCATAAAAATTTCTTTTCTTTTTCAACAATTGCGTAAGAGGTCTCTTAATCGTAGAGAATCCTTCAATGAATCGACGGTAATACCCGCCATTCCAAGGAAACTACGGTTTGGGTTACCGTCTT
Organism: Otatea glauca; assembly: GCA_036346275.1. Taxonomy (NCBI): domain Eukaryota; kingdom Viridiplantae; phylum Streptophyta; class Magnoliopsida; order Poales; family Poaceae; genus Otatea; species Otatea glauca. Next base: position 32,820,370 of record CM070716.1, on the reverse strand, counting down.
GGTTATTCCCAATGTAAAACCGTTTCCACTTTCTTTGGATCTCTGACAACTCCTTCTGCTGTCATTATGTGTCCAAGAAATTCCACCTTATCTTTCGTAAATCACATTTGCTAAATTTCGCAAACAAGCCGTTGTTCCTCAACTTTTCAAGGACTAGCCTCAAGTGCTCGGCGTGCTCTTCTCTCGTCTTGGAATAGATAAGGATGTCATCTATGAATCTGACGGCGAACTTATCCAAGTTTTCCATAAAACCTTATTCATTAAGTTCATGAAATATCTTTGGTGCATTTGTCGGACCAAAAGGCATCACTTTGTAAACTCGTAGTGTCCATATCTTGGCGAAAATGCGATCTTGAATATCCTCGATCGGATCTTGGTGATGGTATCTGATCGAAGATCAATTTTGGAGAATACTCTGCTCCTCTCAAGCTGGTCAAACAAATCATCGATCTGGGTAGCGGATACTTATTCTTTATCGTCACATCATTGAGTGCACGATAGTCTATACACATCCTGAAACTTCCGTCCTTCTTCTTAACGAATAAGACAGTGCTCCCCATGGCGATGAACTAGGTCTTATAAATCCCTTTTCAGCGAGTTCTTCAATTTGCTTCTTCATTTCCACCAATTCCTCTGTGGACATCCTGTAAGGTCTCTTAGCTATTGGAGCTGTCCACAGGACTAGTTCTATCACGAACTCGATATCTCTATCCGCGGCATTCGGGTAAATCTTCCGGGAAAACATCCGGATATTCATTGACTATGGAGACTTCCTCTAAGGTCGATCTTCATCTTTGTTGACCATCAATTGTCCATCTCAAATCTTGGTTTCGCTTCAAACTCAATTTTCTTTCCATCAGGGCTCGACCGATATGACTCTTTTCCATGATCCAATCGCCTTGTGATCGATTAACCAATCCATTCCAGGATAACATCCAAGGTTTGGGTATTAAGGGCGATTAAGTTCGCTAGGAACTCAACTCCATTAATTATTATTCCTACCCGAACATCCTACTTTAGATCGGAGTTACGATCCGAGATTGGACTATGAGCACACATTTAAGATTCACTATTTCCATATCATTTTGAACAGCAAAATCTCGGAAATAAAAGAATCGAAGCTCGGAATCAAATAAAGCGATGGTGATGCGAGTTTACTAGAACTTACCCGATTACAACGTCGAGGCGTTACGGACTTCATCTGTGTGATGTGGTTGACTACGCCTCGTGCAGTTCCTTGGGATGGAGTCATTCGCTTTGTTGATGCCCCGCGGTTCATGATTGGTGCGGAGTCCTTGCGGTGTGTTCCCGTGTTAAAGCGAACCGGGTGACACCTCCTTCTTAGGGCGATTGTTGGCAAAATGCCCCATTTCATTGCAATGATAGCAACGTCTTCCCACGGCCGAGAGGTTCCTCCATCTGTGCCATAGTTAGGTGAGTCTGAACATTTTGACCCATCGAGCGATTTGCCGCGGTGGTGCCACATCATTGCCTCTAGGCTGGTACCGAATGAGTGTTGGGTGCCGTCCTCTGCCTCTGCTTGCCCGACGACCTCCTTGTTGCGCCATTCTGCGCTTCTGTTGTCATCCAACTCTCGGCGCTTGTCCTCTAAGATCGTGGCTTTGTTAACTAACTCTTGAAAGTCGGGAATGTGTGGGTGATCGGTCCACTGCAACCTCGCATTCAATCCCTTCATGAAGCGGGATTATGCGGCCTTATCCGTAGCCACGTCCTGCAGTGCGTAGCGTGCGGTTAGGTGAACTTGTTCGGTAATCGCCATCGATCGCCGCCTTGCTTGAGCTTGAACTCCTCCTTTTAAGATCCATGATACCCTCGGGTACATGGTGCGACGGAAGGCCGAGGTGAATTCTCCCATGTGATACTCTGCGGGTCCTCATGAGTGCGCAGGTTTTCCCACCATTCTGCGGCGGTCCCTTCGAGTTGATGAGAGGCATAGAGTACCCTCTCATGTCCTACACATTGGGTAATGTGCGACTTCCTTTCAATTGTCCTTAGCCAATCGTCCGCTTCGGTGGATTGGCGTTACGAGAAAGTGGGTGGGCGAGTTCTCATAAACTCCGACAACGGAGTAGGGTGTGGTCCATGGTTGCCCCTGGTTGAACATTCGCAGCAGCTTGATTGGATATCTGCTGCATGGTTTGAACCATCGTGGTCATGAGTTGAGTGCAGGCTGTCAAAAGGCTCCCGGAGTTACGCATATCGACTGCGGTGGTTGAGAATCGACTCTTCATTACAGTTGTCCGTCAGTTAGCTCCACTTCATTGGCTCCAACATTTCCACGAGTCCTCACCATCATTGCAAGCTTCAATGGTTAAGAAAAGAAGAAAGCATAGACAAGTAAAAGAACTTATGTGGGGGAAACAGGTGTAACTTAAATTATTTAGCCACTTTATTGATATAATATAAAGCAGTATGGTTGCTCACAAGTGCCTAAGGGCAATGCAACACATACGTGACACTCACAACCAAAAGCAAGTAAGCAAACATAGGAATCCATGACAACTCACACCTAAGGGTAACTCTGAAACAAAGACGCGACTCAGATATTCGAGTCTCGACACTACACTCTACTAGACTCGATCACTCATCGAGCCAACCCAGTGCGGCTTCCCGGAGCGTACCGCGAGTCTTTGTGGCATTGGGGCGAACTGGTCACGTGACTCATGCGGCGGGTGCAAAGACCCCATCGACTCTGCTGGTCCCGGCTGCTGCTCCTGATCTGGCGCCTCTGCTCCGCTCCTCCGGATCTGGATCATGTAACTCGGGATCTGGTTCGGGCTCGGGTCCATACAAAGCCATCTCCAACTCTGGATCTTACGTATGGCATGAGCTAAGTTCTCCGGTGTTGGGTTCTTGCCTCTATAACCTCGTCGCGGGTCCTCTGCAACTCCCGGACCGTCTCGCCCAAGGCGTCCTCTGGCGATGGCGTACCTTGCCAGTGGGTGATAGTGGCGTCCTCCTCCACAAGCTCCATCCTGTCCAAATGATTGTCTCGACGCGGATGGTGGCGGAAGGCGGTGCCCTCTAACTCTGCGGAGTAAGTGCGGGCAATCTGCGCATCGCTCGACGCGACGTCTCACGAATCCGGCCTCGAAGAAGACCTCCTGGCGGTGATGTAGATAGGACGACTCGCCTCGTCCTCTCCCGAGCATACATCGTGATCTTGGCGCCCCAGCGACGTCAAGTCTGCCCGCACCACCGAAGTCCTCGATGCGGTGGTCGGTCAAAACCTCCAAGCAAGCTGCATCATACGCCATAACTCCATGGCGTATCCTCCGGCGCTCTCCATAGGTATGGATCATCCTCATCCGCCAAAACAAACCTTGTTTAAATTAAATAGAGAATAATAAAAATTCAGCATAGGTATGAATAAGGGAGAAGAGATAAGTCGAGATTTCTTTGACATTCTTGCTCAAGTTGATTAGGTCTTTAGAAAATAGTTTTCACCCTCCTAGGCACAACCAAACTAAGGTCAAGGCCTACAGTCACTGCTCTCGATACCACCTCTGCCGGGACCGAACCGCAAATCCGGACCCTCTGTGTATTCTGTGCGACCGGGATCACGCTAGCACACACAATCATACTGAGGTTGCACATCACAGCACAATCACAAGGATATAAGAATAAATAGTGCAAACATGTATATAAAGCGAGTTGTACAACCTTATGGTCTCCTTACAGATAAGTCGACCACGCAGGCTTACATTATTCAAAACAAAGAAATAGCAATGAACATAAAAAGTCGTGGAAGCCTCCATCTTGCCACAGGCAACCGACTGGGCTTGCCCCCTAGTTGCTCGTGTCCTCGACGTACTCCTCCTCCCATACTGGTGTAGTCTCCTCCACTGATGTTGGGGGTTGATAAGCAAGGTGGGGTGAGTACACAAGGCACTCAACAAGTAATGCACAGAATGCAGCACTATTACTATATGCAAAGCTTATTCCAATGGATTGGCTTAATTGATCCTTTTTGCATCAAGCAGCATTTTTAAACTAGTATCTTGTTTAGATTAAAGCAGTGAAACAGATATAAGTAATACTAATTTCAAATGGTTTTTCTTGAAGATTCTCGCACACTGACCTTATCGGTTCATTTCCAACAACGCACACAGCCACCCTTCCATGTTTTGTTTATGAAAAACTACCCTTGATTGTAATCCCGAGCAATGCTCAATACAGTGAGCACGGCTATTCAATAGTTTTGACACTCTGCAGAGGTTGTACACTTTACCCACAAGATCTGACCGCCACCACACGGTGATTGTCCGCAACAAAGCTTTTCAGAACTTCTACCTTAACTAAAGAACCTCTCCAGATTGCCTTCACTATCACTTCCCTCACAGAGTCGAAGTATAGGACCGGCCAATCACCGTTGGATGGGCACCAAGCCGTAGTACAGTGCGCTCCCCATACAGATACACCCCCTGTGTCTTGTCACCCCGAGGTATCGGAGGAAAGATATCGTAACCCTAGTCAACTAGGTCTGTCCCATGTCGGACATGTGGTTGTACGGTTGACTCGGATCAAAGGCTTGCAAGGTGAAGTCCTTAAGCGACCAAGGCAAGACTTTCAACACTCAACAGATGGCACACGGCCCAATGTGGCACACAGACTCACATCACTCAACAACCCAATGCCACACAGCCCACCGCACACTGACCTCTTGCCACTTGCCCCAGTCTAAATCATTTTCCACCCAGTTGATTATTGTGCAACACATGCCAAGAATAACTCAATATCGATGCGGAACCACACAAAGTTGTTGTACCTCAATCTCCACATGTGGCATCATCACACCACTTTTCAAAATACATTCAATATGTCTTTAATCAATATTGTAGCATTTTTCGAAAGATCATTCATGATTCGTTGCAAGGCTAAGCATCTACTCACGGTCTAGCCTCCGTGTTGGCACAATATTAACATCCAACTAATATAATCAAAACTTAGGGTGACAATGATCTAGGCATACAATTAATAATTCAAGGTGGCATAACAAAATGGGTTGATTAACTACATTATCCCAAATTAATTTAAATTCATTTTAAATAATTAGCATGCATAGTTTCAAAGCATAAATTACATTTTAAAATCTGGGATCAAAATGATCAAAGCATCACTTGCCTTCAAAGAGCTGCGGTCGTGTTCGAAGCTTGGTCTTGAGCGACAATTCTTCTTGAAACCTTCCAGTAAATTTGCGTCTCACGCGTTCAAATAAAATATGCAATAAATAGCTAATACAGACGACTAGATAATCTCAAAATTCAAATAAAATTCATCATTAAATAGATCACAATTTTATGAATTTTTAGAAATTTGAATCACCCAAATCCGAGTTAAAATGCAAAAGTTATAGTCATTTGAAGTTTTGAATAAAATCAAAATCTGAAATTAGAAAATCCGATTTTTCCAAATTATTTTTATACTTGAAATTCGCATTTATGACGTCAGCATGCCTCATGATGACGTCAGCACCGAAATAATTTCCGTCGAAATATTTTTATATATGAAAATATTTATGGCGTCGGCGATGACGTCAAGACGACACGTGCACGCCTGCAGGTGCGCCACGTCGCTCTCGTCTAGCGTGGACTTGGTTCACAAAAGCAGTGCGAACGCGCGGCAAAATCGCACCGTTCGCTAAAACCGACGGTCGATCCTCACGCGCGCGCCGCGCGACCGAGATGCGTGCGACACGCGTCGCAAGATCCGGTGATCGACCACGCATCGGTAGCGGCGGCGGGCTCCACGCCACGCGCGTCGCACATCCGGTGGTCGGCCTAAATCCAACGGTTGGATTCCGCACCGACGCGGCGACGCCGATTTACTCGTAGCCCGCGGCACGATCGCGGCGCGCGCCCAAAGCAACGGCGGATCGGTCTCGCTGCGGTCAAAGCAACCACGCGTCGGCGAGATTGGATGAAGGTGCGGCGCTACCACCGCGCGACGTTCAAATCGAACAGCGCGGATCCTAGGGCAAAACCAGATCTGAACTCAACCGTTTATATCCGATCCGACGGCTCAGGTTACCGGAGCTGTTTACTATTCACGGCTTGACGTGGCTCAATCCTATGCATACACTAACGATCCAACGGCTGAGATGTAACCAAGTTACAGAGACTAGATCTAATCTCTACCGTTCAACCCAGATCTAACGGTCAAGATCTACTAATAGCCCTAATGTCCGGATCTAATCTCGCGCACATTCTGGATCTAACATCTATAATTTAATCCAAGCGTAAGCAGAGAAGTGGATCGTGGACTCACCAAAACCGAGCGATGAGGATCGGACGGCGCGGAAGTTGGCGAGGTCAACGGCGGCGCGAAAGGAACAGTCGCCGGGTCGAGGAAGACGAGGACGTCGGCGGCGTTGCGGGCGTTCCGGCGTGAAGAAGTGGCGCGTTCGGCGCGTCTCGACGATCGGTACCCGGTGACCTCAACAACGGCGGAAGTGGCGGCGGCGCAAGCGACGGAGAAACGATGGCGCAGCGGGAACAACTACGGCGAGCTCGTTCAGCGCTAGAGAGGTCTTGGCGTGCGTGCAAGGTGTCAAAAGACGCGGCGAGAAGAGTTACGCAGACGCGCTACTCGGTGCACTTTAAGGGGCCTCGCGCGCGCGCTACGTGTGGCGAAACAAGCGGTAGCGGTCGGCGGCGTTAGCTCGGTGATCTCGCGTGAGCGGCCGACGTGGCGCAATCACGGACGCCCGCGCGGATTGGATCGGATGGCTCGCGATCGCTAAACGGCGTGGCACGCGCGCAAGCGTTCGATCAAGATCGAGCAGTTCGGTGAAGCGGCTTAGGGTTTGGCGCGGATGGGTGGCGGCAGCACAAAGAATGGGCTCGGCCCATTCTGTTCATAACCATTTTAAAACCTTTTTCAATAAAAATAATTCTAGAAATTCATTTAATTCATTTGGGACTTTTAAAATAGCAGAAAAATTCTAGAAAAATTCCAGAAAATACCTTGAGATATTTGGAACTCAAATAAAATATTTTCAATAAAACTTTGCTAGAACTTATACATTATTTAATTGTTTTCAAGGAAGGCTAGTTTTGAGTAATTCCAAATAAATTTCGATAAATTCTCAAGAATTCACAAAAATCAAAAATACTCTCAAAATTTAAACTAGAGCAAAAATTAGGGTGTTACAGCGAGCTGGCTTGATATTTCACAGTACAAGTCCTAGCAGTAGTAAACTGCTCTCGGATTGCATAGGAATTCAACACATATAAGGGTCTGTTTTGGGGAGCTGTAGCTTTTCTGAAAAGCTACTTTTTGGCTTTCTGGGCTGAAAAATGGTTGTAGCTTTTTATAAAAGACTATTTGACAAATAGCTAATTTTTCTCAGTAATAAGCTACAAAAGCAGTTCTAGTCTAACTTTTAGCTTTTTGGCTTTTGCTAGTTATATATGGCTTTCAGCTTATGCCAAAAGCAGCTTAAAAACTGAGCTGTTTGGGGGCTTATTGGCTTTTCAGAAGTTGAAGCTGGCTTAAAACCCCCCAAACAGGGCCTAAAGCTAGCAAATTGTCCAATGATCGATCCCTAGTTCATGAACAGCACGTGCAGCCACTTCTAGCAGATGCAAACTTGTGCAATCAATAAAATATTGATTCCTCTTTCCAAGCAAATAGCAGCCAAGCTTTTTTTTCTCGATTAGTCCTGGCCCTCGGGCCAGTCTCGAGGCTCGACCAGCACGGCACGGCCCAGGCACAACACGTGGGGCGGCAAGGCATGAACAACTAGACCAAGGATACGAATTGGGCACGTTGGGCCGCATGGCATGGTCGGCTTCAGTGGGTTGTGCTCAGGCCAGCATGGCCCAAAAGGCCCAATACAGCCCAGGGCAACTCGTGACACATGACAGACAGCATTAGTGCAGTGAGGCATATTGGTACTTGGCACCTTACCTATCCGATGTCACTGCGGTCGTCATCGCCCTGACCGTCAAGGAGATGGGAGGAAGATCGCTGTCCTGGCCCATCACCGACTCGCCACCCCAAATCGCCCTCTCCCGTACTTGGCTCTACTCAGATCAGGGAGAGGGAAAGGGGACAACCGGATAATCGCCGTCATCGTGGTGGGCTTCACAGCCACCGCCGTCCTCCTTGTGGTCACCATTGCTTAGATGTGGGAGATGGATTTGGAAGGGCGAGCATGCAGGGGACGGTTGTGAGGGCCATTGCTATCGCTGACGGGAGAGGGAGAGAGTGAGCTACGACGGAGGGAGAGGCTGAGAGAGCAAGAGAGTGACTTGCCGCAGAGAGAGGTTGTAAGAGAGAGAGAGATAGTCAGGCTGTGTGGGCGTGTAGAGGTGCCAACTTAGAGAGCTCATGAGGGAGAGAGCAAGAGAGAGTCGATAGGGTAGGATTAGTAAGTGCTGAAGTGATGAGATTGAGGCAACAACCATGGAGTTAGAAAGGATTAGAGGAGGCAACAGTCCTCTCCTATGCCCACGGTCAGTAAATTCTATGAGGAACAGGCAAAAGAGCTTGAGAGCTCACAAGGCAACAACCATGGAGGCAGAGAAGATTAGAGGAGGCAATGGTCCTCTCTATCTATGCCTATAAAGCCCACCCGTTGCCTCGTTTTTGACACAACTCAACACCATCAGTCCAGCAAACTCAACACTCTCTCCATTCATACACCTCTCGATATGATTAGCAAGAAGAAGTCAGCAAGGCCGAGGCGCAAGCAAGCATGTCCCCACCCCCTATAGTCCTCCCAAGTAGGATGATGCTCACATCGATCCTCGTCAACTCTCCCTAAGCATGGGAGACTGCGACATGGATTACTGTCACATGGGTGATATGGAGGGCTACAAGGACACCGCTGAGAGCATCTAGGCTCCCTACTTGTGTAAATTATACTTATTATATAGGTTTTGGTGTTGATGACTAACTAAAAAGGATACAGTCAGATTTGATGATCAAGGCTAAGGTGTTTTTCTAGTTTTGGCTTGGGAGTTGATTCAAGTCATATAGTTAAAATCACCGTACTATTAAGAGGGATTATTCATAAGAAATGATCTTGGTTCATATGCAAAATCACTAAGATTACTTGGAGCATAGGACTTTTCATATTTCTCACTCAAAAATCCAGAGCTTTATCTTGATAGCCAAAACAATTCTCTCTGGACCAAACTTCTTTTTACTCAGGCGCTCAAAGATCCTAAGTTCAAAATTCTAACCGAGCGTACAACATGTACGCCGGACCGATATTTTCGGTCCGGCGCTGAGAATTATCTTCACCAAGCGTACTCTATGTACGCCAGACCGACTTTTTCAGTCCGACATTAAGAATTCTCCTTTGATTCTTTTCAACCAAGTATAACTGTCTTCGTCAGACCAATCTGAATTCTTTTTTTAATTTAGTTCGGCATAAGTTATATCTCCTCTACATAAAATTCTAAGTCTGTGTTAAAATTTATCTTAAACCAGAAATAAAAAGTCTGATGCAGACCAGAATTCTATGTGTACGTCGGACCAACTTTTTCGGTCCGACGCGAACATGTTTCTCTCAGATAAAACCAGTCATTTTCCTATGTACGCCGGACCAGCTTTTTCGGACCGACGCAAACTCTATTTGCTGGTACTCAAAAGAAACAAAAACATGTGTACTCCGGACCAACTTTTTCGGTCCGGCGCAAGCATTGTCTTGCAGATATCAAAGCTAAACAATGCATGTGTACGACGGACCGATATTTTCGGTCCGGCGTAATTGAGTCTCTCTGAGTTCAACAAAGCTTCTCTATCCTATGTACCCTGGACCAATATTTTCGGTCCGACATGTGTGTAGTTTGACTTATGAGTCATACACCATATAAATTCTTGCAAAAAGGTAGCAGTTGACCTACCCCATCTAACCTACCAACCCCCAATGGGCAAATGGCAGGTGTAACGGTTATCTCTGTTCAGGGCTTATATATAGCATGCCTGGGTTCTCAAACAGAGTGTGATATAGAGCTTTGCACATTCACATCTTTGATATCCTAAACATCTTTGACATCATTCAAATCCTATACAACTCTTGATCTTTAGAATTTCTGAGCCTTATTTTCATCAAGAGTTTGAGCTTCAACTCAGAAATCACAAACTTTCATTCTGAGCATTTAGAGTGCTTGCTCCAAGCTAAGTCTAGTTTGCATCTAGCTACTGAACCAAGAGACAGGGCTTGTGGATAGTCTATTACTCTTGGAACTAGCTGTTCCTAGACGGTTGGAGAAGTTGTTGGTGCGACCTATCCAACAGTGTTTGTGGAAGGCCACCATTGCTGTGAAAGGTTGAGACTCACCTCACTGGAGTAGTGAAAGAGTCAAGATAGTGGAAAACCAAAAGCTATTGAGATTGGCTGTTTGGTGGAGCAATACTTCGAGGAAGTGCTCTAACGGGACGAGGAGTGATCTCTGAACCTCGGTGGAAAATCATTGTGTTCTCCTGTGTTTGTTTTTATTGCTCATTATTCTCTTATAGTTTCTCATTCGAAATTCCCTTTTCTTACAACGTTTTCTTGAACAAGTGTTGTTCTGAACTTTTATACTAATTGCTTTCGTTTCTGCTTTTTATTGAGAAAAGTTTTTCGTAATAATTAAAAAGTTTTAAAGTTGCCTATTCACCCCCCTCTAGGCCAACTTGGTCCTTACAACCGCCTTCGAGAACTTCTTGCCCTCGCCATCACACGGTGGGATCTGAGGATAGTCATCAACCCCACCATCCATCGACGGAAGGGTGGAGTGCTGGAGGCACATGACTAGGAAGATCGATATTGTAAACATCTAAAGATAGGTAATTGCAGTTTCTAATTATTGTAAAACTGAATTCATTAAAGGTTTAGGTGGAGGGATAGGGCATCTGAATCGGCACTACAAAGCCTGCTTGCAACAGTTGGGACAGACCCAAGAAGGAGGTGTGCAGATGCTGCTAAACTTTTCGACCAATAGCACTGTAAGTATGTGGATGTACAAGCCCCAAGTAGCACATGATGAAATAGTGTAATTATAGTTTCAAAAGGTGTAACATCCCAAAATTTGCCTAAATAGTATTTTATTGACATTTGTGCATTTCATGATTTTTCTGGAATTTATTTAGATTTTTCTGGATTTATTTAAATTAATTTCAAATTAAGTGTTTTGGCCTTTTATTGAAATCTATTTAAATTATTGCAAAGTTAATATAAAGTTTTGCCAAAAATATTTTATTTGAGTCTAGAATGTCTCAAAGTATTTTTGAGATTTTTCTTGGATTTTTCCTAATAGTTTTATTGCCTAAAAACAAATAGAATGAATTTCTGTATTTATTTTAAATGAGAAATCTTTTAAAAAACCGAGTGAACGATGTCGGGCGGCCCATGATTTATGCGACCCAAGTCACCAGCAGGCCCGGTTTCGCTGCGAAACCCTAATCCTCGCAGCCGTCCGATCGCATCTCTCCGGATCAGATTGCGCCGCGTAGGAGCCGGGTCGTGGCCGTTGGATTGCGACGCGTGTACGGCTGGGCGTCGTCGTCTCCGTTAAGGACTCGGAGTCCGCCGCCGTAACGACGCCGAACTCCTTCGCCGTGTAGGGCTCGAACGCCTAGGCTATAAAAGGGAGGGATAGCCGCCCGAGGTTCGCAGGTGTGCGCCGCAGCTTTTGGTTGGAGCCTTTTCGCGAGAGCAGCCCTAGAACGCATCTACGAGCTCGTCGGAGTAAGCCAAACTCCTTCACCGTGGTTTTTCGTCTGAAGCTCGTCGTCCGTGGAGTCTCCGCCGTCGCCGAGGCCGCCAACTTGTTCGCCGTGACGAGTCGCATCCGTGAAGGGTAGAATCGTCGCCGGAGAGCCCTCCTTCCACCGTCGCTGTGGTCTTCGTCTCCAAGTCCGGTGAAGAAGCGCTGCCATGCCGCCATCGCTAGACTCGAGAGGTAATGATCGTCGGATCTCCAGCGAAGGATCAGGATCGTGCCACGTAAGGTTGAGATCAGTAGCCGTTAGATGCGATCTGTGCGGTGGGTTTTCCGCCGCAGGGATGGGCCAATCGGACGCCGCCGCGTGTCGAGAACGGGTATCGAGGCATCGTGGACCGCGTCTGCGGTGAACCGATCTGCCGCCGTGGACTCAGTCCATACACCGAGAGACGTATCGCGTTCTGATTGGTTCCAGATCGAGGCTGACGTCATGCTTGCGTCATAATTGCATTTTTCAATTGGAAAATAATCCGATTGGAAATTCTGTGATGATGATGTCATCATGAGGTCACTCTGACATCATAAATCGGTTTTTCAGTTTAAAAATAATTCAGTTAATTTCGGTTTTCTAATTTTCTGTATTTTCAGTATTTATTCCAACTTCAAAAGGCTATATCTTTTGCATCTTAACTCGGATTTGAGTGATTCAAATTTCTAAAAATTTGTAAAATTGAGATATATTTAATGGTGAATTTTAATTGATTTTTGGAGTTTATTTGCTCTCTGTTTTGGTATTTATTTGCTTTTCTCCTTCGGTACGCGTAGACGTTGAATTGTGCGACGCTTCGGAGGAAGATCCAGCAACTCAAGAGCAAGCTCCGGATCAAGATCAGGACCTATTCCAAGGCAAGTTGTGCTTTGATATTGTTGAACCCTTGTTTATAAAATTGCTATATTTGTTTTACCCTATTGCATATTATTTCAAGTATACAATTGTTTCAAATTAAATTGGGACTTAGCTATTATACCAATTTGATCTACACCTTACCTTGTCATTGTATGCCATAATCTATTGTCACCCTAGATTGGTTCATTATAGTTGGTTAGTAGTTATAATCAACATGGGATGGTTAGACCGTATTAGTTGCTTAGCCATGCCACGTCATCACATGTGATTGAATCATTGATAATTAATCTTGACTAATGGAATATGGAACGATGTTATGAACTTGTGTGTCCTGTAGGATCACACGATGAGATTGAGTTGTTGTGGCGAGTCATGTCACGCAACGATGTTGAATTGTTGATGGCACGTGGTGCTTGGTAATCAACTTGGGTGATATTCACTTAGATTAGGGCAAGTGACAAGGGGCGAGTATGCCAAGGTGGGCCTTATGGGCAGAGGGTATGTGGATGTCTTGCCTTGATCACTCTAAGGACTTAACCTTGCAAGCCTTTGACCTGAGTCAATCATGCAACCACATGTCTGATATGGGCCAGCCTAGCTGATTAATTTGCAATGTCTTAATTTTGGTACTATCGTGGTTGGTGTGAGTTCCCGAGTTATGGAGTAATTCACATGGCACAAGAGGGGGGCCCTGGATGTGGTAACCAGTCCCACCAGTGTTGAAACCTTAGCGGGTGGTACCGGGTTAAGCCAATGCATTGTAAAGGCTTTGTTATAATCACTCGCCTTGGTGGTGTTTGGTTGTATCGCGTGGGTAAAGTGCATAACCTCTGCAGAGTGTGAAACTATTCGGATAGCCGTGCTTTCATGTATTGAGCAATGCTCGGAATTACTGATTAAGGGTTAGCTTAATTAAATGGACAACTTGGTTGGGATGGCGGAATGCCATGTGGAAGATGGAATTTGACTTAGAATTGGAAACTTGGTTTACTTGTAAATGTTGAATCTATTTACTATCATTATTTGTTTCTGATCTTTATAATCTATTTATTATAATTGTTCATAAATGTCGCTTATTGCAAAATAGCAATGATAGCCTATCCATTGGAATAAGCCTTGCATATAGTTACATAGAAACGCATTCTGTGCACAACTTGTTGAGTGCTTTAAGTACTCACCCTTGCCAACAACAATAATCAACGGTCGAAGAATCTACACTGTGTTGGAGGAGGAGTTCCGGGAGGACACGAGTCATTAGGGTCCGAGCCTTGTCGGTTGCTGTGGTGGTGATGAGCTATCTACGTTTTCTACTTTTCGCTGCTTAATTCTTAGCTTATATTTCCAGTTTTGCCCTGCGTGGCTTAATAATGTAAGTCGGTCATAAGATCATACACTTAGCTATATCAATAAATGGAGTATTATTCTATTATCGTTGAGTATGATATGATATGTACCGATGTTGAGCTGTGTGCACTAGCGTTGATCATGGAACTAGTGCGGTAAACACAGTGGGTTCGAATCAGTGGATTCGGGTCCTTACAAAAGGTCTACCTATTATTATGGATGAGAGCCATAATTTTGAAAGAAGGATCCAACTCGGCTTTTGCCCACAGTATCAAATATGTGAGTAGAATAACCACCAAATATGATATTATAGCGATCTACAATAGAGAGTTAGCTACACTGAAAGAAAAATTCCTAAAAGTTAGCTTTCCTTTTGCTTTAATTACCAATATTTGGAAATTAAAGCACCAAAGAATTTGCTACCTTAGTGTTATTGCCCATTGCTTGGATGGACAGTATAACCTAAACAAGAGTCATAGGGTTTAAGTTAATGGATGATGCACACACCGGAGAGGCTATTGCCGAACGCATATTTGAGGTAACTCACGATCTTAAAATAGATTAATATTCTTTCTATCACTCTTAATAATGCTTTGACGAATATGATGGTCATATAGTTACTCACCCCCCAACTATTGGTTTGCCACAGGCAACTAATAAGGTTTGCACCCTAGTTGATCGTCTCCTCCTAGTACTCCTCCTTATAAGCTAGTGTAGGCTCTTCTCCAACTGGTGATTTAGTTGTTGCAAGGGGTGAGTACTTAAAGCACTCAACAAGTTGTGCACAGAATGCAATTCTATTATATCTATATGCATGGCTTATTCCAAATGAATGGCTGAATTGGTTATTTTGCATTAAAGCAACATTTACAAATGAATAGCATAAATAGATTGAGATGACAATAAGACAAATAGTAAAAATAATAAATATCTTAGTTATTTCCCGAATAACCTGATTCACAACCTCAAATCAATTTCCATACTTCCATAGGCACACTACCTTCATTCTCAAGTTTATTTTATCAAAATCTAACCCTTGACTGTAATTCCCAAGCATTGTCCAATACCGCGAACACGGCTATTCGAATAGGTTTGACACTCTACGGAGGTTATACACTTTACCCACAAGACATAATCAATTCATCACATCTGTCGTGAATCGCCATACAAGAGTATGCGAATGAGCGATCAAAATAAAGCATTTACAATCCTCTGTCTAAACCCAGTACTGTACGCTAAGGTTTCACCACTGCAGGGACTGGTTACCACTCACAAGGGGCCCCTCTTGCGCCACGTGATCTACCCGTGCACCCGAAACCCACACCACCATGACAGTACCAAAGTATAGACATCACAAATTAATTAGCTGGATCTGTCCCATACCAGATATGTGGTTGTATGCTTGGCTCAGTTCAAATGCTTGCAAGGTTAAGTCTTTAATTGACCAAGCCAAGACTTCCAAAATGCTCACAATAACCATTATCCATATCATCAACTTTCATTCATCAAAATAACAATGTGACTGCCCAATTGCTACATTGGCCCACCATAATTCATAACTCTTGCCACTTGCCTCAGTCTAAATCATTTTATCACCCCAATTGATTACCATGCACCACGTGCCATCAACAACATTGTGTGACAACACCTAACACACCTTTTCGTAAACTTGTTCCTTATTCCATTAAGCAAGATTAATTTGTACTTCCCAAAATGATATCAATAAGTCGTTGCATGGCTAAGTAAGCTATTCATGTTCTAAACATCCCACATTGGCAATTAATAGTTACCAATTAGTAAAGAACCATACTAGGGTGACAAATGAAACATGGCATATATATGACAAGGTTGACATAGTTCAATTAGGTTGAATAACTAATCCCAATTTAATTGAAACAGTTATACTTTAAATTAGCACGCAATAGATTAAAACAACAAAACTTTTAAAACCTGGGCTCAATATGATCAAAGCACAACTTGACTTCAAAAAGCTTTTGTTCCTATTCTGGACCTTGCTCTTGAGTTGGCTTCTCGCTCACGAACACCTCGGGTACTGCAATGTCTATGCAAAATGATTAAATCAAGCAATAAATACTAAAAATAGAGAGCAAACTCAACTTCAAAAATTAAATAAAATTCACCATTAAACAGAGCTCAATTATACAAATTTTTAGGAATTAAAATCACCTCAATCGGAGCTCGTATGAGGGAGAACGGACCCTCTAAAGTTTAAAATAATAGAAAAAATAAATCCTATTTTACCGAATTAATTTTCTACTGAGTTCGGGTTTATGACATCATGGGCTCTTTAGGTTTTCAGCCAAATTATTTTTCTAGGTAAAATATAATTATGATGTCATGCTGATGTCAGTGACATTATTTACTGAATTAAAATAAATCTAATATAAAACCTATTAGACTGACATGTGGGCCCGCAGTCTATAGACCTAGTCCATGGAACAGTGCACATCTACAGTGGACTCGGTCCATGGCTCCTTGATTGCCGCGCATGACGTCATGACTGACGTCACGTCGTCGACATCAGCGAGGAAGCGCAGCATGACCGAACGCACGATACGCAGCGCAATCACGGCCACACACACCAGATCGGACAGCTACAGATAGCAGCGGCAATCGACGACGACGATCAACAGTGGCAGACAGGCATCAAGATACGAGCAACGACGCGTGGCACGACGTGGTAGGCGACGCGTGGCAACATTCCCAACTGTCCACATCAGATCGAACGATCGAGGCTACAGCGAAGTACAGTGGCGGCGCGGTGATGAGGTCCTTACTGGAGTAGAAGACGACGATTACGGCTACGACGGAAACTCTACGGAGAGGCAGAAATTGTGAAAAACCGTGTCGGCACATCTCATAACTCCAGTGAGCAAAAGTGGCGGCGCTAGGATGTCTCGGCTTGCATGCTTTGAGGTAAGATATGCGGTGCGAGGTGGGATTCCCGATGCGGTATTGTGATGCAATAAATAGGCCTCGACAGCCACGTTAGGCGCAAAAATCATGGAGAGTCCGGTGCAACGGCGGAGTTTGGCCATGACACGGAGATGATGCGACGTGGTAGCATCCGGACTAAACACGAGGCCACAATCCAATGGTTCACATCGTGCAATGACGCGGCGCAATCTCGATCGCGCGCTTGAAATCCGACGGTCACAGATATAGGGTTAGGGTTTGCGGTGCTAGTTTTGGGCTAGGTTGGCGCGGTAATGGGCTAGGCCCAGCTGGGTTTCGGTCCAAGAGGTTTTAAGGCATTTTCTATGTTTTAGCAATTAAAATAACTCCAGAAATTGAAATAAGCCAGAATAAATAGCAAAAATTCCAAAAAAAATATAGAAAATATTTTTTGCATTTGGAACTCAAATAAAATATTTCCAACAAAACTTTAATTAAACTTTTCAAATTTTTAAATAGACTTTAACAAAAAGTCTTAATTCAAATATATTCCAAAATAATTCAAATAAATTCTAGAAAATTCAGAAAAATATAAAATAGACAATAACTCCAATAAATACAAAAATTAGGATGTTACAAACCTCCCACTTAATGGAATCTTGACCTCGAGATTCAGGGTTGACTAAGGAATAAGGAATTCTAACTTCAGATCCTCCTCACGATCCCATGTAGCTTCATTCTCTGAATGATTGCTTCACTATACTCTGCAAAAACGCACTGACTTATTCCTGGTTCTACGATCAGCTACATCCAAAATCTTAACCGGCTACTCTTTATAAGTCAAATCATCTTGTAGCTCAATTGACTCCAGCGGTGTCTGCTCTGCGGGCACTCGAAGACATTTCTTTAACTAAGACACATGAAACACATCATGCACTCCTGCCAACGACTGCGGCAATTCTAACTGATATGCAACCTCTCCTCTATGGCTCAAGATTTTAAATGGACTAACTTATCTAGGTGGAAGTTTCCCTTTAGTGTGAAACCTGTTAACTCCTTTAAGAGGGGTAACTCTGAGATACACAAAATCATCAGGCTCAAAACTTAATTCACGGCGACGATTATCAGCATAACTCTTCTGTCTCAATTAGGCAATCTTTAATCTCTCTCTGATAATAGCAATCTGTTCTTTAGCTTGTTTAAGAATATCTGGTCTAAAGACAAGTCGTTCTCCTGTCTCATTCCAATTCAATAGAGTACGACAGAAACGACCATACAAAGCTTCAAATTGTGACATTTGCAAACTTGCCTCATAACTGTTATTGTAACTAAACTCAGCATATGGCAAACATTTGTCCCATGAGGTAGCATAAGCTAAGGCATAGGCTCTTAACATATATTCCAAAATCTAATTGACTCTCTCAATCGACCATCTGTCTACGGATGATAAGCTATACAAAAATTCAAACGCGTTCCCATTGCTTTATGAAAATTATTTCAGAATCATGAGGTAAATTGGGTACCTCTATCCGATACTATCTTCTTTGGCACTCCATGTAAACACACAATCCTTGACATATACAGCTTTGCCAAACGATCTCCTCAATAAGTAGTCTTAACTTATATGAAATTAGCGACTTTGGTCAAACGATCAACTATGACCCATATGAAATCATAACCACTCTGAGTTCTAGGTAAACTGGTAATAAAATCCATTCCGATCTCCTCCCACTTCCATCGAAAGAACAATCGTTAAACCGAATGCATGAGCAATCTCCTTTTACAACACATGCAAATCAATAACTTCATGCAAAACCCAAATCAATTAAGAAGTAAGCATGAGCTTTCCTTATTTGCAACACATGCAAATATGAGCATCATGCAAAA
Source organism: Otatea glauca (assembly GCA_036346275.1). Lineage (NCBI taxonomy): Eukaryota > Viridiplantae > Streptophyta > Magnoliopsida > Poales > Poaceae > Otatea > Otatea glauca. The sequence continues at coordinate 32,801,632 of CM070716.1, read as the reverse complement.
ACTAACTTAAGAGAGTGGGCTAGAGCAAACCGGATTGAGTTCATCAACACATGATGTTAACACATGATGAAGCTCAAGCTAAATGACTCAACCCCCCTTAATAGTACGACAACATAACTAGCAACTCAGTCTCCCATCCAAACACCGAGACTGGTAAAATACTACGAACACATCCTTAGCCCTAGCTAGTTATATCTTTGCCTCTAGCACATCTACTTGGAGCTTTTATGATAACCATCAATCTTTTGTCCAAGTCGGGATCTCGTCTCGTTCATCAACACATGATGAACTCCGTTGCTCTTCTCTTCAGGATCTCCTCTTGACACTCATCAACATATGATGACGTCCTTTGTCCCGGTTCTCGACTTGATGGCTATCAACACATGATACCATCCAAATCTTCGTCACCATTGGACTAAACCTACTTTCACAACTCATAGAAAAGGTTATTCCAATAAACACGGCTGTCTCAATCATCAACGCACTCAATTAACACATAATGGGTGCCTCCAAGATCCTTTGATCTAATCCTTTGATGATTGACCACAACCCAAATCAATTGATTGAAAGGTTTCATTTGTCCTTTAATCAATGAAGCATACCATCAACACATGATGGAGAGCCTTATGATTAGACGACAAGCGAATACAATTTAAATTGACTTTAAATTGTTACGAGTATATTTGAACTATGAAAGCTTCATATACTCACTTTTATGGTTTTCAAAGTAATGATCCAATTTTTATGGAGTGTTGAAAAGGGATCGATAATATTGAGACCATCAAACATAGAATAAACTCCATTAAATGTATGCATATAAAAAATTGACTTTGAATCAATATGCACATATTCAATTTAAGATTGCTTTGGAGTTTATTCTATATTAGCATGAGTATATTACAACTACACAAGTTAAAAGTATACTCAAGCATTTATTTCAAAGTCTTGATCTTTTATATATGGCAAGATGAAATGGATCAATACTATTGAAACTTCGAGGTAAAACATGAACTCCCCCTAAATGTATGCATTCATGTATATATGAAATTGGACACAAAATGCACATCTTGAGGTTTAAACTATGGTGGAGTTCACCTTCTAACTTAAATCCAAAGTATGCTATAGAAATAATAGAGTTGTAACGATGCATAGCTTTGAGGTTTCCATTTTTCATCCAAATGAGACTAATAAAAATAAAGCTCAATAAAAGAGTTAATCTCACAATGATTAGATTTGTCACTAAATAGTGATTAAACATTAATCCAAAATCAATCACCAAAACAAAAAGAGCTTGAACTTACAATCTCCCCTTTTTTGGTGATTGATGACAAATCCTACATTAATTACTGCACTTAGAGGAAAATGTGTATATGATGAAGTTTGGAGATGAAAGATCAAATAACACAATAATGTTTTTTAAAGAATTTTACTTCTCCCCCTTTTTGGCAATTCCTCCTTTTTACAAAAAATATCTCCCCCCTTTTTTTGCAAAGAAATGAAATTAACTTAGCACAAATAGGGAGAGCAAGGGGTGCAAGCTCACAATAAAATTCTCCCCCTTAACTCCAACACCCCGTTTAAAACAAGCAATCAAATGAGGGGATTAAGCTCACAATAATTCTTTCCCTTTTGGCATTAAGCACCAAAAATGGAAAACCAATCTAAAAAGGAGATCTCTTAGAGTATCGAAGATACCATTGAGAGAACTAGTGACGAATACTCATAAAACAGGGGTGCACCAACGGCCCAATTGCAACAAGCAAAGCCCAGAGCAGCAAGCAGGCGGCCTCGAATCGGCCCTCAGCCTAAGCAGCCGTCCCGGCACCGCTACCCAAATGCCTCTGAGACCATTCGGGAGACCATTCCCGACCGGTCCGACTCCGACTCAGCGGGGTTCCGACCCCGCGGCGGGGCCAGGATCCCAGACTCCGACTCAGCGGGGTCCCAGGCCCCGTGCGGGGCGGGATCCGCGACTCCGACCGAACCATGATAATCCCGCCGAGGGCGCGTGCGCGCGCGGAGTCCGTGTCAACCTAAGGCCACGTGCCCCACGAACGGTCATTAGTGGATCGGCGGCGGTGGTCCTTCCAAAACGGTTTGATAGCTGCTGAAGCCACGTCTCTGTCCCATCCCGACCACCCACGGTGCAAGGACACGCTCTCTCCGAGGCAACTCCAACGTCACACGCGACTACGTCGGCACCCACATGGATCACATAGAGCGACTCGCCACTTCCGGAGGATTACCTAACCGCTCGACCGGCTAGACCACCGACCAGCGATAGGCTCGCAGCGGCGACCGATCAGCGAACAAGCGACCCGATCGGCGGAGCGATTGGCGAACGGCGGGCAAGCCGAAGCCCCTAAGTAGCTCGCTGGCGCCGCCAATTCTCGATGTAACACTGCCTTCAGATCTTGAATAAAAGGAGGCGGGAACCTCCTAACAGGCGTGAGTAAGAGCTACAAGAGAGCTTTTCCTCTTCTTCCTCTTCTTCTTTTTCTTCTCCTTACGGGAGCTAAGTTTAGATCATTCTAGTGTTGAGGCTCCACCTCTCGCTTGTAAAAAAACTTCGGTGCGATCCGCACCCCAGTGAATACAACACCAAGCGCCTGGCCGAGTAGGGACCTTCGGCCGAACGGTATACATCTTGGACTCGGTCTAACCATTCGAGGGCGAGGCAGCGGCCCCTTAGACTTACAAATTTACTTGGCGCTCGAAAGCGCAAGCGGTTAAGCGCGCGGTAGGGGGCTTGCGCGTCTTGATAGCATCTCCGATTCCCATTCGTCTCCTTGATGGCATTCTTCTCCAACGCGGCATGGCGTGTTGGGAGCGAGATCCGCCGGCTCCTCGGCTTCACGTCATCACCTCGAGGAAGCTCACGCTCATCCCGCCGCCGGAGGGCAGGCGCTGCGAGGAGCACTGGACACCATCTCCGGCGGCCGTCCCACTCCGGCTTGAGCGCCCCACGGGCCCCAAAGCGGAACACGAGCGCTATACCTCCTTTGGCGAAAGCCCCTCGAACTGCGCGGGAGATCCGTCACCTCCCGCTGCCACGACTTGTAGCTATGGCGGCTACATGCCAACCTCCGTCCACGAGTTCTTTGGAAGACTCTTTCGACCACGGCTCCGGCTCGACACGGAGTATCCCGCCCAGGCGGCACTCGCGAGTGCAGCGTGGCGAGCCTGGCCGTTGGCCGTAGCCACCGCGGCTACGACGGTCCCCGTCCCGCCGACCGAGGCACGGGAGGGAATACCAGCGTGGCCCGCCGAACGCCTTCGAGGCTCGCGCTGGCCCGAGCTCCAACGGCAACGCGAGAGCTGGAGGAGCGAAAGGTCGAGCTCGGCCGCTCGAGCCAACTCGGGCGGGGACGAGCCGAGCCCGCGCAAGTCTTTGGCGGCGACGCGCGCGGCGCGCGCCAAAAGCACCACAAGTTGAGGCGTAATCCGGCGCCCCAGTTTTTCCCTCACGCAAGCCAAAAGCGTGGCTGCGGCGCAATCTTGCTCGAGGCCTTCCGGAGCCCGCAAACCCGGAGGCGAGCTACCTACGAGAACCTTCGGTCGGTGGAGCGTGTGACCGTGCGGCCTATCTGAGCCTCTGGCTCCTACCACACCGCGCTACTTCCGCCACCGGGCCCGTGCCTTGCCATGGCCGGCCCGGGTGCGGCCAAGACCGCACCCCACCATGAACCACCCGGGCCTCACGCACCGGTGCGCGGCGCCTCGGTAATGCCTCGACATCGCGCCACCTCGGCGCGAAGAAAGATGGCGGAGGACGCCGCCCACTCACGTGTTGCGGATGGTGGCGCCACTACGCGGCCCGAGCCCCGATGGTCCGGACCACGGGCTTTTGCCAAGGGATCCGCCGGCGGATTTCCCGATTCCGGCGCCTACCAACATTGCCAAGTACACGGGGCCACCAACCCGGTGTCGGCTCAAGATTACCGGCTCGCGTGCGGCGGTGGGAGCGACGGATGATCTCTTCATCATCGGTACCTCCCCATCTACCTCGCGGACTCGGCTCGAGCACGGCTCGAGTACCGCCTCCAAAACTGTCGAGGAACGGGTGACTTGAAGAATCTCTTCGTCGGTAACTTCCGTGGCATATAAGCGCCTGGTAACTCCTGGGACACGAAAGGCTGCAAGCGGCGGCCGGGAGACTCTCGGGACTACATCAGGAGGTTTTCCGCCCGAGGCAACGAGCTCCCGACATCTCCGCGCCCGATGTCGTGGGAGCCTTCATCTACGGCACCTCTGCAAGGCCTTGGTGCTGGAAAGGTGCCTCAAGCCCGGGACCACCAAGGAGCTCCTCGACATCGCCACCAACCACGCCTCGGCGAGGAGGCCGTGGGGCTATTTTCGAAGGAGGAAAGGCCCAGCGAGCCCGGCGTCAAGCCGGGTCTCCTTCCGACCGCCCGACAAGCGGGGCGGCACGGGAAGCGTATCCGTGAGACAAGTGGTCGCCACGGTCGACCGCCCCGCCAGCAGCAGCGCGGCCGGCCGTCGCGCCCGATTCACGCCGAAATTGATGGGCGGCCCATGCGAACCATGGGTTCTCCGTCAAGCACAAATCTGGGGCTGCGAAGTCTGGCGCTATCTTTCTAGCGTCCCCACCACGCCGAAGCAAAGGAAAGAAGCCGCCGCGGCCCGCGAACGGCGGAGAAGAAAGCGACAGCGAGTTCCCGAGCCCGGCGGCCGCCTCATGATCTTCGGAGGATCGGCTTGCTCGCCGGCAAGCGTCGGCTCAAGCTCGCTTATCGCGAGGTCCACACCGTCGCGCGGGCGTCCCCAATATCTTCGGTGGTGGAGTTCCGATCACCTTTGATCGACCGATCACCCGATCGCGTCCACGGTAGGGAGGTAATTACGGTGGTCGACCCGTCGTCGAACGGCGCCTCACGAAGGTGGCGATGGGCGGCAGCGGCCTTAACATCCCTACGTTGAGGCGTTCGGCGCTATGGGGTCCCGCGCTCAAGCCTCGGCCAAGCAAGGCACCTTTCCATGGCGTCATCCGGGCCAACAAGCCCATCCGCTCGGGCGGTCGACTGCCGTCACCTTCGAGAGCCGGGAAACTTCCGCGACCGAGACCCTCACCTTCGAGGTCGTGGATTTCCGGCGCCTACCACGCCATCTGGGAGGCCATGCTACGCCAAGTTCATGGCGATCCCGACTACGCCTACCTCAAGTGAAGATGCCCGGACCTCATGGAGTCATTACGCGGCATCGTCTTTCCGGCTGCCTTCAGCTGCGGCGCGGCGTTGCGAAGCTCGCCTCGGCGGTCGTTGCCTCTCGCGGAACTCAACAAGCTCGGGAGGAAGCCGTCGAGTCCGTCCTCGAATCCGACAAATCGGGCGGGATCCTTCAAATCCGCCGAGGACACGAAGGAGGTCACGGTCGATCCACGTGATCCGACCAAGACCGCGCGGGTCGAGCCACGCTCCCGCCAAATAGGAAGCGCGCTCGTCGACTTCCTCCGCACTAACAAAGATGTCTTCGCATGGAGGTCCTCCGACATGCAGGGCGTCAAAGGAGGTCGCCGAGCACTCCTTGAGCGTCAGAGACGAGGCTCAAAGCCGGCCGCCCAGCGCGCTGCGCCGCTCGACGAGGAAAGGCGCGGGGTTATAGGAGAGATCGCCAAACTCTTGGCGGCGGGGTTTGTAAAGAGGCGCGCCACCGAGTGGCTAGCCAACCTCATACTTGTAAAAGAAGAACGGGCAATGGAGAATGTGTGTTGACTATACGAGTCTCAACAAAGCATGTCCCAGGACCCATTCCCTTACCTCGCATCGACCAAGTCATCGACTCCACCGCTGGGTGCGAGTCTCTTTCCTTCTGGATGCCTACTCGGGCTACCACGGTTGCGCTAAAGGAGTCCGACCACTCGCGACTTCCTTCATCACTCCGTTCGGCTCGTTACGCTATGTCACAATGCCCTTCGGCTGAAGAACGCGGGCGCTACATACCAATGATGTATGCAAGCGTGCTTCAATGACGGATCGGCGCAAGCGTTGAGGCGTATGTCGGCGATATTGTCGTAAAGACCGGAAGGTCGGCGACCTTATCGCCCGACCTAGAAGAGACTTTCGCGAACCGACGGTTTCGCATAAAGCTCAACCAGAAGTGCGTCTTGGGGTCCCCAAAGGAAAGCTCTTAGGCTTCATCGTCTCGAGCGAGGCATCGAGGCCAATCGGGAGAAGATCTCGCGATCGCAAGGATGGGCCCGGTCGGCAACCTCAAAGGGGTCCAGTGGCCGGGTGCTGGCGGCTTTGAGCCGTTCGTGTCTCGCCTCGGCGAACGCGAATGCCGCTCAGTGCTCAAGAAATCCGATCGCTTGATTGGACACGAGGCTCAGAGGCCCTCACCCGCAGAAGGCCTTCTGTCCTCGCCTCGATCTGGTCGCCCGGCACGGGTGAACGCTGCTCCTCTCGTCATTGCCACTACCCAAGTCGTCGTAGCGGCCCTCGTGGTGGAGCGGCGGAAGAAGGCCGTGAGCTCAAGGTACAACGGCGGTCTACTTCATCGATGAGGTACTTTCCGAGTCAAGACTCGGTACCCACAGTGCGAAGTTACTCTCACGGTGCTCATCGCAAAGAGGAAACTCGTTCACTACTTCGATCAAGACGCCATCACCGTGGTGACCACGCCCCACTAGGCGAGATCATCCACAATCGCGATGCCTCGGGAAGGATAGCCAAATGGGCGCTCGAGCTTAGCGGCCATGGCATAATATCGCCCCTGACGGCGATCAAATCGCGAGCTCTGCCGACTTCGTCGCCGAGTGGACCAAGCCGAGCACCACCGGTGGTCGAAGACCCCCGTCTTGGACAATGTACTTCGACGGGTCTTACACCAAGAATGGCGCGGGCGCGGAGTAAATCATCATCTCCCCGCTCGAACAGAGCTTCATCGCCATTAGGTTGCTCTTGACGCGACCAACAACATTGCCGAGCACGAGGCTCTCGTCAGCGGTCTCGGATCGCCGCCGACCTCGGTGCCCGCCGCTCTCGTCCACGGGACTCAAGCTTGTCGTCGACCAAGTCATGAAGGCTGCGGCCCCGAGGCGCCGCATGGCAGATCTTTGTCGAGAAGTACGCCGGCTCGAGGAGCGGTTCAAGGGTTTCGAGCTTCACCATAGCTACCGACGCTACAATGGCGAGGCCGATCACTGGCCAATCTTGCCTCGGCGAGAGACATCCCGTCCCGCGGGATCTTCGTCTCCGACCTCCTGCGGCCATTGTCGGTGGACTCGGCGGTGGCGGCCACCCGACCAATCCAAAGACGGTCGCCCGACCGACGCGCGGTCGGGCGAGACTTGGCGGATCGCCGCGGTGTGCTAGCACTTGAGTCCGACCGAGGAGGCCCTACATCGACCGCTTGTGGACGGGTCACTTCCCGACCGACCGAGGCCGGCGCCTCGCCGGCGGGCAAAATCTTTCGTCTGATCGGCCTGGACCTCTACAAAGGAGTCCCTCGGGGTCCTCCAAAATGTATCTTGACCGACCAAGGAAAAAAATACCGGACGACATACGGTAGTCTGCGGTCACCACGCAGCACCCGATCTCTTGTGGGAAAGGCCTTTCGACAAGGTTTCTCTTGGCCAACCGCTGTGTCGACGCCGAGCATATCGTGACGACTGCGAAGGATGCGAGTTCTTTGCTCGCAGACGCATCCGCCGGCCAAGCTTCAGACGATCCCCATCACGTGGCCTTTGCCGTCGGGGACTCGATTTGGTCGAACCTTCGGGAAAGCGCGGGGCTTCACCCACCGCTCGTCGCGGTAGATAAGTTCACCAAGTGGATAGAGGCCAAGCGGTCGTGGCGCCACGTCGGTACAAGCGGCCATCTTCTTCCGCGACATCGTTTTAGGTTTGGAGTCCCAAACTCCATCATCACCGACAACGGAACACGATTCACGGGAAGGAATTTCTCGAGTTCGTGGCGACTTCAACATCCGTGTCGATTGGGCAGCGATAGCCCATCCGCGGACTAACGGCCGGTCGGCGCACTAACGGCATGATCCTTCAAGGACTCAAGCGCGGATCTTGATCGGCTCAAGCATTTCGCAGGTATTGGGTAGCGAGCTGCCTCCGTCCTCTGGTCTGCGGACCACGCCGACCGGCGACCGGGTTCACACCCTTCTTTATGGTGTTGTGGCCGAAGCCATTTTGCCCATCGACACGGAATCGGCTCCCGAGATTGCAAGCCTTCGATGAGGCTCGGGGCTCGCCGCAACAAGGCGCCATCGACCATTTCGGCGAGGCGCGCGGCGTGGCCGCCCTGCGGATCGGCCGGATATCAACAAGCCTGCGCCGCTACCACGCCGCCAAGTTCGAGGGCGATCCTTGGTATTGGCGACTTGGTTCTGCGTCGGGTCCAGACAACCAAAGATAAGCACAAGCTGACGCCCCCCTGGGAGGGTCCTTTCACCGTCGTGGAAGTTCTCCGACCTGGCACCTTTCGACTCAAGGACGCCGATGGTCGCATCCTCCCTAATGCCTGGAACATTGAAAAGTTAAGGCGATTCTATCCCTAAGCTCTTTTCTTTTTTCCTGGTATAAGTCTTTACCTTTCTCCCAACCGAGCACCTGGTCGCCACGTGACGACTCGGGGGCTGCCCCGTGGGCGCCCCCGTTCAGGCCGCTTCCGGATGGTGTCTGTGCGGGTCGGTGACCCAGCCGACCACGAGGTCTATCCCGAGCGGTAACCCTCTCGACCCGAGTGCTACGGCCTACGCCCAGCCGGCTATGGTTGCCCAGTAGCACTCCGCGGAAGAAGGAAGCACCTGAGTGGGATGACCTTCTGGTCGATTGGGAACAATCTTCCCCCACACGAACTCGGCTAACTCACGTACTCATGTGGGTCGGTGACCCGACTAGTCACAGAGTCTATCCTGGGCGGTAACCCTCTCGACCCGAGCGCCACGGCCTCGCCCGGCGGCTATGGTTGCTAAGTAGCACTGCGGAAGAAGGAAGTGCCCGAGTGGAAAAACCCTTGGCCGATCGGGAACACTCCGAACCCCCATGAGTGCGCGTAACTACCGCATAAACAAGACTCCTATCCTCTTCGGCCCTCTCCAATTGACCCGACCTACGCGGCTATGGTTTCCTTCTCTGGCTCTCTGGCGTTTTTCTTGCTTTAGGGACGGGAGACGAAGAAGGCGAGAAAGCGTGGCTACCCGAGGCACCCCAGCAACGTACTTATAGGAGGCGAGCGGACGCCGACCGAACGGACGCCTCCTCGAACGAATCGTCGCGTCCCGCCTCGTCATCACGCCCGGCACGTAACTCCGATTTCCAATTCCACTCGCATTTAATCTGTCGCGTCGGGTTGCAGAGTCATAAAGACGCCGCCCCGAGCAGCGTGTCCGTTACCTCTTGGTCTCGCCTTTTGGCCGGACGGTTGTTCGGCGCGCGAGAGCCCATTGGGCGCTGCGGTCCCAAGATGGCAAAAAGCTTTGTGGCTTGCGCCAGGGGCCACCAAAGTGTGGGTTCAAAGGCCTAACCCACCGGATGGGCGTAGGCCGCCCAGTGAAACTTGAGCGAGGGCAAGCACGAGGTGAGCCCCACGATGGGTCCCGGTTGGGTCGGTGACGACCAGTCACCTCTACTCGCGTCGAGACCATACTTCACACTCTCCGGGAGCTCATCGATGGCGGCACCACGGTGTGCTCTGGGTGGTGACGACCCGTGGTCCATCTGGGATTGAGTAAAGAAAGGTTTCTTATGGGTCGCCCACACAGCGGGGCAGGACACCCTACTGCGGGACCGTCGCTCGGAAGGGTCCCCCTTGGGCGGGACCTCCCAGGACCCACTCGGACTACCCGTTACTAGCTCCAAGAGCACGGCGTTCAAACCAACGCAGGTAAACGCGCGTCGCTCACCCCCTCCAGGTCCCACACCTGCGGATGGGGTAAACTTGTGGGATAGACGGCAGCTACTCCTCTCGCAGCTTACCTCGCCGGACGGGGACTCGGGATGGATACCCCGCGTCCAGCTACGACGTTAAACGAGCACTCGGACACCGGAACCTCGCGGAGGCATCCGGTCGTCCTTGCCGACCAAGGCACTCGGACATCGGAACCTCGCGGAGGCATCCGGTCGTCCTTGCCGACTAAGGCAGCGTCCAGCTACGATGTTAAACGAGCACTCGGACACCGGAACCTCGCGGGGCATCCGTCGTCCTTGCCGACCAAAGGCACTCGGACGCCGGAACCTCGCGGAGGTATCCGGTCGTCCTTGCCGACTAAGGCGGCGTCCGGCTACGGCGTAAAGCGAGCACTCGGACACCGGAACCTCGCGGGGCATCCGGTCGTCCTGCCGACCAAGGCACTCGAACACCGGAACCTCGCGGAGGCATCCGGTCGTCCTTGCCGACCAAGGCACTCGGACATCGGAACCTCGCGGAGGCATCCGGTCGCCCTGCCGACCAAGGCACTCGGACATCGGAACCTCGCGAGGCATCCGGTCGCCCTGCCGACTAAGGCGGCGTCTAGCTACGACGTTAAACGAGCACTCGGACACCGGAACCTCGCGGAGGCATCCGGTCATCCTTGCCGACCAAGGCACTCGGACATCGGAACCTCGCGGAGGCATCCGGTCGTCCTTGCCGACTAAGGCAGCGTCTAGCTACGACGTTAAACGAGCACTCGGACACCGGAACCTCGCGGAGGCATCCGGTAGTCCTTGCCGACCAAGGCACTCGGACATCGGAACCTCGCGGAGGCATCCGGTCGTCCTTGCCGACTAAGGCAGCGTCTAGCTACGACGTTAAACGAGCACTCGGACACCGGAACCTCGCGGAGGCATCCGGTCGTCCTTGCCTACCAAGGCACTCGAACAACGGAACCTCGCGGAGGCATCCGGTCGTCCTTGCCGACCAAGGCACTCGGACGCCGGAACCTCGCGGAGGCATCCGATCGTCCTTGCCGACTAAGGCGCGTCTAGCTACGACGTTAGCGAGCACTCGGACACCGGAACCTCGCGGAGGCATCCGTCGTCCTTGCCGACCAAGGCACTCGGACGCCGGAACCTCGCGAGGCATCCGGTCGTCCTTGCCGACTAAGGCAGCGTCTAGCTACGACGTTAAACGAGCACTCGGACACCGGAACCTCGCGGAGGCATCCGGTCGTCCTTGCCGACCAAGGCACTCGGACAACGGAACCTCGCGGAGGCATCCGGTCGTCCTTGCCGACCAAGGCACTCGGACAACGGAACCTTGCGGAGGCATCCGGTCGTCCTTGCCGACCAAGGCACTCGGACAACGGAACCTCGCAGAGGCATCCGGTCGTCCTTGCCGACCAAGGCACTCGGACACCGGAACCTCGCAGAGGCATCCGGTCGTCCTTGCCGACCAAGGCACTCGGACATCGGAACCTCGCGGAGGCATCCAATCGTCCTTGCCGACCAAGGCACTCGGACATCGGAACCTCGCGGAGGCATCCGGTCGTCCTTGCCGACTAAGGCAGCGTCTAGCTACGACGTTAAACGAGCACTCGGACACGGAACCTCGCGGAGGCATCCGGGTCGTCCTTGCCGACCAAGGCACTCGGACAACGGAACCTCGCGGAGGCATCCGGTGCGTCCTTGCCGACCAAGGCACTCGGACATCGGAACCTCGCGGAGGCATCCGGTCGTCCTTGCCGACCAAGGCACTCGGACACCGGAACCACGCGGAGGCATCCGGTCGTCCTTGCCGACCAAGGCACTCGGACACCGGAACCTCGCAGAGGCATCCGGTCGTCCTTGCCGACCAAGGCACTCGGACATCGGAACCTCGCGGAGGCATCCGGTCGTCCTTGCCGACCAAGGCACTCGGACATCGGAACCTCGCAGAGGCATCCGGTCGTCCTTGCCGACCAAGGCACTCGGACACCGGAACCTCGCGGAGGCATCCGGTCGTCCTTGCCGACCAAGGCACTCGGACACCGGAACCTCGCGGAGGCATCCGGTCGTCCTTGCCGACCAAGGCACTCGGGCACTAAAACTTCCGAAGGCATCCGCTCATCCTTGCCGACCAAGGCACTTGGGCACTAAAACTTCCGAAGGCATCCGCTCATCCTTGCCGACCAAGGCACCGACTAGCTACGGCGCAAAGCAGCGCAAAGGAAGATCAAGCGACTCGGGAATAAATCTTGCGCCAGAGAAAGCGAACCGCCCACCACCGAACCGAAGCGGTCAAGAAGGCGAACGAGCAAAAACACACCTAGCCGTGCGCGCGCGCTAACGAAGCAATTAAGAGGCTCCCGCGGTTCGCATACCTCGAGAGCGTAATCCCGGCGGGCGCCGGATGCGTTGAGAACACGCCCGGCAAAAAGCGGTAGGCCCGTTGGCCCACCTAGTTGAGCGGATCGATCAAGCTCAACCCCAACCGAGTCCGCCAACTCGATTGGAGGTTCGGGGCTCCGGCGAATACTCATAAAACAGGTGCACCAGCGGCCCAATTGCAACAAGCAAAGCCCAGAGCAAAGAAGCGGCGGCCTCGAATACGGCCCCACCTAAAGCAGCCGTCCCGGCACTGCTACCCAAATGCCTCTGAGACCATTCAGGAGACCATTCCCGACCGGTCCCGACTCGACTCAGCGAGGTTCCCGACCCCGCGGCGGGGGACGGGATCCCCGACCGACTCGGCGGGTTCCCGACCCCGCAGCGGGACGGGATCCGCGACTCCGACCGAACCATGATAATCCCGCCGAGGGCGCGTGCGCGCGCGGAGTCCGTGTCAACCTAAGGCCACGTGCCCTGAACGGTCATTCGAAGTGGTGGCGAGGGCGGTGGTCCTTCCCAAAACGGTTTGATAGGCTGCTGAAGCCCGTCTCGTCCCATCACCCACCACCCACAAAGGTAAGGACACGCCTCTCCCGAGGCAACTCCAACGTCACACGCGACTACGTCGGCACCCACATGGATCACGAGAGCAGCTCGCCACTTCGGAGGATTACCTAACCGCTCGACCAGCTAGACCACCGACCAAAGATAGGCTCGCGAAAGCGGCGACGGTCGGCGAACAGCGACCGATCGGCGAGCGATTAGCGACGGCGGGCAAGGCGAAGCCCCTAGAAGTAGCTCGCTTTGGCACTTCGCCAATTCTCGATGTAACCACGCCTTCAGATCTTGAATAAAAGGAGGCGGGAACCTCCTAACAGGCGCGAGTAAGAGCTACAAGAGAGCTTTTCCTCTTCTTCCTCTTCTTCTTTTTCTTCTCCTTCCGGGAGCTAAGTTTAGATCATTCTAGTGTTGAGGCTCCACCTCTCGCTTGTAAAAAAACTGGTGCGATCATCCGCACACTTGATGAATACAACACCAACGCACGATCTGAGTAGGGACCTTGGCCCGAACCCGGTATACATCTTGGACTGTGGTGCGACCATTCAGGAGCGGAACGCGCAGCCCCTTAGACTTACAAATTTACTTGCCGGCGCTCGAAACGCCGACAACTAGTATAAAGCTTGGCAAGGGAAACATTTGAATACCACTTGTAAAACATAGAGGAGGATTTTAAATCTTCTCATTATGGCCTAAAAGAGTAAATCACTTTAAAGGAGGCCAAATTTTGAGTTAAGCACAATAAAAGGATATTTGAAACACATTCAAATAAACTCCTCATTTTATTAGGCTTTTCAACATTGCAACATAACTCACTTGAAGAGTCCTTAATTGCCTAATAGGGCTTAAACGAGGAATCCATTCAAAAGAGCTACAAATTTTCAATGAAACCACTTGAAAGAAAGCTTTTTAAAGAAGCATCACTTGTAGTACCACTTTTGAAGAAAAAATGAAACTTGTACCGCTTGTAATGCATATTTTTCAATGGATATCACATGTAAATATTTCTTCTTCAAGTGATACTATTTATAAGAGATACCACTTATAAAGATCATTTAGCATGAGGGTACCACTTGAGAAAAATATTTTTATTTTATTTTAAAATTAGCTCAATATGGAATACTCCCCTTTAAACATTTTAAATTACAAAGGATCTCACACAGAGAGTCCTTGAGAGATTGAACTAACAATTTAGCTTAAAATGGGAAACTCATCCATAAAGGTTTGAAATACCATGAAAATACTAAAAAAGAGCAGAGGATACCGATTGTAAAAATCAATACCACTTAAAGCTTGTTTTGAACGTTTTAGGAAATTGAAATCACTTGAGAGATACCACTTGTAAACAAATACATAAAACTTGATTAAAAAACTCCCAAAAGGTTCAAAGGAAAATCATGGAGCTTTTTACTTTTAAACATGCATAAGTTTTGTCTAGAAATGATCTTCCAACTGAAATCAATTAAAAGACATTAAAGACACAAAGATTTATGAAAAAGAGAAGTATAAGAACAATCAAATACAACTTCATTTGAGCTTCGAGTGAGGACTCAACAAATGATTCTTTTTTATCTCCAAGAATTGATTAATTTGTCATTTAAGACCACTTAATGGAGAATCGATTTTCATGACCATGAGTTCCTCATACTTAGAAAGCAATTTGTGATACACAAACACAAATAAGCTCATATTCATAAATTCTGGTACCAAAAGAAGATATCACTTGAAATATTCAAATCCTTTTCAAATATTTTTCAAATGATTTGAAATTTCACAAAAAGATACTTTGGGATCATAAGAATCTTTTCCAAAAAGAATTTTCAAAAAAGGAAATTCCAATCAAAAGATATCCCAAGTCTGCTTTGAAATCTAAAAAAAATTAGGATAAAAATAGCCAAATCGACACTACCGTAGACACATGACCGGTAGTGCCAGGGTTTGGTGCTACCGCCTTCGCCAAGCCAGTAGTACCGGCGACAGGTGCTATCGCTGCACAAGGGCGGTAGTACCAACCTCGGTAGAAACAGAGAAGCTTTTTCAAAATCTTTTCAAACAAAATTCAAAATATTTGAAATTTTCAAGAAAAGAACTTTGGACTAATTTAAACTTTTCAAAATAACTTTTGTTCAAAAAGAATTTTCTTTTGAAATCGATTTTGACAAAATGCACTTTGAGGCATAAAAGGAAATAGATTTTCATTAAAAAGCCTCAAAGGGCAACTCAATTTGGATTTCATAGACATTTAAATTATCACGGTTTGAAAGATTTGAAATACAATTTGAGGCCAAGATACCACTTGTAAAGGCAATGGAATCCAACTTGAATACCAAAATACAACAATATGTATAGATAGGCTATTTTGGATCAAGCAAAGATTTTGGCTAAATTTGATTTCAACTTAAGATTTTTGATTTTGAAAGCTTGTAAAACATTTGAAATACATATTTGAATACTTTTACATAGATTTTCACAAATTTGAGACTTTTAAACAAGATTTTTGACTTTTGACCAAAAGGGTCATTGTAAAATAACCACATGTAAAACAAAGTCAAATTTTCTAACACAAAAAAATCAAATGAAGAAAGAGATAAGATATTAGAATTGAATTTTTGTGTATGAGTTTAGAAGGCCATTTGGAACAAGGATATAGCAAGGAATCCAGTCCAAAAGGTGAAACACACAAAATGCAATAGTATGACCATTATGAGTCAAGTATAGTTTTTCGGTGAGTTTCACAATAAAGTAACTTTTGATTGGTTGATCTTTTGAAAATATTTTGAGCACAAAAATTATTAAGAGAGACCAATTCTAGGTTTTTAGTTTTGAAATTATTTTCAAAATATTTTTACAATTTATTCTATGAAAATGATAAGTTTAATTCCAAAATAAGATACTAGTAACTAGTTCTTGGACTTGAAAATCATTTTCTTTTGAAATTAGTTTTTATGAAGCCAAAACCATTGGAAAACCTTTTGAAAGCATTTGTATACCATTTTCAACTAGTTTTTCACTAGATTATTAATAGTTACGAAGATTTTTCACTTTTGGCTAAATGGCTTGATTTTGAAAATATATATTAACATTTATATAAATATGGGCACATATAGGGATGTGATATACATGGTTATGATTTAGTACTCCCCTTAATGTGCCACTTCCATCTTGCTCAAGATTATAATCAAAACAACTAAGAAGCATGAGCAAGAGTATGAACAAGCAATTTAAATTGTTTTTCATGATAATACAACTTAACCTACACAAGGCTAGAGGCTATAATATTTAATTTAAATACTTGTTACCGAGATAGCATTGGCTCTTGATTGACTTGATCATCCTCATGCTTGGCTCCATTTTGCATATGATGAAATCATATTTTCCTTGAATAAGCCAAGCCTCCAATTCATCTCAAAGTACCTAATAAAACTTTTAGGCACTTTTTTGTACCCAATTTTTGTTGGGCCCAACAATGTTAGTCACAATAGATTTGGGCACTCAAATGGGCCCTAGCAACAATAATCTTAGGTGAACTAACATAACTAGAAAAAGGTTTGCAATTGTTATTCCTCCTAAAGCAATTTATTTGCATTAAATTGAGAAGGCTTAGGAGTCTTAGCAATTTTAGCAAACACATTTCTAGTCTTATCCTTTCTAAGCATATGATTAACATTGTTATGCATAGGCTTAGAGGATCTAGCATTTCTAGCAAATGGTTTGCTATTGTCATTTCTCCTAAGCACATGATTATCATTAGATTGATAAGGCTTAGGAGCACTAACACATCTAGCAAATACATTTCTAGTTTTGCTCTTCCTAAGCGAATGAATATCATTATTTTGCAAGCACTTAGGAGAATCGAAAAATTTATCAAACAAATTACCATTTTTGTCTTTCCTAAGAAAATAATAATCATTTACAAGGGTTGGCTTAGGAGTGTTTCCTAAGGGACAATCTTTACCAAAATGTCCCTTTTCCCGGCAATTGAAGCAAGTAACGCTATTAGGTCCTCTTTTGGTCTTCTTGTCTTGCTCCTTGCCGATTTGCCTCATGGTTGAAGATTGTGCTTGAAGTCCACTTTGTTAGGGCACATGGAGGCGACTACTACAAAAAGGCATAAATTAGACCCTTCGTCACTGACGGTTTTGAAAAATCATCTGTGATAACCCCTCATCACTGACCCTTCTAGCCAAAAACCGTCAGTGATGACTATCATAGTCATCACTGATAGTTTTTAGATAAAACCGTTAGTGATGATACCCTCATCATAGACCCTTCTAGCCAAAATCCGTCAGTTTTGGCTAGAAGGATCACTGACACTTTTATCCAAAAACCGTCAGTGATGACTATGGTAGTCATCACTGATGGTTTTTGGTTAAAACCATTAATGATGTGCATTTATATCATATACGGTTTTTGACTAAAATTGTGTGTGATGATACCAATGCACATCATTAACGGTTTTTGATTAAAACTGTATGTGATGTGCTTTGTGATCAAACCGCTTTAACCACCATCGGCCCAAACCCAACGCAGAACCTCCTCCCCCTCGGCTAGGTTAGGGTTGGCGCTCCTCCCCCTTCGTCTCATCAACTCTCATGCACGTAGCCCCCTCGTTTTTGTTGTCATCCTCCTCTCTCGTGCGCTCCCCATGGCCTTCCCCTCCCTACCGCAAGCTTCATTAGGTGTTCACCCCTCAGCTAGGTTAGGGTTGGCGCTCCTCCCCTTTTGTCTCATGAGCACATCACCCTCGTCTTTGTCGTCGTCGTCCTCTCTCGTGCACTCCCCGTGACCTTCCCCTCCCCACCGCAAGCTTCATCAGGTGTTCCCCTGGAACTTCTACTCTCACATCAGTGCTGTTCCATCCGTTGGAGTCGTACCTAAGTGAAGCTCGACTGTAGGGTGGTTGATCTACCCTTTTCGGGGCTACTTGAAGGCCGTGGTAACCATCTCCATCCTAAATCCTCACCCGCGCCTCTACGCCCCACGCCCGGCGACATCGGCCACCTCACCCGTGCCTCTGCCTCCTTGGATGGATAAGGGCAACCCGAGGTGTTTGCGGTCTGACAAGCAGAATCTCTTGTCAAGCAGAGCGGCTACAGGTTCGCCTCTCTTCTTCCCCATCCTCCTGCACCCTAACTCGAAGGAAGCTTGCTATCCATGGAGGAGTGCTGTGGCTGGGACTTCCTCAAGTGGGTGGGTCTCGACACCTCAGCATGCGTCTTCTGCCGCCTCGATGACCTAGCTGACCTCATCCACACTGGTGCCGTCTCTCGCTCCTAGCACCGATTCAGTAGGCCCTACCCCCAATTCCCTCCTCCATACTTCAGCAAGAGCGATTGCAGGATGTACTCCTACCTCAGCGGCGCCCTCTGTTAGTTATAATCTTGTTGTCGGTTCATGTCGACGATCGGGACCGTCGACCGCAAAAGAAGGGGGGAAGGATCGTGCAAAGGGGCGAGGCCCAGAGTCGCGTTCGTCCGGGAAGAGGGGTTAGGAGACGTGCAGTATAGGGAAGAAGGACGAGCAAACAGGGGACACAAAGCTTATACTGGTTCGAGCCTCCTAGGTCGGGTAACGGCTCTACTCCAGTCTTGCCCATAGGCGAAAGATGTCTAAGAGCTCTTCGGGAGAGAACTACAGGGGGAGCCCAGCCTCGGGGTCGCTGGGAGGCAACGGCCGAGGGGCTCGGTGAACGGTGGGATGTACAAGTGTTGCCCTTAGGTTTTTTGGTGTGTTGCCTTGTGCGATCTTGTTGCCGTTGCGGTTCTTTGGATCCTCTCTCCTCCCATTTCCGACCGGGGCGGTCGGGCGCTATATAGGCTTCTGGCGCTGATCTCGAGGCTAACGTCAGGTGGCTGTTTGCGAGTTGACGGGAGCAGTTAACCCCAGTTCCCACGCCGGGGAACTGACAGGAGCTGTTGGGGAGTGGTTGATCCTAGTTCCACGCAGGGGATTCTGACAGGGGCAGATTGCCTCTCGTCCCCACGTGGGGGGACTGACAAGAGCGGTTGACCCTAGTTCCCACGCAGGGGATGGAGGTCATCCATACATAAAAGAGGAGACCTATTACATTGAAGTCTGGACCGGGGGTGCCGAGGTCGAGGAGGTCATCAAGGTTTGCAGCAGTTTAGGGAAGCTCTTGCCCGAGCTCGGGACCATCCTCGCTCGAGCTCGGGAACAGTCCCCCGAGCTTGGGGGAGGATGGCCTAAAGCCCCGGGGCTGGACACGTGTCAGGATGACCGATCCCCGACAACCAGCCCCCGAGGCTCAAGAAACGGTCTGAGACTCTAGGCGTTCTTGAGTCTGAAGTCTTCGAGGAGGGATCGCCCTTTTGGCCGAGCTCGGGAATGTCTGATGATGTAGATATACTCATATATCATATCGAAACATGGTGTGTCCAGCAGAATGAGCGGAAGGACGAACACTTACAAGAGATGATAAGAATGTTCTGGCACTAGGAGACATACGGAGCCGCTTGACAAACACTGTTCATGCATGGGAGTCTTGTTCATAGACAACGGAAACCTATTCGTGCGACTTGGATGGAAAGCTTAATCGGCACATGGAAAGAAGAGGGGTGGTGCATGCATGCGGGAAAATAAAAAAACAATTTGGAATTAGTGCGTGAATTTATTGTGCATGAAAAGAAAAGGAAAGCATGTGGGAACATGCATGCATCTGAGTTAAGGCAATCAATAATTTACATGCGTGTGCTTCACTCGGAAATTGCATGCATCTTTGCAAGGAAGTACTAATAGAAAGGAGAGAGAAATTTATATGCGAATTAAAGAAAGGAAATAAATTTGAGGAAGGAAAGGCAGTGCATGCAGCGTTAGCGAGAGATAAAGAAAGACCGAGGCACATGCTGATTTGTGCAAGAACAAAAGAAGGAAAACGAAGATCACATTTTGGCAACGCATGTGGCACTCATCAAGCGCTGGACAGCCATTAAATCCAATTGTGGGTGTTTCTTTTTACATGTATTTGTGTTCAGGAAGTACTCTTGAGATGTAGTACTAATCATGCTCCCTCTCATATGTGTATATATATGTGTGTACTACCTCCATTGTAAAGGGAACCACGAATTTTCAGATTAAATATATACTCTTGATTCTATGGCTTGTGCTCCAATGCCCCCATTAGAATAGGGAGTTCCAATCTGAAATTATCACCGTTGTTCTTGCAACTTCTTCGGGGTGATTGCAAGGAAACGTGCGTCTACTTTCGCGTGGTCAAGTAGGTGAGGATCAAAGCGTGTTCTTGGGCGAATTCACGTGTCGCAGGTTGCCGTATCGAGACGGTGGTTGGCGCCAGTATTAGTCAGGGTTCACGAGTCCAAGTTATCATATTCGTCATCGCAAGATCGGGCCACCCCCCCCCGTATCATCTTGGTATCAGAGCATGGTTGAGTGGTGACGATTTTCTATCCCTATATTAGTTTTAATTTTTGTCCTATTTCGAAAATTACCCTACAAAAAATTAAACCCATAGTTTAATCTGTTATTTTGGTGAGTTTTGCTATGTTTTGATCTATTAGATTACTTGCATTAGTTGCTGATCATTTTTCCTTTGCGTAGCCTCCGATCCTGGGAATGCCTAGGCTCGGGTGGTCATCCCCGAGGCGAACCTAGAGAACGTGACCCTAGGCGCTGCAAAACAGAACACGCATGGACGCCTCGAGGCCAAGCTCGCCGCGTGACCTTATGGTTGCCCTTATGGCCACGCCGCGAGGTCGCGTCGCCGAGGCGTTCTATGGTAAAAAGAGGACTTACTGACCGAAAAAGCTAACGGAGCCTCTAACCGAGGACTTTAAGATAGCGCAATCTTCCACAGAAGAACCTGCAACTCAGGACCGTGACTGGACGTCACGCCCCCCTGGAGACCGAAGGAGGTTAGTGTCGAGCGAAGGAGATCTTTATCACGGCGCATACGGGCGGACCAGAGTCTTGGCGATATAAGGGTTAAGAGATCCAGCGCTCGCAGAATCGACCTGAGGTGAGCTACCAGGCCGGGACCTCCTGCGTCTTGGGGTCGAGGAGGTGACAGGGGGGAGGTCGGCTCACTGTGCGCTCGACCCCCTGGTGTCGATCCTCGCATGGCGACCTTTGGACATGCTTACTCAAGATGCGAGATAGCATAAGAGGAAATAAGAGATGACAAAGCAGCATAGTTTATTGTGAGGAAAAAACTAGGCTGAGCCCCTTAGCTCGGAGCCCTTACCGGTGATGGTCCCGGTCCCGTGCCCTGTGATGGGGGGAATGATCGGCTTACTGCGATGAGAATCGGCTTACCGCGTATCCGACCCCTGGAGGTGAACCACGGGACTATCACGGCGGTTCGAGTAGGGGGCCCGAGGGCCGAAACTCGAGTATCTCGAGTTTGGCGAGCCTACGGGCATGACCGACGGGACGGACCCTGCGACGGGGGGATAGCCGGCTTACCACGAATTTGTTTCATCGGAGTTCAACAAGTATTGTGAAGATCAAGGTATTATGCATTACTTGCCATCACCTTATTCTCCTCAGCAGAACGGGGTAGCGGAGAGGAGACATCAAACTATTTTATCAGCAGCAAGAAGTATGCTTAAGAACAAGAATGTTCTTGGAAGATTTTGGGGAGAGGCCGTGTATACAACGGTATATCTTCTCAACCGAGCAGCCACAAGAAATGTAGAAGGTAAAATGCCATATGAAGCATGGTACTGAAGAAAGCCTAAGGTATTTCATCTTCGTACCTTTGGTTGCATTATACATGTCAAGAATGTGAAACGACGTCTCAAGAAGCTAGAAGATTGAAGTACCTCCATGGTGTTTCTTGGCTATGAGTCAGGAGCTAAAGCATATCGAGCATATGACCCAATTAAAAACAGGGTACATGTTACCTGAGATGCTGTGTTTCAAGAGGATAAGGCTTGGCATTGGGATGATGCAGATTCGGATGGTTCAGTACAAGATAGCAGAGATGTCTTCACTGTTGAAGTGAATTCTAGTGCGGACGGAGGTGCGTTGCAGGAGCAGTTAGCAGGTGATGAAGGTCAACATGATCAGCCAACATCTCCACCTGATGATCAGCCGGCTACACCCATGGCAACAGGCGATTCATCAACTAGAGGAGTGTCGACATCTATTGTAGATATGGTGTCTTCGGCAGATGAAGACACTTCTGGAAACAACACACCTGAAACACCTTCCAGCGCAAGTTCAGAAGAATCACCACCACTTCGTATGAGATCAATTCAGGATCTATACGATTCAACTTCAGAAATTGTTCCAGACTATCTTGGTATGTGTTTGCTAACTGTTGAAGAACCGTCAACAGTAGAAGACGCATTGAAGTCAAGGCACTGGAAGCAAGCAATGGAGGAAGAGTTGAATGCAATACTAGGTAATGACACCTGGGAGAAAGTTGATTTACTAGCAAAGCACAAACCCATAGGATTGAAATGGGTGTTTGTAACATCTCAAAATTTGAGTTTTGGAATGTTGGATTAAAAATAAACCATTTTCATTTTTCTTGAATTAATCACAACTTAATTTGAATTTTCTATTAATGAAAAGATTTAATTTGATTAAACTATCCATCAAACTAAATATTTTCAATTTTAGTTTGGTTCATTGTGCTCCAAGGATTTTTTTTGTATTTTTGGGGATTTTTTTGAATTTATTTGCTATTTATTTGCACTTATTCGAATTTCTGGAATTTTCTTAATTCGGAAAAAAAATTCTAAAAAGCCTTCGGGCCGATTTCCCCGCGCGACCCATCTCCTTCCACGTCGCCTAAGCCCGCCCGCCGCTCTCACCGCGCCACGCTCGGCCTACTCCCGTGTGCGTGACTAGCCTCTCCGGCTTTGCCTCGCTCGCGGCCTAACCAGCCCGCGCGCAACCCAGTCGGCCCATCTCCTCGCACAGCCGCCGCACGCACCCGCGAAACCCTAGCCGCTGTCGTCTCGGAGTCCCGCTGCCGCACGCCGCCGTTCTCGGTTTTCGTGTTTTGCACGCCTCCCGAGACCGCTATTTAAGGCGCTACACCCCCACCGATGTTCGCCGTTTTGCGTCGCACCCATTGCCCTCTCTCCCGTCGCCCAAGACTTCGTCGACCGTCGCTGCGACCTCGCCGAAGTTTGCCACCACGCCCGACGCCTTCCACCGCCTCTATCTCCGTCGTCGGTGCGTCCTCGCCACCGCCGTTAGCTTCTACGCGTTGCCCACGACTCCATCTTCCCGATCCGCACCAAGCCACGCCCGATTCATCGCCATTGCGCCGTTGGCCGTGTCATCTTCCTCGGCTCCGGTGAGCTGCGCAGCCGTTCTCGCCTTCGCTTTCCGTCGAAGAACCTCGACTGTCCGATCGCGCGCGTGTGGTCCCGATCTGGCCACGTCCTCGCCGCTTGCGCCCTTGCTCTTCTTCCGTCCGATCAGTGCCCGTCGCTGGATGCGCGACACGCGGCCATTCCACGTCAGTGTCCAGTTAGCGTCCACGTGGCCGCCGTGTCAGTCGGGCCGCTGCGTTAGCGTTGACGTCGCCCGTGCGCCGGGTGCACGGTGAATCGAACACTGTGCTGTGAACCCGGTCCACCGTGAACCCTGCTGACGTCAGCGATTGCGCAATAAACCGGATTTTCCTTTATAAAAATAATTTCAGAATTTTTTTTTCTATTTTCTCTGATTTAATTTTCCAGGAGCTCGTTCTCTCTCATGCGAACTCCGATTGAGGCGATTCCAGTTTCTAAATTTTTCTAAAATCAAGATCTATCTTCCAAAGCCATTTATTTTCATTTTTGAGCTTGTTTGTGTCTCTGTTTTGTATTTATTTGGTTTCGTTGCTTTCTTTTTCGGTAGACGCTAATTTCGAGGGAGCAAACGGAGACTTCGAAGACCAAGACTCAGCACCAGATCAGCAAGGCAAGTCGTAACCTTTGATCATATTGTACCTATGTTTGCAAAAGTACTTTGCTTTATACAATTGCATGATATTTCTGTACAATGATTATTTGCCGGGAATACTTATATATCTAGTTGACATTTTGCCACCTTGATTATTGGGATGCCATGTAACCATTGTTAAACCTAGGTTGGGACATTACTAGTTGGATATAATCATTATAACAACATTGGGTTATTGTAGCTATGCTTAGACATGCTTAGATATACGTTGAGATCCATATCACATGTGATTTATGTTAATCTTGACTTAATGAGATATTGAATTGTGG
This sequence comes from Otatea glauca, assembly GCA_036346275.1. Lineage (NCBI taxonomy): Eukaryota > Viridiplantae > Streptophyta > Magnoliopsida > Poales > Poaceae > Otatea > Otatea glauca. Next base: position 32,777,605 of record CM070716.1, on the reverse strand, counting down.
CCTTTAGCCACTGTTGTAAAATTTATTGTACCATGGCGGGGTTTGCCATTAGTCTTGGTTGAACGAATTGTTTTTCCTCGGGCAAGTGATCGTGCAATAAAGGGGGTGCTTTCTACCACATTGGGATGTAGATGTCTTGCCTGAGACAACTTAAGGACTTAATCTTGTACGCCATTGAACTGGGCCTAACAGTACTACCACATGTCTGGTATATGATAGACCTAGCTGATTAATTTGCAATGTCTAGCCTTGAGTATTGCCAATTGGTGGTGTGGGTTCCGGGATGGACGGGTAGATTCGCAAGGCGCAAGAGGGGGCCCTAAGGGGCGAAACCTTAGCGAGTAGTACCGAGTTTAGACATTGCATTGTAAAGGCTTTGTCATGATATCTCTGCGACACACCAAAGGATGTGTGTTATTATCGATTGCACAAAGAGATGGTCATGTCTTGTGGGTAAAGTTGTACAACCTCTGCAGAGTGTAAAACTATTGAATAGCGCGTCATGATCATGGACAAGTCCGGGAATTTCACACGGGGTATAGAGTGTTTCATGAAATGTGGAATTGTTGGGATGTGAACGGGGAGTTCACTGTTGTTTTGTTGTTTAAAGTAATACTGTTGAATTTATTGGTTGATACTTGTTTTCGATGGTGTAGGGTGATGCCTCGCCATTCTGTTCATGTTGTCTACCATTGATCTATCAGTTATTTATTTATCCTTTCATAAATGTGCTTTCAATCTATTTACTGTATTTCAATTCAAGTTATAGCTTTCTGCAAATGAACCATATGGCTATCCTTTGTCAAGCCTTGCATGAATATTGCATCATTTCCCCTACGGCTTGCTGAGTACTTTTTGTACTCACGGCTATACGCCTTTGTTGATCAGTTGCTGAGAAAGGATCAGGAAATGCTGAATATCATGAGGAGGAATTCTATGAAGACTACGTGGATTAGGAAGGCGTTCCCCAGACGATTGCCTGTGGCATGTCGAATGGCTCAAGTTATCTTTTCCGCTGCAATAGTTATTCGTTTCGTAAGCCCTTAAGGCATATTGGTGTAAACTTTGACCATAAGGTTGTTTGCTTTATTTAATAATAATCTGCTTCTTCTTAGTTAATTCGTTGTATGGAATGATATTTCATCTATATTTTCACTGTGTGCACTAGCGTGATCCTGGACTAGTGCAGTATACACATAGGGTTTCAGATTTGCAAATCCGGGTCCCGACAGTGTTTAAAGTGAAGAAAGATGCAAGCGATAACAGTATACATCTAGGAATTGAAGTGAAACAGCTTAACAGTTGCATCACGATTTGTCAGTCAGGCTATGCAGCAAAGATCTTGGAAGAGTCTGGAATGGAAGAATGCAATTCTTGTGCTACTCCCATGGAAAACCGGCTCAAATTGTGTAAAGTATCTTCGGAACCGAAGATTGATGCAACAAAATATCACAGCATAGTTGGAAGTCTCAGGTATTTGGTGAATACAAGACCGGATATTGCATATGTCGTGGGTGTTGTTAGTCGGTATATGGAGTCGCCAACTACTCAACATCTTCCTACAGTGAAGCACATATTGAGATATATAAAAGGCACTCTTGATTTTGGTTGTTGCTATATGAAGGAAGGCGGTAAGGAAGCAAAACTGATAGGCTATTATTATAGTGATCTCGCAGGAGATACAGATAACCGAAAAAGTACAATGGGCTCGGTATTCTTTTTCGGATCAAGCTTGATCACGTGGCTGTCACAAAATCAAAAAAATTGTGGCACTTTCATTGTGTGAGGCTGAGTATATAGCAGTCATATCTGCAGCTTGTCAGGCGATTTGGCTTAGTCGGTTGGTGGTAGATTTGCAAAAGAAGCAGCTAGAGAAAGTCAAGTTGCTCATAGATAATAAATCAGCTGTCGCTCTTAGCAAGAATCCGGTATATCACACTCGAAGCAAACACATCGATACAAGATACCATTTTATACGAGAATGCATTGAAGATGACAAGGTAGATGTGGAACATGTATGCTTCGAAGAACAGTTGGCTGATATATTAACCAAGTCACTTGGCCTTTGTGGAGCTGCGTTGCAAGTTGGGGGTGAAAGATGTGAAAACAGTACAACAAGATTAGAGGGGTAATTGTTAGTTATAATCTTGTTGTGCTTCCATGCTTCTCTTTTTTACAATTGCACAAATATTAAAGCATGAATAAAGGGTAGATGGTGATTACTTACCCCTTCGCTTGCTTCAAGATTTGTGCAACTTGTATTAGGAGGGAAAGCATTGAAGCACTGCTCAATCTTGTTGTCGTTTCAGTTTTTATGTTTTCAGTTCGTTAGTTACGTAGTGGGTCTAGCAACATTGCAGATAAAACCGAAAAAAGGAGTATGGTAAGTTGTAATCAGTTAGGTAAGTCATAATCAGTTTGGTAACCAACTGATTGATTGATCTGTTGTATGACTATTAATAGAAATCAGAAAAGCTGGCCGCATGATCGCCAGGCAAAAAGGAAAAATCAGAGTTTGTGTTTGCTATGCTTTTCAAAGGTGCTGGTATCAGATCTGTGTTTGCAGGTGTATTGGTGATTGATCAAGCTAAAGTGCTGGGCAGACTTCATTGTCCTGCAATCCTGAATTACGTGTTTGCTGGAAGACAAAGAGTAACAATCAGGTTGGTAAACAGTAGAGCAATTGTTGTTTTGCTACGACTGTGCAGGTTTGCAGCATTGCTTGTTAATTGGTGCTGAGTTTTTACGGGCGTGATACAACACCCTCGTCTCCACCAAGCCCTCCATGGACTGCATCCTGCATTGCATCGGCGCGTCCAGCACCGACAACTTCCCGGACGAGAGCATGGAGCACACGCTCGAGCTGCAGGATCGGGTCACTCATCGATCCCCATACTGGTCGAGCGGCGGGCAGGATTGATGAGATTAGGGTGCATCACCGTCGGCTGCCTGGACCTGCGGGAGCTCTCGCTCAAGTGGAGCCTTGGGGACACGGATTTGGGGGTCGAGCTCGTCGCCCTCAAGTGCAAGAAACTCAAGACCATGGATCTCTCAAAATGTGTTCCTTGATTTCAAGGCGAGGTTCCCCCCCTTAATTGATTGGGGAAACAATAGAGATTTCCCCCCTCTGTTAAATCTTTTTGATTTCTTGATCTCTGGAATACATCTCACGATTATTGTTGCTCTCGGTGTTCTCTTGAAAATTTAGAACTGCAAATGCTCTTATCTGTACGTAGCAGATCACAAAAGATTGCTTTCCGGCCATCATGAAGTTATCCAGTCTAGAAGTGTTGGCACTGATGGCCTGTGTTGGAATTGATGATGATGCCCATACTAATCTTGAGCAAGAATGCAGCAAATCACTACAGGTAATCATTAAATTATGCCATTTTGTTTCACCTGTTATGTTGTGTCATGTCACCTTCTTTTGAATCCAATAATATATTTTGTTCAAACGTCTTCTGCTTGAGCACGTACTGTTAGGTTCTTGAACTCTGTATGGTAATTTGAAGTTGGTTAATTTTGCTAAAGTGTTAGGATTAGTAGCATATATGAAGCACAGTCTGTACTCTTTCAGGTGCTTGATATGTCAAACTGTCACAATGTCACTCATGTGTTTCTACTGAACTGACTATCTAATTATTTTTTGTTAAATGGACATCAAATTAACTATCCTTTCTGTGCAGGGTTGGAAGTTCTCTCTCGATGCAGCAAACTTTCAAGCTTAAATATTAGGGTGAATTATTCTATGTTGGGGTTTACATTGGATTGACAAGCCATACCAGGTACTCTATAATTCACAACAAGCTTTGTTGTATAAGATATTAAGTTGGGGTGAATTATTCTATGTCTTTATGCCGTATCCTTATATTGTTTTGTGTAGAAGAGTTAAAATCACAACTTCATGTACATGACTGATTTGACCATCTTTATTAATTGGAATGTAATTGCAATAAAGCAGTGTCTAATGACAAGCATGGTCTTTGCAGGTTGAGCTAGGACCATGTGACGTATGGAAGCAACAATCACAAGATGTGCTTGTACAATGAAGAGACTTGAAATGTATCTGTTGTGGCAACCAGTGCGTGTTTTGTGGCTATTAGTGGCTCTTGGCTGGCATCCTCAAGACTACACAATGAGTTATAAAATTCTGTACCAATGTCGGGTACTGATATTTTTTCATACTCCTCTCGGATCTTCCTTCTCAAAAGAGTTGATCGCTAGGTATAGAATGCGCTCGTTCTTGGCAATGGTCACAGCTCGTGCTAGCCCTCTACTTCTCAGTCATTGAACTTGGCTATCCTGTCAGAATAGTGCATTGAACCACTGATCCTTTGCTTTGTTAGAACAATATTGTATATTGTATTCAGTTTATATGTTGGTGAAAGTTTTGTTCAGTGAACTGTGAGGTTCTTTCGCTGTGATGTATAGCACAGCGATGAATGGAAGAGGATATAATGGGTCATACAGGAGAGCGACTTGTTATGTGCTATACCTTGCAGAGCTTAATTCATTGTGATCTTTCTTTCGTTGGATATGCATGGTCATCATCTTTCGTTCGATATGCATGGTTATCTAAGACAGTTCTTGCCCATGAACCATATGTGATAATTGTATATCACAGACGGTTCTTGGTAAGAACTGTCTATGATAAGTTTTTCACAGAAGGTTCAAAAATCATCTGTGATGTGCTGTTATTATCACTGAAACATGTTTACAGACGGTTTACAGTACCGTTTGTGATGACTCTTTAGAACCATCTATGATATCTTTTTCTGTAGTAGTGCGGCCGGTGTCCCTTCTTGTTGCATCCAAAGTACTTAATGGTCTTCGAGTGTCTTGCGTTATGCCTTGTATTGCTATTCTCATTCTTCTTAGAGATGTAGCTGATCCCTCTCTTATCTTGCAAGATCCGTTGCTCGCTTAGGATATCGTCAAGGGCAGCCTTTCTTTGTTGCACTTCTCTAAGTCATTTTTCAATTTAATGACTTGGACCTTAAACTCTTTGTTTTCTTCTACAAGATTAGTCTCTAAGCACATAGAAGAACTTGAAGCAATTTCATTAGAGCTACAAGGCATATCATTGTATGAGGTGGACATACTAATTTTAGATGAAGTGCAAGGGTTAGAAATTAATCATGGCAAATCATCAATTAAATTACAAGTAATTCTTATATCCACCTTAGGCTTAGTGAGTTCGAAGAGACTCATGCTCGTTCTTAAGCACATTATAATCATTTTGAAGTGAGTCATACTCAAGTTTCAAAATCTTATATTTAGTCTTATCTTTTTCAAGAAACTCACTGAGCTCCTCTAACATATCCATCAAATCATCATAAGAGGGCTCTTCGTCATTACTTACCTCAATTTTACCTTTAGCCATAAAGCAACGAGATGGTGGAGATGGAATTGAATGCTCATCGTCGCTTGAGGTAGAAGTTGAGGTTGATGGTGTTGTCGGTTCTTCATCTTATGAGCACTTTTGAGATTACATATTTTTTAAATACATCTACACTCACAACACTAAATAAAGCGGTACTAACTTGAGCGTCGAGTGTAGGCATTTCTCCTCTCCTCTATTTGGAGCAATTTGATCCAATGGAGAAGAAAAGTCGACATCTACGATCAATCAAATTTTGGGGCTCATGGATTTAAAATGACATGTCATACGAAATTTTCATGAAGCATAATTTGAGCCATCAAAAATAGGTATCTCGGTGTAATGCACTAAACTCTTAGTCGTCATCTTTACTCTCTAAGTGGTAAAGCCTAATAATGAGAGACCAAGCTCTGATACCACTTGTAAGGATGAGGATGCCGACTAGAAGGGAGTGAATAAGCGGTTTTAAAAATTTTATTCGATTATCTAATGAATCAACGCCTATGTCAAAACCTAAATAATATGCGGAAGCATAATTCTAAGGTTTTGATAATTAAAGCCTAAATCAACTAGGCTCACTATGTGTACTAACTATCTATATCTCTAATAATAATTTACAATCCTAAAGATAAGCAATCAATAAATTTAATTATATGAATATAAATTGCTTGAATGTAAATAAAGAATAGAATGTAAATTATAAGAGATATGATAATTTTAACCGTGGTGTTTGGAGACTTGCCGGTCTCCCGTAGTCCACATTGAGGTTAGCCTAAACACATTGGACCGGCTCCACGAATTGAACACCCACCTTGAATTCACTAATGGTAGCTCTTTCATTTTCAGTAAGGCAGGCTCCGACCTTCACAAACTTGCCAGACCTTCTCACAATCTCCTTGGAGAAGGTCACCGTGCACGACGCTGCTATGACGTCTAGGTGTCGGCAAACACCAAGATTAATAGGTCAAGCCTCCTAGCTTGAACCTCACCAAGTGCAACACATGCACAATGGTGATCACCGAGTGCAACACATGCACAATGGTGATCACCGAGTGCAACACAAGCACAAAGAGCACTCAACCCACTTCTAATTTCAACACATGCAAATTAGAATCGCTCTTAGCTCAAAACCAAATTGAAGAGTGCAACACATGCACAACTCAACCACAAAGAGCAACAACCTCTCTAAAACCATAGCAAGCACAAATGCCAGCCCCCAAGGCTCCTTTTATAGCCTCCCAAAAGAAAACTAGCCGTTGGAGGGCAAATTGGGCAAAACTCAGCAAAACTGACACTACTGCCCATGTAGGGCCGATAGTGTCGGCCTCCAGGCCAACGGTCGAATTTAGCATCAAAACTAGCAGTTGCATAGTAAACTCGGTACTACTGCCCATGTAGGAGCAGTACTACCGACTGAGCGGTAGTACCAGCCCCAGGGCCCGGTAGTGCCGGCCTTAGAAAAGCACCGAGAAATCCTTCTCTGGAAAATGACTATCGGCTACTAGGTGTCGATACTACCGACCACCGACAGTACTGCCCTACAACCCCGGTAGTGCCAGATTTGTAACACATGAAAAATCCACACTTCTGAAAAATAACTACCGCTCTCAGGGGGCAATACTGTCGACCTCCGGTAGTACCAGCACTCAGCCAGTGGTACTGTCGGACCTGCGGCAATACCGTCCCCAACACTACGGTTGTGCCAACTTTTGAGAGAAAACATGATTTCACACATAAATCAATCCTTTTTAAATCAAGAACTAATAAAGGTTAATTCTCTGAGACATGTGGTGATCAACACATGATCACACCAATTTGCAAAATACATTTGCAAATCCTCAATACATGCTCCAAGAATTTGCATTAAGCTTAACTTATTTGCAAAACGTATTTGCAAATAATAAACCAAGAGTCTACAAGATCAACCCTTGAGCTATGCAATGATCAACACATGATCGCAACACTTCGCAAAACATATTTGCAAATGCCAACACATACTTTGGACCAATCTCGTAAACCTTCAGCTTATTTGCAAAACACATTTGTAAATAATAAACCCATTCAATTAAAATCAAATTTTGAGCCATGAGATGATCAACACATGATCACAACACTTTGCAAAACATATTTGCAAATGCTTATCTCATGCTCCAAGATAAGAAGTATAAACATCAATATTTTGCAAAAAAAACTCATTTTGCAAACACCAAACAATAAACTTGATTAGCCTTGTGATGATCAACACATGATCTCTAGCAATTTGCAAAATACATTTGCAAACCCTACTAGTCACAAGCTAAGAAAACCAATGCATGAGCTTTCACTATTTACAATACATGCAAATACTTAGCTCTATACAAAGAACAACTGTTAAACCGAATGCATGAGCTATCTCCTTTTGTAACACATACAAATCAATAGCTCCATGCAAAACCCAAATCAATTAAGAAGCAAGCATTAGCTTTCTTTATTTGCAACACATGCAAGTATGAGCATCATGCAAAAACCAACTTAAGAGAGTGAGCTAGAGCAAACCGGATTGAGTTCATCAACACATGATGTCAACACATGATAAACCTCAAGCTAAATGATTCAACCCCTCTTAATAGTACGACAACCTAACTAGCAACCCGGTCTTCCATCTAAACACCGAGATCAGTAAAAGACTAGGAACACATTGTTAGCCCTAGCTAGTTATATCTTTGCCTCTAGCACATCCACTTGGAGCTTTTATGATAACCATCATCCTTTTCTCCAAGTCAGGATCTCGTCTCGTTCATCAACATATGATGAACTCCGTTGCTCTTCTCTTTGGGATCTCCTCTTGACGTTTATCAACACATGATGATATCTTTTGTCCCGATTCTCGACTTGATGGCTATCAACACATGATACCATCTAAATCTTCATCACCGTTGGACTCAACCTACTTTGACAAATCATAAAAAAAGTTAGTCCAACAAACACGATTGTCTCAATTATCAACGCACTACATTAACACATAATGGGTGCCTCTAAGATCCTTTGATCTAATCCTTTGATGATTGACCACAACCCAAATCAATTGATTGAAAGATTTGATTTGTCTTGAGTATATTAGTGCAACTACTGCTTCATATACTCAAGAATTTTCGTTTGTCATTTAATCAATGAAGTATACCATCAACACATGATGGAGAGCCTTATGATTAGACAACAACCGAATATAATTTAAATTGACTTTAAATTTTTACGAGTATATTTCAATTACGAAAGCTTCATATACTCACTTTGATGGGTTTCAAAGTAATGATCCAATTAATATGGAGTGTTGGGAAGGGATCAATACTATTATGACCATCAAATATAGAATAAACTCCATTAAATGTATGCATATAAATAATTGACTTTGAATCAATATGCACATATTCAATTTAAGATTGCTTTAGAATTTATCCTATATTAGTATGAGCATATTACAAGTACACAAGTTAAAAGTATACTCAAGCATTTGTTTCAAAGTCTTGATCTTTTATATATGGCAAGATGAAATGGATCAATACTATTGAAACTTCAAGGTAAAACATGAACTCCCCCTAAATGTGTGCATTCATGTATATATGAAATTAGACACAAAATGCACATCTTGATGTTTAAACTGTGGTGGAGTTCACCTTCTAACTTGAATCCAATGTATGCTATAGAAATAATAGAGTTGTAACGATGCATACCTTTGGGATTTTCATTTTTCAACCAAATGAGACTAATAAAAATAAAGCTCAATAAAAGAGTTAGTCTCACAATGATTAGATTTGTCATTAAATAGTGATTAAACATTAATCCAAAATCAATCATCAAAACCAAAAAGGAGCTTGAACTTACACCCCATCATTATCGGGCCTCTCCCTGGCCTCCTCTACCTTCCCGACTCCAGCGATGTCAAATCCCATCCGGATCCAGTGGCTTCGCTGCCATCTCTGACATCTACGGCCGACGCTGACTCGGTGGCTCTTACTCCTTCTCCATGGTGCGGCCACAGCCCTCAGCCGATGCGGTTTGTCCTGGCCTAGACGCGCCTCTTGCAGTGCCGATGACGGGGTCGAGCCAACGCCGCGTCCAACATGGCATCGGGTTCATGGAAGCTAGGGGATCGTGCCATGCCAGTCTCCGCCTCCACTTTTATTGCCATGGCGAGCTCCTACCACCCCAGTGCTTCAACTCCACAAGCTAAGTGACCTTCTCACTCTTCTCCCCCCTCCCATTCCTAAGCCCTCTTCTTTTACTGAATTTGTGCCTGATAGTAAAATGGTTTACACCTATTGCATATGCATGCCTTATAATTCATGGATTTGTGATGAGTACTAAAATGTTCGCATTGGTGCTTAATCAGTTGTAATGAGGTTCAAGGAGTGCGGTGCAGCGCACTGGAGCATGGTGGTTAGCCGCTAGTCACCACCCCCTCGGCCAAGACTAGGGCTTAATCTTTTTCGAGCCTTACAAGCTAAGTACTATTACTACTCCTTCCTCTCTACTACTAGTGACTGCTTGGGCTGATATGTAGTGAAGATGAATTCATACTGGGCTTCTGTAATATGAGTTTTACTTTGATAGTAGTTGTGTAAGGTTGCTCTGGATTTTTATGTGTGCATGTTAAACATAGAAGTAGACTTCCTAGGGCACAACATTTTAGTTTTGTGCTTCTGATGATTAGATGTATTTGTATATTGCTTAGCCTTTGCTTGATTGGTGACTATCCTTGTGAACTGAGATAATCGTGTGCTTGATTGCACATGCTGCTTTGATCTCCATCAGTTTGTAAATGAAACAGAAATGATGCTTTACAAGTACTGATTTGACTATGTGAGTTTAACTGGGTGGAACTGCATGTATTTGCAAAGATTTTATTTTCAGAGCAATTTCTTAGTGATGTGCTGTGATTCAAAATAATGCGGTGAGCATCATTTGTCGTGACAGTATTTGTATATTGTGACAATTGTGTTCCAGGATGGATCCTCGTAAATGATTGATTTCTTATTGCACCTGGGTTTGCTTCTAGCTACTGTGATGTATAACAGTTGATCATTGCTGGTTGGTGTACCTGTGCACTTATGCCTTAGAAAGTGAACCCCTAACTGTATCGATATTTGGCTCATAAGTGAAGGTATTTATACATAAGTAAGGCTGGTGCATATACTAGACAAAAAAAATGATTGATCATGTATTAGGTTGTGCATTGAAATACTTGTGTGAGCCTGTGCGATTCTAATTGTTGAAATGAGCATCTGACTAGTGTTTTGACTGTAGTACTCTGTTGTAATGCATATTCATTAACCTTGAATTATCATAATGCTTCTTGTGTTTGCTTATACCTTTAGGTATTCATCTAAAATGTGATTATTAATTCCATTACAGTGCTCTCTTTTTTTCTTTTTGTGTTAAAGTCTCATTCCCTGCTGACCTGATCTGAGATAGCAAGGTGTCTGACATAGTCTTGAGTTTAATGCACATGTTAGCACCATTATTCCTTAGTTATCTACTGCTTAAACAGAGTGTTGTGCTAATGGTGATCCTGTTTAGCTCAAGCTCCATTTGATTTCTGTCCAAAATGTGAAGAGTAACATAAATGTGATTGCATGACCTCTTTCTAACAACCAACTGGAACTGTCACGGAGAAAGGTTGGTTAACACTTATATTCATATATTCAGGCATGCATAAGAGCCTGTTGTTGTAGTAGGTTAATGATTCCTTAAATATCATTTTCTGCTTACATTATTGTTTCATCTGTTTAATATTTATTAGAGCTACACACAATAATTAAGTGCTCTGACCATGTTCCACTACTATCAATTGTCTATGCATGTCAAAAGGAGAAAAGAGGCTAGATGACGCTTATATAGAGGGTGGAACCGACTTTGGGAGGTGAAAACTTGGGCTAAGGGTGGAAAAACCGTGGGGTGATGGGTGTAGGTGGTAGATTTGTATGCCTTATCATGCATGTAGCTTGCCACCTACCCCTTCCTCCTCTTGTGTGTGTACAAATGGCATAGGAGGGTCCTGAGGTTGGTTTTAGTGAGTTGGGTAGCCAGCTGTATCCCCCTGAAAAGAAGGCATAGGTCTCTTTGTAAAGTTTTTAGACTGAATTGTAATAGAATTGTCTTTGTTTGGAATTTCTGGAAATATTTAAGGATTGAACGTAAACCTGCTGTATAAGACTAGGATGTAGTTTAATTGTTGTTTTTGATCCTTTTATTAATGTGGATGTATCTGTGAGTGGCTATCATTACCGTTGTTTGTCAATTATCAGGTTCCGAATAAATTTCTGCTCATTTGATATGTCTAGATGTTTTGTAGCCGTTGTGTGTATATGTACATATATATTGCTGAAATTTGTGTGTGTATATTTGTACATATATAGCTGAGATTGTGTGTGCTGTCATTTATTTTATCGTGTTTAGTTAATTGAACTATTGTTTGCGTGTTCAAAAATTCATAAAACAATATATATATATATATATATATATATATATGGCAACATATCTAGTGAAAATGTCCTTTACCGTGAAAACTCCATGAAACTCACGTGTACAAGTTTTCAAAAATTCTCAAAAAAATTACCATATGTACAGGAGGTGAGATTCTACAATTCTGCAAAATTTTAAAATCAAACTCAATCGCATTTGAAAGATATAAAAAATACAAATTTAGCTTAAATAGTGATTTTCACTGTTCAACACTATTCATCTCGTTGTTTGTCTTTTTCATATCTTTCAAATGCGATTGAGTTTGGTTTTCAAATTTTTTAGGATTGTAGAAACTCATCTCCCCTACATATGATAATTTTTTGAGAATTTTTGAAAACTTGTACGCATGGGTTTTACGAAGTTTTTAGGTAAAAGAGATTTTCATTGAGTATATTGCCATACCATATATATATATATATATATATATAGGCAGCATATCTAGTGTAAACCCTTTTTATCGTGAAAACTTCGTGAAATCCATGTGTATAAGTTTTAAAAATTCTCAAAAAATTACTGTACGTAGAGGATGTGAGCTTCTACAATCCTGCAAAATTTTGAAAACCAAACTCAATCGCATTTGAAAGATATGAAAAAGACAAATAACAAGATGAATAGTATTAAACAGTAAAAATCACTATCCAAGCTGAATTTATCTTTTTCATATCTTTCAAATGCGATTGAGTTTGGTTTTCAAATTTTACAAGATTGTAGAAGCTCACATCTCCTACGTACAGTAATTTTTTGAGAATTTTTGAAAACTTGTACACGTAGGTTTCACAAAATTTCCACGATAAGGGAGGCTTGCAGTACTAGATATGTTGCCGTATATATATATAAACACACACGGTAACGCTATTCTACTCTCAAGCGTAGAATAGCTATTCGACAATCCGACTAGAGAAGCGCATGCAAAGCATCTCGCGTACACCCGTGTGTTGACTAAACGTATTTACTAGTCATCAGTAATTAGTTACGTAGCCAACCACTAGTAAATGTAGTAAATAACGAATCCCTCATTTATTGTTTAATACACTAATATTTACTATCTTATTTACTACATCTTACTATAGAACAACGAATAAATTTAATATCGAATCAGTAACATGTCCAACTAATTTACTACTGTATGATAGTAAAATCTATATAGAAATATAGTGATTTCTATGTATAGATGTAGTAAAATATGTTATCATCTAGCAAATTATTGTTTATTAGCGAGACTTATATCATTATGTTCCTCTCGTCATCAGTAAGCTACTGGTGAAAATCGTTCGTGGATCGGAGCTACGAATAAAAAGTTATGGCTAAAACAAAGAAAAATATATTTGTGTACAAACTATAAAACACATTTATTAGTCGGTTGGTCACGATACTGATTTCAATAGTAGCTTCATTCATTATTCTATAGTAAAAATGTAGTAAAGAAGATAGTAAACGTTAGTGTATTAAATAATTATATATATATATATTACTATCCATAGATATATATATTTCTATCACGCGGTAGTAATTTGATGTTCATTTGAAAGTAAAATTTGATTTATGTGTATAAATAATGAACCACATTTACTAGTTTGTTAGCCCTAATGCATGGCTCGGTCAACTAAAGTATTTCTGATGTGCTGATTAGTTGTATGTATGGCTCGATCGGACTGCGTAAACTGGTTGGTGTGTAGAATATACTATTCTACTCGAGCTCAGCAGGAGGGCATCTGTGGTGCCGACCATCTGCTGTAGTATAGGAGCACAGTAGGTAACACATGTCCTTGTCAATGCTTTCGCGGTTGAGAAGTGGACTAGATTTTTAATTTCATTCGAGAAGGAACTAAAAATGAAAATAAAAGCCTTCTTGACTAGGATGCTGACTGAAGCCGTTATCAAGGGAGCCCACGTTCACGATATGTTCCAAATAACACGAGAAAATCTGAACAAGGACAACCTTTTTTAGAAAAAAGGATAACTTGGAAGAAAAAAAAGAAAGAAAAGATCAAGTGTGTTAGGCTTCTATTTGATAACGACAAAAATTCCTCGCAAGAAAAAAAAAATGAACTGAGAAGATAACAACAACGATCATGACAGTTGGGAGTCCTCATGATGTAAGTGGGATGTATTGTGAGTTGGTTTCACATTGCCCACATTGACCGCAAATATTTATACGGGATATTGCGGTAACTCGCGAAAGACTTATATGGCCAATGCGGCGTTCACAAAACCCACAAAATCTTATAATTCTCTTTTAGTTGAGCTAAAATATAAATAGTTTGAGCATGAAAATTTGTGTTTGCTGCTGAATTAAATGGCACAACATGGAAAACATAATAGCAAGTTATGATAGTAGTCGTAGCTGCATAGCCCCAAACAACCAGGAAGAGGAACTTGTTGTAGCACTAGAACAACTATAAAATATTTATATAAGCTGTCAAATCAAAAGCACTAGAACAACTCTACGTGTGCCTGAAGCTCATTTGCATGGTTATCTTAGTTTAACAAATGGGAGTATCAGGAGGAAAAGCAACTTTGATCTGCTAGGTGGATTTCACATAATCTCGATTGTTCTTCCCCGTGAAACTTCTTTCTTCAATGAGGGGACTGACGTACTACAAGTTACACTTCTTCTGAGCTCTAAAACCGGAAGTGCATAAACGTTCAAAAAATTATCAGAAAGTAGCGGTGTTGGTTAGACTCATAGCATTCAAATTTATTTCTCGGTAGAAAACCTCAAAGACAAAGTCCCTTGAGCATGAATAACATGTATGCGTAGAAGGGCAATGGGAACATAGATAAAGGACAAAATGTTGTAATAATTGTGGCGCCATATGCAAAAGAAGATGAGCTACGGATCGAGACCAAGGAATCCAAGTGCAAGGTTGCCGTATCTATGCCAGTTACTGCCTTTGCAATTGAAACACTGAAATCAGTAGGCAATATTGGACATTTAACATTTTGGCCTATTGGCAAACAGGAAGAACTTTACTGAGAATTTGTGATTAGAAAAACAACAAATCAAAGCTACTAACTTCTTTTTAGACTACAAAAGCTACTGATTGTTCTGACCCCTCTGTCCTGATCATGAGATCATCAAAGAACCTAGTTCTCCCAGAACCCTCATTCCCTAGTAATTAATCTACCTGAACAGTTTCTATAAAAATATCTACTTGAACAAAGACGTAATAATGTTCAGCTAGAACTACTGACATTGTCATGAAGGTTCATTGGTACTAACACATAACACTTGTAAACCTGGCTCCAAGTAGGATCTCAACAAGTTTTTGCAGTGGCGAGAGGAGACTCGGGAGAGACGGAGGCGAGACGAGGGCAGAGAGGGAGCCCTTCGTGTGAGGGGTGAGTGATGCGGGCTTCGCGGGCTGCAGTTTAGACAGCTTAATTTATTAAATAAGATGTGAGTGTCCACGTAACATTGCTTGGTGGATTAATTTAAACAGGCTCATAGACACCCGCGTCCACTTTCACGCTTACTGTGAGGCGATGTCTATTAAGGACGACAGGTGCAATCACTCATCTGATATTTATTGCAACAAACCGAACAAGCCCAAAATATCTTCATCGCCTCGCTGCCCCTAAAACTGCGCCTTGCCGTAATTCTGCGCGCAGTACGTGAAGTCATCAAGGAGCTGGTTGGTCTGCACAGGGCAGTGGCATAAAACAAGTTGTACCTTGGATCAGTTCTACTTCTACAACTCAAAAGGTCCCAACTGAACTTTCGGCGAACGTGAAAGTTGTTGTACGACCAAGCAAGGTTCAGAGAACATTTACGGCAAAAACGACTGTCAGGCTGGCCAGCGGTTTTTCGGGCTTTTGCAGTAGGGTCCTCGGCGTTTTCCCCTCCGGTTCTTTTTTCCGTGTTTTCTCAAATTGTAATACATATGTCGAAAACGACTGTGAAATTGCGAGCTTTCAAATGCTTCTAGCTAGCTCGTGGTCACCGATGGAATTAAGCTGATCCTCTGCTTTGAGACCAAAACTGGAAAAAGAAGATATATATAACAACTCTTGACGACACCAGAATTTAGAAAAATATGATGATTTAGAAAGATAGAGGTAAGGTTGGATATTCTTGATGGTTTAAAGTAGAATTTATCTCTAGGAAATTGAGACTGATGAATTATGGATTTTGAGGAATCGGAGAAGGATACGATCGGGCTAGACCCTATAAAAAGGGTCGAGAAGCAAGACGACAATCATCCATGAACCAATCAGTTATTTACATATAATTTTGTTTACTTTCTGTTAGCTAGGAGTAGTTTTTATGGACTTAGAATCTTTGTTTTGTAATTCATTTTTGATCAATAAAGCTATGCATCGTCGTTTTGATAATCATCGATTTACGCCAATTACTTCAGATTTGTTTTCATACTGATCTTGTTGTGCATCGTCTTTTTCGGAGAAAACAGATCTTTATCAATCATCTAATCGGCTATAATAGTTATTTAGATTTATCTTACCGATTACAGTATTACATCGGTTGACACATTTAGAATCTGTTTGAACTCTATATTCGCGTGTGTTTAAAGCCGATTTAACTTTTTTTTCGGCGCCAACACCATCTTAACTTTCACAGTTCGGATTGAGAGGTCACAAATAATTGTGGTACATCATCCATGATTGCTACAGTAGTACTATGTACATGGAATCAAAACGGAGCGTCCATTGGCATCCGAGAGCACGAGCCTTTGCTTTAGGTACGCATGAGATGCTCCCGGCTTTACGTACGCATGAGATGCTCCCGGCTTAATCGACCCGATGGCTTTCTGTTGACGTTAAAAACTTAAAGTAGGATTTTTAATAGCAGCACACCAGATGAACACTTGTTCAGAGCGTACCAGTCGATTTGACTTGAAATCGACAAGGTAAAAATATGAAATTTCACTCAAAGCTGATCATGAAGATCAATCGGCTTAAATTCAATCAGCTCAAAGCCGATTAAACCAAGATAAAAGGGTAAGTCTAATTAGCCGATTAAGGATAATTAGAGGATAAAGGTAGATCGATTCTGAAGAAAGCGATGCGCAGCAAAATCAGAATAAATCGAACCTAGGACGTAATTGAAGAAGATCAACAATCGGCGATGCGCAACTTTATTGATCAGGATCGAATTACAAAGACTAAATTACAAGAACTACTCCTATCGACAGGAAAAAGTAATGTAAATTGGTGTGTTCGATAGTGATGATTCTTCTGCAGCTCGTCCTTATCCTCCTTTTATATCCGTCGGCCGATCGTGTCCTATTATAACACTTTACAGAGCAAGATCCGTATCTACCTTAATCCGGATGGTTTTCCTTTAAAATCTTTACTGTTACCAAATATCTTCAAATCTTTTCAAATCGTCCGTTGATTACTATATGTTGACCTTATCTTGCCGGTTTTGACCATACTTGCTAAATTCTGGTGCAAACATATGCCCCCTATTTTTGAAAGATGACTTGTTATCCTTCAAAAATTGTAACCATCGGCTTTTCTCTATCGACTAACTAATAACCCTCATACAGTAGCTGCTGCTTTAATTGCGCCGTAATTTTCTGACATGCATGTAGTGCGTTTTAACTGCTCATGTCTTTTTAGATCTATTTCCTGCCGCTTCAAATTTTTACCGTGCTATAAAATGCGGCCCCACACGATCATTCTTCACGCGCTCAAGCTCTCGAACCATCTGCAATCGGCTCCAGCTCTTCGTTTAACGAATCTTCGAAACAATCCCTTACCTCAATCACCTTTCTAGATCGGCTGCAATGGACCCGAGTCAGGTACTTATCCCGATCCCACATAGCAATGATCAATACTTCTTGGGTCCTTTAGGAAATTTAGATATCAATACTGTCACAAATCAAGAAATCCCTCGTCTTCCTTTGTCGGCTTCTGGTCATAATACAGAAGGTTGGAATAAAAGTTTCAGAGCTTGACCGACAGCTCTCAAGGGGGGAGGAATTAATTTATTAGAGTGGCAGCCCAAAAGAGGGATGAATGGGAAAAACTGGGTATAGCCGAGTGCATCCCCTTTCCTTAGTCGATCCAGAAGCCAACGACCCCCTAGTGGCCACGGCTTGTTATTTTTGGTCAGACTGTTTCAATGCTTTTTTGTTTCGCACTGGTCCCATCGACCCAACTCTCTTGGACGTAGCCCAACTGTGCTGCCTTAGGCCAGATGGTGAATAAGTCTTGGCTTTTAGTAGTAAGCCCAGACATAAGCTTATCAGATCGAAGGGTGAAGGATGGGCCAAATACATCAGTAATAATAATAAGGTGCATGGACCAGTATCGGATGAAGAACATGTTGCATTTCTCAACCTTTGGTTAGATTGCTTCCTATTCTGTGGGGCATCCCTAGGGCCGACTCAAGTCTATCAAGTCATAGCAGAACAACTTGTTGAAGGTCGTCAGCTAGCATTAGGAAAAACCTTTCTGGGTGCTATGTATTAGATGTTATATGTAATAAGAAGTCGGCTTTTTACTGGTTTTGAACATTTCACTGTCGGCAATGTGGGAGGACCGATGTGGTTCGTGCAGATCTGGTTGTACTGCCTATTCAGTCGCCCCTTCAACTTGAATTTAGCCGACGGGACTCCTTTTCCAAGAGATGATACTCCAGAAGGCGCACCTTTTCAATTCAGGGAATGTCGATCTTTTGGTGAAAGATTTATGATGTGCTCCAGTACTGAGATAAGAATCACACCTATCGGTTGTAGAAAATTTATATCATTCTTCCTGCAATTAGACACTGAAGACTTTAAGCAATAGGATTTCTTTAGTTACAGTTCCACAGCTGATTTCCCTTGGCCTTCTTTCTTGCATTTAGAAGCCGACAGCTCTTTGATGCCTAAGGAGACCTTGGACTTATATAAACTCTTCATTTCTCCATGCATTTTTCATGCCGGTCTTCATACCAGAAATCGGACATTCCAACCATCGTATGAATTTTACCATCCTTCAATCTATGCAAGACAGCTAGGTTTTGGTCAGGTGATTCCAAGCTTGCCACTCCTCAATCGGCTACAACCCAGGGCTAAAGTTCGTAATGCTGCCGTAGCCGATCTGGTTTTAGAATTAGCCGATGAGCTTCAACTTCGCAGCCTCCCTCACGTCTTTTTGAATGCCCGCCGGGCGGGTGGTTTCACATCATGGTGGTCGGCTATTGCGGAGTCATTGTATATGGAAAAAACTCCGTCAATCATAATCAAGGAATTCTTCCCAGACCTACCAGAGCCATCATTAGTGTCTAATAGCGATTCTAGCAGTGAAGCTAGTTCATCGGGTTACACTAACACAAGTTTAGAAAAAAATAAAGAGCGAGGTATCAGCTTTAATCAACATCACTTTATTTATCTTTATTTTCCTTAAGATATTTTACTGACCGACCTTTGTTTGCTTCATAGGCCAAGGCCGATGGCAAGAAATCCACTGCTGACCAATCGGGTAGTGGCCAACAAAGTAAAAGGCCACATCAATCGACTGGCCTCACCAGGTATACTTCAGGTACCCTGAGTATCCAAAGTCCGTCACTATCGGACATTGAGAAAAAACAACCCAGTAAGTATACTATGATGGACTTTCATTTCTTTATATCTCTTTTGCAACTAATTCTTAGCCGATCATTACTTCAGAAAAGAAGAAAACCAAGTACACCAAGGCTCCAGCAAAAAGGGGTTCGAAATCTCAGGAGCAAAGTGGCGAGAGCTCGCCACATGCGTCGGCTATTGTAGAGGTAAGTTGTCCATTTAAGCATTTTTATAAACGTATGCTCAAGCCATTAACTAATCCTTTATCCTCTTATATAGCCAACACCATTAGCACAGGTCGCGGTAATCTTGGTCGACCTCCCTGCTGCTTCCCTGGGAGTTCTCTCTCCTTCTCTGTCGATGCCACCAGCCACGACGGCCGAAACACTCCCAGAGTCCTCTAACCCAACCAACTTATTGGCTTTTTCATTGGCTGATCTCGACGATCCGGAGATAATGGCCACAGATGACTATGACGTAGAGATCAAAAAAATTCTTGAAGTATCGAAAAAGGCGTCGGCTGCGGTGACTTCAGCGTTGGGGATGCAAGAAAGGCTCAACAAACTCTTTGATCCGGTGATGAAACCACAATCAGAGATTCTGACCAACAACCAGCCGATCAGAGATGCCATGGCGGCAGTTGAAGCCGACCTGCCCCCAGAAGCAATGGAAGCTCTTCTCAACGTCTGTCACTTGGACGAGAGGAAATCCGAAGTGGAGGCAGCCCAGGCCAGAATTGTTCGCCGTGAAGCCCAAGAAGCCAATCAGAAGCTTCTGGATGAGTTGGTTGCTGACGCCAAGACGAAAAAACGCAAATTCGATGCCGATGCTCAGCTACTCAAGACTACCAAAGAATCCCTTTCAAAACTTGAAGCTACAAAGAAATTTCTCTTGGAAGAGTTGTCCAAAACTGAGAAGCAAATCCAAGAAGGCCAACAAACCATGGAGAAGATTGCATCGGACATCAAAGAGCAAAAACTTGGCATCGCCATGGCCATCGCGAATGTGAAAAAACAATAAGCTAAGGTGCTACCGGTGCCAGGAAATGCTAAAGATGACGAATGCATCATTGAAGAAGTTCAATGCGTGATCGCCAAGGCCGCCGGTGCTTTATCGGCTTTAGGCGCTCGACTTCCTAGCTCTGGCATTCAATACTTACCTCTTGAAATGTAAACTTTGCTGAATGTCTTTTTGAAAATAACTGCAATATTCTGATGCTTTATAATCGGCTATTTAACCGATTTTATATTTGGCCTTGTTATGTAATTTACTTCCTTTCTAGCCGATTAACAGCATCGAGTTAACTTGGCTTTTCAGAGTGATTTTCTTTTGTAGCCGACTAAGCTCCAATCCATACACTAGGGTAGTATTTTTTCAAGTACTTACCATTAATCGTTTTAGGCAAAATAGATCCTTCTAACGTCTCAAGTATGTACGAATTTCCATCGACTAGCCGATTAACCTTATACGGTCCTTCCCACGTAGGCGATCATTTTCCAAATCGGTTATCCTTGGAACCAATAGGTAATATAGTTTTCCAAACCAAATCGGCTTCATCAAAAGACTTGGGCACCACCTTTTTATTATATGCCTTTTCAACTCTCACCTTTTTCTTCTTAAGCTGATCTAGTGTAGACAAACGTAATTCTGCTAATTCATCCAAGTTATCGATCATTAGATCGTTGTAATTTTGAGCCGGCAAATCATTTTGTCTGGCTATTCATATAGAATCGATATTAATCTCCACAGGTAAAACAGCTTCTTGGTCATACACTAACTGATAAGGCGAAAGCTTTGTTGCTCCGTGATAAGCTAGCCGATACGCCCAAAGTGACTCTAATAGCGTTGAATACCAATTCCTTGGTTTCTCATTAATTTTTCTTTTGATCAATTTGATCAACGTTTTGTTAGATGACTCGGCTTGTCCATTAGCCTGAGCGTAATATAGGGATGAATTCAACAACTTGATCCCTAGGCTTTTCGCATAATTTTGAAACTCATTAGACATAAACATTGTACCTTGATCGGTCGTGATTGTTTGTGGTATTCCAAACGATGAACAATGTGTTCATTAATAAACCCGATTGCTTCAACACTCGGGACCCTTTTGAGTGGTATAGCTTCAACCCATTTAGAGAAATAATCGATCGTGGCCAAAATGAACTTATGGCCTTTCCTTGAAGTAGGAAATATTTGGCCGATTACATCTATCCCCCATCCTCTGAACGGCCATGGCTTGATAATCGGGTGTAAAGTCGATGCCAGTGCTAATTGCACGTTGCCAAACTTCTGACAAATCTGACATCCTTTGTAATATCTGAAACAATCTTCTAACATTGTCGGCCAAAAATATCATGTTCGCCTAAGCATCCATTTCATCTTATGAGCCGATTGATGAGATCCGCAAATACCTTCATATACTTCACCCATTGCCACCTGCGCCTCTTCGGCTCCAAGACATCTCAACAGCAAACCTTCCATCGTTCGATAATACAAAATATCATCCAGGACTACGTACTTCAAAGCTTGCTGCATAACCTTGCGCTCTATCGGCTTAGATGGGTCGATTAGGTAATTCCTTATTTGCATCCTTCAGTCAACAACATCCGCACACATAACAGCTTTGCTCACTAGTTCAGTCGCCTGATATCGGCTAAAGTCCTTGTACCCCGACGCCTGCTGAGCCAGTACGTTAGCTCTATCGTTCAATTCTCGAAGGATATGACCGATAGAAAATGAGGTAAACGAGCCGATAATTTCGAAGCACTGTTCTAAATATTTAAGTAATACTTCATCACAGCATTGGTATTCGTCTTTTATTTGCTGTACGATTAACACGGAGTCGCTGTATGCCTCAACAATACTTACTCCGATATTCTCTAACAATTGTAAACCTTTGAGCAATGCCTCATACTCCGCTTGGTTGTTTGAACATCGGCTATTTAGCCGAAATGCGAATTCGAAATTATGACCCTTGGGCGATATGAGTACAATACCAATACCATCATCTTCCCGGCATACCGACCCATCAAAAAATAATTGCCACGGGGCAACAGATACTAGGTCGGCAGCGGTATCATGTCCTGTCATAAAATTGGCTATAACTTGTCCTTTAACTGCCTTAGCTAATTCATATGATAGGTCGAACTCTATTAAGGCATAAGCCCATTTACCAAGTCGACCTCATAAAATCGGAGCCAATAACATATAATTTATAACATCGGTTTTACAGACTACCTTACAAGCCGATGCTAAAATGTAATGTCTTAGCTTTGTACAAGAGAAATATAAGGATAGGCATAATTTTTCAACGAAAGGGTACCTGACTTCAGTATCTTGTAGACGTCGACTTAAATTAAAGATTACCCTTTCCTCACCATCGACTTCCTGTGCTAAAACAGCTCCAATAGTTTCCTCTTCAGCCGATATATATAACTTGAAAGATTTGAAATAAATCATCGGAGATAATTAATCTTACCAACCAGCTTCTGCAATTCATTTTTACATGTCGACGGCTTTGTCTTGGCTATAGCTTTGACCCTTTCTTGATTGACTTCGATTCCTCTTTCATGTACCATAAAGCACAAAAATTGCCCAGCCGATACACCGAACGCACACTTGAAAGGATTCATTTTCAAACCATGCAATCTTATGTTCTGGAAAACTTTTTCTAAATCGGCTAAGTGCTGTAAGTCATCTTTGGATTTCACTACAACATCACCAATGTATATTTCAACAATATGATCGATTAAGTCATGACAAATCAGATTTATGGCTCGATGATAAGTTGCCCCGGCATTTTTTAAACCGAAATTCATAACCGTCCACTCAAATAATCCTATTGCACCAGGACACCTGAAGGCGGTTTTTGGTATATCGGCTTCTGCCATGAATATCTGATTATATCCGGTATTTCCGTCTAAAAAACTTATGATTTTATTCCATGATGCAGCATCGATAAGCATATCGGCTATCGGCATTGGATATTCATCTTTTGGTGTGGCTTTATTTAAGTTTCTAAAGTCGACACACACCCTAAGTTTTCTATTTTTTTTTCATGACTTGAACGATGTTGGAAACCCTTTCTGCATATCGGCAAGGCCTAATGAATTTTGCCTCCAATAACCGCTCTATCCCCTCCTTTATAATATTATACAGGGCCGGATTAAAACGTCTAGAACACTGTTTAAACGGCTGATATCCTGGTTTAATAGGCAACTGATGTTTGACCAACTGTCGACTTAAACCAGGCTTCTCATGATACTCCCAAGCAAAACAATCTTTATAATCTTTAAGAATTTTGACCAATTTTTCTTTATATTTTACATCTAATTTTGCACTAATAAAAGTTGGTCTTTTCCTATCACCACTACCTATATCGATTTCTTCAAGCAGATCGGTAGACGTGAAGCCTTGGCCCAACTTCTCAATTTCTTGGAAATCCTCAATGGCCTCATAGCTATCTGTTACTTGCCGATAGCTTTGCATTTTGTCTTGTAAGGCCTTCATTGTTTTTCTTGTCCCCATCGGCGTAATACCTCATTTGCTCGATCAAACGTGCCCGGCTTGACACTGATCGGCATAAGTCCTGTCTTACTTACGCAAATGAAGTCACAATCATCCAACGTTTTTCCTGATATACATCTAGCCTCTTCGTGTTGCCAATTCGCATCTGAACTGGCCATGGCGATATGAGCCGATGTATCGACTGTAACAACCTCAACTTCACCTCCATTTCACTGAACAAGCGCCTGATGCATGGTCGACGGAATGTAGCAATTGGCATGAATCCAATCCCAACCAAGCAGCACACTGTAATTACCTTTGGCGTCAATGACAAAAAATGTGGTCAGCAAAGTTTTACTGCCAACAGTCAACTCTGTGACCATGACGCCTTTGGCTTCCATAGGATCGCTTGTGAAGTCATTCAAAACCATATTAGTCTTGATTAAGTCTTCATCGGACTTACCCAATTTTCTGCAGGTGGTGTACGGCATCAGATTGACGGTAGCTCCCCTGTCCACCAGCATCTTTGATATCGGCTTGCCATTTATATAACCTTTCAAATATAATGGCTTTAGATGCCGATGATCATCTCGAGGTTTTTCAAAGATAGCATTTTGGGCCCCTAAACATGACTGAGCAAAAGTTTCTTTGGCCGATTCAGTTTTAATTTTGAACTCGGCTGGCAATGTAAATACCATGTTGATGTCCATCGGAGGTGTATCATCCCTAATCATCGGAGAATCCAAGTCATCGGCTGAATCAAAATCTTCTTCAACCTGTTCTTTCTTCCTCTATTCTTTCTTAGTAACTTTGATTGGTCGAAGTTCATTGAAGGTTTGATCCCTCTGTTTCTCTGCATCGGCTTCTCTGATCTCCTGAGTCCTTAGCCTTTGCAACCGTCTACGTTATGATCGGCTAAGGCCAGGTGGACACCACCTAGGTTTGGGTTCCATTGGCTTACGTATTTTGCCAGCCAAATCTTCTCGATCAGAACTGGACCCTTGTGCCTCAACCTGGTTCGGTACCTGATTTTGTTCGGAGATTCTTTCGTGAACCGATCTTCTGTAACTTTTATTGGGACGATCTTGTATCGACCCAGATAACCTGTCTTTGGCCGATCGATTAGGTCAATTGTCTTGGGGATAATGCTCCATGGGACATGTATATGGAGACGGCAATGCTACTCCCCTTTCCCAACAAAATTGCCAAAAAGGGAACCTCCGATGCGCTTTCTCTACGTTCTCAATTTGATACAGATTGTCTCATTGACGAGAAGAATATCGCGGCTGATTATTCATTCTTTCATACTTCTCCATCAACTGAGAAAATGTCGGTCCCGGCCTTCTTGATGGCTGTTTCGACGGTGATTCTTCCACCTTATACCATCGGCCAACCTGCGGGTTTCCCTTGGGTTTAATAGTCCTCGAATTTTTGCCTTCATGATCGATCTCTATTTGTAATGAACCGATCATAATTTTTAACGTCTGAATACCATCTGAAGTTGATTGAATATCAACTCGCCGATCCCTGTTTGGCTCCTCATCTTGCATCGGTTTTTTCCTTTGCTCGAACATTGAACCATATTAATAGGGACCGAATCAACATGAACTTGCATGGTCGGCTCTTCAGCGAATTTTAGCTGACCATCCTCGATAGCTGATTGAATCTGCTGACGAAAGATATTGCAATCGTTAGTATTATGAGAAAAAGAATGATGCCATTTGCAATACCTGCGTTTCTTGATCTCATCAGTCGATGGTATAACATGTCCTTCGGGAAATCGTATTATTTTTTCTTGTAACAATAAATCAAAAATACGATCACACTTGGAGACATCAAAAGCGTCTTAATTTCCAACTTATTTCTAGTCGGCTTAAACCAGGAACATACTACGGATTTTTTAGACCATTTTATCCATTCGGCTATGTTTATCTCTGCTTCATCGTCTTCTGAAGATTCGCTAGGACAATAGTAGACCATATTAACTTTGGCTTTATTATTTTCTTTATTATTACCATTTGTTTTAAACCTATCCTTGAATGTCCTATTATCCGGAAACCAGCTCTCTTGAGCCGACACACGATGAAGCAAATGACTCAGATCGGTGAACTCCTGTCCTCCAAACTTTTCTCTTAGTGGTGGAATTAACCCTTGGAAAGCCAAATCAGCGAGTTGGTTATCGGGTAACGTGACACTAAAACACCCATTTCTGATCTCTCTAAATCTTTTAATATAATCGCCATCGATTCTCCAAATTTTCGCTAACGAGCTTAGATTGGAGATCCTGAGTTCTAAACTGCCTGAGAAAAAGTATTCATGGAATCGGCTTTCTAAATCGTTCTATAAGTGAACCGAATTTGGAGGCAGACAATTAAATCAAGTAAAAGCTGCTCCTGATAATGATAATGAGAACAGTCTGATTTTCAGCCCGTCGGACTGAGCTGCTTCGCCGCATTATGCGATAAAGCGTCCGACGAGTTCTAATGTTGTAATCGAGTCGTCGTCAGAGAAATTTACAAAATCTGAGACTTTGAAATTGTGAGGATAAGGCAAACGATCTATTTAATCAGGATACGGCTTTCTATAGCCGATAACTTTCCCTTTCGGCTGTATGCCGAATTGATCCCTTAATACAGTAGAAATTTGATCGACCCAATTCATATTATTGGCCACTGGACCAGTAGGTCCGTGATAATGTTGGTCATAATTGGCATTCTGCCCCCCAAGTGTAAACTCGGGCTGCCGATTAGGTTGGGCCGATGGCAAATGAGTGTACTGGTCATACCTATTGTTTCTAATTTGTGATTCTTGTAATAGGACAAAAGGTTCTGAATAGGTCACTACCCTGTGCGAAACTGGATTTTTAGGCAGGACAGATTCATGACGTTGCGGGTATTTGTCAAATTCAATCGACTGTGGAACTGATTGTGGAAAAGCTTGGAACGGAGCTGACGGCGGTAAATTCGCTGATGCATCTAATTGAGCAGCATCGTGTAAGCCTAGTAATGGGTTACTCCACTCGACCAAGGATCTCTAGGCAGTATAATAGTGGGTTGAGTGGGCATCATAGTTGGGGGTGAGGTTATAGCCGATGGTTTAGGATCGGCTGTGCTCTGCGTGTTTTGCGCTACTGAAAAGACATGGTAACTTGGCAGAGCTTGCATCAGGTCGAGCAAGCTTCCAGATGAGGCCAACTCCTGGGCAATGGTTTTAACATTATTTGCAATCATCGGCTTAAGGTTTGTGAAAAGAGCCGATGACTGGTTTATCATAGCATGGTGTACAGATTGATTAATCATAGCCGATAGCTCGGCTTGAGCGGGCAGATATGGACTTACCGATCCATCTGTAACGCCTGCATCCCTTAGGGCATTGACCGTCGGCAAAGCGGTCTTTTGAGTGACGCCACGTCGAGTTTTCTGATAACATTTCAGCATCATCTCTTCAAGAGCGGCTTTCCGATCTTCGATTTCTCTACGTTGTTTCGGCGTTAAATCGTCCATCGTCGGGACGATTATAGCTTCAGTGTTGAGATCGGATGGTGGAATCGACTTTCCTGATGAAGACAATGTGTCCCACCGAGCGTGTAAGAGTGTGTTGACGTCAAAAACTTGAAGTAGGGTTTCTAATAGCAGACACCGCATTTAACACTGTTCAGAGGCGTGCGGTCGATTTGACCTGGAATCGACAAGGTAAAAATATGAAATTTCACTCAAAGTCGATCGTGAAGATCAATCGACTTAAATTCAATCAGCTCAAAGCTGATTAAACCAAGATAAAAGGGTAAGTCTAATTAGCCGATTAAGGCTAATCAGAGGATAAAGGTAGATCGATTTTGAAGAAAGCGATGCGTAGCAAAATCAGAATAAATCGAACCTGTGGCGTAATTGAAGAAGATCAACAATCGGCGATGCGCAGCTTTATTGATTAGGATCGAATTACAAAGACTAAATTACAAGAACTACTCCTAGTCGACAGGAAAAAGCAATGTAAATTGGTGTGTTTGATTGTGATGATTCTTTTGCAGCTCGTCCTTGTCCTCCATTTATATCTGTCGGCCGATCGTGTCCTATTATAACACGTTACAAAGCATGATCCGTATCGGTTTTAATCCGGATAGTTTTTCTTTAAAATCTTTGCCGTTACCAAATATCTTCAAATATTTTCAAACCGTCCGTTGGTTACTATATGTTGACCTTATCTTGTCGATTTTGACCATACTTGCGAAATTCGATACAACCACTTCCGTAAGAAACTTGAGCTCACGCATGCGAGTATATAGCGACCACTAGCACCGCTGCAGCTTGCAACGCACAGAGACACCAGGAGAGTTGCACGCTGCAACCATGGAGCTAAGACACGTAGCCATGTTCCCCTTCATGGCCAAGGGCCACGCCATGCCGCTGCTCCACCTTGCGCGCCTCCTCCTCGGCCGCCGCCTCGCGTCGGCCGTCACCTTCTTCACCACCCCGCGCAACGCGCCCTTCATCCGCGCGGGCCTTGTCGGAGCGTCCGCCGCCGCCGTCGTCGAGCTACCGTTTCCCTCCGACGACGGCCCGCAGAGCACGGACGAGCTCCCGTCCGCGTCCCTCTTCGTCGACTTCCTCTCTGCGGTCGCCGAGCTCCGGCCGGCGTTCGCGGCCGCGCTCGCCGGGCTCGAGCCGAGGCCGGACGTGCTCGTCCATGACGGCTTCCTCGTGTGGGCCAAGGACGTCGCCGACGAGCTCGGCGTGCCGCGGCTCGTCTCCCTCGGCATGGGCGCCTTCGCCCCCTACGTCTCCGCGGCGGTCATGCTGCACAAGCCGCACGCGCACGTAAGTTCGCCGTCCGAGCCGTTCCCGGTCCACGGCTTGCCGGGGCTACGGATCACCAAAGCCGACCTCGACCCGCCCTTCGACCAGCCGGAGCCGACGGGCCCGCTCTGGGACTTCGTGTGCGAGAGCTCCAAGTCCATGTATTCGAGCCGGGGCATTATCGGCAATTCCTTCCAGGAGCTCGAGCCGGTCTACTTCGACCTGTGGAACCACGAGTTCCCGATCAAGATGTGGCCGGTCGGCCCGTTGTGCCTCGCCTCTGAACCGGTCCAGGCCATGGACCACGACGTGTCGGATTGGCTCGATTCGAGGCTCGCCATGGATCGGCCCGTTCTGTACGTCGCATTCGGCTCGCAAGCCGAGGTAAGCAGGGCACAGCTGGAGGAGATCGCGGTTGGCTTGGACCGATCCGGTCTAGACTTCTTGTGGGTGATCCGGTCCAAGTGGCTTGGTCCAGAGGACCACCGGTTCAAGGACCGGTTCGGAGACAGGGGCAAAATAGTCCAAAGTTTCGTCAATCAAATTGGAGTCCTAGGTCACAAGTCTACCAAAGGGTTTTTCAGTCACTGTGGGTGGAACTCGGTGCTAGAGAGCATCAGCATGGGTGTGCCTATACTGGCATTGCCAATGGCGGCCGAGCAAAAACTCAATGCAAAATTTGTAGTTGACGAGCTACAGGTTGGGTTTAGGGTTTGGCCAACGAAGGGAGAGGACGACATTGGAGGAGGACTAGCTGCAAGTGCAGACGTGCAGGCGTTGGCGAGGGAGCTGATCTTGGGAGAGGAAGGGAAACGTGCCGCCGCTAGAGCAAGTGAGCTCGCTGTCTCTTCTAAAATGACCATGCAAGTGGGTGGGTCCTCCTTTCAAAACCTAGAGCTGATGGTCCGTGAGGTCAGTCAGATGGGGATTGCTCAGGCTGAGAGTGAGTAATATAGTATTATGATCTCTACTGGGCTCGGTGGGTTAGCTAGGTTAATTAGGTGTCGGCTTGATTTGCATGTTGTACTGCTCAAATTAATAATGCTAATTAATGGGCCAAACCGCCTAGCTAATAGTAGTAATATATTTCCCTTTAATTTGTATTGGAATTGTTGATCTGCTGTTGACATTTAGGGACAATTTGCGATC
The DNA here is from genome assembly GCA_036346275.1 of Otatea glauca. NCBI lineage: Eukaryota > Viridiplantae > Streptophyta > Magnoliopsida > Poales > Poaceae > Otatea > Otatea glauca. The sequence goes on along the minus strand of CM070716.1, from coordinate 32,747,762 downwards.
GTTCTCCTACTTTGCTCTGTGATGTGGAATCTATGTAGTTACGACTTACGAGACACATTTCAGCAATTTTTTGCTTTTACGGTCAAAAAAGCGTTTTAAATTGAGAATTATAAGTATACAAAAAATCGAGTGACCGGTAGGGAATACACAAATAAAACACAATAACTGGAAGGCATTAACTTGTGATGCTGGAATCAGTTCTACGGCAAGTTTTTGTTTCAATGGAACATAGTTTACGATGTTAGGGTGTGTTTGATTGTCTGGATGAGGTTGGATTGGATATAGCCATCCAGCTTGGTAAGGATGAAGTCATCCAAGTGCCTGTTTGGTTGGGTGGATAGAATCAACCAAATTTTTTTGTTTGGTTGGATGGATAAACCTCCGCACTCCTAGTCGTGCCTCCCCTCGTTCCCCGTCGCCCCCTCTAGGCCCGTTTATCCTCCTGTCTCACCTCCCCTCCAACCACGCCGCCCTACGCCTCCCCTCCAGCCGCACCTCGCCGATCTCCCCGCGCCTCCCGTCGATCTCCTGAGCTGCGCCACCCTCCTGCCGCGCCGCCCATCGATCTCCCCGCGCCTCCCCTCCTCATGTAGCGCCACGCCTCCCTCCAGCTGCGTCGCCGTCCTGCCACGCCGCACCTCCCGTCGATCTCACGCGCCTCGCCGCCGTCCTGCTGCGCCTCGATCTCCCGCGTCGCTATACAGTGCCTCGTTCCTCGTCGCCCTTCAGCCGCACGCGGGTGGACAAGGCTATCCGGCTTTTTTTTTTTTGGATAAATCCATCCGGCATCTGGAAGAAATATTCTCAAAAACTGGATATCCCTAGCCAACCCATTCATCCATCCAAACAATTGGATGACTCTAAATCTATGGATGATCATATCCCATCCAACCTTATTCAGGCAACCAAACACACCCTTAGTGAGAAGATAAGACATTTATGCTGAAACAAGATCCCTACTATATGTCCTGCGATACTGTCTAGCAGTGGCAACACGTACGTTCCAGACATTCCATAGTTCGCCAGTACGATAATACTACTGAACTAGTGGCTAATGAACCAGTTCAATACGTGAGGTTGTTGGCTTTCTATGGCAGCGAATGCTACGATTTTCCAACCATTCCGGGCGTGTTTGGTCGCCTGACCGAACCCCGAAACCCAATCATCAATCTTCTTAATGGCACCCACCTAGCCATGCCTAAACAGGGCCCTCTGCACGCAAGGGATGTTGTTGTTCGGTTGGTTTGCATGAGATGGTACGGGTTTGGTTGAGTTATTGTTTAGTTATTAGATGGCCGGGAATATGGTTAGAGCTAGAAAAAGCTTTTATCTTGGAATATACTTTAATAGCCCTTATCTTACTTTATTAGCACTTAATCCATCTTAATATGCACTAATTACTCTTAATATGTACTAGTTAGATTTTAACCGTGTATCCCGTGGGCCTGGCTCTAGATAAAAATGAACCTGGCTAAAAAGGATTCTTTTCATCTCAGGAGCCCTGGCCCAAAACCCCACCATCCAACCAGAGGTGTTTGATATAGCTCTAACTTCACCAAAATCCGTAGAGTTGGTAGAGTTGGGTATTCTTAACCCCAGAAATTTATAGAGCTAGAGCGGTAGGTACATTAAGAGTGTTTAGGTAGATCGTATTGTTTACATTTTAGACTAAAAATATAAATTTAATTCACTTTATTTTAGCCTACAAGCTCCAGATCTGAGGTGGAGCTGGAATCTGAAGCTCTACCAAACATGATAGGCCCATCCATCCAACGGATCACACCTTTACGAATTTCTTAGCCTTCGTTTTTTTAAGCCTCATCGACATTGTTTTCCAAATCTGATTATGTACCGAATAAATTTACAAATTTGTAGAAGTAGCCTTCTCCACAATCACATAAGGCGCTTTGCCCCTTAGCACGGCAAGTTTTTCTGGCAAGTTCCCTTCCTCGGCATGTTCATCAATTATTGACATTAATTAGTCACTTAATTAATCATTTTAATTATTTATTCACTTAGTTAAGTCACTAATTAAGTGACTTTACATAATTAAATCACTAATTAACCCTGTACCTACCTACCGAACTATGCTTGCTCGATAAGTCTCTACTATCGAGCTCTTGCTGCGTGGCAGGTGACTTATTGAGCCCAGAGCTAGCGCTCCCATGATGAATTACGCTAATGTGGTATAGGAACAGCAGTACGAAAATATAACAAGTGATACATGTTGCATGTTGCACTTTTCGCAGTCGGGGAAAGGACAATTTTTATAAATTTATTCGAAAAGAGGTTATATTAAAAAAAAGTACGTGAGGTGGCCAAAAAAAGCGAAAAATTCTATGAACAGCACTTCCTATTATATGACTGTTTGGAATCAATAGTAGGACGTTGATTTTTTGCTCTTTGGTGGGCATCCTCGCATGTCATCCAGCTGATCTGCATCGAGATCTATGTAGATGGGAATATACTAGTGAACAAGGTTTCAAATTTCGGTTTCGGAATAAATTTCGTCCCTGGCCGGATCGTGAAATTTTGACAAAATTTCGAAATTTCGGCCGAAATTTTCAAATTAGGTTTATTCCTGAAATAAAAATCCGAAATTCGGCGAAAAAACCTGAAATTTCGGGCAAAATTTTGGATTTTTTGCACTGGCTGAAAAGTGGTTTAACTTTATTAAAAAGTTTTTGAAATTATTTTTGGAGGTTCCTGACACACTGCTGATGTTCTCACAAAAGTTTCAGCTGATTATCACATCTGAGGAATTTTTGAAAATTCGGAGAGTGTGTCCTGATAAAACACTGACCGACAAGTTTGATCCGAATGGAAAATGATACAAATCAAGTTATAAATTGTTGAAATTTTTTGTGCATGGTTATAATCCATAACTAATGTTCTCACAAAAATTTCAGCTGATTATCACATGTGAGGAATTGTTAAAAATTCAGAGAGTGACACTGTCCTGATAGAACACTGACCGACAAGTTTGATCCGAATGGAAAATGGTACAAATGAAGTTAGAAACTGTTGAAATTTTTTGTTCATGGTTATGATGTATCTATAATGCTCTCATAAAATTTTCAGATGATGATCAATCTGTATGAATTTTTAAAATTCGAACAGTACTACTGCCCTGTTAAAAGGCTTACCAGCAAACTTGAACAAAATGAAAAATTATGTAAACCATAAATTTATTTGAAAATTTTACAAAATGGTGATAAGGAAGTTATTAATATCCCATAAAAATGGTGATTCATGATCACACTCCAGTGAATTTATAAAATTCTTACAAGGCACAGTACCATTATGTTCTTTTCTTTTTGATTTTTGAAATATAATATAACAAACGAAGTTCAATGCTTACATAGATTTGATTGACCAAACAAAAAAAGTTGAAATTTTTTGAAAAATTTATATAATGATACTGAGTCAATTATTAATCTCTCACAAAAATTTTAGATCATAATCATACTCAAGAAAATTTATAAAATTCTGACAATATAACTGTCCCAATTATGTTCATTCTGTTTTTGATTTTTTAAAATAACAACTTTGGTTAAATTATTTTCAAATTTTTTATGTATGATCCTAAACTACTAAGGATATTACCATAAAATCTTAAGATTATTATCAAGCTTGTAAAATTTTATAAAAATCTGACAGTGTTTCTGCCAAAATTTTAAAATGTTTAAAAAATTCGTTTTTTCAACAAATTTTCATAGGAGATGACTTTCCTAAGGGTTATTGGACCAAATCCGGTCAAATACGGCCATAAAAGATTCAAAACCGGTCAGAAAACACGAAATTTCGGGGTTACTGTAGCAATTTCAAAAAAAATTAATTTTTTTTTTCGGCCGGTACTTTAGATTTCGGGGTGGTCCGAAATCCGAAATTTATAACCCTGCTAACCAGCCACTTGAAAATCTTTATCTTAGCAGGAAGTTCTGCCCTCCACAAAAATTTATTTGTCACAACTGTTTTCAATTCCTTGTAAGCTAACTTAACTATATATCTCCTCATTGTGTCTGTCAATTGACCACATAAATTGATCAGGGCCATGTCCTGAAGTTATCACAACACACAGGGTCAACAACTCCTGATATTGTTTTGTTCTTACAATTGTCCAGTCGGGCTGCTTCTTGCTGAAAATTGCACTGTACTCTCCATCACATGCTTAACCAAGCAGCATTCAAGAATCAAGAATCAAGATCATCCACAACAGCGAAAAGCTCAGGGAATTTACCTACCAAAATACTGTTGTAGCCACATTCCCTACTGCGTTTCTGAAATGATTCTCTGAACTTGATTGAACATATGAGCAGCTTATATGTGAACTAACAAAACATTCTAGAGCGTCGTCTTCATAGGCGGCGCAGCGCTCAATCGAGATCACCTAGCTATATTGAGATGCACACAACAAGAAAATCAAGAAATCGTTAACCAAACCAACCACTGAATCGGAAGCATCAGCAGGCACTGAAGTAGCATGCAGAATTCTAATCACAATCGAGAGCAGCAATTAATAATCTCAAACCAAACCATGCATACGAGTTCATGGAATTCAAACAAAATACAGAGGACATAGGCGGCGTTAATCCACGGCGGCGGGGACGGTAGCCACCTCGACGGCGGCGGCGGCCACCGCCGGCTCCTCCTGTTGTGGTGCTGCGTCGATCGTGGCGCTGGCGGCAATGAGCATCCAGTCCAGGGGAGCGGCCCACTGACCAGGGAGAAACCCACCGACGGGGGCGCAGGCCTTCGCGCTGCCACCACCGTCGGTGCGGCGACACCGCCAGGAGTGCTGTGATGTTGTCGAACGGAGGCATCGGGGCTCGACCGCTAGGGGAGTCGAGAAGACACCGAAGACCTAGGGTTTGTACTAGGCCAATGGGTCTGTCGGGACGGCTGGGATCAGATATCCAAATATTTTGATTCGGATATATTCAAAAATAAGTTCGGAATATCCCGATCCGATAGATAATGCTCTCCTGAAACCAAATTCGAAACAAAACATCCGAAAACAATACCAAATCCGACAACTATTTGAAATAACCATCCGGATCCTATCTGAACACATCCGATCGATCGGTCAGTCGGAAATTATCCAATCCGATTGCACTATAAGCCAGTAGTTAAATTTTAAAATTATACCTGCTCGTAGCTAGCTACTTCAGACTGCGTACTTGCAATAATACCAAGAAACCAAAATAGTTGCGTTGCTATCGACTTCTTCTAGGGCTGACTATTGAAACGGTTTGGCTCGTGCAAGCTCGCTAAAAAAGTAGCTCGACTCGACTCATTAAGCTAACGAACTAAAAAAATTAGCTTGGCTCGGGTCGATAAAAAACTCGAGCAGCTCATGAACAAGTCCCGAGCTGCTCATGAACAACTCCCGAGCTGCTCATGAACAACTCCCGAGCCACGTCAATTAAGATGAACTGAGCTAAGCTAAGCCAAGTGAGCTAGGGTAATTAGTCAGGAGCTAAGCTAAGTACCTCGTGAGCACATGTCGCACTTTAATATATACATGCAACAGGAAGACTATAAAAATAAAAAACATAGCTAATTTATCTAGGATACAATTAAAACATTGGTAATTAGTGAGGAGACGATTAGCAATCATAATAATTCTAGTCCAACCTAATATGGTTACACGGATATACATTAATTTAAATATTCAACTAATTAAAAGTATTTTACATCAAAATCATCACGGTGCATATTTAGTTACTGAGTCTTAACGAGCTAACGAGCAGCTAGCTCAAGCTTGACTTGTTAAGATAATGAGCTAGAAAGTCGGTTTAGCTTGGCTCGTTTATTTTACAAGCCAAACTCACAATGAATCGAGTTCAAACAGTTTATAAGCTTCGAACTTTTCTACCAGCCCTAGCTTCTGCTCGACTCCCGATGATGATGTTAGGCACGTAGCCCTATTGTCGCTTCAGAGCATGCACAGAATGAACTTTCTTTTTTACAGAAGATCTTGGAGGCTGAATGAAGGGGGAGTAAGGAAGGTCCATTTTCTTCCTACATGAAGATGAAAAAAAGATCATGATCAAACATTTCTGACTTTTGTTGAGTATGATTGAACGACGAAGAACTCCGTAAGTGGTATCACTTTACCACCATATGTACTGTGCTCCAAACAATGCGCATAATAGCATTCAAAAAAATTTGTTTGGCGTTGCCTCCACTGCTGAAGGTAGCCTCAAACCAGGGGTGGAGCCAACTCCCGACGAGAGTGGGCATCTGCCAAGGCTCGCCGGCAACGAGCCATAGAGATCAAACGGTGTCCTGTCACTACAACACCATGGAATCGATGGTTTCTATCACTTAATTTGTTAGTTCACAGTTGAGAAGGATAGTTCACAGTTGGAAAATTGAACTAGAATGTTGGAATGAATAGCTCATTAACTTGTTAGTTCACAGTTAGAAATTGAACTAAAATGTTGGAATGGATAGTTCATTAATGTGTTAATTCACAGTTGTAAACATGTAATTGGTCATTTGCTCTATGGTTCTATCACTTACAGTTAGCGAGGGATCGGACTTAGTGATTTAGATTTAGGTTATGGCATTGATTCAAATTTGTAAATTTCAAAATGAGAAGGTTTTTGATGGATAAAGAAACTTTAGAAAGCAATAAAACTCCTAGAAATATAACTATCACAAAGCACAAGTTGCATAACAACTACAAAAAATTTGCTATATATTAGTCATATGCCTAAGTTAGAAATTTTTTCGTCGTCTACTATTTTATAGTGATATATTGATATGTAATGTAATTTCTTTTGTTTCATTCCTGTTCCACCACTGATCATGTGTATATAGACTTGTTCATGCTTATTAGTTTTAATCATGCTCGCTTAGGCTCCGAACAATTCCCCGCCACTGCCAAACCAGTAATAAATTGCATAGCCCCACCTGCTGGTTCGGATGGATGGTAGTTGGAGCAGGGATTGAGATAGATGGCAGTTGGAGTAGGGATTTTTCTGTTTTTTAATTATAGTTGTGAGCACATCTTATAGACAATAGTAGCTTCTATACATTACAGAAAATTATGTTAGGCTCAGAGGTTGCCTATGGGTCCCAATTTAGAGGATATACAACCTCTAGACACTATGATGCTCTGATGGCCAAGCGTGCTGGAGCATTGGCTCCGCCGTCGCACCTTTGGTATCTTTCTATTATTTTTGGCATTATAAGCATTACTAATCCAGTTAGTTTTATTCTTAATATTGGTATTTGTATATGTTTTTGAGCTTTTGGAACGTACCATCCATTATTAAGATATTATCTTTAATTCTTTGCTATTTTAACTTTGTTGCTCATGAATTTATGTATTAATTTAGATTACACATAACATTTAAATGTGTTTTTACTAGGCTCATCTTAATAATAGCTTCACGCTAGCACCATGCATTTTTATCTAATCTGCCCGGTTGCCCCAGTGGGTAGAGGCATGGTTTTGACGATGGGTGCAGATCCATTTCAACATAAATTTAAACGACATAGTATGAAAGTTTAAATAAAAAGTACATGTTTGTACTACAACTGACATCACAAAATATTTCTAAAAAATAGTAGCTTAACACGAAGATCCTTTATGTTTTGAAAGTGCTCGATTACATCATCGTCAATAACTTAAAAAAGAGAGGTGCTTCCATGCTTTTCTTTTCTACAGTTGCACAAATATTAAAGTATGAATGAAGGGTAGATGATGATTACTTACCCCTTCACTTGCTTTAAGATTTATGCAACTTATATTAGGAGGGAAAGCATTGAAGCACTGCTCCTTAAAAAAAACTCAATAAATATAACCAAACATCACTTGGTGTGAATCAGTGAATGCACGTGAGGAGATGAGGATGTGGTTGCTGCCAGTTTGGGTCCATGCGGCAAGGGCTGTACGGCAACTGAGAAACTGAGGGAACCGTGTAAATTGCTTTGGTGGGCCTCTGGTGAACTGGGCCTGTTGGCCGTTAGGCCAGTTGGGTTGGTAGGCCATGGGTTACCATACCATGGAGCAAGTAATGTATGTCTCGTGAATTACTCAAATCGTCGAAGATTGTAGACGTATTTTTTAATGATCTTGTTTATAATATAGTGTGTATTTTATATTTTAATGTAAATAAGTGTAGTGTTTTTTTATACCCTTGATAAATATCCATATTAATTTAATATTCTCTATATATATGTATTGAATATAGTTCTTTGAGATAATAATTAAGAATAGTCTAGTCATTTTTAATATCTCTTTGATCTATGTGCTAAGAGAAAGTATACTGTAAAAACTTGGACAGAAAGTGTATCATTAGGTGTATTGCTCCATCGCCACCCCTCCCGTGGCCTCCCTCCAGCCCGTTGCTTCGTCGGTGCCTACTTCGTCTTCACTCCTCCTAGTTAGAGGTGGGCATAAATAAACCGAAACCGAAAAAAATTAACCGATTATTTCGGTTTTTTGGTTTTTGATTTTCGGTTCGATTTTTATTTTAGTGTTATTCGGTTTTCGAGCTTCGGTTCGGTTTTTAACTTCTAAAAATCGAAAAGCCGAATGACCGAAATAATCGGTTCGGTCAACACGTTTCACTCGCGTCTCGCAGTGCACGGTCGGTTCCCTTCCCTCCCGATCCCCATCTCCTCAACTCCTCTCAAAATCTCACGTCTCTATTTCCATTCGGACCAATACACTCCCAATCAAGCTCTCCCCCATCTCCTCCGCGGCTCCGAGGCTCCGACCTTCGGGAGACCAACCAACACGAAGTCGGAGAGCAGCTCCGAGAGGTCGCCGTTGCGGTGGAGCTGTTGGGTGGTGGCGGCGAACTCCATCTTGAGGCCGTCGTGGTCAAGACGGCGCAGGAAGTCGACGTCCCAGGCGGCGAGGGACTCCGGGCTCTGGCAGCTCGTCGTCGCCAAGGTGTGCCTGATCCAGAACTGGACGACCCTCTCGAGGAGGCACGAGGGCACCCCTGTCTCCAGCAGCCAGGCATGGGCGGCCGGGCGCTTGTCCCACGTTGGCGCGACGAACACCTTCCCCTGAGAGCTCTGGAGGAGCAACTTCGCCATCTGAGCGAACTCGTGAACTCGATCCTAGGGAGGAGTTGATATGGAGGCTTAAGGTGAGTGGGATGTTGGGGGAGATAGACGAATTGGAGGTGAATTGGCTGCAGGCGGAGTGGAAGAAAGAGGCTTACAGGAAGACTCCTTCCAATTCGGTTAAACCGAAAACCGATATTCAATTCGGTTTTTAGATGAGTTCGGTTTCTATTTAATTAGCAAAAATTTAAAAACCAAAATATTTTAAAACCGAATTAACCGATTGTCTACTCTACTCCTAGTCTTCTCCGCGCCACCTCCTTTCTCGCACCTTTATCTTGTCCGTCGCTTGCGTCATTGTGGTCTTCTCCATTTCTGATATTCTCCCCACGCTTCTTTTTCTTCCTCGCCGTCGTTCTCAGCAATAGGACACGCCACCCCTTGTCGTGGCCAAGAAGGGATATTTAGGTGATACAAAATGCTAGTGAATAGTGTTGAGCTGATGCGTCGGGATTGTGGTTGTAGTGTACTGCATTGTCCATGTAGCTCTCGAATCGGATCAGAGTTTTATAAAATACGACACGAGTGTATATAATCTCAAGGACAAAGAAGACGAATCTTATAGAGATAACCAAAATAACGATGTTAAAACAACTAGCAAAACCAAATACAAATTGTTTAAACACAACCTTAAATTAGTACAAGAGATTGTTGACCTGTCACTAGGGGTGAAAACAGGACGGATTTTATCCACCCGATCCGGATCCGGATCCAGTCGGGACCGGATTTGGGATAGATTTTAGATATCCAGTTGGATCCGGATATTTGAATCCGGATACCGGATCGGATTCGGAGTATGGAGTATCCGAAAAATATGGGTCGGGATTCGGATATCGGATAATAATTGATTAGGATATTTGGTTTTCAAATGGGTCTGCTCATAGCTTCGTCTCCTGGCGACCTAGGCACCTGGCGACCTGACCCATCTGATCCGGCCATCCCCCACGGCCCACCCCATCACTTGGCCATTCACCCGAATGCAACCTTTGAACAAACACTTGCTGGATACTGATAGGTTAGGCTTGCTGATTCTAATTTCGAGGTTCACACAATGAATCCACCTATCTGGTATTGCTCATTTCAAAGTGGACAGATTGCCATGCTTAACAGCACATGGATTTTAGAAGAAATTGAGGAGGGATTTTTCACCAACCCAAAAGAGCTAAAATGATACCTGTCATTCGCAAGGCATCGCTGGCCTACACTTCCACAGTAGACATATTAGAGTGAGAAATACTTATATTAACAATCTTATGCGGCCTGGGATTGCCGGCCTCAGGGCGCTCCCGTACGCTGCCCTCGCGCGGGGCCAATGAGCGCGCGTCGCGCGGCTGTACCGCGTCACCCGTTCCGTCGTAGGCGTGGCGTCCCGCCGGTGTCGGCTGCTTCTGTTCCGTTCGATCGCTGCCAGCTCACGCTTTCCTGGCCGCCTCTCGAAACCGTTGGATGGTTCCTCGCCCTCTATTCGCAGCGCTCAGCTTCGCCGCATCTACTTCTTGTTTTTGTCCACTTCGCCACATCCGCCTCTTGTTTTTCTCCGCTCGTGGTAACCGAAATGCTGTCTCGGGGAGAACGCCGTCGTCTCATCCTGCAGGCTCCTCGCCTACTCCGCCTCCGTCCCCTTCGCCCTCCAGCCGCCCCCCGCCCCAGCTGCTGGCCATCCTTCCGCGGTGGTCGCACGGGAATGCATGGGTATCTGCAGTTGCTCCACCGTCGTTCGCCGCCATTGAAGGCACGCACAGCAGCTGTATTGATACTTTTCCTCATTTCATTCTCCGTTCGATTCATTTGTTCTTCTGTGTGGGTCCTCACCAATTTTGCTTCTTTCCAGGAAGTTTCCAACTTGTCGCTTATCTCATCGCCTCTCGCCGCATTGTCTTACGAGATTATCCCTTCAGGAGTGTTCCTTCATCCCGTGCCGTATCGGCGTATCTGAGGTACGAAGCTTGGTCGTTCGTTGCTCTGCGCGACCTGTATTTGTCGCTTATTAGTTTTTCTTTATGCGCCGTGCTTGGTTGCGTTTGGATCCTGTTTATTTTTCCCTCTATTGTAGATCCGACTTCACTCTTTGTGTCGTGGACCGGCGCTTTCTTAGCTTTCTATTTTGTTTCTTAGCTCACTCGCTCGTTCTTTGCTGTGGTATTGCCTCATATGACCGTTCTTGAAATGCATTGCTCCAAATGATTGGTGCTTCTTACTTACCCATTTCTTCTTCTTTCCATGCAGCTCACTGTCTTTTGCCTATCGTGTTTTCCTGCCGATTAGGGATCGTCTTTACATGTATTTTACCATCGGTTAAAGGATCGCTTTTCCTCTTTGTAGGCTAAAGGTAATGCTCTCTTCTTCTTTGTAATGGGTTTCTTATTTATTGCATGTATTACATCTTGTGGTGTTGATATTCGTTGGATTTTTCGCCGTTTCACACGATAGGCTGCCTTCACGGTGATGCACTCTACAACACCATCGCTATAGGATGCCAACCTTACTTTGTTGTGTTAATATTCCTTACCTCTGCCCAACTGTGTCCGTATTTTCCTGTATTCATGTTTTGTTTTTCTCCATACCGTAGCATACATCTATGGATGATACATCTGCCTCTCCCTGCGATTCGCGCCGTCTTGCCTGTGGTACGTGCGTAGAATCTTTGTTGCCGCTGATTGCCGTCATTCTGTGGGTCTTGGTATTGTCGCTGGATTCCCATGTTTACTGCCTTTTGGAGATATATTGTTTCCTTAGGTGTGGATGATCAACGCGCCCATGCCGTTGTCCAGCCGTTTGTGCTACCGCCCCTTCTGCCTGGCTCGCCTGTGGTGCAGACGTTTGCAGCACCGTTGTTAGAGGTTTCACCGTCCCCTTTAGGTATGCTGGGTTGTCAGAGCGTGTTGTCTTTTTCTTATTCTATTTTACTGACGCGACGGTGGCTGCTCATCTGATTATTCGCTTATGCCATTATGCTCTCGCAGTCGTGCTGTTTGTGGTTCTCCTTGTGCGCCATTGCTGTAGTCCGTTACTTCTCCATGCTCGAACGTTTTCCCAAATTGTTATTTTGTGCTTCCTGTATATTTTCTTAACTATATATTTGTGCCACAACCAGCTCCTGGTCATGTGTTTGTCCGTACTGCGGCGGCCTCTTGCCATGGTGCTGCATACAGCGATGGGAGCCTTGTCGGTCCTGCCTTTGCCACACGCTCTGCAGTTATCAGGAGTTACGTATACTTATATGCCCAAGTGAATCCGACGCTCCTAGATACGTTGTATTTTTTACTTCGGACTGACGTATTTCCTGTATTTGTCCTTAGGAGACCATTTTTGCCCTATTGTACCTCGTGCTGTTGCTCGTGACAACAGAGCGATGCGGCGTTCTATTAATAGTTCTAGAATACTAGCAAAGACAGGTTTAGCTGTTTTCTTTTCTCTACTGTTTACCTTTCTCATAACTGCGCAACAGTTCCTTGTTTTTATTTATCTTATATTTCCGCTTTCATGTCTTTGCTTGCTATTCCGTTCCTACATTGATGGCCCTGATAGCTTCCATTCCGCGTAGCCCTCTTATGCCTCCTGGTTATCCTTTACCAGTAGAGTATGTTGATCTATTAAAAGGTACTATCTGCGTCGTTATTTCCATCTTACTGTTCTTTCGTTGGCTGTTCTTCCGCTTCCTGTATCGTCTTCCCTTACGTTAGTTTTTTTTGTGGCTTCGCTGATGCTCATCGCTTTTGCCTCTACTTTGCTATAGCAACCTACAACAGACGCTCTTTTTATGGTGGACCCGATTATACATGTGGTAAATGTGGCGCCCTATTTTGGTATCAAGAGCGGGTTATCTATCAGAGTTCATATGCGCAGGGCCGTGTGGTCTACAATCTATGTTGTCGTGGAGGGAAAGTCTCTTTGCCTCCTCATAAACCATTCCCGCCGCTTTTGCAGAGCCTTATTCGTTTTGATGGGGGGCCTCAGAGCGATAGCTTTATGCGCTTGATAAGACGCTACAATTCACTTTTTTCCTTTGCTTCCCTAGGCGTAAATGTGGATAATAGTATTAATATTGGTGCCGGACCTTATGTATTTCGTATTAACGGTGTGGTTCATCATCGCATTGGATCTCTTCTGCCTAGCGCTGGCCAGCGCCCGGAGTATGCGCGGTTATATATTTACGACACGCCAAATGAATTGCAGAATCGTTTGGATGTGTTGCAATCGGATGCCTCCCGTGTTGAACAGCCTGATCCAACCATTGTCCAATCAATCATCTCTATGCTAGATATTTGCAATCCTATTGTTCAGCAGTTTAGGCTTGCTAGGGACAGATTATTCTCTCCTGATGCTCCAGAGATTGCCATCAGATTGATTGGGCCCCGTAGAACAAATGATAGTCGTTATAGCCTCCCATCAACTTCTGAGCTAGCTGCTTTAATAGTTGGAGATATATCTGTTGAAAACTGCAGATTCGATATTGTTGTACAGTCACGCTCTTCTGGATTTACGCGGATTACCCCTACCCATCCGTTGCTTATGCCTCTGCAGTACCCCCTGTTGTTCCCTTATGGAGACAGAGGTTTCCATCTAGGCATCAAATTGAAAGACATTGATGGTCAGCCTCCTGGCAGGCGTGAGGATGTCTCTATGTTGGAATTCTATTGCTATAGATGCCATTACCGTAAAGACGCTCCCGATCCCTTCACCTGTTGCGGTAGGCTTTCTGATCAGATTACTGTTAACGCATATTCATGCATAGAGGCAAGTCGTCTGTCCTTTCATTTCTACAATCAGGACAGGCTTAGATCTGAGACTTACCAAGGTATATCTGATGCTGTTGGTAAGGGCAGCAACTCTGGGAAAGATGTTGGCATCAAAACGCTGTTGTCGTCAAGTTTTATCGGTGGTAAGAGATATATGATACAGAACTACCATGATTCCATCGCGATCTGCCGTGCCTATGGTCCACCGCAGTTATTCACTACATTTACATGTAATCCTAAATGGCCGGAGATAGCCGCCGCTCTTCGGTTCGAGCCAGGACAAAAACCTCATGACCGATCAAACATGGTAACACGTGTCTACCACATGAAGTTAGAAGAGTTCATTACTGATATTAAAGATGGTACATCGTTCGGCCCCATACGTGCAGGTGATCCTGCTTTCCCTTCCACCTTTTCGCTTTTCCCTCTTGTCTTGCTTATATTTGAACCTCATAATGTTCACCACCCTGTTATTGACCATGCAGCGGTATATACTGTTGAGTTCCAAAAAAGAGGATTGCCCCATGCTCATATACTTGTATGGTTGGCTATACACGATAGAGATCCATCGCCTTCTTTCATTGATGAATTTATTTCCGCCGAGCTACCTGACATAAACACTGATCCATTAGGGTACGCTCTTGTGGAAGAATTTATGATCCATGGACCGTGTGGTGATCTTAATCCTAAATGTCCATGTATGAAGGACAACCACTGTTCCAAACGATATCCCAAATCTTTTCGTTCAGAAACAGCGATTGACCGTGATGGATATCCTATTTATCAACGCCGTGACGATGGTAGGATTGTTGTTAAACACAACATAAGACTTGATAATAGATGGTAGTCCCTCATAACATTCGTTTGTTGAAGAAATATCAAGCTCATGTCAACGTTGAGTGGTGTAATAAGACATATCTTGTTAAGTATCTTTTCAAGTATATTACAAAAGGTCATGATTCTGTCACGATGGCGTTACATACGGTACATACAAACCATGCAGCCGTGCCGTCGCATCGCACCGGTGTTCCTACCCGTATTGGTTCTACTAACAATGATGCTGCACCGGGTAGCCATTCAGATCTTAGCCATGCTCAGGGTTCTCCACCCATAATGCAGACATCTTCTAAACGTATACATTATACTGCAGACAATCAAAATGATGGTGTCGACGAGATTGCAGAGTACATTAGATCGCGGTATTTATCAGCGTGTGAGGCAAATTGGCGCGTATTTGGCTTCGACATACATGGCAGGCTTCCAGCTGTGGAGCGCCTCTTTGTGCATATGCTAGGCATGCAGGTTCTCACGTATCATGAGGATTCTGACCTCAATGCTATAGCTGAGGACGAAGATTCTAGCAAGACTATGCTAACGGAATGGTTCGTTGCGAACCAGAGGTACCCATCTGCTCACGACCTAACATACTGTGAGTTCCCAACGAAGTGGACATGGAATGCCTCAAAGAAAGTCTGGTCAAAAACAAAACGAGGCAGCAAACTTGGCAGGTTACGACATATCCATCCCGCTTCGGGTGAATCTTTTTATTTGAGGATGTTACTTATGACAGTCTGTGGAGCCATGTGTTATGAGGATGTACGCACCTATCACGGCATTGTACATCCTTCATATCATGAAGCATGCCGTGCACGTGGTTTGGTTGGTGATGATGCTGAATGGATTTCTTTATTTGATGAAGCAATCGTTTGGGCCACCTCACGTCAATTACGTAATCTACTTATGGTTGTATTGTCGTACTCTCATGTTGGTAATGCACAGACTTTGTTTGATAAATACTGAAAATATATGACCGATGATATCATGCGTAGGACACACCGTTCCCTTACAATCCAGGCCCACCTTATACCCGATGCTATGATCAAGAATACATTATTAAAGGAACTTGACATCATGTTTTCGGCTAATGGATTATCATTATCAACGTATGGGCTTCCGCTGCCGTTAGATACATCTGAGGAAGGACTTAACAATAGATTGATTCTCGAAGAGTTATCCTATGACCGAGCACTGTTAGCTATAGAGGCTGATTCAATGTATGCAATGCTCAACAACCAGCAACGCTCTATATATGACACGGTTATGTGCAGGATATCGCAAAATGCTAGATGCTTATTCTTTATTTCCGGCCATGGAGGCACCGGAAAAACGTTTCTATGGAATACTATCATCGCTAGGTTAAGATCCGAGGGGTTAATAGTTCTTGCTGTAGCATCATCTGGAGTGGCTGCTTTATTATTACCTGGTGGACGTACTGCTCATTCTAGATTTCGGATCCCACTAGATATACATGACAGAAGCGTGTGTAACATCAAGAGAGGTACCGTTCTTAGTGAATTAATAGGTAAGACCTCACTTATCTTATGGGACGAGGCTCCTATGACACATAGGTTCTGTTTCGAAGCCCTTGATCGCACCCTACGTGATATCCTCTCTGTTGATGACACAATTAATGCAGAAAGACCATTTGGTGGCAAGCCATTACTATTGGGAGGTGATTTTAGGCAGGTATTGCCTGTTATAGAAGGTTGTACACGTGCTGATGTTATAGCGGCCTCTATCATTAAATCTCCGCTCTGGAAATTTGTTGACATCCTTCATTTAACCGTCAATATGCGGCTGATCGACCCAACTGTATCTTCTGCGAAAAAAAATGTATACAACAGTTCAGTCAGTGGGTGCTTGATATAGGAGAAGGCCATCTACTGACACACTCCCAGTCAGGAAGCTCAGACCGATCATGGATTCATATTCCAGATGATCTTCTCTTAACACCGAAAGGAGCCAATATTGACGCGATAACGCGTTTTGTCTATGACGATTTCCACGATAATTGTAATGATCTGATATACCTAGCGCGAAGAGCGATTGTGTGTCCTACCAACTCTGTTGTTGACGAGCTAAACGAGGCTATGCTTAACCAGCTACGCGGAAATATTAGAGACTATTTAAGCTATGATACGATTGCTAACGCAAATGAACAGCCTGGTGATATTGATATTCTATACCCGCCAGAATTCCTTCATTCCATTACCATAAACAATTTCCCACAGCATAAATTATCTCTGAAAATCGGTGCTCCTATTGTGCTCCTTAGAAATATTAATCAGGCTCTTGGCCTATGTAATGGTACACGACTGCTCATAATAAGGCTGGGTGATCGAATCCTAGAAGGAAAAGTCATGACTGGAAATCACATTGGAGAAATCGTATGTATACCACGTATTGTCCTTAGTGGAACAAGCTCAAAGTGGCCATTTACTCTTCTACGTCG
This sequence comes from Otatea glauca, assembly GCA_036346275.1. Taxonomy (NCBI): domain Eukaryota; kingdom Viridiplantae; phylum Streptophyta; class Magnoliopsida; order Poales; family Poaceae; genus Otatea; species Otatea glauca. Next base: position 32,730,638 of record CM070716.1, on the reverse strand, counting down.
CCAATTTCCGATTAGGCTTTGCTATGCCATGACAATAAATAAATGCCAGGGACAAACTCTGTCCAAGGTTGGAGTATACCTCAGGAATCCTGTTTTCAGCCACGGACAGCTCTATGTTGCGGTTTCCAGAGTCACGTCGAAGGAAGGGCTGGCATTGCTCATAGAAAATGAAGATGGGTCTACTTCTTCGACAACGAAAATGTTGTCTACCATGAGATCGATCATTTCTTTATTCTTCTTTGTAATAGATGTTAAGACATATCAGTGCCTACTCCATCATTATTTGGTGTCTTAGTTGATGTGTTACTTTACCTCTGCACACCTTTCCTATAGGTTGATACGTATACACCTGTGCTCTATGTGCATAAGATTGTTAACATTTGCCATTGTGCCTTAACCTAATGTATTTCTATGTACAGATGAACTATACTTTACTCAAACAGATCACCCAGGAATCACATCGCTAGCGGGTATGTGTCAGAATCACACGGTTCTCTGAATATATTGATGACAACAAGCCTGATGAAGTCCTGCGACTTGATCTTGTTTTCCTTGATGAACAAGTATATCCACTGATCATCTTTACTTCTGATGTCCATTTATGATGGTATTACTCAATAACTTTAACGTATCTTTTTCGTAATTACAGGGTTCCGCCATGGATGCCCAGGTACCAGGATGCCATGTTCCCCGCTTTAGATCAGTGTTGAAGGAAGATCATGTGTACTATGTCCAATTCTTTGAGGTTGCGGATGCACGACCAACATATCGCCTTGTTGACAACATTATTATGGCCAGATTCACTGCTTACACCAAAGTTACAGAACTCAATCCTATTCCAGACAACTTCCCACTCTACGCATGTGCTCTAGCCGTTCGATACCCTCGGGATAAGGATCAATCGGAGGGTCTTGCTATCCGTACTTCTTCTTACTCGATATATTTTCAAGCCTTTGTATTCAGCTCTAAGATGCTTATATCGTTATTACATTATTTAGCCTAACACACGTTGCTGCTTAGATACTATTGGTGTGATCACCTCTATCTCCAACATAAAAGAGGTTATCGTCAAAGGCGCTGCCAAACCACTTCGAAACATCCAGATCAATGATGGAAGGTATAAGTACAAGATTCCCTGTCGTACCAAACCTTTAGCGAATAACATGCCTTCTGCTCTTACGTCTTGAGCAGAGAAAATGCAGAGGTTACATTATGGGGATCCCATGCACTCCAGTTTGACGTCGAAGCCATGCAATCTGAATCACTCCAGCGCCCGGTCGTCCTCCTGTTAACTGGATTATTGGTTAAGCTACGCAACGGTCTGTTAGTGAAATACCCTCAATTCTCGCTATACATTTATGACTGCTATCCATTAACTACTGATCTCTGCTTTATTTTGTTGGTATGCCGATTTTGGGTATCTGTTTTGTCTTGTCACCACTACCATAACTGCAGACCAGCTCTCCCTCCAAGGAACAACTGCCTGTAGATGGTATACGAATGCACCCCTGACAGAAATCATAGCTCTGCAGCACAGGTACTGTCATTTTTGTTCCAATTATAGACATGCCAGTGGACTATACGTACATACAGCTCCTCGCCCCTTCGTTGTTCTACCAACCGTTTCTTCCCAGCGCTAATCAGCTCATGTCTTTCATCATTCTATTAATAACAAACAGAATGCTCACTTAGGTTCCCTCTTACCTGTCTCCATCACCGCTTCTTTGAATCGATTTCCGCAGCAATAGTCCGATGATAGCATTCACACTTATATTCATAGCGCAAAAAAAAGGTTACACCAAATATTTCGTTACCTATGCCTTATTATCGATACTATACAGCGCACATATTTTTCTTTTCTGCCGTACCTCCTACCATTCCGACCCTCTTCAAACATTCTGTACAGAATTTTGCTATCATGCATGCCTACAAAAGATGTGTACTTATCTTTCTGTATCGATCAATCAGGTTCATGTCACTCCCACATGACATCACATGTACCGGGCAATCATCAGTACAGAAATCTGTTCTCGCTGTTACAGTCCCCGAAATCTATAACCTAAACCCGCACGATGTCTTCGTAAGTTTCCTTTACTCTTCTCAGCTACACTCAAACAAACTATCCGTATTCTGTGATTTTTGCCCTCTTCATTCATCATTTTAGTTGTGCTCGGGACTACAGGGAAATACCTACAGCGTTACCATTATTGTCAAAGGACTAGCCCCGGACCAACCATGGTGGTACCTAGCATGCTCTACATGCAAGAGGACAGCTACACCTGAAAGAGGCTCTTACAGATGTTCTAGATGTGGCACGACAACAGCCAGCGCAAGGTAACCTTTTTTTCATAATCAATTTTCGTGTTCTGTTGGCTATATACTATGCGAATATCACAGCTTCCTCTTCCTCTTTCGTACCATAGGTACCGTATCATCGTGCATGGCGCCGACCCAAGTGATGCCGATAAACCAGATGCACCGACGGCTGAATTCATATTTTTCGCTGAAATTGGACAGCAGCTCCTCGGTTGCCCAATCGAACCTCTTGTCGCGGCTACTCAAGGATTGCAAAACTTCGCACCGCCGCAGATAACCGCGCTTTACGGAAAACAGTACGCCCTCAAAGTCTCTGTGACGCGCCGTGCCCTGCAGCACTCAAAGATTTCATACCAGGTTGACTTCGTATTACCGCGCTTGCAGCCGGCTGCGTCAGCTCACGTACAACTCTGCTTACAAGATCAGTCTCAGTCTTTTCATGTTGATTATGGCAGCAGCTCAAAACAGAAATCAATTTGCCAATCTCCACCTGCTGAGCAGCAGCCTGGTATTATCCCTACCATTATCGATCCTGAACATGCCATCATCTCTTTGCCTTCACCTGTTCACACTACACCCCCTGGTACATCTGGAAAACATACACTATCCATTGATTCTGAGAAAGAATCTGCATCACCGCTCTTGATTCACAAAACAACAGCCATACCGTCTTCAACCAAGGTCTGTTCTTCAAACCTAATTCCGAATTATCCTTTATACTCTACCAAAATGTATCAAGCCACAGAAATTCCACAACATAATCCTAGCATCATATCTTGCCATCCCTTCTATATCCAAATTACGGTTTTAGACAAATTAGAGATTTATACCTGCTATTCTTCTGAATACCTTCTATGATATTACAGGATGCGCACCCGCTGACCTCTCCTGCTACGCTTCCAACGGCATTACTACCGGAGCAGGTTCACCCTCTCTATCACTTCGTACTTATCTTCCCTAATCCTGAGCTAATACACGAGATATCTGTTTCCTAACGCATCTGCACGGCGTCTAGCTCTCGCCGCAGCACGAAAAACAACTGAAGAGAGCCCTAGGAAGCTCCGTCCCTGACATACAAGTCTCCAAAAATGAAGAAAGGTTAGATCTTTATCCCCGATACAGCACGTCATTCTACCTTGGACTGCCTTTCTTATAGTGCTAACCTATATTTACATCGCGGCAACCCATTGTAGAACTGGACAGCGCAGACCACCGGTCAGGAGAAGGTTATTCGACGCCACAAAAAATGAATAACAGCATCGTATGCTTTCCGTGAGTATCCATATACCTAACACCGTTGATGATTTACCTTAGCGGTCTACGTCATAGCTTATTTGAACTTACAACCCTTGCAGATAGTCCACACTCAACTGTCAATACCCAACGCCTTACTCCGCCCAGATGATGTCGCTGTCCCGATCATCTTTTACCCAGGAATTACCTCACACAGTATGGCGTGGCACCTTCTTTTGCCCGGATGAAGTCACTATACCAGCCATCTTCTGCTACAAACTTACAGTGACCGGCACAACACGTGAAATACCGGATACCCTCCGCTTACCATATGTTTCATTACATATAAACCTACCTAATACCTAAGTCCTCTTATCGTATCTTTTATGACCTAAACCGGAAGACTGCCACCCTATACTCTTTCCCTCCCTATAAAACAGCTACCATGTTAATACGTTTGTTTCATGCACGGGACAACCGTTGTTCAGTTTTCACCCTACACTACTTCCCATCAATCATACCTCTGTTTAGCTATACAACCGTTCATATATGTTTTGCTTGTATGTTGAACTATCTTCCATACCATTAACGACTTCCTAACACACAAAAACTACCTTGCTCGCATATCAACGTGTATACTTTCTCCAGTTCCAGAGTACCTTCCAGATAGTAGAATAACAGACATCCCCTTATATATCTCTCTCGTGCTATCATCCAGACCTTTACTATACAACCAATTCCTTAACTATTTCGATCGTCAATCGGTTCTTACGCCCATAGACATCTCCGCACGCATACGCTCACACAGCTACACACAGATACACACTCAGGCACATGCACACATATATACATACATATACCCACCACATACACGGCCTCACACAAACACATATACACCTTCCATATCGCAAGATAACAGACATCCCCTATACATCTCGACCACATCCAAACGACAGCAATACTATATACACGCAGATAAACAGATATATATATAGAGAGAGAGAGGCATACATACGTACTAGGATAAAACATAGTATCCACCATAACCACACCACAGGTTAGCTACGAGTACCTCCCTTACATAACCAAAAGTACCCAACTCCCACATATGTTTGGTAGACAAACCGTCCAGGACTTACCTTACCTACCATACGCATGTAGTGCCATACCATTCACTACGTATACAGCAGATGTTCATTTGTCATATGCAAGCTATAGAGCAGTTACGTTGCAGCTGCATTCCTAACATACATACCTAACTTACATCTATACAGCACCTTTATGTATTCGCGATTTTATACAGGGCTGCAGTAGATTCATTAGCATGCTCCTCGATCCATTGGCGCAAGCAATGAACATCGTAGAACGTCGTCATCTCAGATCCACCAGCGGGATTTTCTCCTATATATCCTGCAGCAGAGCAGCAGATTTCTTCGCATGTTTGCTCGATGGACATCAGAACATTCAGTGTCTCTGACCAACCTTTCATGGCAGCGACCGATTTCTTGGCGTACATGTTCTTCTCATAGCTCATATCATCTACCTTTTTCTTCAGATAGGAGATACGATCCTCCCCCTGCACTTTACCAACCCAGTTTGTATCTTCAATCTCGAAATTACCCAGTTCCTTAACTTTTTCGATCATAATTACAACGGCACTTTCCTCCGCATCATCCTCAGCAAAAGCGGTGTGCCCATACGCATGTACAGTCTGGCTCTCGCGTATGAACCCGCTAATCGGAATTGATATCTCCACTCTCCCGGTATACCGCTCAAGACGGATCGCACGCATATCTTGGTTCTGGCCCCCCAAGACTCTTCACGATTTCACTGAGGATCACTTTCTGCGAGATACGAATCCTCCGATTTTCCCCTACATTTCCACCACGCACCTGTTAGACAATATAATCTCCTGCCTAGACTAAACACACGTACATAGAACAGCATGAGCCCTTCGCTATTAACTCCAAAAATAGCCCGTCCGTTTCCTATACACCATCCCTGTCCGCTCATGCTAGCCGCCCCTTTCTCCTGCCGCCGGCCGAAACCAGACGATGCACCAAACCAGAAAATCCCCAGTGTGCAAACCAAGACAGCATAAGATAGAAAAAAACCCCAACATCCAACATACTATTAGTCTAACGACTCACACTGATCAGGTAGGCCTCCTGAGCCTTTAGTGGATGAACACGACATACCTGTCAGATCTCTTTCCCGTACAAGACGGCTTCCTCCCGATCGGTTCCCCGCCGGAGCACCGGCGGCCCTGCTTCCACCTCCTGCCATAGTACAGTCTCACTTCTTTTCACTCCCAGCCACTCCACCAGCTCTTCCCCACCGACATTTAATCGCAGCAAGACTTCTACGTCTACCCACAGCGCACAGGCCATTCGCCCAATGAAAACACGTTGTGCCCGGCCCATCTCCGATATAGACACCGAGCCCATACGCCCAATTAAAAATCGATGAGCTCAATGGGGCCCAAACCAACAGAAAGCACGTGCCTACGCATATCACCGACTCTACGTTTTTCACCGCGCAAATACTTAACTGCGAACCACGCAACTACGCCGCATCCTTCCACACACACCACGCGAGACTAAGGTACCTGCACTCGCATCTCCTACATAGGATCCACGTAGATTTACCTACTTAATATACACTGAACATACGCATAGACCGTCTCAGATAATCAACACGTACAAACCAAACGTTGTCATAGGAAATGAATAGCATATTCTACCAGCCACCGACAGTTCCCGTATTTATTCGCATACCTTTCACGAATGACAACTACACCTTGCGCATGCTTCCTGTACTTAGCTTGGCCGGCCTCGGCATGGCGTAGCACGCTTCTCAGCCTAGTAGTTGTTATGCAGCCATTCCTAACATTCTGTGGTGTTTCTTGTTCACAAAGAGCGAATGTTTTTTAGGGACAACTAGCTATGCAGGAAATTTTGTTTGTAGTTTTGGTAGATCAAAGTTGACGATATTAGGCATAATGCTCAATTAGTTTTGTTTCTATTGCATCTATTTATGTGTCCATTATCTGTATATCTTTATCCGTTTCCGATTCGAATCCGTCACATATCCGATCCGTGTCCGTATCCCGAATTATCCGGATTCGTATCCGGATCCGGGTAGCCCGTATCCGGTTCCGAATCCGGAAAAAAATATGGGTTAAGATATGAGAAGAGCAATATCCGCCCGTATCTGACCTGTTTTCACCTCTACCTGTCACAACCTCTCACTACTACAGAAAGGCATATATTAGACGTCTCAACACAGACGGTTAGGAAAAACCGTCTGTGATAAAGAACATCACTGACGGTTCTATACTGAAACCATCAGTGAGATAATCGCAGACGGTGCTCTTCATGAACCGTCAGCGATATACATCAATATCACAGACGGTTTTTAACTCAAACCATCTGTGATAATATCACAGACGGTTTTAAATACGAATCGTCTATGATAAGTTGACATCACAGACGATTCTAACTAAGAGACGTCTGTGATATGTTCTTAGACCACTATATAAACATACCAATAGAGTTTCGTCTCCCGCAAACCCTAGCCCCCGATGATATATCCTCCTCCTGGGTGACCTCCTCCCCGGCGAAGTCCTCCACCGCCTCCATCAACAGCAGTGCATACCCCTCCCCCTCCCTCCTCGATCCCTACGCCTCCGCCTGCAGGGAAAGGAAGGTGGCCGGCGCCACCCTCGTCTGGAAGGAGCTCACCGTGCTCCAGCAAATCCACACTGCTCAAAGCAATCGCAGGTTACAACTAGCACCCAATATATATATGGTCCTTCCTTAATTACTACTAGAGAGGAGATCAACATACCGTATTTTTTTTTGTTTTCTTGATATACTGAAACCTGCTTGCACAAGTCAATTCTAGGAAATGGAAGGTTGAAAGAGAGAATTTGTAATTGTGAAAATGTGCAGGGCAGGAGAGGTTCCAGAGTCTGATTCCAAGCATATGCAGTAGAATGAGGCACTCTGATAATTTTCAGTTTTTCCCCCTAAAAAAACTAGCATGTTGAATTGTTTCAGATGAGGGTATTTGTTCTAGCGATAATTTCAGTTACACAATTTATCCGATGATATCATATCATCCTTCTTTGTAGACAGGCATTCTTTTCTGAACACGTCAAAGTGGATTGATGAAGTAAACACAAAAAGAGGTGGTGATGTACTCATTGTCCTCGTTGGAAATAAAACAAACCTTGTTGACAAGAGGTTCGTATCTCTGAGCCAACCATTCTGATAGCTTCAATTCGTTAAGGTAACAAAAAATATTTGTAAGAATTACACTACATGGAAAAGGAACCTTCTGTTCCAATAAACAAGATTGAATGAATCTCCTCAAATTTGACAACCTTATTTTTTGGAGAGAGCTGAATGTGGTAATTCCTATGATCTATGCTATGTGCAAATGTGTATAATGGATTATCTGCATGACTGCATACTACAAATTTTTGTATGAAGTGGACAAGGGCACACACATTAGTCTGGGTGATCGCAAAACTGAAGGGAATGAATCGTTTCTATCTTTCTTACATAGTCTAATTCTCCAGCACGTTACCATCTGTGATCCTCTTTTTTCCCCTACACCCCTAACAGAACTTCCATCATTAGTATCTATTGTTCGAAATGTTCTTCTACTTAGGTATTTCTGCAACGAATTTTATGAGACACAACCAAGTTATAGATTTAGTAATTAAATATCTAAACTTCCTAGATGCATTGAGGCAACAGCTTGTCTGATCAGGATATCTTAAAATATGAAGTTTTGTAGTACTTTCATCTCTTTCTTATTATAATATTGATGGATTCTAAGGTAAAATCCATTTCATTCCACAGCTCGTCATGAACGCTATCATGCGCTGATTTATCGTTATCACTTCGTCCTCATCCCCGAACGAGAATATCATAGCAGTCATGCTTCTTGAACTATAGAGTTGATTAAGTCATCATATGGAGTTGATTAAATTATCGTATAGTGATTAACTATACGATAATTTAATCAACTCCATATGATGACTTAATCAACTCTATAGTTCAAGAAGAATGGCTGCCTATGGTATTCTCGTTCGGGGATGAGGACGAAGTGGAAGCGATAAATCAGCGCATGACAGCGTTCATGATGAGCTGTGGAATGAAATGGATTTTACCTTAGAATCCATCAATAATATAATAAGAAAGAGATGAAAGTGCTACAAAACTTCATATTTTAAGATATCCTGATCAGACAAGTTGTTGCCTCGATGTATCTAGGAAGTTTAGATATTCAATTACTAAATCTATAACTTGGTTGTGTCTTATAAAATTCTGCGTAAATACCTAGCGTAAGAAAATTTCAACAATGATACTAATGATGGAAGTTCTGCTAGGGGTTTAGGGGAAAAAAGATGATCACAGACGGTTCTATTTAAAAACCGTTTGTGATATTGTGTCACAGGCGGTTTTATTCAGAAACCGTTTGTGATATTTATGTATCACAGGCTGTTCTAGTTAAAAACCGTCTGTAATGAGTACTCATCACAAACGGTTCTAAAGTAGAACCGTCTGTGATAAGAATTTTCACAAACAGTTCGAAAACCGTCTGTGATGTGCATTTACATCACTGACACATTGTTAGTGACGGTTCACAAAACCGTCTGAGATGATGTTTTCTGTAGTAGTGTCTCAAACCTTTTAAGACCATTCGTTCCTTACCCTAAAGAAAAAAAATATAGTACTAAAGAATAAATTAGGCTCTAATCCTCTCGTACATATCTTATTTTGGATAAGTTGATTTGGGACTTCTTGGTTGCTTGGGTTTTCTATAACCACACCATAGATTTATATAAACCTCTTAGTCATTACCTAAAGCAAGTAAGAATTCTACTCCAAAATAAAGTATGAAATTTAATTCTATTAGAATTCATCTAGGATTCTATATAACACATATGTGCCACCATGCCTAGCAATCTATACCTTGATTTTTATCCCACGAAATCAAGATCGATGCCAATTGCCAACCGCGTGAAATCGAGGTTAACACAGCGAGTAACAGTGTTCGCAGCTTCCGCTTTCTACTTTGGAAAGTGGCGGCGTGCGCGTGGTTCGACGTGTCCCAAGGCGGACGATCGGTGGCGCATCCCCAGCGTCACGACACGACCGGTGCAGGTGGAGGAGCGGGGGGCGGCTAGCTTGCTGGTGGGCTTGCGCGCGGCACGGTGACCGAACGGGTGGCGCCACGGCGGAGGCGAACGGGTGTTGCATCGCTCTCCGCGCTTTGCAGCGGGCCGCAAAGTATAGCCAGGTCGGGTGGGTCCAGGAAAGAGCGGGGCCCAGGGCGCGACGAAAACCATCCGAATGGCTTGTTGCCTGTTGACTTTAATTTGTAATTGGTTTTGGTTTGGTTGGTCTCGATAATTTGAATCCTACTACTACAGGTCGTAAATTAATCTGTCTGCAGATCGTGTCACGTTGATCAAATACCAAAGTTAATATGAACAATGCATCTCACGTACGGAACTTGCTTTGTTACTGCTTGTATATACACGCTTGTACAAACAACAAAAATGCAGTGTAAAACGCCCAACCCTGGCTTGAACACTACGCCATGTATACACCCTAGCTATCTTTCAGCAACGATCTCCAACCTGGCCGGGCTTCTCCTCTCCGCCATCTCCACATCCCCAGTGGCCTCTCCGGCCGCCTTCAGCCCGCCCTTCGGCCGGTCAACCACGTGGGCGCGGCAAACGGGGCACCAGCGGCTCTTCCTCAGCCACGAGTCCACGCACGGCGCGTGGAAGCTGTGCTCGCACCGCGGCAGCCGCCTGCACCGGTCGCCATCCTCGAACGCCTCTAGGCACACCGCGCAGTCCCCGCCGCCGCTTTTTTCCTTGAAGTCGTAGCACGGCAGGGTGGCGAGCTCGTCGGCCGACAGGCCCTGGCGGCCACAGCCGGAGCCGTCCTCCGCACGCTCCTCGGGGCGTGACGACGCTCGGGCGGAGAGACCCCGCCGCAGAGCCCAGAAGACCACGAGGATGTGGATGACGAGCATCGTCGCGACGCCGGCCACGAGGACGACGATGGAGAGCACCGAGGATGGGAAGGCCATGCTATAAAGGACCAGCTTGCTCGTGCAAGCTAGCTTTCATGTGTTCGACGACCATGGATCTTAATTGCTTCTTCCGTTCTTTGGCTTTGGATATGGAGATATATAACGTTCAAGCGTTTAGGAGAAAACAAAGGAGAGACGACGACCTTATTGCCAGGTCAGCACTAGCTAGGGAAGAGGATGATGCTTAGTTTTCATGTTTAATTGCAGACGATGAAAGGGAGGTAGGTTAATCAGGGGAGTATATATCAACTGCCATTGGAAACACAAAATAATGTGCTTAAAAGCCACATGATTGGTACTACTTTTTTAAACCGATTCACTACTTGCCTTGCCGCCATTGAACGTTTTTAAGTAGTAGGTAGGAAATCGACTGACACGACCCCAGCTTCCGTGACTCCGTCAGCACGATAGGATGTGTCCATTTCAGCTAGCTTATGGAGTGTCTGTCATGGTGGTTTATTATGCAAACCAGTGGGGATTATACTACGTACATCAGATTTGCAGCCATACAAATTAGATGAGCTGACATGCGATACACAGCTAACTAGCAAGGTACCGTACAAACAACGGCAAAAAGGCTCACTCTTTATCTTCGTGTATAAAATAGTAGGAGGCTAGGAGCGAAGACAAAGAGGTCTCTGTCGGGGCTACCGTTAATAACGTCCTGTATAAATGAGTCTAGCATGCTGCTTAGCCATGCCACCTCATCCTCAAATTTCTCATAGTACTACCATTGCATCTTATGCTATTTTTGGTCACAAATAATTATTTTTTAGACATCGCACGATATACCTTAAAAACACAACTTTAACGACTAGTTTCTATTATAATATATTTATAAAACCCAATAAAATTATAATATTACGAAAGTAACTTTCGAGACAAATGTACGTATATGATTTTTATGTATCTAATTTAAACATTTAAAAAAAATATTCAATTAAAGTTTTAAAAGTTTAACTGCACCTATATTCAAAACGACAACTATTTATAACTAGAGTGGGTAGTATCTAAGCTAGTATTCTATACGTTCCTAAATAGACGGTGTTTTAGGATATTGCACTTCAACCAAGGCACGTGTAGAGATGATCAAATTTCCCTCCTTCATTAGCTCAGTTGCTCCTGAATATTACGTGTAACTCTGTTCCTGAGTATTATGTGTAACTCTATTCTACAATAATAAATAATATTAAGAATAATGAAATGTACATAGGAGTATGCACATGAAAAAATAATTAAAAATTATCTTAAAATTGTAAAATGATATGTATTTAAAAATAAAATTTGAAAGTTAGAATGTCATATATATATATATATATATATATATATATATATATATATATATATATATATATTCAGAGACGGAGTAGCACACGGCAGGCATCGCGCGACCAGACATTGCAACTCAGCAGACAGCCTACCAAATTAACATGCTAGCTTTGCTCAGTGACGAGATGGGTGGAGATTCGCTGCAATGCACCGCATGCTACAGTAGCTATCCGAATCTACTTATGCCTGGTTCTGTAGAACGGAAAGGTCGCTAGTTTTACTTATATATCACCGAGAAAAACCGGTGCAGTTCAGTACCATTCAAAGATGCCGCCATTAGTTTTTCTATATACCACTAGTATAGTGTCTGTACTAACGCTACGACGGTAGTACCCTACTTACCAATTAAATGAGAAGATAAGTACGAATACAACACTTAATAATAAAAGAGAAATTTAGAATTTGAAATGAATTTAAAAAGAAAAACGGAACTAAATGGATGTCGAATGGGCGAAAATGGGCTCCCAAAAAATTTTAAATCAAGAAAGAAAAAGAAAAAAGAATTTTCTGATTTTAGATTATTTTTTTGTAGCTTCCACAGAGAGCACAACGTGCTCTCTGGGCTTGGCCAGCGCAAGGGGGAGGGAAGGCCAGGGTGGGCGGCGGTCGTGATGGGTCGGCACCGGTCTGGCGAGATCGCTGCATCGGCGCTGCGAGGAGGAGTCACGGTTGCGGTGAATTTGCGGGAAAGATAGCGGTGATGGCTTGGGTTACCTCAAAATCCGTGATCTTTACAAGAGGGAGCACTTGGGGATTTACGCAATGCGATGGGGAGGAGGAGAGCTCGTCGGCTTTTATAGCCCCGAAACAAGCATATTTATGGAAACCATAATTTGGGATCAAATCAGATTGGGAGAAAATTTTGGCAATAGAGCACGAAATTTGGAGAATTAACACCATAGATGGAAAGAGGAGATTTGGTGCGGGATTAATGGAGCTTTGGAGCTTCTTTCTTGCTTTAATGGAAGGAGGGAAGAGAAGAAGCTTCTGCAGTCAAGCTGCTGACTAGAAGAAGCTACAGGTGAGTTGCCTTCATTTTTTTAAATATAGAAAGATTTTTAAAAAGATAGCACATTAGATTAAAAAATTCTAGAAAAATTCTCAAAAAAACTTTCGATTGTTTTGTACTTAATAAAATTATTTTTAAAAAAAATTAAATTATAAATTTGTCGAGGCATGGCAGCCGCGAGGTCGCTTACCAGCAACCTCGCCGCGTCGACAAAGCCACCGATGGCGACCGTGGAGCCATTACAGACCGGCGTTCTCCCGGCTGCGCTGCCCCATCTCCCGGTTTCCTTTTCCCAGCACGTAATGTATGATCTTTTCCTTTTCTAGGACGTTTGTTTCCTTTTCCTTGATATCAAGACGTTTGTTTCCTTTTCCTTGTTGATCTTTGGAGGTGAGGAAGGTGCATTTGTGGGCCACACGGATGATTTTGAAAAATATGAAAAAATAAATCTGCGCTCGCCGACCATTTGGATCCGCAAGGAAAAAGATAAAATTAAACGATGCTCGCCGGCGGCCGGTCCGCGAGAAAAATTGAAAAAATTAAGCGGCACTCACAAGCGTTGGTTCCTTAGATAAAAATAAAAACAAAATTCAACGCTCTCGGTCTTGTTGAAATTAGGCTCTATGGGGTTAGATCCGTAAAAAAGTCTCGAGAAGGGTCATATTCGGAAAAAAAATACGATCACAATGCCAGGACAATAAAAAATTCAAGTCTTGTTTCCTTGCATATAGATCCTCCCTGTTTATTTCCTTGTTTGATTCACCCTCCTTCCAAATATGTAGTACGTACAATTTTGATCAGTAAAAAATTAAAGTCTGGTTTCCTTGCATGCGGATCCTCCTTATTTATTCCCTTGTTTGATTCGCTCTCCTTCCAAATATGTAGGTGGGGGAGGTCTGTTGTGGGCCACAGGGATGATTAGACACACCAAATAATGGCCATCGGATGTGGGTGAGTAAACCTGAGGAAAGATCTGAGACGTTCATTTAATGCAAGTTTCTGGGGACGTTTTGCTGGGTGCACGAACATTAGGCCATCTCTAATGAGGTGCATTATTTAAGGTGGACGTAAGAAAAATTGCTTAGGTACATTATAAAGGGGTATAGATTGAAAGAAATTAGTATCGTTATCCAAGTTTGGTAATTTTACGGTGACCGGTAAGAAAACCTGGCTAGGCCAATAACAAATGGAGACGGTCGACAGGTGATATAGTATTAGAAGACACCACCTTAAAGATCTCGGTAAGCCGGTCACAAAGAATATATTATTGTCCTATTTCGAGTTTAAAAGAGGAAGGTACTATATATGCCATGAATATTGTCGATGAATTAGAATAGATCTAGGGGTAGGAGTTAGGTGTCAGCACAGCACAGGCTTAGGCCCTGTTTAGGAGAGCTGTGCTTCAGTTTTGAACCAAAAGCTCCCCTAAACAGCATGGCTGCAAAGTAGCAGAGAAGCTAAGCCACAGCAGAAGCACCCTCAAAAGCTGCAGTCGCTGAGAAGGAGCTTTTCAGCTGTAGCTTCGCTTGACTATCTCCCATCTCGCTCACTCCACCTCCCCGACCTCCGCCAGCCTGCCTCGCCATCTCCACGTCACCTCTCCACTCGTTCGCCGCTGTGCTTCGCTAGGTTACTGCATCCCCGCTCGATTGCCCCGCAAAAGCTACAGCTGCAGCAGCCAGTTTGCCAAACGGCATAACAAGAAAAGCCATAGCCGCCCACTCGGTGCTTCTGACCAAACAAACCAAAAACAGCTTTTTAGCCCAGCCACAGCCCCCCAAACAGGCCCTGTGGTTCGGGTCGTAGTGTGCCGTGTCTGTCTAGCATGCACGATCATCTCGCTGTGCCATGCTATGCTGGCTTGATTCGTCTCCAGCGAGGCCCAAGCACAGCACATCTGCCATCATCGTGCCGTGCTAGCCTAATCCTTGTCCTATTGGATGTATAAAGTTATGGACGCCACTACTGCTGGTCTATTGTTGTGGACGGCACCAAGGACGAGGAGCAAGCGTCAATCATCAGCGACGATCCAGTACATACAATTATTTGGCAAAAATTAACTAAATTTTATTTATTTATGGGTACAGAGATAGTTATTGCCTCGTTAAAAACCTTATGTCTCAGTGTGGGGTTCTCCTCATAAGGAATAGAATGCAGTAACAACATGCATATATACTAATTACTTGATACACACACGCCTCGACTTAAGATGCGTGCGCACGTGTTTGGTCCCGATCTTCCGTCGTAGGAGAAATTCTTGAAGGCGAGTTGTGACCTTGACGAAGGGGCGACTAACCACGATCAAGAACACGCCTAGCAGCCTCGCAATCGCTAAACCACTCCTCAATTGGTTGTCAACCGCATCAAAACACGACTGACCTGTTCACGAAGAACGGCCCGAGCAATTCGACGAGAATTGAAAGAGCAACAGCGGAAGAAAATTCACTCCAAGATCGATGATTGATTTGAGACTTCAAGTATTTGGAGCCAAGAGGCCTTACAATAGCAGTAGCTAAACCAAAATCCCAAAACCCCCTTTCTCCCAAGAAAAGTAGAATAAAAAAAACATGTTCCTGCGTGCTCCAAGTTGCATGCATGCAAACTTCCTTTTAGTGAATCAACAAAAATAGGAAGTGTTGATTTTCTAGTGTGTGCCATGGTGATGTAATGCCATAAAATTAGGATCAAGAATTCTCCCTCACGGATGGAACAATAGGTGGACCTTCCATGCATGCGCCTCCACAAAAAAATATGGCAAGAATTTTCCATTGCTGACAATAAGTGGCGTCGTGTGCAATAAAAATGGGAATTGTTCCTTTTTCTTGCATGCAGCCATTTTAATCCTCGCGTTCCCCAGGATGTCCTTTGTCTTTCACAAATATTTCTTCTGAGGCGCCTTCGCATGTAATAAGTAAACAACAATCATTAGGTAGTATCATTTATTCTGTAATTAAATAATTAATTTGTTTAAGAAACGAATTCACCTTTTGTCCAAGGCGCCGTGTACGGGCTCAAGTCATTGGCCCATATATATTAACTGAATCTTCTATGTGTGAGCTAGTGATGTCCTCATCATACTCCCCCTCTTGAGAAGGAGTCGACCTCGACTCTGGCTCATCCTCAACACCAGTGTATGGAGATAAATCAGTAACATTGAATGTGTCACTCACTCCATATTCCTTGAGCAGCTCTAACTTGTAGGCATTGTCATTGATTTTTGCAAGTACTTTAAATGGTCCATCTCCTCGAGGCATTAGCTTGGACTTATTTGTTCAGAAAGCGATCCTTGCGCAAATGCAACCAAACTAAATCACCTTTTTGAACAACATTTCTTTTCGACCCTTATCTGCATGCTTCTTATATTGGGCTGCATCTTCTCAATGTTTGTTTTGGTCGTCTCATGTATCTTGCGAATGTACTCGACCCTATTGTCGGCATCGGATTTACCCTTTCACGAGGTGGCAAAGGTATCGGATCAATCGGCGCTATGGGCTTGAATCCATAAACAACCTCAAATGGACAGAGTGTGTCGTTGAATGAACAACCGGTTGTATCACGAACTCAATGTGAGGCAAGCACTCCTCCCATAGCTTCAAGTTCTTCTTTAGTATTGCTCTCAACATTGTACCAAGTGTGCGGTTGACAACCTTTGTTTGCCCATCGGTTTGGGGATGGCACGTTGTAGAAAATAACAGCTTTGTTCCTAGCTTTCCCATAGTGTCCTCCAAAAGTGGCTCAAAATTTGGCATCACGATCGGAGACAATAGTCCTGGGTACTCCATGCAAACGAACGACCTCCCTGAAAAACAAATCAGCAATATGGGTAGCATCATCGCTCTTATGACAAGGTATAAAATGAGCCATCTTAGAAAACCTATCAACGGCAACAAATACACTGTCTCTCCCCCTCTTAGTCCTAGGCAACCCTAACACAAAATCCATAGATATGTCTTCCCAAGGTGCTTTTGGAATAGGAAGGGGTGCATATAAGCCATGCGGGTTTAAGCGAGACTTAGCTGTTTGACAAGTAGTGCATCTCCTTACATAGCGCTCAACATCGCGCCTCATCTTGGGCCAGTAGAAGTGTGTGGCCAGCACGTCCTCAGTTTTGCGAACACCAAAATGACCCATTAATCTACCTCCATGGGATTCCTGCAACAACAAAAGTCGAACAGAACTTGCAGGAACAAAAGTTTGTTAGCCCTGAACAAATATCCATCATTCAATACATATTTATCCTTACATCTCCCTTCTTTACACTTGGCATAGACTTCTTTGAAATCCATATCAGCAACATATAATTCTTTTAATCCTTCTAAGCCAAGAACTTCGCAATCAAGTTGAGACAATAATGTGTACCGTCGAGACAACGCATCAGCAACTATGTTGTCTTTACCCTTCTTATGTTTCACAACATATGGGAAGGTTTCGATAAATTCTATCCACTTAGCATGCCGACGGTTCAATTTACTTTGGCTACGGATATGTTTCAATGATTCATGATCTGAATGTATGACAAATTCTTTTGGCCAGAGGTAATGTTGCCATGTTTCTAACACTCTAACCAAAGCATATAATTCCTTGTCATATGTTGAGTAGTTTAAGGTTGGGCCATTGAGTTTCTCACTAAAATAAGCGATGGGTTTTCTATCTTGCATAAGAACACCTCCAATTCCAATACCACTAGCATCACATTCTATCTCAAATATTTTATCAAAATCAGGAAGTTGTAAAAGCGGTGCGTTTGTCAACTTACCTTTCAAAATGTTGAAGGCATCCTCTTGTGGTTTTCCCCACTTGAACGGCATATTCTTCTTCGTCAACTCATTGAGTGGGGCGGCGAACGTGCTGAAATCCTTTACAAACCGGCGATAGAACCCAGCGAGTCTGTGACAACTTCTCACTTGTGTGACTGTTGTAGGTGTGGGCCAAGCTCAGATAGCCTCCACCTTCTGTTCATCCACTTCGATTCCCTGCGCAGTCACAACAAAACCAAGAAAGACAACTCGATCTGTGCAAAAGGTGCACTTCTCGAGGTTACCAAACAAGCGTGCGTCTCTCAAAGCAGTAAAAACTTGGCGCAAATGATCCAAATGTTCTTCTAAAGACTTGCTATAAATTAGTATATCATCGAAGTAAACCACCACAAACTTTCCGATAAAAGCTCTCAATACTTCATTCATTAAGCGCATAAACGTGCTAAGTGCATTAGTAAGACCAAAAGGCATGACCAACCATTCATACAGACCAAACTTAGTCTTAAAAGCAGTTTTCCATTCATCACCTAGCTTCATTCTAATTTGGTGGTATCCGCTACGCAAGTCGACTTTAGAAAAAAATAATAGAGCCACTCAATTCATCAAGCATATCATCTAGCCTAGGAATAGGGTGACGATATCGAACAGTAATGTTGTTGATAGCTCTACAATCAATACACATCCTCCAGGATCCATCTTTCTTTGGCACTAGTAAAATAGGAACAGCACATGGACTTAAGATTTCTCGTACATACCCTTTATCGAGAAGTTCTTGCACTTGACGTTGAATTTCTTTCGTCTCCTCGGGGTTGGTTCGGTATGGAGGACGATTAGGCAAAGATGCCCCTGGAACCAAGTCAATTTGATGTTCTATCCCTCTCAACGGTGGCAGCCCCGTTGGTATCTCGTTCGGGAACACATCCTCAAATTCCTGCATTAAAGAAACAACCGAATCTGGCAAGGTAGAGGGTGAAGCATTAGTGGAGAAAAGGATGTCTTTGCACACAAGTGCAAAGCACTCTCGGGGCTGGTTTTTGAACTCTCGCATCTCACTTTTTGTGGCTAAAAGAACATGCCCCTTACATGGTATCTCACTTTTCTTTTCACTCTTTTCTTTCTTTTCTCTCATTTTTGGCTGGTGGCTCTCGCTCCCTATTTTGTGGATGTCACTCACCTCTCTTTATTTTCTCTCACGCTCAGCCCTATCTAAATCATCTCTGAGAATTTCTTCTGGTGACATCGGAACCAATGAAACCTTCATATCTTTGTGAATGAAAGAATACTTGTTGGAGCGCCCATGATGTGTAGTATCCTTGTCGTACTGCCATGGTCTCCCAAGTAACAAATCACAAGCTTGCATCGGCACCACATCACAGTCTACAAAATCAGCATATGCCCCAATGGAGAAATGCACACGTACCATTGTCATTACCTTCAATTTGCCACAAGAATTGAGCCACTGGATGTAGTATGGTTGCGGGTGTGAGCGTGAGGTCAAGCCAAGGTTCTCGACCATCTCTGTACTTGCAATATTGTTACAGCTCCCACCATCAATTATCACCTTGCATGAGTGCACCTTGATCACAAATTTTGATTAGAATAAATTGTGTCGTTGTCCTCCCTCAGCCTTCTCCATTTGAGAACTGAGAACTCTACAAACAACCAGGCTAGCATGACTTGTATCAAAGGTGATCTCTTCTGAATCAGAACTGGAATTGTTCTTGAACTCCTCATGATCAGATTCTTCTTCCTCTACTTATTGGCGATGTATACTCGCCATCTTCCGTATGACGAGTGCTCGTTGGTTTGGACAATCTCGCATATAGTGACCCTTTCCCTTGCATTTGAAGCACTCGATCTCTCTTGTTCTTCTGTAGAAGCAGCGAAGATGAACTTTTGGTAGGGCAGCAGCTAACTTGTTGGAATTAGTAGGCTTGTGTGATGGCGAAGTCATTCGACTTGTTGAATTCTCTCGAGCAGCTGGTGCAGCAGCTCTCTTGCGCGAAGGAACATCACTTTTTTGCTGTTGATTGGCCCCCTTTGAAGGTGCGGAAGAGCCAGAGAAGGTGCGGCCAAATTTATTGTAACTCTGTCTCTTCCCTTGAACTTGTCTTTTGGCTTTGCATGCATAATGAAAAAGCTCATCCAAGGAGTTGTAATTCTGAAAATCAAGTATATCTTGTATCTCTCTGTTCAGGCCTCCCAAGAATCTTGCCATTTTCGCATTTTTTTCTTCTTGCACATTAGCACGAAGCATACCGACTTGTAGTTCTTGATAGTAATCTTCCACAGTTTTGCTACCTTGAGTCAATCTTTGTATTCTATTAAGAAAATCTCTTCCAAAATAAGCGGGCACAAATCTGGCTCTCATCAAGCGCTTCAATTCATCCCAAGAGTGGGGAACTCTGTTCCTTTGATGGATCTGATTCCACCAAATAGATGCATATTCTACAAATTCACTTGTGGCAGCACGTACTCGACCGTCTTTCGGGTAGTGATGACAATTGAATTTTTGTTCAACCTGCAACTCCCAATCAAGATATGCTTCTGGATTAAATTTGTCATCAAAGCTCGGCACAATAAATTTAATCTTCCCGAGAGGATCATCTCTTTTTGCTTCTTGGCGGTGATGTGTATGTCCTACATGACCACCCATACCTTGACGGTTATGTGCAAAACGTTGCTGATCACGCCACATAAACACATCTTCATTTTCAGCAACGAATTCACCATCTCTGCCTTCATTAGCAGCCTCTTGAAATGCAGCATTTAGATCATCTCTTGGACGAAGCGGAGCAGCAGCCGCAGCAACATGATTAACTGCACCAACTGGACCTCTGGGGACCCGAGGTGGTGCATGTTGTCGTGGAGGAGTGTGTTCAATTTGTTCAAGATGGTCCTCAAAACCACCAACACGATTCTCCAAACCGTCCAGGCGAGCAAGCACTTGATCATTTAACATCCTTTCAAAAGTATGTGCAAATTGATTCATTAATGCTTGGGAACGCGGAGACAGGGGCACGATAGGTTGTTGATTCACGCCATTGGCATCATCATCTGGTTGCGTTCCATCACGAGCATTTCTTGAACCTGACATGGTTAGCGAGAAAAAAAAACAAAGGAACCTACCAATGCTAATATATATGTGGAACTCACAGCCCCTCAAATCTCACCAACTGAAGCTCTTACCCTTCTCGAAAATCACTCGCGCGTTTGCTGGTTCGTGATAACTTTCAAAAGGGAGTTAGTAAAGCGATTGCAAAGTGCTAGACCACGCTGATCAATGGCAAGTTTGTGGAGCTCTATGTGGGGAAAATTTTGTAGCAAAGGAATAAGCAATCTGTAATCCCAAACTTGCGAAATTGAATAAACGTTCGTTCAAGTACTAGTCTTAGTTGCTGATCACAGGAGGTGTTAAAAGGCAAACTCAAACTAATGGCAAGAGCAGAACTTTGAAAAATTTGGATGCAATCGTGACACTTCTTTTTTTTTCCTGCTGACCAAATTGGCAGCAACTAATCAAACTTGTAACACGAGCAGATTTCAAACCACTCCACAGAACACCACGAAATTTTACAAGAAGATGGGTTTTTGAGTTATGAAACCAACAAACTTGGTTTGGATGGATTTGGACTTCTAGAGACAAGGATATTAACGTTTTGGTGACTGCTGCACGGAGGGAAAAATTCCAGACGAAAATTGGATTTCTGATCTGTGGTTGTTTCGTTTTTTTTTTGGAAGGATGTCTAGGTTATGCACCAAGAGATAATAGACCAACAACTAGACATGACAAGATGAACATAAACTCAATAAAGCAAATTGAAATTAACAGATCGAGACAGCGAGAACGGGCTAGGAGTTGGATAGTTTGTATGGCAATTTTTAGGATATAGGTAAAACAAAAATTAATCTACTACTAAAGGATAGATGAAATCCTACCGGCAACGAAGGCTCTGATACCACTTGATACGCACACGCCTTGACTTAAGATGCGTGCGCACGTGTTTGGTCCCGATCTTCCGTCGTAGGAGAAATTCTTAAAGGCGAGTTGTGACCTTGACGAAGGGGCAGCTAACCACGATCAAGAACGCGCCTAGCAGCCTCGCAATCGCTAAACCACTCCTCAATTGGTTATCAACCGCATCAAAACACGACTGACCTATTCACGAAGAATGGCCCGAGCAATTCGACGAGAATTGAAAGAGCAACAGCGGAAGAAAAATCACTCCAAGATCAATAATTGATTTGAGACTTCAAGTATTTGGGGCCAAGAGGCCTTATAATAGCAGTAGCTAAACCAAAATCCCAAAACCTTTTCTCCCAAGAAAAGTAGAATAAAAAAAACATGTTCCTGCGCGCTCAAAGTTGCATGCATGCAAACTTCCATTTAGTGAATCCACAAAAATAGGAAGTGTTGATTTTCTAGTGTGCGCCATGGTGATGTAATGCCATAAAATTAGGATCAAGAATTCTCCCTCACGGCTGGAACAATAGGTGGACCTTCCATGCATGCGCCTCCACAAAAAAATATGGCAAGAATTTTCCATTGCTGACAATAAGTGGCGTCGCGTGCAACAAAAATGGGAATTGTTCCTTTTTCTTGCATGCAGCCATTTTAATCCTCCTGTTCTTCAGGGTGTACTTTGTCTTTCACAAATATTTCTTCTGAGGCGCCTTCGCATGTAATAAGTAAACAACAATCATTAGGTAGTATCATTTGTTCTGTAATTAAATAATTGATTTGTTTAAGAAACGAATTCACCTTTTGTCCAAGACGCCGTGTACGGGCTCGAGTCATTGGCCCTTGTATATTAACTGAATCTTCTACGTGTGAGTTAGTGATGTCCTCATCATTACTCCTCAATGTCCAATCATTCATGTGTTCCAGTTCAACGGGGATGAAGCAGGGGTGGAGGAGGGCGAGAGGAGACGACGGATGAGCGGGAAGATGGCAACTATGTCGAATGGATCGTGGGAGGATACGAAAGGGAGAGGTAGTATTTGATAATAATATGAGCCAGTGAGGTAAAGTAGTTGATGATGAACTATTCTGTAGATATGATTGCTTTTGTGCTAGGCTGATCAGACATAACACACTCGGTCATACCGTACTGTGTTGTCTATCGTATTAAATTTTCAGATCTAATATAATCCATCATTTATGTCGTATCATATTCGTGCTGTGATTTGAACCGTGTTAGACCACCCGTGCCGAGGGCCAGTCGAAAAGGCATACCCGTTGCCAGGATTAGACCAAGGAAATTAAATCAAGAAGCCATGCTGCATGCGGAGGCCAAAAAATATTAATTAAATACATCAATCATGTTACGGTGAGTAAATGATCAGAGAAGATGTCCTTCCAGGCATTCACGGCCACGGGAGACCTCCTTTCATGATACCGCTTATGACACGTGGGGCTGGTGGATGAAGAAAGGAAGCTGGCAATACTAATTTGGTTCCGATGCAGTATGCCAAGCGGGAGTGCCGGATATGGATATTATTCATTCGGGTTTTTTTTAATGAAATCGTAGTTGGACACAGATAGTATTTGTCAAGGAACCTCGCTATCGAATAGTCTAGGGTTCTCGAACAGATCTAAATTGGAGAACAGAGAGAGAGACACAGGTATATGAGGAGCGACGACGGAATTCTTTATTGCTTTCTGAATGCTTGTATATAGGGGGGACCCCTCCTCCTTATATAGTAGTCGCCTAGGGTTTCGGCTAAGGGACCATCGTGAGCTTTTCATTGGGCCACGTGGTTTCCCAACACTCCCCCTTGGGCTCTTTGCCGCGAGATGCATATGCCTCATTAAAACTCCAGAAAAACCCAGTGGGAAAAATACTTGAAGAAAGAGTACATAACATACGCTTACTATGTTGCACAAATTGCCTCATTAAAACCTTATGCAAGAAAACTTCATGAAAAACTTGCTAAGGAAAAAGAGTACAATTCACCCAACTTCAATTGCTAATCTTCGAGATGTATGTTGGGTATTCATAATTCATGTTCGAGATTCATGTGAGAGTATGTGAAATATCTCCCCCTGAAATCTGCACTTCTCTAAGTCTCATTATTCCAATTCCTTTAATGCACCTTTCAAAGGTAGATGCTGGGAGTGATTTAGTGAACAAATCTGCAAGACTTTCACATGACTTAGTATGCAATATTTTGATCTCGTTCATCTTATGCAATTCATGAGCATAGAAGAATTTGGGGTTGCTATGCTTCGTGAGATTGCTCTTCACATAACCCATCTGTGCTTGGGCAACGCAAGCTGCATTGTCTTCATAGATGATTGTGGGAGTTTGCTTAATGTTCAATCTAGCCTTTTTTCATTCTTCCCAATCTAGCCTTTTCTTGCACTCTGCGAGAGATGCAGGCTCGGGATCATGATCAATGATCGAGGCAATCTTCTTTGCGAAGTATGCATCAACGTTAGTTGTTGCTCTATTCAGGGATTCTCCTGTTATTACAAAGTTTATGGCCATTTCTTCATGGGGTGTTTCATGCACTTCTACTTGCTCTTCGCTGCTTTTCCCTATCGCAGGAACAAGTTCCTTTAGCTTTTCATCGCCTACGTGTGCGCACACATTATTTTCGACAGCTTCCTGCAGTGGAAGATTCAAGTCTGGAATTGCCTTTTCTGTTGGCTTCTTTCCAGTGCCAGGTCTCAACTGGCTCCCCTTCTTTCCTTGGGGTATTTTCGTGACTGGTTGTGGTAAGTCCTCTCGCCCAGTTTTCTCCAGACGTCTCGCGGTACTTTGGGTTTGAGGAGCCAGATTTCCTGTTCTTTTTCTTTGAGGCCTCTGAACAGGCTGAGGGATACATTCTATTTTCTTTGGTATTTCCACCCTCTCTGGTGCATTCCTTGCGGGTACATGCGACTTAACCACGCCCTTCAGATCACAAAAATTATCAGGCAGTTCATTTGCTAAATTCTGCAAATCATTTATCTTCTGGACTTCTTGATTTGCTTCATTAGTGGGGGGTCATGTGCGGGGATCCCAGTGGAATGCCATATGATTTCTCGGCATTTTTCATCCAAAGGTTGATTTCCTCCCCCTAATGACGGGAAACGGTCCTCGTCAAAGATGCAATCAGCGAATCGGGCTGTATGCAAGTCTCCAGTCATGGGTTCCAGATACCTGATTATGGATGCACTCTCATAACCAACGTATATCCCAAACTTGCAGAGAGGGCCCATTGCAGTCCGCTGAGGGGGTGATATAGGTACATATACCATACACCCAAATTTCCTGAGATGGGAGATCTTCGGGATGATCCGGTGCACAAGTTGCATAGGAGAATGGATGTAGTAGGCCGACGGTCTGAAATTGATAAGAGCTGCTGCGTAGGACTGCGTGTCCCCAACAAGTGTTGGGCAAGTTACAACTCTGCAAAAGCGGTCTGGCAATAAACTTAACCCTCTTTATTAGTGCTTCTGCTAGTCCATTCTGCGTGTGGACGTGCGGTACGGAGTGCTCAAGCGCTATCCTGTTGCGTGCAATAATCATCAAATGCCTTTGAAGTAAATTCTCGGCATTGTCCATTCTGATGGACTTCACGCGATGATCAGGGAAAGCATTCTTAATTCTTATGATCTGCGAGATCAGCTTTGCAAAAGCATGGTTTCTTGTTGACAATAAGCATACATGCGACCATTTCGAGGAAGCATCGATGAGCACCATAAAGTATCGAAACGGCCCTGACAAGGGCTGAATCGGGCTGCAAATATCCCCCTGGATGCGTTCCAGGAATGCAGGGATTTCACTTTGCACTTTCATGACAGAGGGTCTAGTTATTAATTTCCCGGTGGCACATGCAGGGCACACAAAATCTTCATGATTCGGGAAATTTTTAACATTAATACCATGACCTTGTGAGTTGTTCACTATATTTCTCATCATTCTACGACCAAGATGACCTAATCTACCATGCCATAAAGAAAATAACCCAGAGCTTCTAAAAACAGTCTTCAAGGAAGTATACACTTCGGGTGCATGAATATTCGTGTAGTACAACCCAGATTCATATGAGAGACATTTTTCTAATACCATTTTTCCACATACCGCGTGCTTCACAATGCACAAGTATTCTTTGCCATTTTCTTCATTGGTTTCTACGTGAAAACCATTGGCGCGGATGTCTTTGAAGCTTAAGAGAGTGCGCGTTGATTCAGGGTACAAAAGGGCTTCTTCGATTATCAAAGTTGTACCCATAGGCAATATAATAGTGGCTTTTTCTGAGCCGATTACATGTGAGTCGCTTCCTGCGATCGTAGTAATCTTTCCAGCGTTCTTCGTGATCGATTGGAAGTATTTAGACTCTCTTAAGATGGTATTTGTTGTGCCAGTATCAACAATGCATATCTCTTCCATTTGGGCGCTACACGATTTCTAGATAAAAGAAATATAATTCTAATCAGATAGAGGCAAAATAATCTAAATATTGCTTGCAAATTTGAAGAATACTGGAATAAAGAATAAATTTCATATTTATTCATGAGAGAAGTATGCTCTTCTAGAGCTTACAATTCATTATTCAAAAGAAAAGCTAACAACCATTATCTAAAAAAAATTATGCATTAAACAGAATCTGTAAAATATGCATTAATTTCTGCTTCTATGTCATCGACAGAAGTTTTCTCTTCATTTGCCATAATATTGGCTGCAGCGTCGATGTCCAGGCTATTCTGTGAGGATGAGACAAGTGGGGTATCTTCATCCATGGCATCATAATCACCGATATTGGCGAAGTGCGCCTCTGCGGGGGCGTTTTCTTTTGCCTTCCTCTTAGCCTGATATGCGTTGATCACTTCCTTAGATTCTCGACATATCTTCGACCAGTGTCCCCAAGTACCATACTTGAAGCACGTTTGGTTCTGCTGTCCATACGGCTTGGCATGTGTATTTTCTTTGTCATCCTTTTTCACTGTGGCTTTGGACTTTCCTTTGGCCTGAGTCCTCTATTTTCCACCCAGCTTTCCCTTCTTTCTGTTAATGGGCTTTCTCACCTTGTAGCTATTGGCATTGACTTCTGTGCCAGTGCCTCGTCCAGGTGGCTGCGAGACGTAGTTCTTGCGTAGAACATCGTCTTGCGATTCCGCAACTTGCATTACATCAATCAGTTCGCTATACTCCTTGTATGCGTCCTGACGATAGCTGCATGCACTCTGGATAGCATTTGGGTGGAAGGTGGAGAGAGTTTTCTCAATCTTCTCCTCATCTGTGATCTTCTTGCCACATAGGGAGAGATTGGTATAAATTCTGTGCAAGGCAGAATTGTACTCGGCCACTGTTTTAAAGTCTGCAAATCTCAGGCGCACCCAATCTTGCTGTGCTTTGGGCAAGATGGTGTATTTGAGCTTTTCGAACCGCTTCTGAAGTGCAGTCCAAAGCTCAAGTGCACTCTCCTCAGCCATATATTCATTCTTCAGAGTGGCTGAGAGGTGGTGCCTGAGGAAGTGCAAGGCTTGATCGTTCTGCTCAGCGGTAGATTTTGCGTCCTGCGAGGACCCTAGACCAATCGCGGCGTGGAGCTTCTTGCCCCCAAGAACGATCTTCACGTCCGATGCCCAAGTGAGATAGTTCTGACCGTACGGGACCAGTTATTCAAACTCACGATTCACGATGCCGGACATCTGCATGATTTCAAAATTCTGACATTAGATTACTGCGTGTAATCTAATAAAAAATGGTTGCAAAAAGTATAAAGTGCAGAAAAAATAAATTGCTATGCATTGCAGTATACAAAATAAAGCAATGAATTCAAAATTCATAAAGAATATTCATAAAAATAGAGAAATAAAGCTAGAAAAATTAAAAACAGAGCCAAATGATTTTCTGGCAATTTTTCAAATTTTTCTGCAATTTTCCCCTTTTTTCTCTTCTTTTCTTCTTTCTTCTTCTTTTCTCTTTTTTTCTTTTTCTTTTCCTTTTTCTTTTGCCGGCCGAACGGCTTAAATGGGCCTTGCCCTGGCCCATGCTTGCGCTAGGTTTCCCCATAGCCATGCGTGCCCGCGCCGCATTTCCCACGCGCCAGCGCCGCCTCCATGCTTCTTCTTCCCCACGCGCCCGCGCCAATGGCATCCGAGGCGACGGCGGCACAACGAGGAGGGGCGGTAACGTCGGTCGGCTTCAGGCGGTTCGAGCGCCGCCGCAAGCACGCTGCCGCTTCGGGCACCTCCTCGGGTGCTTCGTCGGGCGCTTCGGGCGCCGCCACATCTTCGTCGGGAGCCGCGTGGGCGAGGGCTGCGGGGCCGGCGGCGTCGTCGGCTGCCATGGGCGACGCCGCGGCGGAGCGTCTTTGGGCTGTGGCGCGAAAGCGGCGCGGTGCGAACGAAGCCGGGAAAGCGACGATCGCCTCGGCGACGCTGCTGCGCTTGCGCGGCGGTGATGGCGGCGATGCGCGGCGGCGCGTCTTCGAGGCGCACGCACGAGGCGATGGAACAGGCGACAAGGTGCGGCGGCTTCAAGGCGGCGACGACGCCGGCCGGCGGGCGCGCGATGGCGAATAAGCGGTGACCGAGCGGCGCGGTGGCGAATGGCGCGCGCGGCGGCGCGCCGCTGTGTCGTGTGCGCGGCGGAGGTGCCGTGTGGGTGCCGTGCGCGGTGGCGGTGGCGCGACTTCATGCGCGCGGCGGGGCGCGGCTGCGGGCTTGGCGGCGCGCGCGAGCTGTGGCACGAATGGGCCGACGGCTGCAGTGGCGGAGGCGCGCAGCAAGCGTGGTGGCGCGCACAAGCCGATGCCCCTTTTTTTCTTTTTCTTTTTTCAATGTATGAAGAGTACCAATGCGCCACGATCTTGATCTACAAGATCAAAATACTGTAGCTTCGAACTATCGTCGTGTAGCTTCATGCCACGAGACGAACGATACCGAATGCGTAGGATAGATGCATGCATAGAAAAAGAACCGATTAGATTCAATCGCTAATTCCCACCTTTTCTCACCTTTTTAATCTGAACTCTGGTAGAGCTTCGTGCTGATAACGTGTTAAGGAACCTCGCTATCGAATAGTCCGGGGTTCCCGAACAGGTCTAAATTGGAGAACAAAGAGAGAGAGACACAGGTATATGGAGAGCGACGACGGAATTCTTTATTGCTTTCTGAATGCTTGTACATATTGGGGACCCCCCTCCTCCTTATATAGTAGTCGCCTAGGGTTTCGGCTAAGGGACCATCGTGGGCTTTCCATTGGGCCACGTGGTTTCCCAACAGTATTGAGTACGAATACTAATATAGATTGTCTTGATCATAAATATGAAGCGAAGATGTATTAAACGGAATGCAACTACATTAGAAGTTAAACAAGTAAATTTGGCTACATCAATTAAATACAAAAGTATTTTATTTAAGTTAGTTTTGTTCAAACGTATTTGCTTAAATTTTTTTAAATTCATTTACTATTTTTCTTGACTTATTTGAATTTATTGCATTTTTTAAAAATAAAATTTAAATACTCGAAAAACCTCATAAGCCAATTTCTATCTTCGGCCTACTCTAGACAAGTGATTAGCTAGTCATTACTTATAGGCCTATGGCCTTATATATTTGTCTATTAGGCTGACCGGCTAAGTCATAATTTATTAGCCTAGAGTTTATCAGATATCTAAGATAAGTATATCAGATACTATCCGATTAAATTCTTGGATAGCTCCGAATATATCGAATACTTCTATTTTGAATTTGATCTTATATATGAGAAAAACTATCCATTCTAAACCCGAATTCAAAAAAACTAGCCAGATATTTGTTTTCTTGCTCCAAATTTGATTAAAATATTTTCGGTCCACACGGTCCAAAACTATCTCCTCCATTTGCATCACTAACGTCAAAGGATTACCAACTAACACTAGTATAGTGCCTGTGCTAACGCTACGACGGCAGTACACCCGCTTATCAATTAAATGAGAAGATAAGTATGAATACAACACTTAATAATAAAAGAGAAATTTAGAATTTTAAATGAATTTAGAAAGAAAAACGGAACTAAATGGATGTCGAATGGGCGAAAACAGGCTCCCAAAAGATTTTAAATTAAGAAAGAGAAAGAAAAAAGAATTTTCTGATTTTAGATTATTTTTTTACAACTTCCACAGAGAGCACGTGCTCTCGGGCTTAATCAACACAAGGGGAGGGAAGGGCGGGGTGGCGGTGATCGCGATGGGTTGGCACCGTGCGGCGAGATCGCCAGACCTTTGGCGCTGTGGGGAGAAGTCACGGTTGCGGTGAATTTCGCGGGGAAAGATGACGGTGATGGCTTAGGTTACCTCCAAAATCTGGCGATCTTTACAAGAGGGAGCACTTGGGGATTTACGCAATGCGATGGGGTGGAGGAGAGCTCGTCGGCTTTTATAGCCCCGAAACAAGCATATTTATGGAAACCATAATTTGGGATCAAATCAGATTAAGAGGAAATTTTGGCAATAGAGCACGAAATTTGAGGAATTAACACCATGGATGGAAAGAGGAGATTTGGTACGGGATTGATGGAGCTTTGGTGCTTCTTTCTTGCTTTACTGGAGGGAGGGAAGAGAAGAAGCTTCTCAGTCTCATTGCTGACTAGAAGAAGCTACGGTGAGTTGCCTTCATTTTTTTAAATATAGAAGGATTTTTGAAAAGATAGCACATTAGGTTAAAAAATTCTAGAAAAATTCTCAAAAAAACTTTCGATTATTTTGTATTTAATAAAATTATTTTCAAAAAAATTTAAATTACAAATTTGTCGAGGACACGGTCATTGAGGTCACGACCAAAGAACTCCGCCGCGGCAAAGCCACCGATGACGACCGTGGAGCCATTGTAGACTGCGTTCTCCCGGCACGCCCCATCTCCGGTTTCCTTTTCCCGGGGCGTAATGTATGGTCCTTTCCATTTTCGAACGTTTGTTTCCTTTTCCTTGATTCCAAGACGTTTGTTTCCTTTTCCTTGTTGATCTTTGGAGGTGAGGAATGTCATTTGTGGGCCACGAGGATGATTTGGAAAAATATGGAAAAATAAAGCTGCGCTCGCCGACCATTGGATCCGCAAGGAAAAAGATAAAAATTAAGCGATTGCTTTCGCCATGGCCGATTCCGCGAGAAAAATTGAAAAAATTAAGCGACATTCACGCATCGTTGGTTCCTTAGATAAAAAAATAAAACAAAAATTCAGCACTCTCCGTACGCTGAAATTAGGCTCTATAGGGCTAGATCTGTAAAAAAAGTCTCGAGAAGGGTCATATTCGAAAAAAAATACGATCACAATGCCAGGACAATAAAAAACTCAAGTCTTGTTTCCTTGCATGCAGATCCTCCCTGTTTATTTCATTGTTTGATTCACCCTCCTTCCAAATATGTAGTACGTACAATTTTGGCCAGTAAAAAATCCAAGTCTGGTTTCCTTACATGCGGATCCTCCTTATTTATTTCCTTGTTTGATTCGCTCTTCTTCCAAATATGTAGGTGGGGGAGGTCTATTGTGGGCCACAGGGATGATTAGACACACTAAATAATGGCCATCAGATGTGGGTGAGTAAAACTGAGGAAAGATCTGAGACGTTCATTTTGATGAATGCAAGTTTCTGGAGACGTTTTGCTATGTGCACGAACATTGGGCCATCTCTAATGAGGTGCATTGTTTAGGGTGAATGTAGGAAAAACTGCTTAGATGCATTATAAAGGAGTATAGATAGCTGCCGTTTCTACTAAAAAATTCAGGACTCCTCGACGTGAAGCTAAGGACATCGGTACTCTGTATTATAAATAGGGACCTGGAGGCTGGAGCTTCTAGAATTCGCCTACGATCAATTCAGCTTTACCTTTTATGTATCTCTATTTTCTTATACTTCAGAAGTAATTTATTAACCAGTAGATTCAATCAATCCCTTTGTAATTCATCGTTGATCAATAGTATTTTATATCAATGTGTTGATTTTCGTTGGGTTACGTTATATTTTTTTAGAGCTGTTTGTGTTTGACAGTGTTTCACACCATTGTACCGTTCAGGATCGACTTTCATTTAAATCATCTCGCAATTAGGCAACCATCGCCATTTTGCATCTTTTTATAATATGTACAGTGGTATAGACAGTAGTTGTCTATAATACATATCTATGTTATTTATAGATAATATTAAAGATAACCCATACAATAGACGGTCTATATAGCTGTTTGTAATTATCTCTTATATAATTAATAGATTGTCTGTACAATAGTATATACAGTATAAAACTGTCTATAAGGTTATATGTTAAATAGT
The DNA here is from genome assembly GCA_036346275.1 of Otatea glauca. NCBI lineage: Eukaryota > Viridiplantae > Streptophyta > Magnoliopsida > Poales > Poaceae > Otatea > Otatea glauca. The sequence continues at coordinate 32,698,630 of CM070716.1, read as the reverse complement.
AGACATCACCTTTCTCTCTTCTCACTTTCTCTCCGTCACATCGTTTAAAATCTTATATGATATACTCTTATAGATAGCATACCTATACCATTGTAAGTGTCATCGATTTCGCCTCAGCCCACCATGTACTTGACTACTGCACACTCCGTAGGGACACGTGCTACGGTGTCATGAATTTCCCGGCGACAACGGTTCCTTCATACAATCATTTCAGTTCTTAGAATGTCACTATACATTTGGCCATATATAATGTTGACTCCAAATCCCCACGACCAACTCCTTTTCCATCAAGTTAGTGTGACATCCCACCATTCTTCTTCCCGTGATAGGTACCCGTAACTACCACCAAAGGTGTTTAGTCCTAACTATATTTATTTGGTGCTTTTTTAAAATAAAATGACCATGACTTTGGTATTCACTAAAGAAAGAGGTCCGCATAAGAACAAATACTAGGATAGCGCGTGAACGAGGCCACTAATTTAGACGAGAGATTTGATGATTTGCTCTATTTTAGTTAGTACAATTGATAATTTGCCTTATATATTTCACTGACATACGGTCCTAGATCCATATGTCAATGAGACATCACACGGCAAATAATTAATGACATAAGTAAATGAGGATAAATCATCAATTTTTTTAATTTGGGGTGTGTTTGATTGCTTATATCAAGTGGTATATGTATGAGATGGTTCAATAAAAAAGTCATTTATTTGTTTGGTTGCTTAAATAAAACCATTCTATCTTTAACGACGGGATACAAATTTGAGAAATATTTCCTATGGATACTGAACCATTCCATTCACCCAAAACACTGAAACCAAATGATGCAGAACCATCCCATCTCATTCAACCTTATCCCACCAACCAAACACACCTTTACTACCGGCCTACGGTCTAGTTCCTATTTGTGTAATTTCATACTATAGATGGTAGTACAATTTTAATCTAGCTATATTTATTTCGCTACTCTTCTGTTATTGCCAGGTTTTGTCCATGCAACTTCATCCCGTTCAAGCTTTCAAGGGATTTTTTTAGAGAACCTTTCAAGGTTTAATCCAAATGAACACAAGTAAATCAAGTTTTGTAGTATTTAACTGGTGTTCCCACGTGAACAAGTTCGTTACCTGCTTCCAAGTTCGTCGTCACTAGTCACATAACAGTAAAATGGGAACATATCCCGTGAAAACCATATTTACCGTGATTGAGTTTGGTTTTCAAATTTTGTAGGAGTGTAGAAACTCATCTCCCCTACGTATGATAATCTTTGAAAACTTACACACATAGGTTTCACGGTAAAAGAGGTTTTTACTCGATATGGTGCCCAGTAAAATAGATTGGGAGTACTAAACAGTGATCTTTGCCAAATTTACGGAAGAGGACAAAAAAAAAACTTGCAGTAGTAGCATAGCAATAGATAAAGATTTATTTTACAGCAAGTCAAGCTATAGTATTTTCTAGGGATAATTCATACTATGCTACTCTAAAAGTTGTCACTTCAGAAAATACCACTTGTTGTCTCAATGACATGTGACCCCTAGATCTACGTATCATTGAGACTACGAGTGGTATTTCCTGAAGTGATAACAAATGAAGTGGTATAGTATTTTCAATGTATAAGTACAAGATAGAGTTACATTAATACGTAGCAAAAAAAAGGCCTGGGTATCATGGATGATGATTTTTTTAAAATAACACATTTTAAAAATAATTTTCTAAAATTAACACGCCGAAACAAAAACTACAAAAATATACTTTTGTCGTCGTTTCATTTGGAAACAGAGCTTTTGTCGTCATTTCAAATGGTAACAGAGGTCTATTTTGTCGCAGTTTGAATTAACCGATGGATTATTTTATCGACAGAATCTTGTCGCCAATTCAAATAGCGACAGAAGGTCTGTTGCCAATTGAAATAGCGACAGAGCAACAAAGATGTATTTTTGTAATTTTTTGTTTCGACGTATTAATTTTATATAACTTTAAAAAAATTCATCGATGGATTGGCTAACTGTTTAGAGAAAGAAAGGAGCTAATTGTTGAGAGAAAGGAAAGAACATGAGTTACTAAATGGTCACATGTCATTAGGTGGTCAAAAACACTAATAAAAAAGTAAAATTTTAATAAATTCTCATAAAAAACATTATATCCTTAGTTTGATGGGTCTAATTATGTTTAGCAAATCATAACCGAGAAATGTTATATTAAAAAAATTATACTTAAAATTCTCACGGAAAAATAACCAATCCTTAATTTGGTGAACCATTATTATAATTAGAAAAAGTGTATATACCATTATAAAGTGTCCGAATCACTAATCTGCCACTACAAAACACTGCATCACTTACATGCCACCATATTTTCAAAATCTTGCCCCTGTGTGCCACTGCCATCAATTCCGTTATATTTTGTCCCAGCCAGTTCGATTTTATCTGCAGATTTTTTTCAATATACCTATGTTACCCTCGTCTTCTTCCTCCCCTCTCCTCTTCACCCTCCCTCTCCCTCAATGTTCTCTTTCCCATCAACAGCGACGTCCATGGCGTCGGCTGCTCACGCAACAAGATTGGGTCGTACCTCGCCGGCGGTCACCACATATCGCCGCCATGACGAAGACCACAAGCAAACAACGCAAGCAGCAGCTAGCCCCTAATCACTCGGACACCATGCCTCAAATCACATCACGCACGGCAAGCAACACCTGTTTGGAATATTTTTCTCTTTATTACTTTTTACTCTATTCGCTTACAAAACTCAAGTCTACACCTATATTTATATCCAAAACTACAGCCCTATTTAACGGAATAGGATTCTACTTTCTTATTCTAATCGGATTCTTCATCCTAAACTTTCTTAATACAAACTTTCCAAACTATAACGTTCCTATTACAAGATTCTTTCTATCAATCACCCCTTAATCTTGGAACGCGATTCTAAATCATTGAGACAATCGGTCTCAACTACGATTTGCCCAGCTCACACTCAACACAGGATAGTGAACGCATCTCCAAGGAGTTCCGCCTTCTTCTCGTTGACCATACCACCGGTGACGCACCTCGCCGGCAATTACGAAATTTTGCTTCAGCTCTAATTGTCTTTTCACCGGTAATGTAACTTGACGGTGACGCAAACTCGGATTAGAGCTTACCCACGAGAGAACTTAGACGCACCTAGAAGAACTCTCGTGCACACAAACAGCTAAAACGACGACCATAACTCTTCAACATCCTGGACTCCTCTTCGACGAACTTGACTTTGGACGACGAACGCATCTTCTCAACGTCCCAGAGTCGTCTTCGACGAATTTGACTTTGGAAAGCGAACACACCTCTTCAAGGCCCCGAAGTTAACTTCGACGGGTATGACTTTGGACGGCGAACACACCTCTTCAACGCCCCGGAGTCAACTTCGACGGACATGACTTTAGACGGCGAACACATCTCTTCAACGTCCCGAACTCATCTCCCGCGAACTCGATTTTTTTTTCACAGCTGCTCTCACCACCACCAAGGTTACAAAAACCGCCGAAATTCGGCGAAATCTTGCCGAAATCTCGGATTTCGGACCCCAGCGAGTTTGCATAGACCGGCCGGATGTAAAAAATCCGAAAAAAATTTGAAATTGCTACAGTATATTTGGATTTTTATTTTTCAGCGAGATTTCGCAAAACCGCCGAGATTTCGGAATTTTAAACCGGATTTTGAAGTTTTTGGCGGATCGACGGAATTATATCAATAAGTTCTCGTGAAGTGATCTTCAATGATAATGTTTGAAAAAGTTTATTTTTAGACTTTTTGGCACTTGTGCGTAAACACGCTCAATTTTAAAAATTGAGAATGCATTTTCATGCTATGAAAAATTTATGGGAGTATCATAAGATATGTAGGATAATACATAAAATTTATGAAAATATTTTAACATCATTTGTTATGTTTTAAAAATAAAAATCGAAATAGGATAAAAGTCAGTTCACGCGGACCACTTGGAAGTAGTCCGCGTGAACGACCTTTTGCGCGGACTACTTCAAGTGGTCGGCGTGAACAACTGTTGCGCGGATGGAAAAATCCGGAAAAAATTGAAATTACTCTGATAAATTTGAAATTTTTATTTTTCAGTGAGATTTCGCAAAACCGCGAGATTTCGGAATTTTAAACAGAATTTGAATTTTTTGGCGGATCGACCGGAATTATATCAATAAGTTCTCGTGAAGTGATCTTCAATGATAATGTTTGAAAAAGTTTATTTTTAGACTTTTGGCATTTAGTGAAACACTCTCTGAATTTTAAAAATTGAGAATGCATTTTCATGCTATGAAAAATTTATGTGAGTATCATAAGATATGTAGGATAATACATAAAATTTATGAAAATATTTTAACATCATTTGTTATGTTTTAAAAATAAAAATCGAAATAGGATAAAAGTCGGTTCACGCGGACCACTTGGAAGTAGTCCGCGTGAACGACTTTTGCGCCGGACTACTTCAAGTGGTCCGCGTGAACGAGGTTTTGCGCGGATGGAAAAATCCGGAAAAAATTGAAATTGCTAAAACTTAGGTAAAAACTTAGGTAAAAAGCAGAACATTTAAAACTTTGTTCTAAATGCAACTTAGGTAAAAACTTAGGTAAAAATCTTAGGTAAAAACAGAACATTTAAAACTTTGTTCCAAATGTAAGCATTGAACTTTGTTTGTTATATTATATTTCTAAAAACAAAAGAAAAAACATAAATGGTAGTGTCCCTTGTAAGAATTTTATAAATTCACTGGAGTGTGATCATGAATCAAAATTTTTATGGGATATTAAGAACTTCCTTATCACCATTCTGTAAATTTTAAAAAAATTAAACTTTTTTACTGCTAAATCAAATCTATGTATTGATCATCGACTTTTATCGGGACGTAGCACTGTCTGAATTTTCAAACATTATTTGAGAATGCTCATCATCTAAAAATTTTAAGAAAACATTAATGTTATATCAGGACCATTCACAAAAATTTCAAAAGTTTTTAACATGGTTTACATAATTTTTCATGTTTTTCAATTTTACCGTAAGCATTTTAACAGGCAATAGACCAGTAGTACTGTTAGAATTTTTAAAAATTCATACAGTTTGATCATCATCTGAAAATTTTATGAGAGCATTATAGATACATCATAACCATGAAAAAAAAATTCAAATGTTTTTACCATGGTTTGAACCATTTTGCATTCGGTTCAAAATTACGGTCAGCGTTTTATCTGGACAGTTCTAATGTTTGAATTTTTAAAATTACACACACTTCATAATAATCTGAAATTTTTATGGAAACATAATAAATGTGTAATGACTCTTCAAAAAAAATTTGAGCAGTTTATAACTTGATTTTTACCATTTTTCGTTCGGATCAAATTTGTCGGTCAGTGTTTAATCAGGACAGTACCACTCTCTGAATTTTTAAAATTCCTCAGATGTGATAATCAGATGAAATTTTTATGAGAACATCATCAATGTGTCAGGAACCTCCAAAAAAAATTTCAAAATTTTTCGTTAACGTTTGGACCACTTTTCTGCCAGTGCAAAAAACCCGAAATTTCGGCAATTTCGCCCGAAATTTCGCCCAATTTCGCCGAATTTCGCTATTTCTCGGTTTCAAACAAGCCGGATTCAAATTTTAAATTTGAAATTCTGGACGAGATTTCTCCGAAATTACCGAATTTCGCCGAAATCTCGGTATCCGGCCCACGACGGTATTTTATCCGAAAACGAAATCCGAAACCCTGACCACCACAGCCTTGCACAACTGCTCTCACCACGAGCAAGTTGCCAGACTTTTCCTTCGGCCAATTTTTGCAGCAGTGCGCTTTAAAAAACCCCTCTGCTTCTCTGTTCTCTCAACCCCGCTTGCATGCGCTAGTACTACTAGCATCTCTTCTGGAGTCTGGACACTGTCACAGATGCCAAGGAAGTCTAGCATGTTGCTACCTCTTCTTTGCTGCAGCTATACTGGCGAAAGGATGATTCCTTTTTTATTGCTCGGCAACAGCAAGGAACGCGGCAAGGAACGAATCCCGCGTAACTTACACGAGCGCCGTCGCACTCTCCTCGTGCACAGCACAGCCACAGTTCACGCACACGACCTCCGGTTCAGCAATCAACCCGTTCTTGGCGACTACGTCGCGGGTGTACTTGACCTCCTTGCATCCGCTGCGGAGCTCCCTGAGGGTGCACTCAACCTTGCGCATGACGTAGCTGGAGAACTCGGTGAACGCGCACCAGCCGCCACCCTCGATGTTCGTGGAGCTGTACACCTTCTTGAATTCCCTCACTGGCGTTCGTGCCGTTGGCCGCCTTAGGAGTCTCCACCTCTCGTAGCAGCAACTAGGGTTTCGAATTCGGAACTTTGATATCAATTGTTAGAACAGAACGTCAAAAATTTTAGGATAATTTTCTCTTTATTACTTCTCGCTCTGTTCGCTTATAAAACTCAAATCTACCCCTATATTTATACCTAAAACTATAGTTCTATTTAACAGAATAGAATTCTATTTCCTCGTCTAATCGAACTGTTGATCCTAAATATTTTTAATACAAACTTTCCAAACTATACCTTCTCTATTACAAGATTATTTCTATCGGTTAGCCCCGAACCACCAAAACAGACACGAACACCAAGACCACGAGCAAACAAAATCCAGAAGGTCCTCAAATTGGACTTGATCTCCTCGATTGCCTCCTTTACCATACACTGGAAGAAGCCGCGGAGGGGATGGAGACTTCTGCGCGGCCGGCTACCTCGAGGAGTGCTGCAGGCGGCAGCAACAATGTTTTAAATCTCATTTTCGGTTGGAATTTCGGAGGTGATCGGAATACGAAATTTTATCTATATCTTAGATTTTTGAATAAATTATGGACGAAATACAAATAATAAAAATAAAAATATGTTCTTTTTCATCGAAATTTCCGAGATTTCGTCCGGAACTGCCGAAATCTTGACGAGATTTCGGTGAAATTAAACTAAGTGAAAAATGGTTGAAACGACATCGAAATTTTTTGTAGAGGGTCATAACACATCAATAATATTTTCATAAAAATTTTAGATGATTATCAAGGATGAGGAATTTTTTAAAATTCTGATAGTGCTACTGTCCTGATAAAACGTTGACCAGTAAAATTGAACCGAATGAAAAATAGAACAAACCATGTTAGAAGTTTTTAAATTTTTTGTGCATTGTTCTGATGCATCATTAATATTTCCATAAAATTTTCAGATGATGTTCAAGCTTCAGGAATTTAAAAATATTCAAACAGTGCTACTATCCTGATAAAGGCCTTACCGATAAACTTCAACCAAATGAAAAATGGTTCAAATTACGTTAGAAATTTTTTAAAATTTTTATGGATGGTCCTAGTGTATCATCAATGTTTCTTTAAAATTTTCAAATAATGAACAAGCTTCAAAAATTTTCAAAAATTATGACAGTGCTATGTCCTGATAAAAGCCTAATGATCAATACATAGATTTGGTAGAGTAACAAAAAAAACGGTTAGAATTTTTTAAACTTTTAGCGAAAGATGCTGAGACAATTCTAAAACTCTCATAAATTTTTTGGATCATGGTCACACAAAGTGAATTTATAGAATTCTTACAATAGTACTGTACAATGTGTGTTCTTTATGTTTTTGATTTTAAAAAGATAACAAATGAAGTTCAATGTATCTATAGATTTGATTGAGCGAAAAAATAAAGTTTAATTATTTTAAAAAAATTAGAGAATGGTTATTAGGTAATGCTTAAGCTCTCCTAAAAATTTTGGATTAGGATCATACTCGAATAAATTTATAAAATTCTAACAATGTTACTGTCTCAATTTTGTTTATTCTATTTTTGAATTTTTAAAGATAACAAATGAAGCTCAATTATTTAAAAAAAATTCTATATAGTCCTACGCTTTTAAATATAATACCATAATTTTTTTCATAGCATGATCAAGCTTGTACAATTTTATAAAAATTTAATAGCTTTTTTGAAAAAAATTTAAACGTCTCAAAAAATCGATTTTTCAATAAATTTTGATGACTTTCTTAAGGGTTATTGGGCTAAATCCGATAAAAAAAGCCAAATTATCATAGATTTAAGCTAGATTTGATGAAGTCTCATCGAGATTTCTCTAAGATTATTGTAGTAATTTAATTTTCTTTCAAATTTTTTTAACTTATCAGCCGAGATTTTGGATCCCATCCTGATCGGAATCTCGTCGGTTTTCTTTTTGGAACCTTTCAGCAACGACCGAGACGCCGCGCGGCCAGGGACCTTGGTGGTGGAGAGCGCGAGGAGGTAGACTCCGGGAGTGAGGACGTGGAGACGATGGTGGGCAGGCTGCCACGACGGAAGAGCGCGACGGGGAGATAGCCAGCAGCAGAGACCTCATCCAGATCCACTTTTAGGATTGATTGAGGGTGGAATTGGGGATTGAGCAAATATATGGCGGCTAGGATGTCGGATGTTGCCTTTTCGGCCTTAGCTACTACGCCGCCTCATCCAGCTTGCCGACGCCAAGCGAGATTGGTGAGCTCTGGTAGATGCGCCTCCGTCGAGCATCCTCAAGTCGGTGTCGCCCCGTGAAGCCGCCGTGGATCTGCTATCGATGAGGATAGGGAAGGGGCAAATAGTCCTTGCACAGCTTTGAGTACTAATCTTCGAAAATGCAGTGCCATGCAAGGGATTGTGTATTTTGCAATGGCAGATTATGGATCCGGAAACTTTGCAATTACATATATTTTTTTCTTCTTTTATAGTTAACAAAGGGTAGCCAATAATTTTCTCGTAGAAGTAGTGGATCCAAATTATAATAATCACAATTTATGGTTTTGTTTCTAGAAACCACGGTAGAGAACTGCTACGTGGGAAGTTGCTTATTTGAGAAAGATTAATAGTACTAGTCTACGTCTTTTGGAATCTGTAGAAGGAAAGAAACGGTAGGATCTTCGATAGTGTTAATCACACAGTTTAGTCCGTATTAAGTCTCATCACTCAAGATGTTCGAAACCGGAGAATTGCGTGGTCCGTACATTAGCGAGAATAGCGAACAGGAGGCTGCTACAGTTGATTCCTTAATCTTTTCTGCAGGTTCCAGGAAGTAGGCAAATTCGTGAACAACACTTCAAGAAAACAACGCACGGGAGTACAGCATAGATTACACGGGATCCTCATTTCTTCTACAAGTTCAGCGATCTGATTGACAATTAGATGATGAAACTCCAAGGTCATGGGTGGCTGCAGACAAACCAGAATACATGCTGCAGCAGCTTCAACACCACACCAACCTCAGGTAACATGTAACATCATATGGCAACAGCATGATGGTAACAGGTACTTACGGCAACAACTTCGTCGAAAAGGGACTTGCCAATCCAATTTGCAGCAGGCGATGTTTCAGTGTGTGTTCCTCAGCCGTAACCAAATGAGGAATGGCAGGGACAGCTTAGTGATCGCAGCCTCTCAGGATGACGATGACCACAAGGAACACAGGTAATACGGAAGCTAGCAAGGCAACAGACAGGAAACAGCAAACAAGCCGCTAGCGACTGACTGACTGCCAAGCTGATCAGTTTCGCCAAAAGGCAAGCGACAAGTCCTAAGGCACTCGGCAACAGCTCCATTAGCGTCACGAAATTTCAATCTGACGCTCGCAGTCACCAGGAGGGAGACAACATCAACTCGCCTTGACAGTGCACAGAGAGGCTACAATATCAGTATCAGTATCGATTTCATGTTGCTTCTGTTTTCTCTCTGTGTTGTTAAACCCTTCTTCATCTAAGAGGTGCCATTAAGTTTTGTTGCCCTAAGGGTCCCGCATGCATTCTGGTTGTTTGGGTTTGATGTATGTCTGCCGCGAACCTTCCACGGCTTGATGTAAAAATCTTTTGTTGTTCTCTCTCATGAATGAAAGACAAAGCTCCTGTCGATCCTTAAGAAAAAAAAGATTAATAGTGTCTTAGGAAACGCAAGACGTTGGTGGAAAAAAACAAAGAAAGAAAAACGTTGTGTGGCAGCTGGACACGCAAAGGCCATCCTGGAGTGCCTTAAGGCCCTCGCCTCCGATCACTCCAAGCTATTCACCATATTGTTTTTTGCTTTTGGCATCTGCGCGAGCTGCTGCAGCTGGGTCCTTCCCATATCGCTCTCTTGGTCTTGCATGTTTCCCACCTCGGCGTGAGAACACCGGTGATCCCAAATACTGGCTAGTAGTTCAGAGAGATCTCGACAGAGTATACGAGAGACGTCGTACCATGAGAACTCATCTATACTCCCTTATAATGCACTTAAGTATTCTTTTCTACATCCACCCTAAATAATGCATCCCACTAGAGATGACCCAACCTTCATGCACCCAGCGAAACGTCCTTAGAAACTTGCCTCCATCAAAATTAACCTCTCAGATCTTTCCTCAGCTTTACTCACCCACATCCGATGGTCATTGTTTAATGTGTATAACTCATCCCTGTGGCCCACAATAGATCTCCCCCCACCTCCAGCATCATCTCAAGGAAAAGGAAACAAATATCCTGGAATTAAGGAAAGAGAAACATACGTTCTAGAAAAGGAAAAGATCATATATTACGTGCTGGAAAAAAGAAATCGGAAAACAGGGCAATATACTAGTGTTAGTAAGATAAACGAAAAAAAGATCGATTCTCCTCCAAAAACAATATTGTTTGGGGAAAGAAGTTCAAAAGTTCTTCAATTTACTTTGTTCACCAATACTCTCACCTTCTCTATTGCAGAACTTACCCCATCCTGTTCATTCGTCCGTGCTCTCTCACCGTCACATAAAACGAAAAAACAAGCTGAAAAACCATTCCTCCAATAAATTCCCATCAAATTTGGTATAATTTTTAAAACCGACTCATGTGAAATTAAATTTGTGTGCATATTGTGTTTTAGCTGCATTTTGTGGAACTTTTTCTACTGGTCAAAAAAAAATTCTAAAATGAACAATAAAACATGTTTGGCGAACGTAAGTGATGGTAAGAGTAAATATATTATAAAACGAAATTTCTGTATAAATTCTGTATAAATGAAAACGAAAATTCCATTTTATAATTTAAATAATACCAAAAATATATATTGCTTTATAGAAAATATCAAATAGAATTCAAAAATTCTACAAAAATTCTCAAAATATTTTATAACATTTTGTACTTATGAAAATTATTTCCAGAAAGATTCTGGTTTTGTTTTTCTCAAATAAATTATTTATTTAAATATGAAAATAGCAAAAATCATTAAGTAAATGCTGAAAATTTCAAAAAAAATCATAAAATCCAAATTAAATGCTCAATTAAAGAAATTGTAAATTTTTAGAGTGTTACAAATGGGAACATAACTGGATGAAATTTTCTGATTTCATTTTCGTATCCACTTCGTTCCATTCCGCATCCGTTTTTATCACTATCCATTTTCGTATCCATTTTGAGGTTTCCAATTTCGTTTCCGTTGCCGGTAAAATATGGAAAACAGAAACGAAACAACCATTTACCAACCGTTTTCATTCCGTTTTCATCCCTACTCACGTGTATGGTCGTAGATATATCCGACTGAGAGGTGATGATAATTGGAATAATCTGAATGTATTCTCCCTGACGACAGGGGGCATTTATAGATATTGTCTGACTATGTCTTGTTCCGACAACTATTGTGGATAATTAATCATTTAATATGGATTACTTAATCCTCGCCACCTTCTCTTTTCTCTTTGCATCTATACCCCTTTATAATGCACCTAAGCAAATTTTCTTACGTCCACCCTAAATAATGCACCTCATTAGAGATGGCCCAATGTTCGTGCACCCAGCAAAACGTCCTCAGAAACTTGCATTCATCAAAATGAACGTCTCAGATCTTTCCTCAGTTTTACTCACCCACATCCGATGGTCATTATTTAGTGTGTCTAATCATCTCTGTGGCCCACAACAGACCTCCTCACCTACATATTTGGAAGGAGAGCGAATCAAACAAGGAAATAAATAAGGAGGATCCGCATGCAAGGAAACTAGATTTGAATTTTTTGCTGGCCAAAATTGTACGTACTACATATTTGGAAGGAGGGTGAATCAAACAAGGAAATAAACAGGGAGGATCCGCATGCAAGGAAATAAGACTTGAATTTTTTATTGTCCTGGCATTGTGATCGTATTTTTTTCCGAATATGACCTTTCTCGAGACTTTCTTACGGATCTAGCCCCATAGAGCCTAATTTGCAGCACGGAGAGCTTGAATTTTTGTTTTCATTTTTATCTAAGGAACCAAGCATGCGTGAGTGCTACTTAATTTTTTCAATTTTTCTCGCGGAACCGGTGATCGGCGAGCATCATTTAATTTTTATCTTTTTTCCTTGCGGATCCAGCGGTCGGCGAGCGCAATTTATTTTTCCATATTTTTCCGAAATCATCCATGTGACCCACAGCAGACCTTCCTCACCTCCAAAGATCAACAAGGAAAAGGAAACAAACGTCACGGAATCAAGGAAAAGGAAACAAACGTCTGGAAAAGGAAAGGACCGTACATTACGTCTTTGGGAAAAGGAAACCGGGAGATGGGGCGCGCTGGTCGGAGAACGCAGTCCGCAATGGCTCCACGGCCGCCATCGATGGCTTTGCCGACGCGACGAGGTTCTTTCGGTCGCGACCTCGCGACCGCCGCGTGTTTCTCGGCAAATTTATAATTTATTTTTTGAAAATAATTTTATTAAGTACAAAATAATCGAAAGTTTTTTGAGAATTTTTCTAGAATTTTTAACCTAATGTGCTATCTTTTCAAAAATCCTTCTATATTTAAAAAAATGAAGGCAACTCACTGTAGCTTCTTTTAGTCTGCAGCCGGACTGCAGAAGCTTCTTCTCTTCCTCCTCCATTAAAGCAAGAAAGAAGCTCCAAAGCTCCATCAATCCCGCACCAAATCTCCTCTTTCCATCTATGGTGTTAATTCCCCAAATTTCGTGCTCTATTGCCAAAATTTCCTCCCAATCTGATTTGATCCCAAATTATGGTTTTCATAAATATGCTTGTTTCGGTGCTATAAAAGCCGACGAGCTCTCCTCCACCCCATCGCATTGTGTAAATCCCCAAGTGCTCCCTCTTGTAAAGATCGCCGGATTTTGGAGGTAACCCAAGCCATCACCGTCATTTTTCCCGGTTAAATTCACCGCAACCGTGACTCCGCCCCCGCAGGCGTCAGTGCCGGCGATCTCGCCGCACTAGTGCCGACCCACTGCGATCGGCTGGCCACCCCTGGCCTTCCCTCCCCCTTGCCCTGGCCAAGCCCAGAGAGCACGCTATACTCTCTGTGGAAGCTACAAAAAAAATAATCTAAGATCAGAAAATTCTTTTTTCTCTCTTTCTTGATTTAAAATCTTTTGGGAGCCCATTTGTGCCTATTCGACCTCCATTTAGTTCCGTTTTTCTTTCTAAATTCATTTAAAATTCTAAATTTCTCTTTTATTATTAAGTGTTGTATTCATACTTATCTTCTCATTTAATTGATAAGCAGGTGTACTGCCATCGTAGCGTTAGCACAGGCACTATACTAATTACTACTTTGATAGTTGGCAGTTGGCACGATGTTCAAGAGACAGCCGCCGACAGGAATGTACGTTCTTACTTTGCAGCTACCCCTGGGCTCGATGCTCTGCTTATTGACAGAGAGTTCAGTTGGAACGATGACCTTATTCTTCAGTTTTATGCTATTTTATGGTCGCTCACTTTCATGCTAGGCAATGAGCTAAGGACTTTGGCCAGTCAAAGGATAGAAGAGATACTTGGTGTTCCGACTAATGGTGCTAATATCCATACACTGGCCTATCCAGTCCAGTGTATCACACATCTGCAGTTCTTCCACCGCTACTTGTGACAGCACACTTGTATCGGGATATTGAGGTACAGGGTTTTGAGATCAAGGAGCAGAGTTGCCTAACCTTATTAGGTCTTGTTGTTTATTGTGCGACTCGCTATCCCTAGGATGGGGTGGCTGAGATGAGCTTACCACTTAAGGTGATTTGGCTTCTACACTTGATCCTCACCAAGACGCGCATCAATGTGATTTATCTTATGATTGATGAGATAGAGGACATTATCTATAATACGATGAAGAGGATCCTACCCTATGCTCTGTTCTTGACCAGGATGCTCATCATCATGAAATATTATGGAACTTATCCATGAAACGTCATGCAACATATCTGTGAACCTTTTGGATCTTAAGAAACCTGATAAAACTTAATTATAAAATCTATTTGAGAACGTCATGTACCTTAGCCATAACCTCCTGAAACTCATGAAACCATGTGAAAGGTTATCATAAAACATAGTAAAAACTGAATAAAATTTATTGAAACTTAGTCGTAAAAGCTATATCTATGAAATATCATGAAACTTATCTATAAAACATCATAAAACTTATCCGTAAAACATTATAAAACACTGCTTAATTTAATGAAACTTAGCCACGAACCCTTGATCGGATCCATCAAGAAGCATTTAGATTTGGCCAAGAAAAGCTTGTACATGCCAAGACAACACGAGCAATATATAACCTCTGCATTGTATGATCGATTAGCTAGCTCCTGGCAAATGTCACTTTGGCGATCTTGGTGTCACTGCCATGGACCACCGTATGGGGCCTACCTCGAGGTCGGTGTCCTCCTCTACGATTGCTAGTTGCTGCCTCCTTCCCTCCGTTCTCTGTCACCACCGTTGGGGAGGGTCCCTTGATCGAGGTCATCGCGGACGCGGAAGGAGGCGTAGAGCACGACGATCGGGATGCCAACAACGAGCTCGACCAGGTTGGCGATGGTGCCGGCGGCGACGAGATCAGTGAGCACGAGCTTGACGAAGACCGCGGCAATAAGCCGACGGTCGAGGAGCCGATGGAGCAGCGTAGAGTTGGGGAACTCTTTCAGAGGCTACCATAGATGAGGATACCCTTGGAGGTGGCCATGAGGAAGAGCACCGATGCGTGGTGCTGTGGTCCGAGCGACGTGAGGAGGAGCCCCCACATGTAGGATGGCATAACTAGAATGTGTGAAGGTTGCGCACCGCCGCGGCCTTCGTGTTCGCTGCAGCCACAAATGCCGATGACTTATACTGTTGGAAAGCTAGGGAACGTTATACTATTCCCTAGTATTTCTGTTTAGTTTTAAATCTGAAACTTGATTAAAGATGAGTTTAAGTAAAATCTAAACTGAGTTTCAAAGAACTAACTTCAAAAATTTTAGGGAAATCCAACGAGTTTCGCATGATTTTGGCGACGATTCAACGCGCGCGGTGCATCAAATTCCAACGGAACAAATTTAATCGGGACGCCTTCTTTCTTTCTATTTTTCTGTTCGGTAGAACTGTAGAAGCGTCGCATTTGAGTCCTGTACGGCAGCTGGTCTACGCATCACTGTGGCATATCTATCTGCTCAGCTACACATGGCCGGTATTGACATTTGCTGCTGCTCCAGTACTTGTGGTGGAGACGACGACACGAGGAGGCTACGACGACCTGCTACGGGCGGTGACTTCATCTCCAGATGCAATTTAATTTGTCCCTCTCCTCGGTGTCATGTACGATACGTGGGGTTAAATCTAACGATGACTATTTATACAGTTAGAAACACGGTTAACGAAATACTGTTAGATAGTTTTTTATTTATTACTATAGAATAGAATAACACACACCATCCAAGAGTAATAAATGAGTCAATAAACAAAGAGTGATTTGGTCATTTCTATACGTATCTCGGTTAAAGTGCAAAATCCTAAAACGACGTCTATTCAGGAACGGAGGGAACTGTCGATATCCAAGACCTTGGGTCCCATAATCGAACTTATAGAAATGTAAATTGTGGGCTCTTAGAGATCAAAACGGAGACAATGGAGATTGCTTCTTTATTAGCTAAACGGCTTTAACAGAATATACGATTTACAAGGTGAATAAAATGATTGCAGTGTGCTAATCACATAATACAAGTTCAATTGCTAAATGTTCCATGGATCCGACTTTTTTGGTAGAGTGGATCGGCACCCTATTTATCCTGAATGATGATGCGGTAGTTGTTCTTTAAAAGGGGTGTCGTGTAACCGGGAGATATCTTCGTGCCAAACAGTGTCTTTTCGTCGAAGGGTACCTTTTCTAGAGATAACTTCCGGGTGGTTAGGTATAGCTGTCAGACAACTGTCCGTACGGAGACATGTGCGGGGATAACCGCTTGTTCCCGACCAGTTCACTGGTCGACGACGACTAGTGTGAAACAAGATGTTGACTATTTTTGATTGAACTGGTCGAAAATTTAACCGTTCGAATAGACTTTGTTTAATATTATGGACTTCTATATTTCACAGCCCATTAGCATTACATAGTCACGAATAATTTTGAGGACCCAATTAAAAGACAGGCGTTTAATCCTCGTTACCTAACCCCCAAGTTTTGAGAAATAAGAGTTTATTACTCAAGACTTTTCGTCTTCTGTGACTTCATAGGGTTATGCACCAATTATTTGACCGGTTTAAGTGCTGATAAATGGAAAATCCTTGCATCGTAGTAATTGAACCGACACTGGTCATTTTTTAATATGTGAGGTATATAAAGGGGACGAAGGCCTCCTTCTGAATCAAGAAAGGATCGCTTTCAAACTCCTTTAGTCGTTTCAGCTTTTAATCATCTTCCTTTATTTCTCCTTCATCAATTATAATGAGGGGGTATGTTCAAGGGAAGATGGCGAGGAGCTGAAATATCTAAAGTAGTTTAAGGATAACACTTGATTCCTTCACACTTTTAGGCTTCTAAAGAGTAAGATTACTTTCAAACTTTTTTAGTTGTCTGTACTTCTCATTATCCTCCCTTATTTCTTCTATGATGAAGGATATGATCGAGGGAAAGTGATGAAAAGTACATATATCTGAGAAAGTTTGAGGAAAATATCTGTTTCCTTTGTATTGCTCAAGAATAAATCTCTTGATTTCTCTGAAAAAGGTATTTCGAGAACATCAATCTGGTGTAAGTTACCATTTATTAAAAAGGTAGTTTTACTCTTTCTTGGAAACTAAAACGGTGTCCGAAACTGTCACTTATTAAGCTATAACAGGGGTAAATCCTTTCAGATTTCTCACGCCCTTACTGCTTTCAAGCGCAAAGGTAAAATTTCTTAAGGCCTTTGCAACCTCTGAACTTTTGTCTTCAATCCCTTTCTTCTTCCCAAACCAAATGGCCATGAGAGTGAGTTTTTGGCCGACGTACTTGATCACTATGAGATCGAGCTGCATCATCTTTCTCCCAATTCCATTCTCATCTTGAGTGTTTTCTCGCATCTTTGCGAAGCTTTCTTTGGCATTCCTCCTCCAGTTCACCTTTTTCGCTTCTTCTATCAATATACTAGGAATAGTAAGAGCTAGGATCTTTTTGGGAGCACTTACTTTAAGCTCTAAGATAAAATGATTTCTCAATATCCCCCACCCCGACCAAGGATACATGGCATGATTATCAGAAGGAGTGGTTCTACTCGAAGATTGTAGGGGGTAACCGCCTCCGATTTACTAGGAAGGTGGCCCTAAATTGGACAAGGATCGAAGCATAGAGAGAGAAGGATTCACTGGTCCTCACCGAGGAGGAGAGGGATATCGTCAAGATCATCAGCAAGCTATTAAAAGAAGGCCTGATAGGATAGAAGATCGCTTTTGATTTTCTGTTCCACAAGATAAGTTCTCTCAAGAGGCGGTTCAGATTCGCTTGGAGAATGGAAGGCGACCAGGATCCGACCAAGGTGAATCTGGAGGTAAGTACATTCTCCATTACCGACCTCTTATATATTTTTTTAATGAAGAATTTTACTGACGTTTGTGGGCATTTCTCCTGTCAGTTCTGACCGCTAAAGAGGCCTGGTCAAGAGTTGCTTCTATGATGCGCATTTCTCCTTACGGGTCCAACCTGGTTGCTTTGGACAGGCGGCCATCCAGCCTGATTGGGCAAACTGATGAGTTCATTAATGAACGCATCATAGTAAGCACCAAGAAACTTCTTTGGTTGTTTTTGTTCTAATTGTATTTTGTGCTTAACAATTGCATTTATTCTCTTAGATGCATGGTTGGAAGCCACCTACCGAACAACCCAAGGTCTCAACCTCGGCCCCTCCGACAAAGAAAATGAAGACCAGTGGTGCTTCAAAGGTGATGGACCCTTCCATCGTTAGGACTAGTGATGATCTGACCAGCACTAGTCAAGGCTTGGTACCGTCGGATGATGCACGTTCCAAGCGTGTGCATTCCTTATCCCAGGTGCGCCTAAAAAAATGGTTCAACCGCAATTGGGATCGTCCATATAGACATCTCCCGACCTTCCTATTTGTTTAGGGTGAGATTGAGGATTCAGAGGACAATATTCCTCTGATTATAAGGAGGAAGAAGAAGATCTTCGACCTCGATGTTGGAACGTCTTCACTCATGCTGTCCTAGGAAATAGACTCAAGACTTCAGTGCAAGTACATAATTTTCTTTGCATATACCTTTATTTCTGAATACTTTTCTTCAAAATTTAAGAATTTTTTGTTATTTGTTCTTAGCCCCCAGGCAACTACTCATGGTCCCTCTTTGGATCAGGATGTGGCTACCTAGGTCGATGCTGAGGCTAACCCATTGGTCACCTTGGTGATGACCAGGGTGGAACAGACCTTGGTTCCGACCGAAGAGGCTCCTCCGACCAGTGGGTAAGTAAACCCACTCAACGTCGAAGGTGAAAACTCTTTGACTGCTGGTGGCGACCCGCTGGTCGGTAAGGGTTCGCCAACCACAGAGGAGGTTGATCCATCTCTCGTGATGATAACCGAGGTGGTCGGGACGACCACCACCGCTAAGGAGGCTTCTGCCACTAGGAAGATTGAAGACCTCCCTGTTGCAGAGAAGGAGACATTGGTCGTTCTGACTAATGAAGATAAAGGGATGGAAGTAGTGCCTGAAAAGGCAATTACTACTGACATCATCCATCCAGTGGTTTTACCATTGGTCTCTTCCTCTGTTCAACCTGACCAGAGGGACTTCAAGTAAGTTTTCGATAACTTGCAGGCAAAGGTATTCATCTTATTCTTTTCTTCTTTTTTGAGAAAAGGTAACTATTAATTCATTTGCTCTTTTTTAGCATTCGTAATAAATATTTGACCTGCTAAGCCACTAGGCAAGGATTCTAGCCAAGGCCAAAGTAAAAATGTAAGAAAAAGCTTTACTGCTATTTTTTCTTTTCTCTTATCTTGTTCTAACATAACTGTTCTGAGACAAAAAGGACAAATAAATGAATTATAGAAGCAACTCCTTGTGGCTCAGAATACCGCTAAGGGTTACAAATTTGACCTTATCACTACCAAGAGTTACCATAAGGAAAATACTGACAGACTCCATAAAGCCTTCAAAAGGAATGAAGACAAGGTCCAAAGGCTCTCCGAGGAGTACAAAAATATTCTTTAGGCAAAGGAGTATGAGATAGCAGGTAAGAATAGAATTCCAATCTACTTTAAACTCAATTTTTATTTTGGAAAACTGAAAGTAAATATGAATTTAAATTTTACAGAGTTAAAAAATACAATAAAGGCCAGAGAATCTCAACTTTCCACATGGGGAGAAGAGAGAATAAAATCTGAAGACCAAAGGTTCGGTCATGAAGGATGATATAGACAGACTGACCGACCAGTTAAAAATCTTTGCAAAAGACCTGGCCATAGTTCAGAGAGGTAGGAAAGGCACTCTAAACTTTATTTTGGAATAGCTTCAGAAAATCGCCACGAATTTCAAGGGAAAAGAAGTAAAACTTACAAATCCTAATCCGTCGGTTGATGAGTTGGTTGAGGGGTTGAATGACAAGATGAAGATCATTCAGAACCAGATCCCATCATGGCGCAGACTATCAAGATAGCACTCTGAGCTTCAATCACCAGCCAAGTAAGTATCCTCTTCGTCAAGTTGAGCCATTTCTACAAGGATGTGGTTGAGCTGGAGAGACTGGCGCCTGACGTGAAGATTAGTACTCAAAAAGAGATTAATAGAAAATGTACAGAAGTAGCTTCTGTCGTTGAGACATACATGAGCAATGTAAAGATTACATATAAGCAAAATGTATGATCTATTTAAAAAAATGAAAAAGAATCTCTTTTTGTGTCATATTCTATTCCTTGTGTTTATTCTATGCATATTTTTCTGAGTATGTCACCAACCCCCAACTGTTTGTGTACTGAACAACAATGTGTTCGAATACAAACAGTTATATGAGTGATGACCTATTTTTTCACGTAGTACTTGATGTAAACCGACAGCAGATCGGAGATAAGGTCATGCTAACAAGTTTCAATGCAGTAAGAACTGGTTTACAAGAAAAGTCTCTATTAGATGTTATCTCACAATCCGACCAGCAACCTTTGTATGCTGTTTATAGAGAGGTCGGTCAAATGATGGCTCTTGTGAATTCTCAGAGGATTATCAGAATAGACACAATTTTGAAACATAACAATTAAATAGATACTATATGTAAATGAAAAAGAAACTTATTCACACATAAAACCTGCGAAGATACTGGACGGTTCAAGTATTGGACAGAATTCTTCCATCTTCCATAGCAAGCGGAACAGATCCTGGTCGCGTAATTGATATTATAGTAAAAGGACCTTCCCACTTGGGAGATAACTCATGCAAGTTAGACTGATTCTGGATAGGCTTTATAACCAAGTCTCCCACATTTAATGTTCGTGGTTAAACTCTTTTGTTGTAATATCTTCTTAAGCCTTGTAGATAGGCAGCTGACCTGATAAGTGCTAGATCTCGCTTTTCTTCTAAGAGATTGATATCATCTTCGCGCTGGTCTTCTTGATTGACCTGTTCATAGAGAGAGGTCCGTGTAGATCCTAAATGAATCTCATTTGGCAACACAGCTTCGGCTCCGTAGACCAGTTGAAAAGGAGTTTCTTCTATTGCTCTACTAATCGTTGTTTTGATGGCACAGAGCACAAAGTAGAGGTTGTCTATCCAAGCCCCCGAGCATTTGGTAAGACGATCAAACACTCTTTTCTTTATATCTTGTATGATTTGGCCATTAGCTCTTTCAATTGGTCCGTTACTCTGAAGATGAGCAATTGAAGCGTAACAAATCTTTGTACCTATTTCATCACAATAGTTTTGAAACAGACCACTAACGAATTATGATCCATTATCAGTAATTAGTCTACTAGGTACACCAAATCTAGTGACTATATTTTTCACAAAGAACTTATTCGCAGCTTGAGCCGTAATAGAGACCACAGGTTCGGCTTCAATCCATTTTGTGAATGTATCTATTACAACAAATAGGAATTTAAATCTATTAGTTGCTCTCGATGAAGGACCTACTATATCAATTCCCCATGTCGAAAATGGCCATGACAAAGGTATAACTTGTAGTTGATTAGCAGGTAAATGTACTTATCGAGCATGAAATTAACATTGCTCGCAAGTTTTCACAAGATGCTTGGCATCTTGCAAAGCAGTGGGCCAATAAAAAAACCTTGTCGAAAAGCTTTACCGACTAGTGTTTTGTATGGAGCATGCGCTCCACACAAGCCCTCATGTATCTCATTAAGCAATATTTTTCCTTGTTCTTAGGTTATACATCGCATGAGAATACCATGTGTGCCCTTTCTATATAGAGTATTGTTGAGTATGTTGTACATTCGCGCCTTTCGAATTAATCTATCCTTTCATAAATATCCTCATGCAGTGTCCTATTTTCTAGATAGGCTTTAATTGTTTATCCTAATCTGAATTCTGCTCAAGGACTCCGACCTATGTACTGGTCGGGGATTTTTCTATGGATAAATCTATAGAAGGCTTAGACAGATATTCAAGAAACACACCTGTTGAAACAGGTGATCTTGAGGAACCTAGTTTTGATAACTGGTCCACTAGGATATTATGTTTTCATGGTATATATTGGACTTCGAAATGACTAAAGTATTTTTCCAACTTACTCACTTCATCTAGGTAGTGAGCCATAACCTTATCGGTCGTCCTGTATTCCTTGCTAACCTGTTTTACGACTAATTGTGAATCGCCCACCGCAAGAAGTTGACGGACTCCAATGGATTTTGCTGCTCGGAGCCTGGCTAGAAGACTTTCGTACTCTGCTATATTATTAGTAGCAGGGAAGTGTATTTGGATTATACATTGTAACTGGTCGCCTTGATACGTAACTAATATTATACCAGCCTCTGATCCTTCTATTTCTCGAGAACCATCAAAGTATAATTTCTAATGGTCAGTATCAGTTGTATCCTCTTTTATAGATGTTTCACTGTTTATCCATTCAGCGATAAAATCTGCCAAAATTTGGGATTTGATTGCTGTTTGGGATATGAAATGAATATCAAATGATCCCAGTTCAACTGCCCACTTAGCAATCCAACCTGTTGCGTCTTGGTTATATAAGATATTTCTCAAGGCAAAAGATAATGGTACTATAATCCGGTGAGATTGGAAGTAATGTCTCAATTTCCTAGAAGGCGTAAAACAATTTTTGAACTTGAGGGTATCACTCCTTAGGTCCGTGCAAAACTTCACTTACGTAATAAACAGGTTTCTGAATCTGATCTCATTCAACAATCAGTACAACGCTGACCACATTATTTGAAGCTGCTAAGTACACCAACAAAGGTTCTTTAGGGTTGGGTGAGACTAGAGTGGGTGGACTTTGCAAGTAGATTTTTATATCATTAAAGGCTTTATTCGCTTCATTCGACTAGTAGAATTTGTCGTGTTTTCGAATTACCTTAAAGAAAGGCAAGCCACACTCTTCTGATCTTGAGATAAAATGATTGAGAGCAGCCATCTGACCAGTTAAACCTTGAACCTCCTTTACTGTAGAAGGTGGTCTTAAGGATTCAATGGCCTAAATCTTCTCAGAATTTACTTCAATACCTCGCAAACAGACAAGAAAACCAAGCAACTTTTCAGAAGAAACACCAAAGACACACTTTTCTGGATTGAGCTTAATTTTATGTTTATTTAAATTATTGAAGGTTTCAGCCAAATCTGACAAATAATTAGAGCTATTCTTGCTCTTTACAACAAGATCATCAACATAAACTTCAATGTTATGCCCTATTTGACTATAGAAAGTCTTCTGCATAAGGCGTTGGTACGTGGCTCCAGCATTTTTCAGCCCGAATGGCATCTTCCTGTAGCAGTAGACACCGAATGGGGTTATGAAGGAAGGGTTATGAAGGAAGTTTTCTCTTCATCTTCACTTGCCATGCTTATTTGATGATAACCTGAGTATGCATCCAAGAAACTCATCAATTCATAGCCCATGTTGAATCCACCAGTTGGTCAATCTGAGGCAAAAGAAAATTATCTTTTGGATAACTTTTATTTAAACTGGTAAAATCAATGCACATGCGCTACTTACCATTTGCTTTCTTGACTATAACCGAATTCGCAAGCCAATCAGGATGATCGACTTTGTGAATGAAGCCAACCTTAAGGAGTTTGTTCAACTCTTGTCGAATGGCTTTTGCCGATCAAGAGCGAATCGCCGTAGTTTCTGTTTCACTGGTCATATGTCAAATCGTATGGCTAACCTGTGCTCTATTACTTCCCTTGGGACCCAGGCATGTTGGATGGTTTCCACGCAAACACATCTGCGTTAACCCGGAGAAAAGCAATGAGCGCGTCTTCCTATTTGGCATCAATTGATGACCCTATCCGAACAGTATTTGACTGGTCGATAGGATCAATGGGATCTTCCCTTATTTGCTCATTGGGCTGAGGAGTTATCTTCAGCTTCTCCGTCTTGTTAGATTTACAAGACTTTTCTGCATTATTAATATAACCTAGCATGGCGGACTCCTCCTGTTTGAATCGGAGGTAATAGATCAACAATTTCAAGTGACATGCGATCACAAGTAAGCGTAGTAATTTGGTTACCTTGCACATTAATCACACATTTTAGACCAGGTATCTTTAAACTCTGGTAGGCGTGGTGAGTGGCTACCATAAACTTTGTTAGTAAAGGTCTACCCAAAAAGGCATTATATGCTGATTCAAAATTCGCAATTTCAAATGAAATCAACTCTGTTATGAAATTATCAGCACTTCCAAAGATGACAGATAATACTATCTATCCCACTGGAGTTATTGACAAACCAGGTACAATCCCAAAAAACGGGCTTGTAACAGGTCTTATCTTAGAACGAGGGATTTGCATCTCATCCAAGGTATGAATAAAAAGTAAATCCAAAGAACTTCCTCCATCAATTAAAACACTTCAAACTTTGCAATTACTAATGGTATGAGAAACTACTAATGGAAGTTTTCTAGGGACTGACATACCTTTTGGGCAATCCTGTTTATTGAAGGTGAGGTCGACATCCGACCACTTGGGATATTTCGGCTTTCCAGTCCGGTTGTCGGTGCTGTTGACCTCCCTCCATGTAGTTTTGAACTGCCTTTTTGAAGCGTATGCGGATGAGCCTCCGAATATAACATTGACGTGATTGTCAACCTTCTGATAGCCCATTTCTTCATCGCCATCCGCATCTTTATTGCTTTATCCTTCTTGTAAGGTAGGCATAGGACTCTTACCAAAGTAGAAATCCTCCATGCGCTTTTGCTACGTACGGCAATTCTGCAAGTCATGTCCTGATGCTCTGTGCAATGGACACCAGCCACCATTGCCACTGGTCGTACTAGGCTTTTTAGAGCTAGACTGGTCGTCTTGATGACCAGCTGATTTCTTCCAAGGTGTCTTCCCCTTGTAGTACGCAGGTCGTTCTGAGATGCCTGCAACTTCTCGCTGGGCATTCTTTTTGTTCTTTTTCTTATTCATCCCCTTGTGATCTTCAGATTTGGAAATCTTTTTAAACTTCTGGTCTTCTGGCCCTAGGAAGCCAGGTTGTGGTGGAGCATGGCCCTTGTCAACCATGTGGTTCCACTCAATTACCTCATGAGCATCTGAATATCGATCTGTCATATCGAATAGTTCTGGTATGGTAGATGGCCGATGAATATCAAGATATTCAATGAATTGTTTATAACGGACAACCTGCTTAAATGCACGAATTACAGAACTGTTAGATATATTGGGAATGGTATTGCACACTTCTACAAACCTTTTAATGAACTATTGCAAATTTTCGCCAGAAGTTTGGCGAAGATGATGTAAATCATCTTCTTTACCAAGCTTGACATAGCAACTTTTGAAATTGCTTAAAATTGCATGGCACAAATTTTTCCAACTGAAAATAGAACCTTTTGGCTGATTAAACAGCCAAGTTTGTGCTGATCCCTTTAAGGCAGTAGGGAGGTAATTGGCCATTACCTTTTCATCACCAGCAGTCTGGATGGCGGTGGTATAGACTTGAAAGAATTCTGACGTATTTTAAGTTCCATCAAAACTCTTCAGAGATCCTGGCTTGAATTTTTCAGGCCAGGTTACATTTTTGAGCCTAAGAGAAAAAGCTTTACATCCTGTATACAGACCAAAGCGTAATCGTACGTTAGGAATTTGGTCCATATTTTCAGGAGAACGAGGTCGTCACCGGCCACGATTAGGGACTTTACCTGGGGTAAGGCGTTCAAAAACGCTTCTCCGTAGTGGATCTCCTCTTCGCTGGTGGCTAACGCCTTGCTGGCACCGACCAGACGAAGATCCCTCCACGTGGGATTCGATCTGAGACCTTGTAGATAGAGACCTTACTTGTACTTCATTTTCGGCTTCTTGCAAGTCAGCAGAAAGGGATCTTATGACTATTGCATTAAGCACATATTCTCCTTTCATTGGATGATTAAGAATTACATTTGATAAAATGCGAATTTTCTCAATGGGAGATGTTTCCTGCGAGCCACTTTGAGCAAAGTTAAAGTCTCATACCACAGCCTAAGGAGGTGGTGGTGTAATTAGAGTGTCGTGACGAGGCTGTCTTCTAGAAACTTAGGATCTTCGCGAGGTGCTTGGTTGACCCTTGTAATACAAGCGTTTGGCCTCATCAACGGACTTTTGTTTCTCTGTCATACATTGCTCATATTCACTTTGAGCGACTTTTTGGGCATTTTCTTGAGCTTCACGTTCCGCTTGCTGCCAGTCTGTCTCACTGGTAACCGCATAAGCATGGAAAGCCGAGTAAACAGAAGACGTTAATCCTTTATCTTCATTTGACGATGGGGTATAATTCAGACCTTGAAGACAATCTTCCGAGGCTTAATTTTTCAGAAGGTTATTACTACCTTTTGATACATTTTCAATATCAATCTCCATAGAACATGCCTCATGGGTATCTTCCTCTGAATTTGCTAGAGGAGTGATGAGAGATTTACCTTTTGGCGCGTAGGATGATTGTTCCTCTGCTTCAACCTCTGTCTCAATTTTTGCTAATTCCGCCTCAGAAACATATTCAGAGTAGAAATCACATTTACATTGTTCTTCTGTTGGCTCATCATCTGCGGTGAGACAAGTATAATCGGCGAGATCAAACCAGTTTTCTTCATCCATCGTAGAGAATTTCTTGGTTTTGATATCTGGGGCCCTCATTCTAGCGCCAACTGTCGACGTCCAAGACCTTGGGTCCTTTAATCGAACTTACGGAAATGTAAATTGTGGGCTCCTAGAGATCAAAACGGAGACAATGGAGATTGCTTTTTTTATTAACCAAGCGGTTTTGACAGAGTATACGATTTACAATTTGATCAAAATGATTGTAGGGTGCTAATCACATATTACAAGTTCAATTGCTAAATGTTCGATGGATCCGGCTTTTTTTGTAGCGTGGATCGGCCCCTTATTTATCCTGGATGAAGAGACAACAGTTGTTCTCTAAAAGGGGCGTCGTATAACCGGGAGATATTTTTATGCCAAACGGTGTCTTCTAGCCGAAGAGTGCCTTTTCCAAAGATAACTTCCCGGTGGTTCGGTATACCTGTTAGATAACTGTTCGCACGGAGACATGTGCGAGGATAACCGCTTATCCCCAACTAGCTCACTGATCGGGGTAGCCATTTTACTGGTCACTCACGATAAATGTAAAGCAAGATGTTGACTATCTTTGACTGAACTGGTTAGAAGTCTAACCATTCGGATAGACTTTGTTTAATGTTACGGGCTTTATATTTCATAGAACCATTAGTATTATAAAGTCACAAATAATTTTGAGAATTCAATTAAAAGATAGGCGTTTAATTCTGTCAGGAACACCACGAGAACAACTCATGATTGGATTTCGATCTCCTATCTGAGTGATGGGAATTTGCACGAATAGAGAAAATAAGAAATGGACCATAAAAGTACGAGACAGTAAGACAAGTAGACAAGGAATTAAAAACATGAATTGACCAGGAAACATAGCATGCGCGAGCAGGCCACGGCTGTGCATACAGCCATACACTCACCCACATGGCAACCACGTCTAGATCGAGCACGTCTCGGAATCGTTAGCTTTTTATAGCTTTCTATTTTTGTTTTCAAATCGAACTCATATAAACTGAATGGTAAAAATAGTTTTTTTCTGACTGTAACAACATCGGTTGGTGATATATATCACTTATCGCACCCGTATACAACGATAGAAGAACTAGATCTTCTACCGTGGTAGAACCAGTCACACTCGGCAGGTCTTACTACCCTGCATGTGCTACTGTGCTGTCGAGCCACCCAACTACGACACCATAGCAACTCCCGTTGCCAAGCGGCTTTCGGCCTACTACCGCGTCTGTGATCTTGGCACCTAGCTGGCCGCCCCTCTTTGCCCTACCGCGTATACGTACACGTCACTTGTAAACGCTTCCGCGGTCAGAGAGTTTTTTTTTTTTGCAATTGTTTTCATATAGAGACCAGATTAAGAAAAGACGAGGGTCTAAGAAAAAGTATGGCTCCGCACGTCTCGTCGACTATCATGTTGAGCTCTTGGGTACGTTGACTTTTCTATGTAAATGGAGAGCTCCCACAGGCACTACTTACGCAGTAGCTAGGAAGTATTAGAGCGACGACAAACTAAGTGCTGACTAATCGCTTTCAAATTACTACTGCCAATCATATTCTAGCTCCAAATTAGCTAAGCGACTGATTGCTGTAGAGATCCGTAAACACGACTCATGAAGAGCCCTCAGATGATTCCTTCCCTCCGCAGTCTCCTCGCCGGAGCTCGCAGGAGCCGCCACGCCATTCCCATGCCCACGCCCATTCCCGCTCTTGTTGCCCTCCTCCTCTTCGCTGCCGCCACGTTCTCGATCTTTTTCCTCGGCACCTTTCGATCGTCAACCATCTCCTCCGCTGATGCCAACGGCGAGGCCGCCTGCGACTCCACGCGCGGCGAGTGGGTGCGAGACCCCGGCGCGCGGCCGTACACTAACGCGACGTGCGCGTTCATCCAGGACTACCAGAACTGCATGAAGCACGGCAGGCCGAGCCTGGAGTTCCAGCGGTGGAGGTGGCGGCCCGACGGCGGCGCCGGCTGCGACCTCGCGCGCTTCGACGCGGCGCGCTTCTTCCGTCTCGTGCGGGGCAGGTCGATCCTGTTCGTCGGGGACTCCCTGGCTAGCAGCCATGTCACCTCCCTCGTGTGCGTCTTGTCGCAGGTGCAGAGCCCGACGAGGTCGCGCACCGAGGGGTTCGAGCACTGGCGCTTCGCGGCGCACGACTTCGCCGTCGCCTTCTTCTGGACGCCGTTCCAGGTGCGGTGGCGCCTGACGCGCGGCCCGCCGGTGGCGGTCGGCCCGGACCGGCAGGGCGAGGTGTTCGCCGGACCGAGCGACCTCCACCTCGACGAGACGGACGAGCGGTGGATGTCCGCGGCCAAGAACCACGACTACGTGGTCGTGTCCGCGTCTCACTGGTTCGCGCGCCCGGCCGTGTACCATCAGAACGGCCGCGTGGTCGGCTGCCACGACTGCGCCACGGACAACGTCACCGCGCTTAAGCCTCAGTACGCGCAGCGGGCGGCGTTCCGCACGGTGCTCCGGGCGCTCTCGGGGCTGCGCGGTTTCAAGGGGACGGCGATACTGCGCACGCTGGCGCCGACGCACTACGAGAACGGCGGGTGGTTCGACGGCGGGGAGTGCACCAGCACGCGGCCGCTCGACCATGACGAGACGGCGGAGATGGCGGAGACGGAAGCCGAGTTCTACAGGGCTCAGGTCGAGGAGTTCAGAGCGGCGGCGGCGGCGGCGAGGAGGAACGGCGTGCGGCTCAGGCTGATGGACGTGACCCGGCTCATGCTGCTCCGTCCGGACGGGCACCCCGACCGGTACGGTCATGACACCGGCGAGCACGACGGCTTCGACATCGACTGCCTGCACTGGTGCTTGCCGGGACCGATCGATGTATGGAACGAGCTGCTGCTTCAGATCCTGGCCGGTTAGACTCATTCAGACATTCAGCGGTCCTCTGTTCTTGCATAGTTGCATGTGAGTCTGTGACTATCTCAGTAACCAACAGAGTAATGCTGATGAAATTTTTTGCTTGGATATGAAACTATATTTGCATTGTTGACTTCACATTATAAGAACATCGATTGAATAACTACGTACTTGAATTTGTCCGGGAGTTCTCTATTGTACTTGGCGTGTGATAAAAGAGCATAGATCGGTTCTGTGATGAACCATAGTTGTCTTGGTATAAAACACATGACAAAAAAATATACCATCAAAAGAGCGGGATACAAATATTTAAAGTGAAAAAACCGCAAATGTACATATGTGAAATATAACTGTATAAGAAGAGATTACAAGCACGAGAAACTTAAGCGCAACTAAACCGTACAACTATAGGGTGCATATATAGACTAGGGATCAGAGTGTCGAATACAGAAGGAAACCCAATCAGAGTTAGATACGCTGCCCGTTGTCACGTCTGACACGACTCACCGCATGCAACGTTCGGCGCCACGTTTGGTGCAGTGTTTGACACGGACACAATGACAAGTTCGGATCACACTTTAACAATTTTCATCTTGAGAAAAATTCGCACTGTAGTCAAAATATCAAAATCTCCTAAAATAAGTCTTCGTCAAAAGACTTTGTGTCTTGAAAGTTCATCGGACTAATCTTAACAACAAAAAAGACCGGAACAGTATAATCCAAAACCTTCTCACAAGGTAAATTTGAGCAAATCAAAAGTAGGTTCAAACACACAGTTATCAACAACAGGTGAACAAATTTGAGTCTTCAATTATTTATAATCCTAGTAAAATTTGAGTCAATGCAACTAACCACCTGAAACAAATGCTCAATTATGAAACAGAATAAGCCAAACCATCACATATGGTGTTGGATAGATAACAAAGAATTCATCTTGTGTAACCTGATATGCTCCACCTGAAACACAAAACTCTGATACCACTTATTATAAAATTTATGGCAAAATTAGATAATCAAAAGAGTGAAAGACGAAGATGCAATGTGAAAAACCATTGCGGAAAAAACAACATCACACGAAGTCCGAAATATCGATGTATAAGGAGAGATTAGAACATTTTACTGAAATTGTCATCAATTACAACAAGTGCAAATGGCCATTTACATCGATAAAATCGTAATTAACTACAAATATTAACTAAGGTCCTGTTTGGTAGAGCTTCAGATTCTAGTTCCACGTCAGATCTAAATCTTGTAGGCTAAAATAAATAGAATTAAGTTTATATTTTTAGTCTAAAATTAAATAATATTACCTACCTAAGCACTCTTAATATACCCACAGATCCAGCTTCACGGATCTGTGGAACTACAAATACCCAGCTTCACCAGATCCATGAATCTGGTGGAGCTGGAGCCGTATCAAATAGGACCTAAGTGCTGTAGCTCCACCCAAATCCAACTTCACATCAAATCTTGACATGGTTTTATAGTTCAGGATTAAGTAAATAGATTATATTGAGTAACATAGATTTTTCCGAACCTTAAACAGCCGCCTTGTGGCCCGATTGAGAAGCATGCAACGGTACACTAATTTTTTAGGTGTTTATATGTATTACTATTTAAAAATTATATAAATATTAAAATATAAATAAAAATAGATGAGGATTAATTACTCTTTAACTTACTTTAAGATTTATATAACTTATATTAAAAAAATGATACATAAAAGCACTGCTTGTTCTTTTTCCATGGCGAGAAATGTACCCTAGAATGAAGGCCAAGATTTTTAAAGGCCGGCTGGCCTCTTACTCACACAAATTTGATATCACTCATTTGAATTATAAATAATTATCATTTTGAATATAATTACAGTCAAACTTTTGAAATTTTAACTATTAGTATTTTTTAAAATATTTAAATTAGATAAATGAAAATTATATGTATAGATTTGTCTCGAAAAGTACTTTCATAATATTATAATTTTATTAGATTTTATAAATATATTATAATAAAAATTAGTGATCAAACGTGTATTCTAAAAACTATTTCTATATCAAAACAACAACTCACCAGAAAGAGTAACTCGTCAACTCGGATTTAAAATAATTATTTAAATAATAAATAAAATGATTTCGAACCTGAGAATCCCCAGAGTCCCAATCACCTGATCACCTCTGTTGTTCAACGCCTTCCCTCTCGCCGGCGGCAATAGCGACTCCCAACTCCAGCAGCATCCCCATGAAGGCCAGCGATCCTCCCCTCCTCCCACGCCACCCACGACCCGACTCTTGTCACCCACGAGTGCAGTTTGTGGATTTTGCGGCGAATCTTGCCGCCGCCCGGATCCTTGCGAGCAGCTCCAAGAAACGTTTGCTGCCATTTTCCGCCGGTTCTTCCGTGCCTTGCCTGTTTGGCGCTGCATGATTTATCTAGGGCGTGCAGATTTTGCCAGCTTTTAAGCAGTTTCCGCTTCCTAGCCGCCTCTAGAGGAAATGCGGTAGTTTCCGTTTGGGAGATAGGTGGCTTTGACGGGTGAAATGCCCCGCTACATGGCATTTTGGGACATTTACTAGAATTATAATCTGTAGAGGTCAGTCGCCTGTTGTTCTAGGATTATTACATGTGAATTGTGATGCGTATGCTGTACTTGCAGTTGGTTTCTTGGCCTGAGTATTGTGGTCAGGTTTTCCGAGTTTGTTCATTCCATGCCTTTCCCTTGTTTACTGCAGGCTGAACAGGATTCGGATGGCTCGGCGCAAAGCACTGCTGACATGACCGCTTTCGTGAGTATTAGATCTTTCTTTGAGTTTATTATTTATTTGGATTATATAAATTGTAGATTTGAACTGTCTGTTTTGTTGGTGCACTTCTTGTTAATCTTTTCTTTTTGCCCATTGTTTGCAGGTGCAAAATCTTCTGATGCAGATGGTGGGTATTTTACTTTTGTTGTGGCGCATTATGTGCATATTGTCCACTTAATTTTCTTTTACCGAATTTGAACGCCTTACAGCAAACCAGGTTCCAAGCTTTGTCGGACAACATCATTTCCAAGAATATCCTTCCAAATTAGTTCTATTGTGCACTTTTTAGTTCTTTTAACATTCAGCTTTTTCTGTCATAGAGAATATTAACATCATTACTATTTTAGTTTTGAGAATGTAAAAAATGCTAACAAGTATGCATTCATGTTCTACTAGATCACCGATGTGTCCATCAATCACAGGATAAATGATAGTGCAAGTCCAAATTCCTGATTCCAGTAGTTACTGAAATTATAAAAAAGATTCATTTGGTGACTTAAATTAGGAGGATAATCCGAGTGCAAATCTTCAAAACCCTGAAAGATGCAGTCGTCTTATTGTGGGGTTTGTTAACTTCTTCAAAACCCTGAATAAAACTGTTTTGTTGTTTGCGAACATCTTAGAGTCGGTGTCCGGGACAATTCAATAAATAAGTGGGACTGGGAACTACTAAGGTTTATTTGGTGACCAACTGAATAAAGTCATCTTTGTTACCACCCAGGGTTTCAAAAACCGCTCGAAAACCACAGTTTCCGACCTTACCGTTGCGGTTCGAGATTTAAAACCGGTTGGTAAACCGGTCTAATTAAAAAAAATCAAAAAATGAAAAAAAATTGAAAAAATTTATGCGACGTAAACCGTTCAAAAACCAGCTTTAAGGAATATTCAATTGGTCGGTTGGTTTTCGGTGAAAACCGAACGGTTTTCGATTTTTTTTATTTCGTAACCCTTCTGTTTCTGACGATTTTCGAGCGGTTTTTC
This sequence comes from Otatea glauca, assembly GCA_036346275.1. Classification (NCBI taxonomy): domain Eukaryota; kingdom Viridiplantae; phylum Streptophyta; class Magnoliopsida; order Poales; family Poaceae; genus Otatea; species Otatea glauca. The sequence goes on along the minus strand of CM070716.1, from coordinate 32,665,482 downwards.
TCGATTTTCATATTTCGAATTTCGAGCGGTTTTTTCAAAAACAGTTTTTTGAAGCCTGTTACCACCATTTATCTACCTTTGAAATGTTCTTTCTTCGATTAATTTCTGATATCAGCAACAGGATATTATCTACATATGTCTCCCTACTTTTGTGTATAATCCTTAAACCAGTGCTCACTAGATGAAATGGGTGCAAGAATCGATGAATTGGAGCAGAACATCAATGACCTCAAGGCTGAGATGGACATTGAAGGTATGACCCCAACTAGGACAAACGACGAAGAATCGAAGCTAGCAGACAGCTCTGCATGAGTGAAACAGAAGCATCTTAATGCTATGGCAGCATTGATTCTGTATCGACATCTTCAGCCATTCATCACTAACAAAATGCTTGTTATAAGATTTGGTGCGCTTGTATAGTTGTATGCATCTGAGAAATATGGTAGCTGTGGTGGGACTTTTTTTTCTTGATGTTTGCTGAGTGGTTTGCTGTCAACTTTCATGCGCACAAAAGAGTATACCATCATCTTCCTCTGGATATGCACTTTGTGTCGAGCAGAGCATGATCATAATAGCGGCTACTAGAGATTTGTTTAGATTTATCCGTGCTTAGACTATCTCCTGTTCTTTAAGTGCTAACACGTGTATCAAGGTTATCAAGGTTGCTAGGATGGTGATATGGATTGTGGGATCGTATAATCCACTAAGATGATATATACTGATATATAGATCGGAATTTTATAGAATTGTGATTCTAGAGGTAGGATCGGGTAGGACCGTGCTGAGAATCGAAACTATATCCGTAACACCCGTTCTACTGTTTGAAGGGCTAGAAAAATCCACTATAATGCTTCAAGATTACAAGTACAGAGGGTTGGCTTATATAGCCAAAGAATCCTAGTTGTAGAAGATTTGACACTTAACAAACTATAGATAGAACCAATAGATATGGCAGTTAGAGATATTGAGTTATCTCCAACAAACCTCCTCTTAACTCAAAATCTATAACAATGTTGTTTCCGGGAAACCCTGAAGGTAATTAAGCACGAAGAATACAAGTGCGTTAGAAGTCGAAGTGCGAAAAATCACTAAGGGTATAAAAGACTGGAACAGTCTTGTCCAAATGCTTCTCATGAAGCGAGATTGAGCAAACCACCAGCAGGTCGACAGAAAGACTGGAACAGTCAATCCAAACACACAGCTATAACAAAGCAGACGAAGAATCTGAGTCTTCAATGTTCATAACCCTAGTAAAGTCCAAGTCTGTACAACTGACCTTCTGAAACAAACACTCAATCACCAAACGGCATAAGCCAAGACACCACCTATGGTGCTTGATAGATAGTGAAAAACTCATATCATGAACTTTTGGAATGCCTCATCTGAAACATAAAATTCAGCAAACTGCCTACTGAAAATCAATAACATGGTTGAAACTGCTCCGGTAAAAATGCCAAGATGAAGAAAACTGTTGTGTCATCAATGGAGTATAAATTGCAGTAGACCCCTCATATCGAGCAAAGACAACAAAAAAAATGTTGTAGTATCCACGCAGAAACAACTCCTTACACTCCAAACCTTCATTTCAAACTGACATTGGAGCAAAACCTTCACTAGAAAAATTCCGAAGAGTATAATGCTACCAACAGGGTGTCATCAAATTCTAAATGAATGTTGCCAAAACCTTCATAACGCAACGTATCCAAACGATGAATAAAACACCAAGATAATGGTGATAGAACACCAAATTCCAATAAATGGTGATGAAAAACTAAATGTAGTTGTCTCTTCAACTGACATTTTTTTTTAATTCTCCAAAGTTGACGATGAAACGTCAAAGAAATTGCAGATGGTAAATCCCGCCTAAATGACAATGAAATCCGCCAATAATATAAGGACAAAATAATAGACATAATGATTTTAACTGTGCATAAAATACCGCCAACAATAGACGTGAAAGTCTGAAATTTATGCATGATAGACAATGCAGCAGAACTGCCAAAGACATGAGCCAAAAACACTGAAGCTGAGTTTCTAGAACCGAAACCGAAGCTGCTTTCAACCGGAGGTGTGAGCTCTTTTAGTCGCTTGGTCTGCTTCCCTGGACTAAAAAAATCTCTCGGTTGGTGGCTTCCTTTCACGAGTGTAAGACTCCGCAATCACTTCATGGCCTGAACTTGGAACCGAGGACGAAGGTTTCGGCCACCAGCTCCGCGAATTCCTGCATCCCGAGGACACGATAGTCGAATGCTCAGCCGCATATGAAACCGGAGGACTCGTCCGCAGACGCCAAACTGAAGCAGCACGACAAGGCCGTGGACGTTGATGGCCAGGCCAGATGCCGAGGTCGGTGTGGAAGCGAGAAGATCGCGTGGAGGCAACCGGCTCAGGAGCGTGCGGAGGCGATTCGGCTGAGAGGAGCGGCGACGCCCGGAGCGGATGGTGTAGAGGTGGCCATCGGGGCAGGCGGCTGAGGATGTCGGCAGTCGGGCCGATGCGAGCCGACGCAGGCAGCGCAGATGCCGAAGAAGGCAGAGGCCGAGGCACGCGGGGAAGACGACGTGGTGGCCGGAGCGCGCGGAGGATTTGTAGGCCGGAGGCGGTGGTGGTGCGGCCGAAGCTTGGTAAGCGGGCAACTCTTGTGGCGCACAGCAAGGCGGAGAATGCGGCGCCGAAGTAGATGCTGGTGGAGATGGCGGGGCCGGCAGCCGGCGCGGAAGATGGAGGGTCGCGGGCCGGCTGGAGGGAAGCCGGCGCAGAGCCTGGCGCTGAGTTGGTCAGCCGGAAGCCGCAGATAACCAACCGGGAGGAGCGCGCGGAGACCGAAGCGCGTGTGGAAGACCGGCGTGGAAGACGGCGCACAAAGAACGACGCCGCGGCGTGACGGAGGCCGGAGTGACAATAGATCAGAAATTCAACCGTGCTATGTGCCGCGTGGGTGCCGCCCGGGAGTCTCCTCCTCGAGCAGCGGCGGCTGTAGATTGGAAACCCCAGGTGCGTCGAGGACAGCAACAATGAACGGCGCGACAGTAGATTGATTTGATAACGTCGATGATCGAAAAACCCTAGCTCTGATACCACTTGTTAGGCTTAGCAGCACGCCAAAATAACTAGAGATAGATTTAACATGAAAAAACCTTTGCGTGAAAAATCCACGGGAAACAATCCACTATAATGCTTCAAGATTACAAGTACAGGAGGTTGGCTTATATAGCCAAAGAATCATAGTTGTAGAAGATTTGACTCCTAACAAACTATGGATAGAACCAATAGATATGATAGTTAGAGATATTAAGTTATCTCCAACAAAAAGAAATAAGAAGAAAGAAGTAAGGGAAAAAATAGAGTCGGGAGAGGAGATCAGGTCGTAGGCTGCTGCCGAGATGCCCTGCAGCTGCATGCTGCTGAGCTGCTGCCGACTGCTGCTGGTGCCCTGCCGCTGCATGCTAGTTGCTGCGCGGCTGCTTGCTGTGTCGCTTGCTGCGTACTGCTGCTGCTATTACAGCCAGCGGCAAGGAAGGACCAAAGCAGCAGAGAAGAAAAGAAAGGAGCCAGGCAGGAAGGACAAGAGAAGAAGAAGAAGAAGAAGAAGAAGAAGAAGAAGAAGAAGAAGAAGAAGAAGAAGAAGAAGAAGAAGAAGAAGAGGTAAGCCCTACTTTTCTGCTAGTTTGTCAATTAGATAGGATTTATGATGATTAATAGTGGGAAGGATGTGAGAAACGTGGTTAATCGTAACCGAAACACTAAACTATTAGATTGAATTCGCGGATAGCAGTTGTAGTGTATTTTGACATGTCACGTGAGAAACGTGGTTAATCGTAACCGAAACCTGATGTCGATTCATTCTACGAGTATGTACTGCTATGGCACGCTATTGAGGTTGGGTAATGGTTGTTCAGGAGGTGGTGTGGCTTCGGGGTTAGTGTCGACCACATATCGTCCCACTTCTCGTAGCTGAAAGGCAAGTGCATGGTAGCACTTTGATGCTTTATGCTTATGCCATGCTTACCATGGTGTTCGTATAATTAATCATGTTAATGGTGATGTTTGAATGATGATGGTTACATGATGATTGCTAGATAATGGTTAATAGTGCAAGATTAGGGGTGAAAACAAATCGGATATTTCCCGTCCAATCCAAAACCGGATCCTGTCGAGACCAGATTCAGGAAGAGATTCGACTATCTGGCCGGATTCTAGATAGGGTCCGTATACTTTAATCTGGATTCAAGATCAAATTCGGAGTGGTCAATATCCGGCAAATGTGGAATGGGATCCGGATATCATATTTTTTTCAATTTGGATATCCAGCAAGGTCCAGCCATTTATTACATATTTTCCTTGGTAGCCAATTTATCTTGACAATTAGTTGGTTGTATTGATCCTCAAAGAGCATATTCTTTCTATGGTGTCTACTGTGTTTGTGTTGGCACCGAAAAATAAGATGAAGGATTGATCGGCTTCAGACACACCGAACACCGGGTTTAATTAGGTTTGAGGCGTGCCAGCCGATTTGATCTTACAATCAGCAAAAAGTCTCAATAGTTGCTCTAGCCAACTTGATCGACTTAAATCAGGATTGATAGAAAAAAATCAGTGTCACAACCGATTAGATGATACGATCAACGAGATAGGTCTAAACAGCTATTATAGCCGATTAGACGATAGATAATTGATTTGACCCGGCTCATGCTGCTCCGTCCGGACGGGCACCCCGACCGGTACGGTCATGACACCGGCGAGCACGACGGCTTCGACATCGACTGCCTGCACTGGTTCTTGCCGGAACCGATCGATGTATGGAACGAGCTCCTGCTTCAGATCCTGGCCGGTTAGACTCATTCAGACATTCAGCGGTCCTCTGTTCTTGCATAGTTGCATGTGAGTCAGTGACTCTCTCAGTAACCAACAGAGTAATGCTGATGAAATTTTTTGCTTGGATATGAAACTATATTTGCATTGTTGACTTTACATTATAAGAACATGGATTGAATAACTACGTACTTGAATTTGTCCGGGAGTTCTCTATTGTACTTGGCGTGTGATAAAAGAGCATAGATCGGTTCTGTGATGAACCATACTTGTCTTGCTATAAAACACATGACAAAAAAATATACCATCAAAAGAGCGGGATACAAATATTTAAAGTGAGAAAACTGCAAATGTACTTTAATCTGAATTCAAGATCAGATTCGGAGTGGTCAATATCCGGCAAATGTGGAATGAGATCCGGATATCATATTTTTTTCAATTTGGATATCCAGCAAGGTCCAGCTATTTATTACATATTTTCCTTGGTAGCCAATTTATCTTTACAATTAGTTGGTTATATCGATCCTCAAGGAGCATATTCTTTCTATGGTGTCTACTGTGTTTGTGTTGGCACCGAATAATAAGATGAAGGATTGATCGGCTTCAAACACACCGAACATCAGGTTTAATTAGGTTTGAGGTGTGCCAGCCGATTTGGTCTTGCAATCGGCAAGAAGGTCTCAATAGTTGTTCTAGCCAACTTGATCGGCTTAAATCAGGATTGATAGAAAAAAAATCAGTGTCACAATCGATTAGATGATGCGATCACGAGATAGTCCTAAACAGCTATTATAGCCTATTAGACGATAGATAATTGATTTGATAATCTAAATGACTATTTACGACCAATTAGATAATCGATAAAGGTAGATTTTTCCTCAAAAAGGCGATGCGCAACAAGATCGGTAAAAACAAACTTGGGATAACTGGCATAAATCGAAGATGATCAAAATTGGCGATGCGCAAATTTATTGATCAAGAATGAATTACAAGTCTAAAAACCACTCCTAGTCGACAAAAAATAAATAAAAGTAGTTGTAAGTTGATTGATTGTTGGTTTTTTATTTTTGGCTTGCCTTATGCCCCCTTTTATAGCATGTAGGGCGATCGTGTCTTTCTCCGATTCCTCATAATCCATAAATCGTATCGGCCTCTGTCTCTTGAAGATAAAATTCTTTATTTGAACCGATATCAGATAAAAACCCAATTTTATCCTTGGCTTTCCAAATCAGTTATATCTTGCCAAATTCTGGTGCTAACATATGCCACCCATTTTGGCATATGTGAATCTTCCAAAAAAATCTTCTTTGTCGACTTAACCATGAATTATCGCACCACTCTCGCCGCTCTTCTCGATAACCCCTCCATTTATCACACCGCAACAGCCTCGAGACACGCAATTTTCACCAAAACTGCTCTTGAAAGTTTGAAGAAATTACCCTTTTTTGCCATGCCCTTTCACTTAGAACTTTTTCACCATCGACTTCAAACCCGTCCTTGGACTTCAAGCTTCAACACTTCAACTTCCATCATCTTGACAGACTTTCCCAATCGGCTCAGCGAACATGCACCCTCAACAAGTACTCATTCCCGTACCCAATAGTGATGGTCAATATTATTTTGGCCTAGTAGGAAATCTCGATCCGTCGGCCGTTATAGAGCAAGATATCCCTCGACTTCCATTACACGCTCCTAGGTATAATATCAATGGATGGTGTAAAAGTTTTAGGGTTTGACCGACGGCATTGAAAGGTTGGCAGGACTAGTTCCATCAGATAGCAACGCAAAAAATGCCTGTGTGGGAGCAGATGGGAATATCAGAGTGCCTCCCCTTATCTTTACCCAATTTTGAAGCCAATAAACCCTTAGTGGCCACGGTATGCTAATTTTGGTCGGACACTTTTAATGCTTTTATATTCAGGATGGGTCCAATTAGCCCAACCTTATTGGATGTAGCCTAGCTTTGCTATTTGAGGCCAGATGGAGATCAGGTGTCAGCTTATAGTGCTAAACCTCAACACAAACTAGTCTCTACTAAAGGGGAGGGTTGGAGCAAGTATATTACTGATAACAAAGGAATCGGCCAATGTCCGACAAGGAACATGTGGCGTTCCACAATATGTGGCTTGACCGGTTCTTGTTTTGTGGTGCTTCCCTTGGACCTACTCAAGTATATCAAGTCATAGTTGAATAGTTGGTACAAGGACATCGGCTTGCTTTAGGAAAAATATTCCTTGGGGTAGTTTTTCAGATGATGCATGTGATACACAATGGACTTTTCAGGGGGATGGGATCATACACAGTCGGCAATGTGGGTGGCCCGTTGTGGTTTATTCAGGTCTAGCTTTATTGTATGTTTAGCCGATCATTCAAATTGACTAGCTAAAATGGCTCCTCTCCCCCTATGAAGAAACCCCAGAAGGCTACGATACAGAATATAGAAATAGCCGATCGTTTGGTGAAAATTTTATCCTTTGTTCTTCTGGCAAAGTCAAAATTACTCCTGTTGGAGCAGGGAAGAACCTGGCCTTTTTCTTTCAGCTTGATCAAGAAGACTTCTGCAATAGTGACTTTTTCAACTATAGAGAAGCCGACAATTATCCATGTCCATCCTTTCTCCATCTCACAGCCGATAGCAATGATATGCTCAAAGAAACACTTGATTTGTACAAGATTTTTCTATCTCCAAAGCTTACATGCAAAGAGTTGAACTTACCAGGCATCTTACGAGATTTATCATCCATCAGAATATTCAAGGCAGTTGGGTTTTGGACAAGTCCCTCCAAGCTTCTAGTTATTTGATCGACTTCGGCCAAGGGACCGTGTATGCCACGCATCAGGAGTTGCCATTGCTTTGCATATAGCTGATGATCTCCAAATTCAATATTTGCTCCAGTTCATCTTTCATACTTGGAGAACAGGGGGTTTCACCACTTGGTGGTCGGCCATCTCTATGGCCTTGTATCCAGTGGAGCGTACTATATCGGCAGTTGTTTTTTATTTTTTTAGATTTATCCGCAGAGCCGACGACGATAATAACTGACTCCGTTAGTAGAGATTCGAGTTCTAGCAGTGATGCTAGTTCATCTAGATATAATAACTCAACTTTTGTTGATGTGACTGACGATGTGTCGGCTAAGGTAGTCATTTCTTGTTCATAATTTGTGAATGTCTTTGAACTCTGCTAATCGGCTTCATCCTATTTTTGGCAGGCCAAGCAGGCTGGCAAAAAGATCGCGGGTGGTCCATTGAGATCCAGCACATCAATAAGCGGCCCTGCCCAGATGTCAGAGTTAGCATGCTGGCTATCCGTCGACCTCCCTAGGTATTCAATCTCCTTCCTTCTCGAACTTGGATAAAAAGTAACCAAGTAAGCATATGTCGGCTATATTTCATATTTTCTACTGCCTTTTGTAAACTAATAATTCTAGCTAACTTCTTAACAAAAAAGAAGTGCGCCCGACCATATAAGAAGGCAGTCGTGTCCACAGACCTCCCACCTCAAGAGGGGTCAGCCGATCATTCACCAAAGGGATCGGCTTCCGATCAAGTAAATACATATCTTAGCCAATTTTAATTCTCTTTTCTTCGGCAATTTTCTAATAGTCTTTATGCAGCCTTCACTGCCGTCGCCTAATGTGGAGTTTACTTTACCGCCTCAGCTGACGCAACCAACACTGCCATCCCTGGTCACTGCTGCCAATTCTCCTACTTCCCAGCCTACTGACAAGCCGACTCAATCCCTTACTAATATGTTGGGTTTTGACTTGTCGGATTTGGAAGACGAGGGAAATTTTGCTATAGAGTTTTTTCCTGACGAAATCCAAAAAAATCATGTCTATCTCCAAGGACACATCATCCAAGGTGGCATCGGTTCTAGGCATGAAAGAGAAGCTGGATCATTTCTTCACTTGATCCACACTCCATCGGCTTCACTACTGGAAAACGCCCAACCGCTTAGGGATGCCATGGCTATAGTGCAAGCCGATCTGCCTGAGGAAGCCATGGCCGCACTACTAAATGTGTGTCACATTGATGAAAGAAAGAAGCAGTGCATGTAGCCAAGGCTAGGCTTGAGCGTCAGGCAGCCTAGCGCGAGGACTAGAAGGTCTTGGATAAAATGATAGCCGATAATAAAATGCAAAAGGCCAAGTTTGACGAAGAGATGAAGTCTTTCAAGGCCAATAAGGAGGTGGCATTGAAACTAGAGACAACTAAGAAATTTCTTGAGGAGGAAATGGCCAAAATCAATGTTCAATTAGCTGATGCCCATGAAATCTTGACCAACACTTCATCAGCTCCGAAAGATCAAAAAGTCTCTCTTGCCTTATCGGTAGCATCAGTGAAGAAACAATCAACCAAAGTTACTCCCGTGCCCTACAATGTAAAAGAGGATAAAAAAATCCTTGATGACGTGGAACAAACCTTGGCCAAGGCTGCAGCTACGCTAGTGGGCCTTTGGGCTAATCTTAATTAAATTTGCTTGTAATCGGCTTGGGCTTGCTCATGAACAACTTTGATGAATGTCTATAATTGACTTTTGAAACAATGTTTTATGCATGTTTGTTCTGTCATGTAAGGATAATTTAAATCAGCTGTTTAACCGATTTTATGTTTGTTCCGTGTGATGATTCTAATCGACTTTAATTTATTCATCATCACACCTCCTAGCAAAAATTAACTGCCACGAGTTAATTCGGCTTCCAAAAATTGATATCCATCTCTAGCCAATTAGGATACAACCCAAATACTTGGGTGATATTTCTTCAAATATTTGTCATTAATTACCTTAGAAAACACCACACTTTCCAGTGTTTCTAAAATATAGGAATTACCATCAATAAGCCAATGCACTTTATACGATCCTTCTCAGGTTGGAGACCATTTGTCAAATCGGCTATCTCTTAAGCCAATAGGAAATATAGTTTTCCATATTAAATCAGCTTCATGGAATGATTTTGAAAATACCTTTTTATTATAAACCCTTACAACTCATGCTTTGTTTTTCTGTAGCCGATCCAATGTATGTAATCATATTTCTACCAAGTCGTCTAAATTATCGGTCATTACACCCTTATAATCTTGAACCGACAATCCATTTTGTCTTGCTATCCTTATCGAATCAATATTTATTTCCAATGGCAACACAACCTCGTAGCAAGCAATCCAATAAGCCCATAATGACTACGATAATATCGCATGCCCGTTCCTTGGTTTTTCCTTAATTTTCCTTTTAATCAGCTTGATCAATGTTTTATTTGATGATTCGGCCTGACCATTGGCTTGTGCATAGTAAGGCAATGAATTTAACAACTTAATCCCTAAATTTTGAGCAAAATTTTGAAAACCATCAGACATAAATACCGTGCCTTGATCGGTCGTAATCGTCTGAGGTATTTCAAACTGATGGACAATATGTTCCGTAATAAACTCGATTGCCTCAATACTTGTTACCTTTTTTCAAAGGAATGGCTTCAACCCATTTAGAAAAATAATCGGCCACAGCCAAAATATACTTGTGGCCTTTGCTTGAAGTAGGATATATTTGTCCGATTACATCTATTTCCCATCCTCTAAACAGCCAAGGCTTGATAATTCGGTATAAAGCCAATGCTGGAGCTAATTGCAAATTGCCAAGTTTCTGACAAGTCTGGCATCCTTTGTAATATTTGGAACAATGCTCCAACATTGTCGGCCAGAAATATCCAGTACGCCTCAACAACCATTTCATTTTATGAGCCGATTGATGAGTTCTACAAATATTTTCATGTACTTCACCCATCACTACTTTGGCCTCTTCAGTCCCGAGACACATTAACAATAAACTCTCCAAAGTCCAAAAATAGAGTATATCATCTAGCAAGACATATTTTAGAGCTTGTCTCTTAATTTTTCGATCACATGCCTTGATGGGTTAGCCAAATAACTAATTAATTTTGTCCTCTAATCGGCCGCATCGGCACACATGACCTCAGAATACAAGACCGTTTTGTCTATCGACTCATAATTCCTTAAATAGCCAAAGCCCAATGCTTACTGGGCTAAATTGTTGGCATTACTGTTTATCTCACGAGGGGCGTGATGAATCACGAATGAACTGAATGAGCCGATAATCTGAAGGCACTCGTCCAGATACTTGACCAAGATTTCATCATAACAATTATATTCTCCTTTAACTTGTTGGGCTATTGATAAAGAATCACCATAAGCCTCGACAGAGTCGACTCCAATATTGTCAAGCAACTATAGGCCTCTCAACAAAGCTTCATACTCGGCTTGATTATTTTAATATCAGTGATTTATTCTAAATGCCGTTTGGGGATATTAGAACTATGCCAATACCATCACCTTCTTTGTATACCGATTTATCAAAAAATAAATGCCAAGGCACAACAGATACTAGGCCAACACCAGTGTTGGTTTCATGCCCTCTTAAAAATCGGCAATTGCTAGACCTTTGATAGCTCTAGCCGATTCATATGTTAGATCGAACTCAATGAGTGTGTATGCCCATTTTTCAAGTCGACCTCTCAAAATTGGAGCCGATAACATATATTTTATAACATCTATTTTTGCAGACAATTTTACAAGCTGATGCTAATATATATGGAAAAATTTATCATTTTCTCTGTTTTTCCTTTGCCATTGATCATTTGCCCCATGATGTCTCACTGACATGCGGGCCATAGGACCATATGTCAGTGAGACATACGAGGCAAATGATAAATTGCACTCAGAAAAATAGGGCAAATCATCAAATCTCCCAATATATAATGCCTTAACTTGGTGCAAGTAAAATACAACGACAAACAAAGTTTTTCTACAAAAGGGTACTTGGTTTCTGCATTAATTAACTGTCGGCTTAAGTAGAAAATAACTCGCTCTTTACCATCGATTTCTTGCGCCAAGACAATTCCAATGGTTGCCTCTTCAACCGATATATATAGCTTAAATGGTATCCCCTTCTGAGGTGCAGCTAATACTGAAGGCTTTTATAAATATTCCTTTATACTTTCAAAAGCCCTTTGTTGATCTACTCCCCATACGAATTCTTGATCACAATGTGGTAAATGCACTGATTCAGCCAAATAAATTTGAGATAAAAGCGTTGTAAATAATTTATTTTTCCGATCAACATCTGTAAATCCTTCTTGCACTTGGGTGGTTTAGTATCGACTATAGCTTTGACCCTTTCTTGGTTAACTTCAATTCCTCTCTCATGAATCATAAAGCCCAAGAATTAACCAGTCGATACTCTAAAAGTACACTTGTACAAATTCGTCTTCAAACCATGGGCGCTAGTCTTATTGAATATTGTTTCCAAATCGGCTAGATGCCGAAAACCTTCCCTAGACTTTACAACAACATCATCAAAGTAGATTTCCACAATATGGCCAATTAATTCGTGGAAGATTAAATTCATGGCATGTTAATACGTTGCACCAGCATATTTTAAACCAAATGTCATAACAATCCACTCGAATAAACCTAAAGCACCAGGGCACCTAAAGGCTTTCTTCGGGACATCGGCTTCAGTTATGAATATTTGATTGTAACCAACATTACCATCCAGAAAACTAATGATCTTATTTCTAGATGCAGCATCGATAAGCATATCGGCTATAGGCATTGGATACTCATCTTTCGGTGTAGCTTTATTTAAATCTTTGAAATCAACACACACCTGAGTTTACCATTTTTCTTCATAACAGGAATGATGTTAGAAACCCATTCAGCATATCAGCAAGGCCTGATAAATTTAGCTTCTAATAATTGCTCAACCTCTTCTTTTATTTTATCATACATGACTGTATTAAATTGTCTAGGAGACTGTTTAAATAGCCTATAACCAGATTTTATTAGTAGTCGATGCTAAAATAATTGCTGGCTTAAACTAGGCATTTTATGGTATTCCCAAGCAAAACAATTTTTATAATTTCTCAAAAGTTGGACCAACTATTCTTTGTACTCTACTACTAACTCTGAACTAACAAAAGCTGGTTTTTTTCTATCACCATCACCTATGTCAACTTCATCCAACAAATCAGTAGACGTGATACCTTGGCCCAATTTCTCGATTTCTTAAAAATATTGAATGGCCTCATAGCTATCTATTGTTTGCCGATAGCTTTGCATTTTATCTAGTAAAATCTTCACGGGCGATCTGTACTCCATCGGTGCAAAACCTCATTTGTCTAATTAAACATGCTCTGTCTTACATTAATTGAGACAACTCCTATCCTAACGCAAACAAAATCACAATCATCAAGAACCTTGCCCGATATACACTCAGCCCCATCATGTTGCCAATTCACGTCTGAACTGACCATTAGCTATGTGAGCCGATGTGTCAACTTGAACCACCTCTACTTCATCGCCGTTCCATTGAACGAGCATTTGGTGCATGGTCTACGGGATGCAGCAATTGGCATGGATCCAATCTCGCCCCAATAATACGTTGTAATTTCCTTTAGCATCGACCACAAAAAAGGTCATCGGCAATGTCTTGTTGCCAACTGTGAGCTCTGTTACCATCACCCCTTTTGCCTTTGTGGGATCTCCGGCGAAGTTGTTTAAAACCATGTCAGTCTTAATAAGGTCTTCATCGCACTTATCCAGTTCTTTACATATAGTATAAGGCATCAGGTTGATAGTTGATCCTCCATTCACCAGCATCCTCGCTATCAGCTTGCCATTAATATGACCTTTTAAGTACAATGTCTTCAGATGTCGATGATCATCTTGAGGTTTTTCGAAAACTACATCTTGTGCACCCAAGCATAGTTGAGCAAAAGCTTCCTTAGCCGATGCAGTGCTTGTTTTAAACTCAGTGGGTAATGTGAACACCATATTGATGTCCATCGGAGGTGGAGAGTCGCGAATCATAGTAGAACCCAAATCGTCGGATGAGTCAAACTCATCTTTGACTGATTCTTTCCTTCTCCATTCCTTTTTAGCAATTTTCATCGATCGAAGCTCGTTAAAGGTTTCATCCCATTGTTTTTCTTACTCGGCCTCTCTCATCTCTTGGATCCATAGCCATTGAAGCATTCTTCGCTAAGATCAGCTCAACCCTCGAGGACACCATCTCGGCTTTGGCTCGATCAGCTTATGTATTTTACCAGCCAGATCAACACTAGCCGCACAACTAGACCCTTCATTTTGTTGCCTTTGTTCTTGGATCGGCCTTGCAATTCTTTCTTAGACCGATTTTACATTGGTTACTTCAACTTGATGGCCCTGAATCGGTTCAGAAATCCTATGTTTAGTCGATCGTCACTACCGATCAGCTTGGTGTGGGTAATGCTGCATCGGACATGTATATGGTGATGGCAAAGCTGACCCCCTCTCCCAGCAGAATTGCCAAAATGGGCATCGCTGGCGAGCTCTTTCAAGGTTATCAGGCCAATACATATTAGCCGGCCAACATGGAGGGCTAGGTCGTGGCCTTTCATTTCTTTCATACTTGGACAATAACTTGGAGAACTTAGGCTTAGGCCTTTGTATCGGCTTACATGATAGCAATGCTCTTTCAACCCTATACCACTTACCAACTTGTAGGTCTTCCTTTGGCTTGACAGTTCTTGAGCTTTTTTCCCTTCATGATCGGTTTCTATTTGAATAAAGCTGACCATAATCCTTAGAGTTTCATTGCCATCAGAGCTCGCCTGCACATTGACTTGGCGTGCCATTTTTGTAGATGACGACACATGTGCTTGATCCCTAGATTCTAGATCTTGTGTCGGCTCTTTTTTTCAGAGCAGTGGACCATGTTGATTGAAAAAGGATTAGCATCCAGCTGCATCATCGGCTTTTCTGTAAATTTTAGTCGGCCATCTTCTATAGCCGATTGTATCTACTATCAAAAAATATTGCAATCATTAGTATAATGGGAAAAAGAATTATGCCACTTGCAATACATTAGCTTTTTAATCTCATCAACCGATGGTAGAACATGTCCTTTAGGCAACCGTATTATCTTTTCTTGTAGCAGTAAATAAAAAATACGGTCACACTTTGAGACATCAAAAGTATACTTTACTTCTAACTGATTCTTGGTCGACTTAAGCTATGAACAGACTAAAGACTTCTTAGACCCTCTAACCTATTCGGCTATATTTATTTCAGCCTCGTCATCTTCAAACGAATCATTAGAATTGTATTCGACAAGGTTGACTTTAGCTTTTTTATCTTTATTATTTTTGAATTTATCTTTAAAGCCTCTATTATTTGCAAAACGGTCTTCTTGGGCCGATACCCAATGTAAAAGATGACTTAAATTGGTAAACACCTGTCCACCGATTTTTTCTTTTACCTGGGGCACCAGTCCTTGGAAGGCTAAATCGGCTAACTGATTATCGGGCAGAGTAACACTAAAGTACCAATTCATTATTTTCCTAAACCTTTTAATGTAATCACTGACCGATTTCCCAAACTTCTATCGAACAAAACTTAAATTTGAAATTCTAAGCTCCAAACTTCCACAGAAAAAGTATTCACGGAATCGGCTTTCCAAATCGGTCCATGAATTAACCGAATTCGGGGGTTAGGTTTGAACCATGTAAACGCTGCTATCAACAAAGGCAATAATAATTTTACCCTTAAGCCATCGGAGTGGGCCGATTTGCCACATTGTGCAATTAAATCTCCCAATATGCTCCAAGGTGGTAGTAGAATCGTCTCCCAAAAACATGGCAAAATCAGGGTCTTTGAAATTATTTGGGTACGGAATCCGATCAATATAATCAGGATAAGGCTTTCGATAGCCACTTATCCTTCCCTTCGGCTATATGCCGAAGTGATCCCGTAGCACGACAGCTATTTGATCGGTCCAATTGGTTGTATTGGCAGATGGTGGGTTGGGGGCTTGCCAATTATGATCATAACAGCATATTGCCCCCCTAGCACAGGCTCAGGTTGATATTGCACTTGAGCCAATGGAGTTTGATAAGGTTGTTCATATTCGATGTTCGGTCTCCTAGCCATCGGCTCTAGCAACGAAACAAAAGAGTTCTGAGTAAGTTACGACCCTGTATGGGGCTAAATTCCTCTGCAGAATCGACTCGGTATATTGTGGACATGTGGGTTGTTCAATCGGCTATGAAACCGATTACGGATAGATGTAAAAAGGAGTCGATGGTGGTAAGTTGGCTTGGGCGTCAAACTTGGAACCATCGGTGTGAGCTTGGTAATGGGGAATCCCACTTACGTGAGGATCTCATGGCGAGATTATGGTCAATTAAGTGGGCATCATAGTAGGATTCGGAGCAGATGGTTTAGGATCGACTACTGGCCCAAGACCTGCGTATTTGGCGCTACTGAGTAGACCAGGTAGTTTGGCAGAACTTGCATTGGGTCTAGCAAATTTCCAGCCGACGCTAGCTCCTGAGCCATAGCTTTGACACTATTGGCTATCATCGGCTTAAGAGTTGTTACTAGAGCCAATGATAGGTTAATCAAAGCATAGTGCACATATTGATTGATGATATCAGATAATTTAGCTTGTGCAGGCATGTATCAACTCACTGTCCTGTTATCCGATGCAACTGCGGCCTCAGTGCTATCGAAGAAATTGACGGTCGGCAGCGCGGTCTCTTGTGTAATGCCATGTCGAGTTTTTTGATAGAATCTCAATATCATCTCCTCGAGCGCATCCTTTCGATCCTCGATATCTTTGTGTTGTTCTGGAGTTAAATCATCTATTGTCGGAACGATTATGGCTTCAGAACTTACGTCGGACGGGGGAATCAACTTCCCTGAAGAACTCATCTTGTCCCACCGGGCGTGCCAAAAGTGTGTTGGCGCCAAAAAATAAGATGAAGGATTTATCGGCTTCAAACACATGCGAACACCGGGTTCAATTAGGTTTGAGGCATGCCAGCCTATTTGATCCTGCAATCGGCAAGAAGGTCTCAATAGTTGTTCTAGCCGACTTGATCGGCTTAAATCAGGATTGATTGAAATAAATCAGTGTCACAACCAATTAGATGATGCAATCAGTGAGATAAGCCTAAACATCTATTATAGCTGATTAGACGATAGATAAGTGATTTGATAATCTAAATGAATTTTTATGGCTGAGTAGATAATTGATAAAGATAGATTTTTCCCAAAAAAAGGCGATGCGCAACAAGATCGGTAAAAACAAACCTGGGATAACTGGCATAAATTGAAGATGATCAAAATCGGCAACGCACAACTTTATTGATCAAGAACGAATTACATAGAAAAGATTACAAGTCTAAAAACTACTCCTATTTGACGAAAGTAAATAAAAGTAGGTGCGAGTTGATTGATTGTTGGTTTTTTTATTTTTCAACTCGCCTTATGCCCCCTTTTATAGCGTGTAGGTCGATCGTGTCTTTCTCCGATTCCTCATAATTCATTTGAGCCAATATCTGATAGAAACCCAATTTTATCCTTGGCTTTCCAAATCAGTTACATCTTGCCAAATTCTGGTGCTAACAATTTGGTTCATATATAACTTGCTATTATGGTCATGTACTCATATGGTTTGATTCACACATATTATTCTCAATATATGCGTGTATTATCCGTATATCTTTATCTGTTTTTGACCTAAATATGTCATGTATCCATCCTGTGTTCGTATCTCGAATAACCCAGATTCGTATCCGTATCCGGTTCTGAATTCAGGAAAAAATATGAGTTAGGATAGGAAGAGCAATATCCACCCATATCCAACCCGTTTTCACCCTATGCATGACATATTGTTAAAGAAAAATTGTAGCATATAAAATTTGATATTATCTATTGCTAATTTAAGTTGTACCAATGTACTTTGCTTTGTTTTTGCTCTCTACATGTTCTGTGGTAAAGAAAATATATTATCGTTAACATTGGACTTTTAAATGATTAATATAAGTAAGAAATAATTAATTAGGTTTATAAAATAGGCTTAATTTTTCAAGTAAAGTGCCCCCGAAGTACCTGACCTCTGATTTCATTAGCCCACAAACAGGGCAGATGGTTCACTTTGACAGAAAATGCCCAAAAAAGAAACAAAAATTACAGATTGCCTTGCAAAGAGAAACCGAGGCTTCCTGAGTTGGATGTCGTTAACAAAGCTCGCTAGAGATATAGGAAGTAGTCGGCCCGAACATGATAATAGTCAAATATATTAGCGGAGGATATCACGCAGTATTGTATATTGATTAGCAACACACCAGGAGATTAAATATATCAGCTCATGTGCTAGTGTCCTAGGGAGAGATATCCGGTGCATGTATCTCATGCAAGGATAGCGCGTGATCTCATGCATAAATGGCGCATGCAGCTCATAACCGGAGAGGAGCAGCGCCATAAGCGGAGAGGAGCTGTCATGGCGCACATCAAGGGCCGGCCAGGGTGCCTGTCTAACACGCCTCCGCATTCTGAGCGTCGGCGCGACGGACGTTCAGGCTGGATCTGAACTCCGTGAAGACAGAAGAAGGGAGCCCCTTGGTGAAGATGTTGGCATACTGCGAGGACATCGGAACGTGGAGCACGCGGATGTCGCCAACAGCAACGTGCTCTCGGACGAAGTGGAGATCAATCTCGACATGTTTAGTGTGTTGATGTTGCACTGGATTGGTCAAGAGATAAACTGCACTACGTTGTCGCAGTAGACCACAGTGGTGCGACGAAGAGGACTTCGGAGCTCGTGAAGAAGCTGGCACAACCAACTGGCTTCGGCAACAGCATTGGCGATGGCCCTGTACTCAGCCTCCGCACTGGAATGAGACACAGTGTTCTGCCGCTTGGAGGACCAGGAGATGAGGTTATCTCTGAGGAACACTGCATAACCCGAAGTGGATTTGCATGTGTCCGGGCAACAACCCCCAATCAGTGTCAGAGTATACCACAAGATCCGAAGTAGTAGAGCGGTGTAGAAAAAGGCCCAAATCCAGAGTGCCATGCAAGTACCGAAGGATGCGCTTGATGGCGGTGAGATGTGGATCCCGTGGGTCGTGCATATGGAGACAAACTTGTTGTGCGGCATAAGCAATATCTGGACGTTTGAAAGTGAGGTGCTGTAGGGCTCCAGTAAGACTCATGTACTGAGTAGGATCACTCACAGGGGAACTAGTAGTGGCAAACACCTTTGGATGAGTATCAACAGGGGTGTTTCAGGGCTTGCAATCTAACATGCCGTCACGCTCCAGGATATCCAAGATATACTGACGCTGGGAAACGAACAAGCCTCCATGGCGACGCTCAACAGAGATGCCTAGAAAATGATAAAGGTCCCCCAAGTCTTTAATAGAGAACTCTTGCTGAAGTGCGGAGATGGTCCGGTGAAGAACACCCTCTGAAGATGCTGTGAGAACAATGTCATCCACGTACAGGAGCAAGAAGACTGTATCCGTCCCATGATGATAGACAAACAGCGAAGTGTCGAACTTGGCCTCAGTAAACCCAAGGGTGAGTAAGAAAGAGGCGAAGCGACTGTGCCAGGCACGGGGGCTTGCTTGAGGCCGTAGAGAGACCTGTTAAGGTGGCAGACAAAATCCGACCGGGAGCTATCGACAAACCCAGTAGGCTGAGAGTAGTACACTGTTTCTGTCAAAGTCCCATGGAGAAAGGCATTCTTGATGTCAAGTTGACGGATGGGCCAGTCACGGGACAGAGCCAGAGATAAGACAGTGCGAACAGTTGTGGGCTTGACTACTGGGCTAAAGGTCTCATCAAAATCAACGCCCGGACGCTGAGTGAAACCGCGAAGGACCCAGCGAGCTTTATAGCGGTCAAGAGAGCCATCCGCATTTAGCTTGTGCTTGAAGATCCACTTGCTCGTAACAATGTTGGCCATCATCGGACGAGGAACAAGGTCCCACGTATTGTTGGCCATAAGAGCAGTATATTCTTCCTCCATCGTTGCGCGCCAGTTGGGATCGGCGAGCGCAGAACGATAGCTCTTCGAAACCGGCGATAGGGCCGCAGCGTGTAGATTGAGGTGGCAAACGGGTTGGTGAAACCCATGCTTGCCGCGAGTCTGCATGTCGTGCGAGTTGGTGACGGGCGGTACTGGAACCGCACCCGCTGGCAGCGTCCTCACGACAAGAGTAGGCGCACGCGCTGAGGTCACTGGAGGGGAGCCCACGTGGAGGGAGCCAACGGGCTAGAAGACCGTAAATGGCAGGCCCATGGACGGAGCCGTGGAAGGTGGTCCCACAAACGGAACCGCGGGAGGAGGCGAGCCCAACGAGCCCATGGGAGAGGCCGCGGGTGGCGAGCCCACGGGCGAGGCAGTGGATGAAAAGCCCACGGGTGGAGTGGCCCCGGGTGGCGAGCCCACGAGCGGAGAGGCCACGGGTGGCGAGCCCACATGCGAGGCCGCGGGTGGCGAGCCCACGCGCGGCGGTAGGAACGGAGACGTCGTGGCCCCGGTCGGCCCAAAAACCGTGTGCGTGGTCACGGGCGGGTGAAGCATGACTGGCGGGCGTCCAACAGAGCTAGGCGCGATGCTGCGAGTAGCGCAGAGCGCGACTGACAGGGCGTCCTAAGGCCTGGTGCTGACGAACCTGCACACGAAACAAAAGGTGACGGTCCAATAGGGGCCGACACGGTGTTATATTCGAACAAGAAATCAAAGTCAGCAGCGGATGGTGAAGGATTCATCTCAGTAAAAGGGAATGAAGATTCATCGAACGTGACGTGCCGGGAGATGATCACCCGGTTGGTGAACAGTTTGAGACACCGGTAACCTTTATGATTCAAGGAATAACCAATGAAGACACACAAGGTGGAACGAGGTGAGAGTTTATGTGGGGCGGTGGCGGACAAGTTTGGATAGCACTTGGAGCCAAAAATGAGGATATGTGCATAAGAGGGATGCACACCATGCAGCGCAAAGAACGGGGTTGATGCGGCAAGTTTCTTGGTTGGGAGGCGGTTAAGAAGGTACGTCACGGTGTGAAGCGCCTTGACCCAAAAGGTGGGAGGTAGACACGCCTGAAAAAGGAGGGAGCGAACAATGTTATTAGTGGAGCGAATAATGTGCTCGGCCTTGCCGTTCTGCTGAGACGTGTATGGGCATGCAAAGATTAATGCCATGAGTGAGAAAAATGTGCGGGCTGAGGAGTTGTCAAACTCCCGTCCATTGTCGCACTGGATGTTTTTTATCATGCAGCCGAACTGAGTTGCCACATGAGAAAAAAAGTGAGAAATAGTGCGAAAAGTGTCGGACTTAAGATGCAAAGGTAACGTCCAGAGAAAATGAGAACAATCATCAAGAATGATTAGGTAGTATTTATAACCAGACACACTGATGACAGGGGATGTCCAAAGATCACAATGCACTAAATCAAAATTATTTGAAGATCTAGATTGAGATGTGGCAAACGGAATGCGTACGTGACGACCAAGCTGACAAGCATGGCAGATGGTGTCAGTAGCATTTTTATTACACGATATGACAGAAATAGTAGCAAGCCTAGAAAGCATGTCCTGGCCAGGATGACCAAGACGGCGATGCCAAAGAGAGGCAGGAACACCAGCGACAAGAGCACATGACTGGGTGGCGGGCCCTGGGAGCCGTAGGGGGTATAGGGGGTCAGAGCTATTGCCCCTGACGATCACATTCCGGGACCGAAGATCCTTCACAGAGAGGCCAAAAGGGTCAAACTCAACTGAACAATTATTGTCAGTCGTAAACAGGCGAACAGAAATAAGGTCCTTAATAATGCTAGGGGCAACAAGAACATTATTAAGATGAAGACGACCACAAAGATTTTTTGAGACAGTGGAGGTGAGGGTAGCAGGGACCCGTTACCGACAACAATAGATGAAGGAGTAGATGACCAAGGTGCAAAGGAACGGGAGAGGTTACCGGCGTCGAAAGTCATGTGCTGAGAGGCCCCGGAGTCCATATACCAATCCGTGGCGGCCGGAGGTGGCGCGAGCGTCACCGTGTTGAAGGCGTTCGCCAGGGATTGCTGATCCCACGGCCCGAGCCCAGGCATTGGAGTCCAGGAGGTCGATGGGGGTGGCGCCGCGATCTGCAGAGGCGTGGGACCCGGCGGTGTGTAGGCGTGCAGAGGGGCCGGCGGGTATGCCATCATCGCCTGTGGGGGAGGCACACCACCGACGCGTTCCTGCTGTTGCGCTCCTGGTGCCTGCAGACGACCGCTGGGCGGTGGACCGGGCCACATTTGGATTGTGCCCATCCACGGGTTGTAGGACGATGGCCACCTGGTGTGGAGTTGTTGTTGTTGCCGGATTTTGCGCCCCCATTGTCGTTGTCGCCCCCGTTGTTATGATGACATCGGCGGTTGGCGCTGGACTACCCGCCTGAGGAATAGGCGCTGCTGCTGCCCTGCGCGTAGGACGACGGCGTGCTGCGGCCAGCGGGGGTAGCGCCCTGGCCACCAGACGGCGGCGCGCTGCCCTTGGTCCCAGAGGAGGCCGTGGCGACGAGGATGGTGGACGGCAGGCTAGTACGGGAGGCCATCTCAAGTTCCTCGAGGAGCTAGTCAGACCGCACCTCAAGAAACGTCGAGAATGGACGTTGTCGCTTTAGGAGAGGCGCCATGTACGTGAACTTCTCATTCAGGCCGCGGAGGATCGCAAGCACAAGAGTTTGGTCGAGGACGGGCTCGCCGAGATCGCCAAGAGCGTCAGCCATGCTCTTCATGTGACGGCAGTAGTCTGAGATGTTGAGGTCGCTTTGGACGAAAGCACGAAACTTGGCGTTGAGGTGAAGAGCGCGCATCTCCCGGTTGCCGATGAATTGCCCTTCGAGGGCTGTTCACACGGCACGCGCGGTGATGCCGGACTCCATGACGATCTCGCAGAGGTCTTGGGAGATGTTGCCGTACAACCACTCGCGCACGACGCAGTCCATACGACACCAGTCGAGCGAATCGGGCTGAGAGTCGTCGGAGAGGACGTGAGTGGTGAGGGAGTACTTGCCCAAGGTGGTGAGGAATCAACCGCGCCACTTGTTGTAGTTGGGCGAGCTGAGATCGAGGGTGGCAGGCACAAGTGCCCGGATGTTTTGGACAGCCACTGCCTGGGCATGCAAGTTGGCCAGAGCTGCAGCTTCATGGACGATGAGGGCGCGGGCGACGTCGGTGTCGTGTGCAGCAGCCTCTGCGCGGGCGCGAGCCTCCTCTTCTTCACGAGCCCGAGTGTCAGCTTCTGCACGTTCGTGGGCGGCGGCTGCCTCGCGTTCACCGACGGCTGCCTCGCGTTCACCGACGGCGGCGGCCTCGCGTTCACGGGCAACAGCCGCTATGGTGCTGGCTGATGCGTCGTCGTCGGCCATGGAGATAGGGTGGCGGCTTGGTTGTATGCGGAACTCTGATACCATATTGAGTTGCATGCACCAACCAGTTCATCCAAAAGTTTAAGCCGATGAGGAAAGGTGGGCAATTCACTTATACTTCAACACTCCCCCTCACGTGTGGCTCCCTCAGACCTAGGACGTAGAATAGAAGTGGGCTGCAATTATTTTTTTTAATTGCGCCAACCGGGTCTTGAACTCGAGACCTCTTGGCTCTGATACCATATTAGCGGAGGGTATCACGTAGTATTGTATATTGATTAGCAACACACCAGGAGGTTACATATATCAGCTCATGTGCTAGTTTCCCAGGGAGAGATATCCGGTGCGTGCAGCTCATGCAAGGATAGCGCGTGATCTCATGCATAAGTAATGCATGCAGCTCATAACCGGAGAGGAGTAGCACGATAAGCAGAGAGGAGCCCGTCATAGCGCATATCAAGGGCCGGCTAGGGTGCCTGTCTAACAAAATAGGCATGGCGGAGATGTATTATAATGGCCGGCTTGAACCTGTGGATCGACGAGTGGCATCGCTCTGAGCGAGCCACCTGGTTGCTGTCGGAAGCAAGGGCCTCCTTTCGAACCGAACACGCCAGAAGTGAAGGTTGAAGGCGACACATTGGACTGCTTGGATGGGGTGAACTCCAGTCATAACCGCCAATTTTGAGGAAGAAGCCGATAATCTTCGGTGGGAAAGGGTAGAACCGAATATGGGCCGAGGGATTGGAACCTTGTGAAGATGGGGCAAAAATACATGGCGGCCGAAGGAGACGGCGCGTCGACCAGGACAATAAGCTTAATTGAATGTAACATGAATGAGTGTACCCAAATTTACAAAAATAAATATAAAAATTCAAACTTGCATATTTGAAAATAGGGACGAAAAAAGAGCTTTCCAATGAGCTCATGGACTTGAATCAAAATTACTTCAATCGCACTTGTTAGTTGATTCAACGTTGAAATATGTCGATTTCAAATTTCGATTGCACTTTGGCTTGGCTCAACTCGTTAGCGCAATTTTAAAATTACTTTTGAATATAAAATTAAACTGTCTATATCAAAAAAGTTCAATAAAACTAACACTAGGCTAGATTTCACCAGTATTGGAAATATATAATTATTCAATTTTTATAGAAAATTTATACAATTTTGGAAATCTAGTAGGATCATGGTTTTAAATTCCGATCGTGTAAAACGTAAAACAGTCCAAAACAGTCCTATCAACCGAGGATCACGATCCTAACAACCTCGCCATGTAATCGTATATGATCACTGGACCATGACAGCAGCCCAACAAACCCATACGATTATTTGTTTATGTGAAACACACAGCTTTTCCAGTGAACCTCAATGCCGTGAAAACAGGTGGACCGTAAAAAAAACTGCCCCTCTTTCACGAACGAAACATGGACAAACAGCATACCATCCAGTACGTCGAAAGCACACATGATTAGTTATACTTTGCACATCGTACTACAAATACAAAGATAAACAAACCTACACTAACAAAACCTCACACCACAGGCTTCAGAACTGGACCCACATTGTACAGTCGACCAATAAACCTACACCAAGCATCAAAACCTCACCAATGGCTAAGGTGAAGAAATATAAAACCCAACAGATAAAGGGAAGCAGATATCTCAAATCTCAATCATGTAAACGCTTCACTTCCTCAAAACGTTCTCCACAACAGCCCTCTGGGAATCTGTTAGGCCCTGCAAATGATAAATCGTAATACATTAATGTATATTCATACATGCAAGATGTGGCAGGAAAGAAAAATGAACACCCGTGACACATTCTACTACCATTGATAATGGAAAGGAAACAGTCAAGGACATTTTACCTGGCAAAGATACTCAAAGAGTGGTCGATCACTCTCCCACAGGTCGACAAAGATGTTCGTTAGAAAGTCCGACAGCTTCACCTGCAAGAGAAAGGGA
This sequence comes from Otatea glauca, assembly GCA_036346275.1. NCBI lineage: Eukaryota > Viridiplantae > Streptophyta > Magnoliopsida > Poales > Poaceae > Otatea > Otatea glauca. The sequence continues at coordinate 32,640,438 of CM070716.1, read as the reverse complement.
ATTACTTTACTTCATTGAGTTATTATTATCCTTATTTAAATGATGGAACTTTGCAGTGAAAGCAAACCTCATTAAGAGAGTCAGTTTTTGCCAGATCATCATCATAACTGCCGTCATCATCCTATTGTACAATGAAGGGTAAATACATAGAAACAAATATAAAAAAATTGCATACTAGCATACCTCATCAAAAACTTTCGCCATTGCATTTAGATGCTCAACTGACGGATTAGCATTTGAAGGAACTGATGCTGAGTATATCATATCGTGTGGAATAGCATCACCATTCTGAACCTCTTCCCAGTCACTATCCTGGATTGACAATCATTGTAAAAAGACCGTTCCAGTAAAAAAAATAATGATGATGAGAGAAGTGATGTAGAAACCTCTTCACAATCATCATCACCACCAACTTGTTCCTGGATTTCAGCTAAAGTATCTGCTAACAGTGAGAAGATCTGCATAATCCATATTTGGGGATGCTCGGCGTAAGTATTATGATTTATGAAAGAGCAACTGATGTCTGACCCAACATTAAACATTAGCTACAAAATATATTAGACTCATCTTTGTGACAGATTCATTTCCTTTCTGGATTTGAAAATTTTCAGGGAATGTTCTTTTTTAAAAATTAGTTGGGAGAGAAACTATGACTATGAATGATCATCGGTTACCTTAGCCGGGAGTGGAATCTTGGTCCAGTGATCAGGAGCCACCCGAGCTTTTGATCGTGTGGTTATACCTGCACTAGTCTGAATTTTTCTGGGTAAGACTCCAATGGAACTTCTATTAGGAACTGTTGAGCACCAAAAAGATTCTTAGAATGGTAGTACCTTAATAAGATGCCCTTGAACTTCAATCCTAGATAGCTCAGGATGACGAGTAGATATGAGGAGAGCTAATGCAGTGGTGGTTACCTTTATCTGGTAGGCTCCCTGAATTTCACCTATACAAGATTTGTACTATGAGGCCTCTTATTAAGGAAAACAAAGTAAAAAAGGATTCAATTCACCCTATGATATCCTGTTATGTGAGCACTCACCTTGTAGTTGTGACCATTCTGACATCATATAAGCAAATGAATTGGCATAACCCTGTGCAGGAATAGCAAGCAAAAGGTTGATAAACTGATCAACATTTGGCGCACTCAGGTGTACCTGCAGCAGGTGGTAAATGTCAAAATTTCCTGCATATACCATCAACGCACTTCAGAAACAAAAGATAGGATTAAATTATTCTTTTTGGACAGCATCAGCCATAATGGTACAAAATCAAAACTCAGAAGACTAATTGAAGTAACTATTGTTTGAGATCCTGATCCTGGATTCCTATGCTGCTGCATAAATGGCACGTTGCTCTCCCAAAGGATGCAATAGCATATAGAACATGATAAAAACTAAAAAGTGAGTTAAGGGGGAAATGGCAAGTTTAAAGTGGAACAATCAAATACCCCAAGATTCAAACAAATACCATCATTTTTTTTCCATGTATGGCTCAAAATCTAAAACATATTATTACCTACATTAAACCTAAATGGACTAGTCAAGGTAGAAAGGAATACCAACACTACCATTAAATAAACTGTGTCATATAACCAAACGTGTAATTTAAACTTAGCTTAAGCGAACTAATTGGACAAGGTTGAATAATAGAGCTGTCTTCCACCATGAGTAGGTAGAGATCCAAACAACTTACTAATTTGGGGAAAGAGAGAGAGAGAGTTGCAACTCACTAGTCTGGCTATTATAACAACAAGAGAGCTCTTCAATCCTGCAATGCTGCTCGATTGCATACGTCTCACAATAGCAGCAATGAGCTCCGGAATGTGGGGAGATAGGTGTGAAGGCAGATGTAATATAAGTTGTAAAATGTAACTCCCAACGAAGAGTGATACTGAACTTTCTAACACTGGATCTAAAAGCCTGCGAAGACATTGAAGAACCATGATTTCAGCATATGGCAAAAAACAAAGCAGACGCTGAAACATTTGAACAAGATGCAGATTGGTCCATCAAAGAGAAGCAATGTACTTAAACAACGGACTGGCATAGAGAATGTTCAAGATGATAGTCGGTGCTCCTTTTAGTGCATTTTTAAGTCTCCACAAAGACAAATGCATTTTACTAGGAATTCCCGTTTCAGTGAGGGCAGTGCTTGTGTTTGCATATTTTAAGTCGGTTAAAAACATATGCTTGGCTGTCAACATGAAAGACATTTCAGAGGGAAGCAAATCTGAGCTCCTAGTTTTGCCTGAAGATTGATGTTGCATTGTTCATTTTTTACGTATTCCTTTTGATAGCTGGTGAAGTTGTCTGACGAAGTGCGATGACGAAAGATATAATTGATTCTTCTGTATTCTATAATGATAAATTTGTTTTGGAACATATCTTGAAGTCACCTTGAAGCTGCAGCAAGTAGCATCTTCAATGTATCTGCTTGTTCACCACCCCAAACAAGCAAGTCCTGCCGGCCACCTGATATAAATGCTGCCAAACATTCTGTCGCGTTCTAAATTGACAATGACTTAGCATGTTAGCGGTATGCCTCCAAACAAAGTAGGTGAAATACTAACTTGAACGATTGAATCATATTTCAGCATTTACCTGCATCTCTCCATGGTCGTCACCTTCAAGAATAATTTGAATAGTAGATGTAAAGCATGTGTCAAAGACCGCCTTAACCACAACAGTTGGAGCATTCTGAAATTTACATATCAGCATTAAGATTGGAACTGATGATTTATGAAAATAAAAGGTCTAGGCAATATTCACAAGAATATGTTTTGTGCTGAACTTCATAGAACTTAGGAAATGTGAAGACATACTTTGAGTATCATCGTCAAGAGGTCCAGTGAACCTGCAACAAGTCCATCTGGCTGGAACTTGGGCTAGCAAATGAACCAGAAATTAGATTTGCATAACACTGGCAGATGTAGAAAGAACAATCAAAATGGTGTGAAATTGGCTTTAGCATCTTACTTTTCCTAAAATGGACCCAATTGTTGGCAGAATCCGAGACACAAGCGATTGTATGCATCCAGGAGCATTCTTGATGGCCTAAAAACTAAGGAATCCTGTTAAGTGGATTGTTACTTTAAGGTGCGCAAGAACATTAACAAAAAGATCATGCATAAATTTCCGCTGACAAATGATAAAAGATGCACAGGTAAAGCTTGTGGAATGACCTAAATACTGCACAGAAACCAGCCATGGTAAAGAAAAACCATGCAAAACCAAAAAAGGTCACAATTGCATGCTCACCAGTTATCAACATTAATCAATAATTAGGAAAGAGGTATTGCAACCAAATATATATAAACAGTAATTCATCCAACAAATCTTGTTTAGGTCAACTCCCTTTCGCAATCTTAAAGAAGACATCTGGACATGATGGTTCCAAGAACAAAGAATATGTGCCAAGGCTATGTCAGTTTACAATAATAAAAAATTTAATAGTTTCTAGGTGTGCATCAAGGATGTGCTCAAAGAATCAAAGAATAAAGTCGAATTGGTGTATTAGTTCAACATGAACTGTAATCATCTCTTCATGTGTACAAGAAGTAACAAATTAAATAGGAACAATCATGGATAGGACTGCCAAATTCTGACTAGAACTTACCTCTAGCACTTCTACAGCATCGATACTGATGAATGGGTCAGCAATGTGCTGGGCCCAAACATCTAGTATGATAGGAGAGATGACTGGCTCAATTAATACTGATTGTTCACCGCCTACATACCAAGTGGAAACTATCAATTTCTTAAGGACAAACAAAACCCAAAGCATCAACATGCTATACACATATTTTGCTACAAGGTGCATTGACATATGCTGACAGACCAGATTTGATGGCTGATTGGAGGGTTTCTAGAACAAGATGCAGCGTTTCATCAGATGCCTGTCATAAAAATTCCATGTACTCATTCCCTTCAAAAAGTCAAGACGGGTAATATTTACAATTTTACATACAAAATCACCTGCCTCAGAAGATCAACAAGAGATGAGAGTATGCCCATAATGTTGGGATGAATCAAACTCTCATTAGATTCTGGTAAAAGTTGGGCCAGTGCCCTACAGGCACCAACTTTAACTGGGGATGGCCTGCCAAGTAAATATCTCACAGATAAATGTAACATTCTCCCTTGTGTCAGGAATTATAAGACAAAACGAATTCATGGCCTTACACATCTGAGGCAATTGCATGAGCAGCATTGCAAAGATATTGTTCGCAGATTCCCTTATTTATCTGACATGTTTTCCCAAATCAGCTTGCTGAGCATATAGAAAAATAAATACAGAAAATAAAAGGTATGGAAGCTCACCACTGACGAGAACTTAGCCACAATGGAGAATGTACGTGCATGAAGAAATGGGTACTGATGCACCCCTAGAAAACAGAAAATCAGTAATAGTACAGGGAGGAGACAAACAATTCTCCAACAAAAGTAAAGGAAGTACCTGTTTCCACAATGTCAATTACCATCTGCTCAAGTAAATCGCGCACATTGTAACCAGAATCCTAAACAATCAGAAACCACATGGCAAATAAGAGACTCAAAAATTCTAGCACTCATTTTAATAATTAAAAAAAGGCAAAAGAGAAAATTGTATCAGAGGCCCCTCTGCTTCGCATATTGGAGCAATGAGGGAAAAGGTGAGGCAAGCTCCTTTTTGGTTTGTGGTGTTTAGGCTAGAAAAGAAGTAATATCTTTCCTCCAATAAAAATCTGAGTTGGTGGTGATGGTTGCTTCACCTGATCATGTGCTGAAGTGAAGGATAATTGGCTGCATACAATTCTCAAGTTTTTTTTTCTTTTGCAATCTTTCGGCAACCATAACTCTTAAACCAAGTGTCCAATAATTCTGATTTGCAACTTGTTTGAAATATTGAGTTTGGTATGGTGAGATTAACAACATAAATTCAATGTTGAATATATCCTGATGTCGTAGAGAACATAAACTGACTTGTGGGGGCTGTCAGAGAAATACTGTATATTAATGATGCGTTAGATATATACACTACCACAGACCATAATTGGTAAACATTAGCTTATATATGGGCTATGCTAATCCTTCTGTCCAGAAACAACTACTGTCCTCCCTCAAACCCAGATCCAGGATTCCACTTCACTGTTCCCCAATCACACACTAGACAAGACCCTGGACTTGACAATGCCACTTCGTCGTCTCCTTCCCAACAGCACCAGGGGCACCCCCACACCAGCCTCGCCATAGCATTGGCACCGTATGTGGCCAGGGCTGGAGACATGGCAACAATGACTGGGTGGCCAACTCTGATGGTCACGGAGAATCTAGGTTCATGAGGGTGGAGTTGCTGTGGATCATTTGCAAACGTGAACTGCACATACAAGCTCACAGCATACTAAGGCATCACTTTGGCTTGATGTTATTTAACATGAGAAGTGAATAGGGTGCTTAATGTTAGTTATGACTTGTGTGGACTAAAGTGATTCCCTATTATTCATTATGATGTCCCCCTTCATTTTTGCAGTTTTGGAGCGAAAAATTCCACCATACCACATCAGAACATTACAGAGAATCCAGGATGGCAGACTAAACTTGCCACATCATCCCTACACTAGTCAAACTGATGGAAGGGCTCAATTGCAACATCTCAGGTAGTAAAGGGGCATTTAATACCTAATTCAAAGAAAAGTCCCAATTGCTTATATATGCAAAGTGGAGGGATCTGTGGTGCAAGTTTGCCAACAGAAAATTAGTGATTTCATGAAACTGCTAGGCATGAAAAAATTATAAACCAACCTGTGCTTCACACAGTTGTTCTGAAAGTGAACCTAGAGCAAAAAGTGATGCTTCATGCAGCTGGCACAAAAAGAAATGCTACATTAGATAGGTCAACGGCAGAAAGACACTGAACATAACATCAGCAAGGCTAAGCATAATGTTTGAGGGATAATTATATAACTGTTAGACATTAGATTTAAATATGCTGACTACAAAACAAGACAATTTGAACTTGTTCCTGTACTTTAAAGAAGATTTTCGAAAGTGACCTGGTCTAAATCATGGTTTATCACCCAAAAGTACTGAGGAGCATGATAAGCAGAGTAACATTGTTGATAAGAGGTAAAATATTCAGTGCTGGTTTCCTCTATAATTTTAAAAAGATAAGTACTCACTCTCCACCAGTCGGCAGAACCCGCTTGTTTTAATTCACGTGATTCACGAAAACGCGTTTGTGAAGCTTCCAAAATTGAGTCAATTCCATAGTCCTCATAAGCAGTGACTATCTCTTCCAGCAAAAGAGATCCTGAAAACCTAGAAGATGTGAGGAAAACGTGTTGCATTTGACAAATTTCTAGTAGATTATGGCCATGTTTGTTTGGCCTTTTTCACCAGCTTAAAAGCCAAAAAGTCAAAGCCTAAACAAATAGGTGGCTTTTTACCTAAGTTTTTTTAAAAAGTCATAAGCCTCCGTATGACTAAAAACCAAAAGCCACCGGAGAGGTGCTTTTCAGGCTTATTGAGGGTTGGTCTTAAACTAATGCTATGTATAAAAGCCGATTGCTTTTAAGCTGGTTAAGCCAAAAAACCTAAACCTTAGACCCTGTTTGGGGGAACTGCAGCTTTTCTAAAAAGCTGTTTTTTGGCTTTCCAGACTGAAAAGCAGCTATAGCTTTTTATAAGAGACCGTTTGACAAATATCTAATTTCCCTCAGCAATAAGCTGCAAAAGTAGGTCCAGCCCAACTTTCAGCTTTTGATAGTTATATATGACTTCTAGCTTATGCCAAAAGCCGCTTAAAATCTTTCCCGAAGTTGAAACGGCTTAAAGCCCCCAAAAAAAAAACAAACCCTAAACAAATAAGGCCTATAAAGATGAGTGTCTCTTGTAAAGTCGAGAAGACATTTTGAGCCTCCAATTCATTGTCACTTCTTTAATACATGCAATACTACAGTAATGATATCTTAAATTACTAATTATTGTAGTTCATCACATCATATTTATAGATTTGATTATTCATTTAAGAAAATGAGCAAAATACTGGTCGGCATCATTGCACTCATAACATACATCCAATCAAGTTAAAGAAGCAACATTGCAGTTCGTACCAGACACGCGACAGCTATAAGTTACATCATCCTCATCAGCAACGTACTGGTTAGCATCACGTGACCAGTTTTGCACCTCGAATAACAAAATGAACAAACACATAAGCATTTGCAAGAAAAAAAACTAACAAGACAAAAATTATATGCCAAAAGTAAGATCACATATATATTAGCCATGTATCAACCAGATCATACCTGTTCTTCGGTTATCTGTTGAAATGCTATAGTATAATATGCTAGCTCCTTAATGTTACCAGCGATGACCTAGTGAAATACCACAGAAAATCGTTACAGAAAAATAACAAGATACAAAAATTAGTCATTAAAAATACATACCTTTGCTAACCGAGAATTCCCCACAATTGTTGTCCATAGCTCAAATAACTGGAAAAGATGAGAACATGGCAAGATATCTAAGACACGCAAGCAAAGGCGCCAAAATGGACTACAGTAAAAGAAAAGAGAACAACAACTAGAAAAGAACATACCAATGGAATAGAAATGCAAGAAATTACCTGAATCCCGAAGGACTCGAGACTTCTTTCACTACCATCAGAATCATAGCCAACAGAATCTACATCCTCTGAAGCTTGAATTGTTGACAGGTGATAGACGTTGAAGGATGAAACAAAGGTCTGCCACAGGGGCGCGAGAACAGCTGTGCAAATTTGTCCCATTTATCAGAAAAGCAAAAGACTAGAGAACGCTAATACGTGCAATGACTACAAATCATAACAAATCGTGTATACTTGCCAGAAAGTTTGGCTTCAGGTAGTCTAGGAAAGTTCTGGACAAGCTGGAGTAAACATTTCAGCACCTGATCACAAGAAAAACATAAGAGTCAACAACTATCAACAGGGCATGCTTTCAATCACAGAACACATATTATATGATGCATACCTCCATCTGCATGCTCCAGTCATCTGGATTTTTGGACTGCACTGGTGAATTTAAAATTATGCAAAATTGCTCCATAAGTGGATCAAGCATTGAAGTCATCAAGTTCACTGTCTCTCTCTGCACCAGCAAATCACCTCAGTTGGTTTCCATAGTGTGAAGAAATAACAGAAAGAATACAACAATAAACAATAAAAACTACCTTATAAACACCACTCATTGATCCAAGCATGGAAATACATGAATGAATTATTCCAATAGCCTTTGCACGAAGAGAATTTTCATACAGCTGCTTTTCAAAATGGGTGAAAATGAATGGCATTGTCTCCACAACAATTTGTTGAAAGAAAACAAACAGTAAAGAGTAACAGAAACTTACGTGAGGAGATGACATTATCTTGTACAATGATGGGAATAGCTCTGGCACTAAGTTTGGAATGCATGTATCATCCAAATCATCTGATAGAAGAGCTAGGCATCTTAATGCTCCACGGACTGCAAACAAAAAGTTGAAGGTTCTAACAGAGAATTGCTGAATTCATGACATTGCTTTCAGAAAAAAGAAAAGAACTACAAAATTCCAAAATTAAAATAATGATTATTTTCAGTGTTCTAAAAAGGGGTCTACTAGGCCGTATACTCGGCTGTATCGGGTGACCCAACCTGTTAACATGTAATTGCCGGTTATGCCGTATAATCACTACTAGATGGATGACCTGTCAAGCAACGGTTACTGATTTTTAGAATCTTGATTATTTTCATCATCTTTCTACTAACAATGTTTGGACCATGCGAGCATCCTAAGAAGAAAAATTCTAGATTAGGCGTGTAGCACCGACACTCCAAACTACCAATGTCAGACACTGTGTTGGACAGTGACACAGCCCCAACACAAAAGTGAGTACAACCACCGACATAGCAAAGCCTAAAATAGAACTTAAAGGTGATGCCATAAGTGTGGCTATTTTGGTTTGATTAAGCCTAATAGCTTTCCAGCAAGAGAACACTATAACAGAAAGAAAACAAGTTACGGTTGTGACATTATCACATTATCATTATTTTAGTCCCTTGTTCATGCAAAAAAAACAATACTGTTGAAACAAATTTACAAATTTTGCTAACAATGAAGTAAGGAGGACTCAACCTCTAGAATAGCTGCATACCATGGTTTCAAAATATTGGGAAGCAAAAAAATTTATGTACCTCCATTGCCGTTGCTTTGATCACCAATTAACTTTAAGAGAAAGGGAAGTAACTCAGGCCAGTCTTCAGGCCAATCTTGCTGCCCAATAGCTGCTACAGCCATGCCAATAGCAGTACGAATCTTCCCATGAGAATCATTCAATGAAGTAAGAAGGAGTTGCCGTATAACCACCTGACAAGAAACAAGATTGAGAACAATGTAATAAGAACACAAGAACACTAAAAAAAGAATATACACAGTAAGCCAATGGTTCTTGTAATTTAGACAGTTTAACGGAAAAGATGGTATTGATTACAACAATAGAAGATAAGATGAAGTGCCGTCACGTGACATAGGAAAGATAATGATCGATTCAGGCTGCGCATGTTTTGAAATTTTATTCTACTGATGTGGATAGCATGTCCCATTTGTGTGAAGAGAACAGAATGCAAATCACTTCCCTTTGTTTCGTCAAGCCAAGGAGGCAAAGAAAAAGAAACATCAGGGGTCTGTTCTGACCTGAGTCCTAATTTGTGGCATTCAAAGGATTAGAAACAGATGATGGTACCTTTTCTGAGGCTGAAACAACAGGAGGCATGAAATTCTCTTCGTCTTCCTGCCAATGCTGCTTGATGAACTGCTTTAGCAAGACAGCAGCAAGGTACCAGGAAGTAAAGGATCAACAAACAACAAAGGATAGTTCAACATGTGAAAGCCAAGTCTGACAATCATACAGCATTCACCACAAAGTTTTTTTATAATATAAATTCAAATAGATGAATGAGGATATCTGACGTAGCCCAAATGGGATCTCCTTGTTGATTGTGACCTTTGCGAGGGCAGCTCCATATCCTGAGCAAACATTACGGCAAAACCAGGCTCTTGTCAGCTGACAGGAGATTTGTTAGTGGGAAAAAGAGCGCCCACTGTCAAAGAAAAATGACCAATTCAAATCATTTGTCCCAGAAGCCAGGTAGTCAAAAGTTTATGTTAAGCCGATGTGCTAATTACCAATAGAGCAAAAACTATAACTAAAAAACCTGCCGAAATTAAGCAGGTGGGTCAGGAACTCAGTATTCTATAAAGCCAAGCTATATGCTTCAGTTTTTGCATTACATATACAAAATTACTAAAATCATCTAACGTAACAACAACACAAGGGCATGGTACAAATAATGGCCAGATCGATCACTTCTTATGTGGTTGAAAGGTATGATTCTGGTATAAAGCTGCCATGGACTACTTAGGGTTTGCGGTTAATATGCTGATAATCAGATATAGCAAGTTACATGAATCTTTAACAATTACAGTAAGTCTTTGCTGTTGAGACTCCAAAAGATGTTTTCAAGTACTAGTAAATCCAAAGTAGAAAAATGGGAGCCTTATGTGTGATCAAATGCCAAATTACGAAATAATTAATCAGAGCACACACACCCACAAAAATGACCAACCAGAGTACCATAGCAGCAAAAATGACCTTTTATCAAGGGAGAAGTTCTCCCTAGCAAAAAACCGCACTGATCATTTCAGCAAAACAGTGGCTTTCATTCACAGCGTAGCCAACCAAACAGTATTTCCATGTCAACTAAAGCAATTTATGCCCCACTACTATCATGGTGAGCACGGCAAGAGCTGTTCGGGTAAACAGCAGGGCTCAATTGATAATTGCAGTTCTATGGTGCGTTTTTGGGCATGGTCATCTGCCAAGTGCCAATCGCCTTTGAAGCGATAGCGGCATCGAGCACAGCACAGCAACTCAATCCCAAAAGGAGCATGAGGACGCAGCGCAACACCGTATTAAACTAGGACTAAATGATCCTCTCCGAAGCAGTTGCACGCACAGGTAGGGGGATCGAATTAGATCCTCTAGCTCTCTCATGACAAAAGCGTTACTAAAGCGTCGCTGCGTGGTCAATGACACAGAGCAGAAGCAGCCTCGATCCAACAATTACACACACCAACAGAGAGACTGACTGAGTGAGGGGTGGCGAACCGGGGAGGAGGGAGGCCTGGCTGAGAGACTCCTCGGCGAAGGCGCGGACGTCGCGGGCGGTGTCGAGGGTGGCCGCCAGGCACTCCACCAGCCACCGCTGGTCGCCGTCCGCCGCACCCGCCGCCGCCATTGGAACCGCCGCACCCGCCGCCGCCTAGGGTTCGACCTCCGTGTGGAGCCCAGCAAGATCGCCTTCTGGTCTCGCGGGATCGACTTGGTTTCGAATGGGATCGCGCGGCGAGGTGGTGGTGGTGGGATTCGGGGGTTTTGTGCTAGGGTTTTTATAGGAGGGGGGAGACGGAGACGAAAGAATCAAAGAAGGGACGAGGTGGTGGCGGCCGAGAAGGAAAACGGAGAGCGAGCGAGAAGTCGATGTGGGTTAAAAAAAAGGTTGAGATGGGCCCATTGTGCGGCAGTGGGCTGGGCCCAAGGGAATTGATAGAACGATGTCCGCATCCTCATGTGTGCAGGATTGCTGCAATAGCTCGACGTCCCACATTGATTTCTGATAAGCATTTCTGAACTCTTTCACATGAATGGCAGGAAAGGGCATGCCGGACAGTAGGAGCGTTTTGGGGACTTTTATTAATTGATTTGTAAATACAACAGAAAACAGTATGTTATATATTCAGGTAAACCTTATAAAATTATAGGTTAAATCTCTGTACTTTTTCTACAGATAAAAAAAAATCATATTATACTAGAGCACTCGCTAAATCTGAAGTGGCTAGGGGACAACTCCTTTGCCATTGGTAGTGATGCTAAGTTGAAGGGGTAACCAGCAAATAAGGGAAAAAGAGGGAACAAGTGGGGCTTGTCAAGAATTCATCGCTTATCTAGTTATGTACCGTTTTTTTGCAAATCTAGCCCCCTTCCTCACCATAGAAGGCGCGGCAAGCGACGCCTGTCCTCTATCACGCCTGGGGAACGCCGAAGCTAACCGGCACCGTGGGGGGCAAGTGAGCATGGGAGCAGGCACTACCATGATCGGGGAGCGCGGAGTAGACACTGTTATGGCTAGGGAGAGAGGGAGGAGCTGTTGTCGTGGTGAGCCACGCGTCTGCTACCATGATAGGGCGAGTTCCTATGGATCCAGTGACCTTCTACAGTGCGGGGTGCAGCAGGTAACACATGTCGTCTGCCGGCGCTTCTGTGGTCGAGGATAGGCTATTTTTACAATTGCGTTAGGAAGGAGGCTAGATTTGCCAAAAAAATATCGCAGAGGTTAGAAAAATGATGATTTCTCCCAGACCGATGTGTCAGATGCCTCGAGATCGGTGCTTCTGTCCTTGTTGTTATACAAGAAAAATTCACGACAAAATTGTTGGTGGGAGGTAAAATGTTAAGTGGCTTATAAGGGTGATAATAAACGAAAATGACTTGAAGGGGTAAACGATAAATGTATAATTTTTATAGGTTGTTTTGCCTTTTTTTAAAAGATTATGCGGAGGTCTATCCATGTTGTGATGAGTTATTGACTTTGTTTGATCATGTGGTGCTTGAGTTTGAGTTTGATTTGAATTTTATTTCGAATTTGAAGCAATTTGTGGTGTTGTCAGTGTCGGGCGGCACTACTAGCCTGGGATGGGCGGTAGTGCCGGCCTGCGGTAGCACCGGCCATATGAGCAGTAGCTTTTTCATAGAGAGGTGTTCCTCTGTGGTTTACCAAAGCGGCACTACCGGCGTGCTAGGAGCGGTAGTGCTGGGGGAGCGGCACTACCGACCCAAAGGTGTGGTAGTTATTTTTCAAATTAGGTCTCTATTGGGTTTCAGGGATATCGGTACTATCAGTTGAGCAGTACTACTGGCCCCAGGTTGGCGGTAGTACTGGTTTTTCCAGCGAGATGTGAATTAAATTTTGTTAATTTAATTGCATATATTTGTGAACAGTGCTATGTGATGTATTTCTTGTCTGTGTTGGTTGCAGGACTTCGAGGCTAGGTCAGAGTGAGACGAAGGCGAGACCGGAAATAAGCTAGGAGAGCTGAGATCTAGAACGGTCAAGGGACGTCGGGAGATGATTGAGATCAGAAAGTGGTTGCAAGCCAGGAAGACAAGAAACCAGAGCGTGATGCACTGGTGATGGACATGGCGAGCAATGGTATGGATCGGGACTAGGCTCAGGAAAGAGTTGAGGTCCAAAACAGTCAAGGAAGCTAGTGCCGCCATGGTGAAGCAGAAAAGGACATGTGGCGGTCAAGTGACTTGGACCCATTTGCAAGTGAGGACGGTTCGGGAGAGTTTGGACATGTGAGAAGCTTGGCAGCAAGTCATTGGGGCCAAGTGGAAGTGTGAAGCATGGCGATGCTTCGAGGAGAAGGAAGACCGATCATTGGGACAAATTGATAATCTGTCCAATACTGGTGGTCGAGGCGGTTTGAAAAACCGTGGCGGTGTCCTAAGTGGTTTAGGTCACGCAAAAAGTGGTGTTGAACGCAAATTCGAGCTCGCAGAGCGGATTTGGCGTCAATGTATTGGCCGCTTTGAGAAACGTGCTTATGCGAGTGGAAAACCCGTTAAGAGTGGATGGTATTCACTTGTGTGTCCAGGTCTAGGGTTAGAGTTGCCTCCACTGTATAAGAAGATGTAATGAGAGGTTAGGCTCTAAGCCTTCTGACGAATACTTATAACAGGGGTACCCCAACGGCCCAAGGTGACCAGCCGGCGGCCTCAAGCACAGCTCAAGCCCAACAGCCGCTACTGACCACTACTGACCAAGCAGCACGCAAGGCCACGGGACTTCCCCCCGACCGACCGAGGGAATGTCTCCGACCTACAGGCTCCCGACCTCCTCGGTGAGATGGCCCCGGCTCCGGCCGGCAGGCTCCCGGCCCCGCAGAGGTCGGAATCTCGACTCGACCGTGCAAGACCACCCGCCAAGGGCCGCGTGTCGAAGCCTCATCGGACAACCGCCACGCACTTACGAACGGGTCAATCAAAGTGACTATACAAGGGCGGTGGCTCCTTCCCAGAGGGTCTAAATGATCGATCAAGTCATGCTCCCGATCCCATCACCCGATCGCATACAAAGACGAAGACACGCCCTCCCGAGGCAACACCCACGTCCAGCGCAAAGAACGCCAACACCGTAAGGTTCGTAGAGGCGTACGCCGTTTCGGAAATACCTAATCGCCTCGACCGACTAAGCTACCGACCAAGATGGGCAAGGCGGCGATGATCGGTCGGCAGAACGAAGGATCGAAGTTCCTAGTGTAAGTCGTCTCGTCCTCTCCCAATTCTCGATGTAACCTGCCCCTTCCTTTCGTATAAAAGGAGGCAGGAACTCCCGTAGAAAGCGAGAGGAGAGAACGCCATCAAACCCATCTCGCTAAGTCATTGGCACTCTCGCTTGTAAACTTTGTGCAGTCATCTGTACTGAAGAGAATACAACACCACCACACGAACTGGAGTAGGGATCTTCGGCCCGAACCAGTATACATCTTGGACTTCTGAGTCTAACCATTCAGGGAGTGGAACGCGCGACCCCTTAGACTTACAAATTTACTTGCGGTGCTCAAACGCCCGGCGGTTGGCGCGCGGTAGGGGCCTTCGTGCGTTTTCATCACCATCTCCGATTCCGCTTGCCTCGATGGCATCTTCCACTGCGACGCATGGCTGCGGCTGGAAGCGATCCGCTTCGGCTCCCTCAACTTTGCCGTCATCTCGGCGGGAGGGCTTACGCTCATCCCGCCGCCACCGGAGTTCCGGCGCCATCGAAAGCTTTGGCGCCATCTCCGACGACCGCTAAGCCCGGCTGGGCACCTGAGAGTCCAGAGCCGAGCCCGAGGAGCGCCCGCCACGTCGGCGAAGCTCCGCGGCTGGGACAGATAACCATGTCACCCCGCAGCTCGCGACTTGTGGCTATGGCGGCTACATGCGGCCTCTATCCTGGTGTTGGAAGACTCTTCCACCACGACTCCAGCCCGTCATTTGAGTACCACGCTCATGGACGGCACTCGCGAGTGCAACATGGCGGCACGATCGATTAATCATAACCCCGCGGTTCACGGGGCCCCCTCCGCGACCGAGCGCGCAGGAGGGGGAACACCCGCGATCAGGTTGAACGCGCTCAAGCCCGCCGCAGAACTCCAGCGACAACGCCAAGAGTGGATAGGCAAAGGGTGAGCTCGACCAACTCGAGCCAAACTCGAGCGGGATGAGCCCGCGACTCAAGAGGTGCCGGCGCGCGCGGACGCGCGTCGCACACCACAAGCGGCGGAAGAATCAAGCGACCCTCGGTTCTTCCCATGCAAGCGAACGTGGCCGTGGTGCGATCTTTGCCGAGGCCTTACGAGCCGGCCGACACGGAGGCCAAGGCCACGTGCAGAACCTCCGGGGGCTGATAGAGCGCGCGGCAGTGCAACACATGCAGGCCTCCGGCTCCTATTGGTCCGGCGCCACCTCAGGCCACCGGGCCCGCACCGCCGCTTCGGCTACTGGTCCGGCAAGGCGACGCCACACCACGAGCCGGCCTCGCGCACCCGTGCGCGCCAGCGCCTCGGACGCCACGACGTTCGCGCCACCCGAGGCGCGAAGAAAGGCGACGAGGAGGCCGCCCACTCACGTATAGTGGGCGGCGGGCGCCACCGCCGCAGCCTCAAGCCCCGATGGTCGTACCACGGGCGCTCGCCAGGATCCAACAGCGATTTCCGCCGATTCCGGCGCCACTAACATCGCCAAGTACATTGGGGCCACGAACCCGTGTGTCGGCTTGAAGACTACCGGCCGCATGCGGGCGGGGGAGCGACGGATGATCTCTTCATCATCCAAGACCTCCCATCTACCTTGCGGACTCGGCCGAGCTTGGCTTGAGTACTTGCCCGCCAAAACCATCAGAATCGAGCCGACTTGAAGACCCTCTTCGTCGGCAACTTCGTGGCACTTACAAGCGCCCGGCAACTCCTCAGGACACGAAGGGTTGCAAGCGGCGGCAGTGAAACCCTGCGGGATTATATCCGCGGTTTCCCTTGGTGCAACGAAGCTCCGACATCTCCGACACCGATGTCGTGGGAGCATTCATCTACGTACCTCCCGCAAGGCCACGGTGTACAACTGGTGTCTCAAGCCCAGACCACCAAGGAACTCCTCGACATCGCCACTCAACCACGCCTTGGCGAGGAGAACCGGGGCTATCTTCGAAGGAGGAAAGGCCGACAAGAGCTCGGCGTCCGAATCGGATCCTTCCGGCCGCTCCGGCTGCGAGCGGCATGGAAAAGCAGTCCGCGAGCCCGGTGGTCGCCATCGCCGACCGCCTCGCTAGCAAGCGTGGTAGCGACCGACCGTCGCGCCTGACCATTTCGAGAAATTAATGGACAGCCCGTGCCCAAACCACGGGTTCCCCGTCAAACATAAGTACCGGGACTGCGAAGTCCTGAGGCACTTTCTTTCCTGCGCCCCCACGACGCCATGGGGCAAAGGAAAGAAGCCAGCCACGGCCCCACGGGCCGTGGAGAAGAAGGCGGATGACGAGTTCCCCGAACCCGACGGCTGCCTCATGATCTTTGGCGGACCGGCGTGCTACGCCGACAAGCGTCGGCTCAAACTCGCCTACCGTGAGGTCCACACCGCTTCACTAGCCGTCCCTCAATACCTCCGGTGGTCAGAATTCCCGGTCACCTTTGATCGGGCTGATCACCCCGACCACGTCCCCCAGCCGAGAAGATACCCGCTGGTGGTCGACCCCATCGTGGGGAAGAAGCGCCTCACCAAGGCGCTCATGGATGGCGGCAGCGGCCTCAACATCCTCTACGTGGAGACGCTCGACGCCATGGGGATTCCTCGTTCGAGTCTCCGACCGAGCAAGGCTCCTTTCCACGGCGTCATCCCTGGCCAACAGGCCCATCCGCTCGGGCAGATCGACCTGCCCGTCACCTTTGGGGAACCATGGAATTTCCGCACCGAGACCCTCACTTTCGAGGTTGCGGATTTCTCCGGCTCCTATCACGCCATCTTGGGGCGGCCATGCTACGCCAAGTTCATGGCAGTCCCCAGCTACGCCTACCTCAAACTGAAGATGCCCGGGCCACGAGGAGTCATCACCGTGGCATCATCTTTCCAGCTTGCCTACCATCGCGAGCGCAGCGATTTGTGAGCTTCGCCTCAGCGATCATCGCGTCTGCCGAGCTCGACAACCTCGGGAGGAAGCCTCGAGTCCGCCCGAGTTCGACCAAGTCGGGCGGGATCCTCAAGTCCGCCGAGGACACGAAGAAGGTCGCGGTCGATCCTGCGATCCGACCAAGACCGTCGGTCGAGCCACGCTCCCCGCCAAATAGGAAAGCGCGCTCGTCGGCTTCCTCCGCGCCAACAATGACGTCTTCGCATGGAGGTCCTTCGACATGCCAGGAATCCAAAGGGAAGTCGTCGAGCACTCCTTGAGCATCCGACCAGGCTCAAAGCCGGTCGCCCAACGCCTGCGCCGCTTCGACGAGGAGAGGCGCAGGATCATAGGGGAGGAGATCGCCAGGCTTTTGGCTGCAGGGTTTACAAAAGAGGTCCGCCACCCCGAGTGGCTGGCCAACCCTGTACTTGTTAAAAAGAAAAATGGGCAATGGAGAATGTGTGTTGACTACACAAGTCTCAACAAAGCGTGTCCCAAGGACCCGTTCCCCTTGCCCCGCATCGACCAAGTCGTCGACTCCACCGCGGGGTGCGAGTCTCTTTCCTTTTTGGATGCCTACTCAGACTACCACCGGATAGCATCGAAGGAGTCCGACCATTTCGCGACTTCCTTCATCACGCCGCTCGACTCGCTCGCTACGTTACAATGTTGTTTCGCCTAAAGAACGCGGCGCTACATACCGGCCGATGTATGCAAACGTGCTTCAACAACCAGATCGGCCGCAACGTTGAGGCCTATGTTGACGACATCGTCGTGAAGACCAGGAATGCGCACGACCTTATTACCGACCTGGAAGAAACTTTTGAGAATTTTCGACGGTTCCGTATAAAGCTCAACCCCGAAATCGTCTTGGGGTCCCCAAGGGAAGTCGGCTTCATCGTCTCGAGCGAGGAATCGAGGCCAATCAGAGAAGATCTCGCGATCGCAAGAATGGGCCCGATTCCTAATCTCAAGGGGTCCAGAGGCTAGCAGGTGCCTTGCCGCCTTGAGCCGTTCGTGTCTCGCCTCGGCGGCGCGAATGCCGCTCTACAGTCGCTCAAGAAATCCGACCGCAGCTAGACCGGGAGGCTCGGGAAGCCTCACCCGCTCAAGGCCTTCCTATCCTCACCTCCAATCTCGTCGCCCCGCACCAGCGAACGCCGCTCCTCTACATCGCCGCCACCGCTCAAGTCGTCAAGGCGGCCCTTGTGGTGGAACGAGCGGAGGAAGGCCGTGAACTCAAGGTACAACGACCAATCTACTTCATCGAGGTTCTTTCGAGTCCAAGGCTCGGTACCCACAGTGCGAGAGCCGCTCACGCGGTGCTCACCGCCAAGAGAAAGCTCGCCCATTACTTCGACCAAGACGCCATCAACGTGGTGACCGCATCCCGCTCGGCGAGATCGTCCGCAATCGCGGCGCCTCGGGAGGATAGCCAAGTGGGCGCTCGAGCTCGCGGTTACGGCATAACGACGTCCTCTGACGGCGATCAAGTCGCAGCCCTTGCGCACTTCATCGCCGAGTGGACCAAGCCAGCGCCACGGTGATCGAGGACCCGAGCATCTTGGACAATGTACTTTGATGGATCCTACACCAAGAACGGCGAAGCGCAGGAGTAAATCATCGCTTCCCACTCGGGAACAAACTTCAATACGCCATCAGGTTGCTCTTCGACGCGACCAACAACATAGCCGAGTACGAGGCTCTCGTCAACGGTCTCCGGATCGCTGCCGACCTCGGCGCTCGCCGACTCTGTGTCCGCGGGGACTCCAAGCTTGTCGTCGACCAGGTCATGAAGGCTTCGGAGCCGCGAGACGCCCGTATGGCAGCATACTGTCGGGAAGTACGTAAGCTCGAGGAGCGGTTCAAGGGTTTCGAGCTCCACCACAGCTACAGATGCCACAACAGTGAGGCCGATTGCCTAGCCAATCTTGCCTCCAGCAGAGGGTCAGTCCCACCCGGGATCTTCGTCTGCGACCTCCTTCAACCTTCCATCCGGATGGACTTGGTGGCCGATCGATCTCCCGATTCACCTGGCACGGTCACCCCAACCGCCGAGCGGTCGGGCGTAGATTTGGCCGGGTCGAACGCGGCGCGCTAGCCGAGTCCGACCGAGGAAGCTCTTCGTCAACCGCTTGACGGACGGACGCTCTCGACCCGACCGAGGCCGGCGCCTCGCTCGGCGGCAAAATCTTTAAATCCGATCGGCCCGGACCTTTACAAAGGAGTCCCTCCGGTCTTCGGAGGTGCGTTCGCCGACCAAGGGAAGCATTTCGCTTTCGATATCCATGGCGGGTCTGCGGCCACCATGTCGCACCCGATCCTCGTCGGAAAGGCCTTTCGACAAGGTTTTTATTGGCCGACCGCCGTGTCCGACGCCGAGCAGATCGTGCGCACCTGCGAAGGGTGCCAATTCTTTGCCCGGCAGATGCATCTGCCAGCTCAGGCCTTGCAGACAATCCCCATTACCTGGCCGTTTGCGGTTTGGGGACTCGATCTGGTCGGGCCCTTCAAGAAAGCGCCCGGGGGCTTTACTCATCTCCTAGTCGCGGTGGATAAATTCACCAAGTGGATAGAGGCCAAGCCAGTCGTGAACGTCACGTCGGTACAAGCAGCCATCTTCCTCCGCGACATCATTTTTCGGTTCGGAGTCCCCAACTCTATCATCACCGACAACGGAACGCAGTTCACAGGAAAGGAGTTCCTCGAGTTCTGCGACGACTTCAACATCCGTGTCGATTGGGCAGCCGTGGCTCATCCGCGGACTAACGGCCAGGTCGAACGTGCAAACGGCATGATCCTTCAAGGACTCAAGCCACGGATCTTCAGTCGGCTCAAGCACTTCGCGGGGCGGTGGGTGGCCGAGCTGCCCTCCGTCCTCTGGAGCCTGCGAACCACGCCCACCCGAGCGACTGGGTTTACACCGTTCTTCATGGTGTTCGGCGCTGAAGCCGTCTTATCGACAGACCTGGAGTATGGCGCCCCAAGACTACAAGCCTTCGATGAGGCTCGGGGGCTCGCCTCACAACAAGACGCCATCGACCAGCTCGACGAGGCGCATGACGTGGCCATCCTGCGATCGGCCAAATATCAACAAGCTCTGCGACGCTACCATAGCCGCCAGGTTCGAGGGCGATCCTTCAGCGCTAGCGACCTAGTCCTGCGTCGGGTCCAAACCAGCAAGGACAAACACAAGCTGTCGCCGCCCTGGGAAGGCCCCTTCACCGTCGTAGAGGTTCTCCGACCTGGCACCTTTCGACTCAAGGACGCCAACGGTCGCATCCTTCCGAACGCTTGGAACATAGAAAAGTTAAGGCGATTCTATCCCTAAACTCTTTTTTCCTAGCGTAGTCTTTACCTTTATCTTTCCGAGCACCTGGTCGCCCTGCGACGCTCGGGGGCTGCCCCTTGGCGCCCCCGTTTAGGCCGCCTCTAGTCGACGTTTATGCGGGTCGGTGACCTGACTAACCATAAGGTCAATCCCGAGCAGAACCTCTCGACCCAAGCGTCGGCCTCGCCCGGTGGCTATGGTTGCTAAGTAGCGCTTTGCGGAAGAAGGAAGTGCCCGAGTGGAGCGACCTTTTAGTCAGTCGGGAACACTCCTCCCCCGCGCAAAGTCGGCTAGCTCGCGCCCTTGTGCGGGTCGGTGACCCGACCGACCACAAAGTCCATCCCGAGCGGTAACCCTCTCGACCCAAGCGTTACGGCCTACGCCCCAGCGACTATGGTTGCTAAGTAGCGCTTTGCGGAAGAAGGAAGTGCCCGAGTGGAGCGACCTTTTAGTCAATCGAGAACACTCCTCCGGTAGCGAACTCGGCTAGCTCACGGCATGCTGGTCGATGACCCGACCGGTCACGAGGTCCTCCCTGCGGTAATCCTCTCGACCCAAGTACTATGGCCTCGCCCACGGCTATGGTTACGATACTTTGCGGAAGAAGGAAATGCCCAAGCGAGCGATCTTTGTCGATCGGAACACTCCTCTCCCTCACAGTGCGATCATCAACTGTGAGTAACCAAGATTCCTATCCTCTTGGCCCCTCCCGAAGCAACCCGACCTACGCGTACGTGACCCTTGCTGTCCTTAAGGCTATGGCCGGTCAAACATTCACCAGAAATACAAAAGGGGCAAAAGGCGTACTGGAACTTGTTAAACTTAAAGATTGTTTGTAAGAATAATAGTCTTTACAATTAAAAAGAAGGATAAGTCTAACTGCTTTGTTCTTCTTCGAGGGCGACCTGCGGCGAGACATGGCTGGCAATCTCCCGAGCGTGCGGCTCGACCAAGAGCTCGAACCTGTCGATCTCTCCGTCGGTCCGATTCGGCGACGCCACGCCACCACCGCGAGGTCAATTCCATCATAGTGCGAGATAGTGTTAACCGGTACGAGGAAGCTCCAAGCGCCGCGCCAACAATCACCGCCCTCTCGACGCGCTCTAGCACCCGGGCTAGCGAGGGCGCCAGAGCGCTAGGGCCCACCGCTGCTCCAAGCACCCGGGCGCACACGTCCTGGCCGGCCTTGCGAAGGCCTCCGGCAGGGTAGCGGCTTCGGCCCGACCCTCTTCGGCAACCTTCAGCGCCGCCAGAGCCACGTCCCGCGCTGTGACCGCTTCGTCACGGGCCTGCTGGGCGTCCTTCCGCTCCTCGACCGCGAGGCTCAAGTTCTTCTGCGCCTCTGTAGATGGCAGCGGCGCCAGATGATCACGACTTACGAAAAGCGCCCACATAATCGAATAAGAAGTTGAGACCCTTACCGGCCGCGGAGTTCACCAGGTCGCCGACCTCCTGCTTGACTCCCTCGTAGGAGGTCCTCAAGGAGGTCAGGTCCTTCCGAGCGGCCTCCCGCTCAGAGCGGACTCGGCCGGCGTCCTTCTGAGCTTGGTCTCGCTCGGTCCGCAGACGGGTTGCCTGCTCTTGCGCTACCCCCTCTGCGACGGTGGCGGTGTCCCTACCGTTGGTAGCCTCTGCCAGGGAGGACTCGAGCTCCGCCACCTTCGTCCTCAGGGACTGGGCCCCTAGGCGCTCGTCGAAGAGAGCCTTGGTGGCCCCCTCCAACTCCTGGCGGACCTTCGCCGCCTCCGACCGCCTCACGTTCAGCGCCCCTTGAGCTAGGTGCAACTCAAGGCGCAGCCGGTCGCACTCTTCCACAGCAGCGGCCACCGGATGTCCGAGCCGCATGGCTTCAGGTTTGCCCTCCGAGCAAGCCCGCAGATCTTCGCAAGATACGGACTATCCGTTAGTCTCCGCAGCGGCGTGCGTTAGAATTTTACAAGTTGGGTTCTTTCGTCAACTTACAGACTAATCGGCGGACTCCGGCCGCCGCGCCCAACGCCGGTGGAAGATTCGGATAAAGAGTCAAATCCTTCCGGACTGCTCCATCTCTCGCCGGCCCGAGCGCCTTCTTGAAGGGCGACCCACTCGCCCTCTTCATTCGCCACCGACCCGACTCGGGGCCTCTCCGTCGGCGGGCCTCGATCGTCCGTTGGCGGGCGCTACCGTCGAGCACCATCGATGGCGATGATGGGCTGGTCCCGGGTCCTCGTCGACCTCCGCCGGCGGAGACCTGGCCGGCACCTCCCGGGCGAGGGTCGGGCACCTCGCACCGGGCCGTCTCGGTCGGACGATCACCGCCACACCGCCGTCTCTTCCTCCGCGAGGATGACCGCGTCGACGGCGGTGTCTCAATCGAGCGTCGGGAGCTCCTCGCGGCCCGGCCTCGTGGGCGGCGCGCCCGCCGCCCGGCACCACGATCGCGCCGACCGATAGGGCGCTCTGGAACCTCTGCGGCCGCTCCCTTGCGGAGCCGCCGCAGGACGTGCCACGGTCACAACCGTATAGGCGCTGCACGTCGCAAAACACTTAAAAACGGTTCGAGCGGTTTTTTCTGCGAAAAATGTTTGAACAAAAGAAGAGAAGTACTTACTGAGCCGAGCGGGTGCGCGGCAGGCGCGCCCTCTTTGCCGGTCCCCCTCCAAGGGGTAGGTCTGCCGGCCGCTTCCCTGAAGCCGCCTCCGCTGAAGGCGCGACGATAACGGCGACCGCGCGGTCGCCCTCCGCCCGAGGCTCCTCACCGCATGAGCTCGGGTGTTCTCGCACGGCAGTCCACGACTGGATCACCGCCGGTCGGCGGGTCGGAAAGAAACCCACAGTACGCGTGACCAGGGGTGCTTCCACTGCTGTCAGTGGAGGTTGCACCCACAGCAGTGGCCTCCGACACGTCCTCACCACGCGCGGCCCTCGCCGCGCGCTCCTTCTTCTTCTTCTTCCTCCTCTCCTCCTTCCGCTTCTTGCGGGAGGAGTCGAGTGCTGCGGCCTTCGCCCGGGCCGCCGCCCTTACCTCCTTGTCTCCCGGGAGCGGTGCCCGGGAAGACATGCCCAAGAGTCCCTAAAAGATAAAAAGCACTGGTCAGACCAGGCGTTAAACGCAAAGAAAAGAGGCGGGAAGAAGTCCGGCCGACCTACCGATTTGGAGGGTGGGCGCGAGAATGGCTCGGGTGGCCGCTGCCGCCTCGTGGCGCTTCCTCCCATGACGGCGGCCACAGGCCGACCTCCGTCGCGGCCACTCGGGCTCCGCCATCCTCATCCGGTCGGACGCTCCGCATCGTCGGAGCGGGCGGGTGCATGCGCGAGAGGTTGCACGCGCATCCCCATGAAGGCACGCACGACCACGTCCCCGGTGAGCCCTTGCCTTCTTAGGGCCCTGATCTGCTCCACGATCAGGGCCACCTTGTTCTTCTCTCGCTTCTCGGCGCCCGGCCCCCTCCTCCCGCCACGGAAGATTGCGGTGAAGGGCGGCGCTGTCTCCGACGTTCGAGCATAGAACCACTCAGAGCGCCACCCCTTGTTGGACGACGGCAGCTTGACCTCGAGGTACTCCGTGCTCCGGCCGGACCGAAGCTGGAGGGCCAGGCCACCAATGGGCACCGCGGCGTCCGTCGGCTTGTCCTTCCAGAGCCTCGCTTGGAAGAAATACCTCCACAACGCCCAATGCGGCTCGATTCCCAGGAAAGCCTCGCAAAGGGTGATGAATATGGCAATGTGGAGGACCCCGTTGGGGTTAAGATGGTGCGCCTCCGCCTTGTAATGGAAGAGCAGCCCCTGGACGAACGGATGCAACGGCAAGCCGAAGCCACGCTCAAAGAAAGAGGCAAGCACCACGACCTCGTCGTCCCCTGGCGAGGGGACAGCCGCTCCCGTCGGCACCCTCCAACCGGAGAGATCTTGCGCAGGGAGGAAGCCCTTCTTCACCAAGTCAAGCGCACGACTGGTCTGGGCGAAGCACTCCGGCCACGACATCCTTGCGAAAGAGGCGACGAAAAGGTGAGGAGAAAAGAAGGTTGAGTTTTCTTTTCCTTGGCTCTTTGTTGATCTTTCTTGTCTTAGAGACAGGAGGCGAGGAAAGCAAGCAAGCGTAACTACTCAAAGCGCCCCGGCGACGTATATATAGAGGCCAAGCAGGCGCCGACCGAACAGGCACCCCCTCGAGCGAAGCGTCGCGTCCACTCACGCCAGCCTGGTAACTCCCGGTTTCCAATTCCACTCCGCATTTAATCCTGACAAAACGGCAGAGCCGTAAAGACGCCGCCCCCGGGCAGTGCGTCCTGTGACCTCTCGGTCTCCACCTTGAGGCCAGGACGGTTGCTCTGGGGTGCGTGCGAGAGGCCCGCTGGGCCGCTGCGGCCCCAAAACGGCAAAAGCTCTGTGGCTTGCGCCAGGGGCCCAGCTAAAAGCTGTGGGTTCAAAAGGCCAACCTCACCAGATGGGCGTAAGGCCGCCCCAGCAGAAACTTGAGCGAAGGGCAAGTATGAGGTGAGCCCCACGGTGGGCCCTCGGTTAGGTCGGCTGACGACCCAATCACCTCTACTCGCGTCCGAGACCATACTTCACACTCTCCCGGAGCTCATCGATGAGCGACGGCCGGTATGGCCAGGTCGGGTGGACGACCCGGGACCCATACGGATTGAGTAGAGAAAGGTTTCTTATGGGTCGCCCCACAGCAGGGCCAGGACACCCTACTCTCGGACCATCCGCTCGAAAGGGTCCCCCTTGGGCGGGACCTCCCAGGGCCCACTCGGACTACCTGTTACAAGCTCCATGAGCACGGCGTTCGAACCAACCGTAAACGCGTCGCCACCCCTCCAGTCCCACACCGCGGATGGGGTATCGTGTGGGATAGGCGGTGGCCACTCCTCTCGCAGCTACCCTCGCGAGACGAGGACTCGGGATGGATGCCCTACGTCCGATTCGACGTAAAACGAGCCTACGTCCGCCACGACGTAAAGCGAGCCTACGACACCACGACGTAAAACTCGGACACCGAACCTCGCGCAGAGGCATCGCGGTCGTCCTCGCCGACCAAGGCACGGTCTAGCTACGACGTTAAGCGAGCACTCCGGACACCGAACCTCGCAGAGGCATCGCGGTCGTCCCTGCCGACCAAGGCACGGTCTAGCTACGACGTTAAACGAGCACTCGGACACCGAACCTCGCGCAGAGGCATCCCGATCGTCCCTGCCGACCAAGGCACGGTCTAGCTACGACGTTAAACGAGCACTCGGACACCGAACCTCGCAGAGGCATCACGGCCGTCCTCGTCGACCAAGGCACGGTCTAGCTACGACGTTAAACGAGCACTCGGACACCGAACCTCGCGGCCGAGGCATCGCGGTCGTCCTCGCCGACCAACGACGGTCTAGCTACGACGTTAAACGAGCACTCGGACACCCGAACCTCGCGCCGAGGCATCGCGGTCGTCCCTACCGACCAAGGCACGGTCTAGCTACGACGTTAAACGAGCACTCGGACACCCGAACCTCGCGCCGAGGCATCGCGGTCGTCCTCGCCGACCAACGACGCGGTCTAGCTACGACGTTAAGCGAGCACTCGGACACCGAACCTCGCGGCGAGGCATCGCGGTCGTCCCCGCCGACCAAGGCACGGTCTAGCTACGACGTTAAACGAGCACTTTCGGACACCGAACCTCGCGCCGAGGCATCGCGGTCGTCCCCGCCGACCAAGGCACACGGTCTATCACGACGTTAAGCGAGCACTCGGACACGAACCTCGCGCAGAGGCATCGCGGTTGTCCCTGCCGACCAAGGCGCGGTCTAGCTACGACGTTAAACGAGCACTCGGACGCCCGAACCTCGCGCGAGGCATCGCGGTCATCCTCGCCACCAAGGCACGATCTAGCTACGACGTTAAAGAGCACTCGGACACCCGAACCTCGCGCCGAGGCATCGCGGTCGTCCCTGCCGACCAAGGCACGGTCTAGCTACGACGTTAAACGAGCACTCCGACACCCGAACCTCGCGCAGAGGCATCGCGGTCGTCCCTGCCGACCAAGGCACGGTCTAGCTACGACGTTAAACGAGCACTCGGACACCCGAACCTCGCGCGGAGGCATCGCGGTCGTCCCTACCGACCAAGGCGCGGTCTAGCTACGACGTTAAACGAGCACTCGGACGCCCGAACCTCACGCAGAGGCATCGCGGTCGTCCCTGCCGACCAAGGCGCGGTCTAGCTACGACGTTAAACGAGCACTCGGACGCCCGAACCTCGCGTAGAGGCATCGCGGCGCAGAGGCATCGCGGTCGTCCCTGCCGACCAAGGCGCGGTCTAGCTACGACGTTAAACGAGCACTCGGACGCCCGAACCTCGCGTAGAGGCATCGCGGTCGTCCCTACCGACCAAGGCGCGGTCTAGCTACGACGTTAAACGAGCACTCGGACGCCCGAACCTCACGCAGAGGCATCGCGGTCGTCCCTACCGACCAAGGCGCGGTCTAGCTACGACGTTAAACGAGCACTCGGACGCCCGAACCTCACGCATCCATAAAGGAAAAAGAGATTTCATTATAGGCCAACAGGCTCAAACTTCACAGAACTTTGCAATATAATACTCGACAGATACAAGAACAGTTACGCTACACTACGTCAGGACCTCCTCCGCGCCAAAGCCTTTTAACATCGTGACGGCGATCGACACCGACGGCATGTTGGTAGGCCCTTGCTCGGTCGACGGGACGGCCGCCGCGGTGCGCGAACCAGACGCCGTCGCTCTGCCGCTGCTCAGCGACATCGACGCAGCCGCACCAACTACAGTCGGCGTCCTCGCGCCATCGCCTCTAGGAGGGCCCCCCCTTGCTACCTCAAGTCTCGGGACGACCCCGAGCAGCGCATCGATGGCAGCAGCATCACATGCTACGGCTTCTTCCTCCCGAAGTTCGGCCATCGCCTGGTCGAACTCGGCCCAAAGCTCAGCCAAAGGGTCTTCTTCTTCTGCCACGACTTCATCACCAAAACCGAAAACTAGAGGTTGCCCCGAAGCCATTTCAAAAAAGAAAAAGAAAGGATTCTCGTTTAAAGGTTTGATGCTCAAGCAGGCTGTCGTATCCTTATATACCCGAGCAGAGGGAGATTAAACGTCTCCAGAACTAAATGCAAGCATCGGAAAACGAAGAGCCCTTCGCCAAAACCCGAAGCAGTCCAGAAGACGAGCGGGCGAGGCGCGCCAAGCCATGCGCGGCGTGCCCAACGAGGTAATTCAAAGCCCCCGGCGTTTCGAATGCCCCAGGCAGAATCCCAGGGTAGCCGTCGGATGCGTTGGGGCACACCTGGCACAAATCGTTTGACCTAATCGGATGGGCCAACCACCCGGGCCCAGTCACCATTCTCATCCAAGAATCAACCCCCGACCGAATCTGCCGAAATCACTCGGGGGTTCGGGGGCTACTGACGAATACTTATAATGTGGGTACCCTAACGGCCCAAGGTGACCGGCGCCTCAAGCACGACTCAAGCCCAACAGCCGCTTCCGACCCACTGGCCGATCAAGCACGCAAGGCCACACGGACTTCCTCCCGACCGATCGAGGGAATGTCTCCGACCAGGCAGGCTCCCGACCCTCAGCGGTCGGAATCTCGACCGACCAGTGCCAAGACCACCTCGCCAAGGGCGCGTGTCGAAGCCTCTATCGGACAACCGCCACGCACTTACTTAACGGGTCAATCAAAGTGACTATACAAGGGCGGTGGCTCCTTCCCCGAGGGTCTAAATGATCGACGAAGTCATGCTCCTAGTCCCATCACCCCGATCGCATACAAAGACGAAGACACGCCTCTCCGAGGCAACACCCACGCCAGCGCAAAGAATGTCAACACCCGTAAGGTTCGCAGAGGCGTGCACGCGTTTCCGGAAATACCTAATCGCCTCGACCGATTAAGCTACCGACCCAGCATGGGCAAGACTGAGCGATGATCAGTCAGCAGAACGAAGGACCGAAGTTCCTAGTGTAAGTCGTCTCGTCCTCTCCCAATTCTCGATGTAACCTGCCCCTTCCTTTCGTATAAAAGGAGGCAGGAACTCCCGTAGAAAGCAGAGGAGAGAACGCCATCAAACCCATCTCGCTAAGTCATTGGCACTCGCTGTAAACTTTGTGCTATCATGCATCAAGAGAATACAACAACACTACACGAACTGGAGTAGGGATCTTCGGCCCGAACCAGTATACATCTTGGACTTCTGAGTCTAACCATTCAGGGAGTGGAACGCGCGACCCCTTAGACTTACAAATTTACTTGCCGGTGCTCGAAACGCCGACACCTTCACATCTCTAGACTCTAGATTAGGGCTTCCACAAAGATTTTGATGTTCTTGTCTGGGTGTGTGGGTGCTCCTTGGGATTTTTGCCTTTAGATGAGAGGCTTTGTAATTATCTATCTTCTTCTGAAATAAAGATCAAATTCGTGCTAAAAAAACTGCCTCAAGTTTTGATCTTTTTTTTGCTCTTGTTTTTGTTGTTGTGGTTTCTTTCTTGCTTGATCTTGTGCTTTCAAGGATGAACGATTGATGGATGTATCCTCTGTAGATCATCTTCTAATCATCTAGGCAAGCCTCTTCTTGATCATCCAAGTTTCTTTAAGAAACCGGTTTTTGGGTTGAGAAGGAAGATTTTAAAGTAGATCTTGATCTTGCTCTTTTAGGAGCAATCTCTTTGGGTTTATTGCTAGCTGTGATATGTGGGAGACCATCTAGGTCTGTCTTGATCACCAAATCATCACGAGCAAGCTCAAGGCAATTTTTTTTTGTTTTTGACCCGATTTTGGTGTAACCTTCAGTAAATTCAAAAAATATCAAAACTTTGATATCAATCCTTGCGATTGAAGGTTGGAATAGGTTCCCGACACCCATAGGAGGGTGCATACAAAGTTTCGTGGGTTTTTGATTAGCCGATAAAAAGATACACCAATTTTAGTTTTTGAAGTCGTGTTGATACTGTTCATTTGATTTGTTGTTACTGTTCACCGACACTACCGCTACAGTACTGGTAGTACTGGGGTACTGTTCATCTCGGCACTACCGGCTCTGTAGTGCAATAGTGCTGCCCCAGAGTTGATTTTTCAAGAGATTTTCTTCTTCCACTCTTCTGAGGTCTTGGGTGGATTCTTGGGAGGGAAATTATTGTGTGATCATTCACCTCCCTCTAATCGCCATTTCCGGTCCTTCATTTTCTAATATGGAATTGACTTGATTGGTTGCCATCTGCAGTGAGAAAAAGAAAATTACTTGTAGCTGTGGAAAAGACGTACTTGTAGATCCTATAACCTTTCATCTAAAAGAAGACATAGGCCCTTTAACATAGAAGTTTGTTGTTCATTTAGAATTACATGGGAAAAGCTCCAATGCCATTTTAATTAAAATGAAGCCAACATAAGCTAAGCTTATAATTACTGTGTTATCCTAAACTTACTATCATTTTGTATCTATCCAATATGTTATGGACAAAATATTAGGAACAAATCCAACCCGCCATGCCGCCCAGAAGCCCCAAAAAAAATGTAGTAGTCCATTCTTAGTTTCTCTCTGTCAGGCCTATTATCTTTCTCCACTTTACAAACCCTCCAACTTTACTTTATCGAAACCTTATGTAGGGCGTGTTTAGGATGGTTCTAGAGCCTAGATTCTCGTTTGGAGTAGGTGGAGTCATGCCAAACAGCCTAACTCAAAAAAACCGAGTTAGGTGACTCTGGAGAAGGCTCTAGTTCATTTTTGTATAGCAAAGAAAAGGCTCCTCACAAGAATGTGTAACCCCATTACCAGAGTACCCTGGGAGTTAGGGGAAAATTACCCTCAAAATGCCCCTCAACAAAACCGGGCTCGGGGCGGTTCCTCGTGTAGATCCGAGCCCTTTTCGCCTCCCACACTCGCGGCGCCGTCGCTCTCTCCCAAACCCTAGCGCCGAGCGACGTGCATCCCCCCGGCGCAACCACGGATCGGCGGCATGTTCTCCTTTCACTCGGCCCGGCGTGATCCTTCCCCCAGTGTGCTCCTTCCCCTCAGCCTGGCGTTCTCCTTTGCCTGGCGAGCTCCTTCCGCTCGGCCCGGCGTCCTCCTTTTTCCATCGCGGGCGCCACTCATCTGCTCTATTCGAAATTTGTTCAGTTCACCGTGATACCCACCTCTTACTCCTGCAATACTTCTAGAACGTTTCTGATTCATCTACATACAAAAGGAATTATGTTATGGTACTCTTTTTTTTTCAAATAATCCAAAAACTCGTGTTCCATTGTTTTGCAGCTGGCCAGGAGAGGTTTAGGACAATTACTAGTTCTTACTACAGAGGTGCTGAAGGAATTTTTTGCAAGTGAAGAATATCTTATTTAGGGCGTGTTTGGTACGGCTCCAGCTCCACCAGATTCATGGATCTGGTGGAGCTTGGTATTTGTAGCTCCACAGATCCGTGAAGCTGGATCTGTGAGTATATTAAGAGTGTTTAGGTAGATCATTTTATTTAATTTTAGACTAAAAATATAAACTTAATTCTATTTATTTTAGCCTACAAGATTCAGATCTGAGGTGGAGCTGGAATCTGGAGCTCTACCAAACAGGGCCTTAGTTAATTTGCCATGTTCTCACGATAGTATGAATTAGATCTCTGATTCACATGGGACAACAATTCAGAATGATTGACCATATGTCTATTGCATTCATGGAAACTGATAACTTGTACTTAGATTAACGATGCAGCAATACATTATGATAGCATGTGGTAAATTGATTAAGTTCTAATTCTTTTTGAGTTTTTCTCGTAGTATATGATGTCACAAAGAGAGATAGCTTCATAAACTTGGCTGATGTATGGAGCAAAGAAACTAGGCCACAGAACCTTATGATTCCTCAAGCTTCATATAGTCCATATATTAATTTTTAAGAACTGGTAGATTCCATTGGAGTAGACTTTCTGCGTTGACTGTTATTTAACTTTCCATAGAACTATTGACACTCAAGCTTGAGAGATTTTTAGTTTTTGATTAAAGCAGTGATATTTGAAATAAAAGCCCTGTTTTTTTCAAAAGATATCTATTCACATATTATTCTTGCTTGTTGATGCTTTCCATCGATGGTGAGGCATAGAAACATTTCTAGTTAAGCAGATGCAAACATACTTGCATAGTAACTGACGAAACATACTTCACATAAATGTGCTAGATGGAAACATGGTTGGATTCTGCTCCTAAATTGCTGAAACTAATGATCTAACACATGAGGAAGTCGGTCGCACTTTCAGTTTCTTCTTGGATGATTCTTGCTGCTGGTAGGATAGTCTATATGCATCATAAATAGCCCATGATTTTGCTCCCGTGCAGATTCTGGAGGTTCCAAGTCTCTTGGAGGTAGGTTCCTCTTTAGTTGTGAAAAGGAATATTCTGAAACAGAAGCAGGAAAGTAATGCAAAGCACAGTGGTGGGTGCTGTCAATAGATCCATGTCACATGATTAATTGAGCTCGAGTTACAGCATCGCATGCAACCAGCAAGGGATACCCAAATGTAGCTTTTTCTTGTGCTCGGTTGTGCATGAGTTGTATCTAAATGTGAGTAAAAAGGGTGGACAAAAGGAGCTTGTGAGGTTTTGGGGAGTGATTAATAATTGATTTGTACAAAGAACGGCATGTTTCTTTTGTTGTTTATATTATTTTTTTATCTCTTTTCTGTACCAATTTTATAGTTACACTTGTAATGGAATCATCGACCCCTTTTTTGTTCAGTTTGTGGTAATTGGGTGGGGGGTTGGGATGAAAATAGATCATTCCGAGAGTTTCCTGTATATCATGTGTTCACTTCGTAGTGAAATTGGCAGAATTATTGGTCTTTTTGTCTATGGAAGAAAGGAAACCCTCCTCAGTAACCAGTACAACCTCTTGACCGACCCATGTTATCAGGAACGCGACAATATGTCGAAGTTATTATAATTTTGTGAGAATTTTTTGGAAGTAATGGAGATATGAAATGTAGCCTTCTGTTGTTTTATCATTGCCATCCAATCCGGCAGCTCGCCGACTTTTGCCGATGCCACTGTCCGCAGCCATCAAAATAAATGCCATTGAAACAAGAAGTGAAGCAGCTTGATCAAGGGCAGATTAATCTTTTTACACATAATTATCTCATTCTTAGATCCAGAATCAACCTCCTAGCTAAACAATTTCTTTGATAGCTCCAGATTTTTAATGAAGTGGATTCAAGCGAGAAGTTAAAAAATCCAGAGTTAGAGTCATACCAAACAGGACCAAAATTCATGGCTCCGGCATTAGACAAGATTGTTGTTTATGTTAAGGAACCTCGCTATCGAATAGTCCGGGGTTCCCGAACATATCTGAATTGGAGAACAGAAAGAGAGAGAGACACGTGTTTAGGGAGAGCAACAGCGGGAATTCTTTATTGCTAATGAATGCATGTACATAGGGGGGACCCCTCCTCCTTTTATAGCGCTCATCTAGGGTTTCGGCTAAGGGTCCACATGGGCCTTCAATGGGCTTTTAGGGTTTCTTAACACTCCCCCTTGGGCCCTTTGCCGCGAGATGCATATGCCTCATTAAAACTCCAGAAAAACCCAGTGGGAAAAATACTTGGAGAAAGAGTACATAGCATACGCTTACTATGTTGCACGAATTGCCTCGTTAAAAACCTTATGCAAGAAAACTTCATGAAAAACTTGCTAAGGAAAAAGAGTACAATTCTCCCAACTTCAATTGCTAATCTTCGAGATTTATGTTGGGTATTCATAATTCATCTTTGAAATTTATGTGGGAGTATGTGAAATATCTCCCCCTGAAATCTGTACTTCTCTAAGTCTCATCATCCCAATTCCTTTCACGCACCTTTCAAAGGTAGATGCTGGGAGTGATTTGGTGAACAAATCTGCAAGATTTTCACATGACTTAGTATGCAATATGTTGATCTCATTCATCTTATTCAATTCGTGAGCATAGAAGAACTTGGGGTTGATATGCTTCGTGAGATTGCTCTTCACATAACCCATCTGTGCTTGGGCAACACAAGCTGCATTATCTTCATAAATTATTGTGGGAGTTTGCTCAATGTTCAAACCACATGACTTCTGGATGTGGTGAACCATTCTTCTGAGCCATGCACATTCACGAGATGCTTCATACATGGCAATGATTTCCGAGTGGTTTGTCGACGTCGAGACAAGAGTCTGCTTAGACGACTTCCAAGAAATTGTTGTTCCTCCACATAGGAAAACATAGCGGTTTGGGACTTGCCAAGATATGGGTCGATAAATACCCAAAGATCGGCATAGCCAACCAAATTCAATTCATTGTTTCTTACGAAAAAGCAGGCCGAGGTCTTTGCTTCCTTGGAGGTAGCGGAAGATATCCTTGATCCCTTTCCAATGCCTTTTGGTGGGTTACGCCTCGCATCGAGCTAGCAAATTCACAGTAACGCAATGTCCAGGCCTAGTGCTATTCGCAAGGTACATGAGCGCCCAAGCTGCACTCGGATATGGGAATTCTACCCCGGGACTTCCTCCCCTCTTCTCTAGGTGCTGTATGGGTCTAGGTGCGCTGGAGTGACCTTCCACCATTGGAGTCTTCGCAGGATATGCTTTTTCAAATCCAAACATTTCCAACACTTTCGTGTGTAGGTTGATTGATGTACCAAGATTCCTCCTTGGACATGTTCAAGCCGCAAGCCTAAACAAAATTTGGTTTTACCCAAATCCTTCATTTCAAACTCGGACTTCAAGTATGAGCATGCCTCTTCAATTTCTTCATCCGTCCCAATGATGTTCAAGTCATCTACATAGACGGAGATTATACGAATCCATTCGGGATCACAGTATAAACACACATGGACAATCTTATTTGTTTGTGTAGCCTTTCTTGCAGAGAAAGTCACTCAAGCGATTGTACCACATTCTTCCCGATCGCTTCAAACCCATACAAGTGATTTCTCCAATTTCACATCTGCATGTGTTTCTATTTGCTCCGTCTTGGTTGGGATAGGAATTCCTTCCGTACTTTCATGTATATCTCCAATCCAAGTTTCCATACAAATATCTTTGTGACAACATCCATTAGCTTCATTCTCAACTTCAAGTTGATCGCCATTGAGATAAAATATCTAAAGGTAATTCCTCCCATGACCGGAGAATAGGTTTCTTCATAATCAACTCCGGGACGTTGAGTGAAACCTTGAGCTACAAGCCTTACTTTGTATCTTACAACCGTTGTTTTCATTTCTCTTCCGAACAAAGACCCATTTGTGACCTACGGGTTTATATGGGAAGGTGTGCGGCATCTGGCCCAAACACCTCTCTCTTGTTGGAGAGACTAACTCTGCAGATGATTGCCTTTTTCCATTCTTCCCAATCTAGCCTTTTCTTGCACTCTGCGAGAGATGCAGCTCGGGATCATGATCAATGATCGAGGCGATCTTATTTGCAAAGTATGCATCAACGTTGGTGTTGCTCTATTCAGGATTCTCCTGTTATTACAAAGTTTATGGCCATTTCTTCATGGGTGCTTCATGCACTTCTACTTGCTCTTATTTGCTATTCCCTATCGCAGAGCAAGTTCCTTTAGCTTTCATCGCCTATGTGTGCGCACACATTATTTCCGTGGCTTCCTTCATGGAAGATTCAAGTGCAGAATTGCCTTTTCCGTTGGCTTCTTTCGGTGCAGTCTCAACTGCTCCCCTTCTTTCCTTGGGGCATTTTCGTGATTGGTTGTGGTAAGTCCTCTTGCCCGCTTTCTCAGACGTCTCCGGGTACTTTGGGTTTGAGGAGCAGATTTCTGCTCTTTTCTTTGAGGCCTCGAGCAGTTGAGGGATACCTTCTATTTTCTTTGGTATTTCCACCCTCTCGGTGCATTCCTTGCGGGTACATGCGACTTAACCACGCCCTTCAGATCACAAAATGATCAGGCGGTTCATTTGCTAAATTGCAGATCAATTATCTTCGGACTTCTTGATTTGCTTCATTAGTGCGGGGTCATGTGCGGGGATCCCGGTGGAATGCCATATGATTTCTCGGCATTTTTCATCCAAAGGTTGATTTCTCCCCTAATGACGGAAACGATCCTCGTCAAAGATGCAATCGTGAATCGGTCAGTATGCAAGTCTCGATCATGGGTTCCAAATACCGATTATGGATGCACTCATAACCAACGATATCCCGGACTTGCGGAGAGGGCCCATTGCAATCCATGAGGGGTGGTATAGGTACATATACCATACACCCAAATTTTCTAAGATGGGAGATCTTGGGATGATCCGTGCACAAAGCCGCATAGGAGAATGGATGTTGTAGGCCAATGGTCCAAATTGATAAGTCTTTGCTGCGTGCAGATCTGCGTGTCCCCAACAAGTGTTGGGCAAGTTACAACTCGCAAAAGCGGTCCGCAATGAATTTAATCCTTTTTATTAGTGCTTCGCTAGTCCATTCTGCGTATGGACGTGCGGACGGAGTGCTCAATCGCTATCCTCGTTGTCGTGCAATAATCATCAAATGCCTTTGAAGTAAATTCTCGGCATTGTCCATTCGATGGACTTCACGCGATGATCGGGAAAGCATTCTTAATTCTTATGATCTGCGAGATCGACTTTGCAAAAGCATGGTTTCTTGTTGACAACAAGCATACATGCGACCATTTCGAGGAAGCATCGATGAGCACCATAAAGTATCGAAACGGCCCGGCAGGGGCTGAATCGGACCGCAAATATCCCCGGATGCGTTCCAGAATGCAGGATTTCACTTTGCACTTTCATGACAGAAGGTCTAGTTATTAATTTCGGTGGCACATGCAGGCACACAAAATCTTCATGATTCGGAAATTTTTAACATTAATACCATGACCTTGTGAGTTGTTCACTATATTTCTCATCATTCTAAGACCGGGATGGCCTAATCTACCATGCCATAAAAAAATAACTCGAGCTTCTAAAAACAATCTTCAAGGAAGTATACACTTGGTGCATGAATATTCGTGTAGTACAACCTGATTCATATGAGGGACATTTTTCTAATACCATTTTTCCACATACGCGTGCTTCACAATGCACAAGTATTCTTTGCCATTTTCTTCATTGGTTTCTACGTGAAAACCATTGGCGCGGATGTCTTTAAAGCTTAAGAGAGTGCGCGTTGATTCAGGGTACAAAAGGGCTTCTTCAATTACCAAAGTTGTACCCATAGGCAATATAATAGTGGCTCTTCCTGAGCCGATTACATATGAGTCGCTTCCTGCGATCGTAGTAATCTTTCCAGCGTTCTTCGTGATCGACTGGAAATACTTAGACTTTCTTAAGATGGTATTCGTTGTGCCACTATCAACAATGCATATCTCTTCCATTTGGGCGCTACACGATTTCTAGATAAAAGAAATATAATTCTAATCAGATAGAGGCAAAAAAACAATCCAAATATTACTTGCAAAATTGAAGAATACTGGAATAAAGAATAAATTGCGTATTTATTCATTAAAGAAGTATGCTCTTCTAGAGCTTACAATTCATTATTCAAAGAAAAAAAAACTAACAACCATAATATAAAAGAAATGCATTAAATGTAATCATAAAATATGCATTAATTTTCGCTTCTATGTCATCTGTGAAGTTTTCTCTTCATTTGCCATAATAATGGCTGCGCACATCGATGTCCGTGCTATTACGTGAGGATGAGGTAAGAGGGTATCTACATCCATGGCATCTTCATCACCGATGTTGGCGAAGCGCGCCTCTGGGGCGTTTTCCTTTGCCTTCTTCTTAGCACGATATCGTTGATCGCTTCTTTGGATTCTCGACATATCTTCGACCAATGTCCCCAAGTACCACACTTGAAGCACGCCAGTTCTGCTGTCCATACGGCTTGGCGTGCGTCTTTTCTTTGTCATCCCTCTACACGGGGCTTTGGACTTTCCTTTGGCACGGGTCTCTCTTTTCCACCCCGCTTGCCCTTCTTTCTATGAGTGGGCTTTCTCACCTTGTAGCTATTGGCATTGACTTACGTGCGATTGCCGCGTCGGTGGTGCGAGATATAGTTCTTGCGTAGAACATCGTCTTGCGATTCCAACTTGCATTACATCAACTGCTCGCTATACTCCTTGTATGCGCCCCGACGATAGTGCGTGCACTGGATAGCATTAGGGTGGAAGGTAGAGAGAGTTTTCTCAATCTTCTCTTCATCGGTGATCTTCTTGCCACATAGAGAGAGATTGGTACAAATTACGTGCAAGGCGTAATTGTACTCGCCATCGCTCAAGTCCGCAAACCTCAGCGTACCCAATCTTGTTGTGCTTGGGGCAAGATGGTGTACTTGAGTTTTTCGAACCGCTTCAAGTGCACCAAAGCTCAAGTGCACTCTCCTCACCATATATTCATTCTTGAGTGGCCGAGAGGTGGTGTCGAGAAAATGCAAAGCTTGATCGTTCGCTTTCGTGGTAGGTTTAGCGTCTGCGAGGACCCTAGACCAATCGAACGAGCTTCTTGCCCCAAGAACAATCTTTACGTCCGATGCCCAAGTGAGGTAGTTACGACCGTGCGGGCCGCTTCTTCAAACTCACGATTCACAATGCGGACATCCGCATGATTTCAAAATTCTGGTTTAGATTACTGCGTGTAATCGATAGAAAATGGTTGCAAAAGCATAAAGTGCAGAAAAATAAATTCATATGCATTACAATATATTAAATAAAGCAACGGATTCAAATTCATAAAGAAAATTCATAAAACAGAGAAATAGAGTAAGAAAAATTAAAAACAGAGCCAAATAATTCTTCTTGATTTTCTGGCAATTTTTTCAAAATTTTCTGCAATTTTTCTTCTTTTTTTTTCTTTCCCTTTTTTTTTTCTTCTTCTCTTCCAGCCGAACGGCCGGCTGGGCCTTGCCTTTGGGCCGCATTTTTTTTTCTTTTGCGCGTTGGCTCTTGGCCCATGGGCAGCTTCCTTTATTGTGCCTTGAGGCCGGATGGCCTATTCATCAAAAAACCACGGCGGCTAGGGTTCCATCCCCAGCCGTCGCACGCAAGATACTCTCAGCGTTGCCGGCTCTGGCGTCACTGAAAACGCAAGGCACGGGGCTTCAAGGTGCAAAGAATGGCGTTGCCGGCGAGGGCCAATGGCGGCGGCAAGAAGAGGAAAACCGACGACTTGGCGGGGCGGGCGGCGGCGTCTTCTTTGCAGAGGAGGCGCGGACGGACGGCGGCGGCTACTGGCGCGGCGGCCGGCGACATCTTCCTCGGCGGCGCGCGCGGCGGGCGATGGCCGGGCGGCTTGAGCCGGCGGCGACGCCACGCGGGCGGAGGTCGAGGCGCGTGGCGCGAGGGTCGAGTTTGTCGGCGACGTCGGCGCGGATGCCGAGCCGGCCGGCGGCGGCAGTGCGGCGCGCGCGGCGCTGGCCGAGGCGATCGGGCCAGGCGGCGGCCGTGCCCGTAAGATGGCGACAAGGCCATGGCGGGCCGTGGCTCGGCGGCGCCGGCGGCGGCCGTGGCTGGCGAGCGGCCGGCGGCGCACACGAGGGCCGAGGCGCGGTGCGGCGCCGAGCGCATCACCGGCGACGATGGCGGCGTCGCGGCGCCAGCGGCGGCCGTGGCGAGGCTTCAGCGGCGCTCATGCGGCCGAGCCGTGGCCGGGTGCGCGGCCGGCGGCGCCGCGCTGGCGGAGGCTGCAGGCGCGATGGCTGCATGCCGAGGCGACAGCCTTTCTTCTCTTTTTTTTCTGGATGTAAAGATGCTTCTTGTGTACTGTTGCTACGTGTCGTTTGTAGCTTATTGCCACGTGACGAACGCAGTAGCAATGCGTAGGTTAGATGCATGCATATAAAACAACAGCAATTAGATTCAATCGTCGAAACCCACCTCTTCTCACCTTTTCAATTCTGATCTCCGTAGAGCTTCGTGCTGATAACGTGTTAAGGAACCTCGCTATCGAATAGTCGGGTTCGAACGATCCGAATTGGAGAACAGAAAGAGAGAGAGACACGTGTTTAGGGAGAGCAACAGCGGGAATCCTTTATTGCTAATGAATGCATGTACATAGGGGGGACCCCTCCTCCTTTTATAGCGCTCATCTAGGGTTTCGACTAAGGGTCCGTAGGCTTTTAGGTTTCTTAACAGTTTACGCCCTAGTAAACGGCTCGTTGGCTTGGATGTTTACGCCCACCACGGACTACGCCTTCGGCTTGCATAGTTGCGCCTGCTGAAACTTTCACGTGATACGGGAAGCACATGGGCCCGAAACCGCTCTCTCTGACAAGTGACCCCACGTACGGAACACCGACCCCACAAACCAGCGACACGCTGTGGCGCATAAAGCCCGGCCTCAAAACCCTTGCGAGTCCGAGCCCCAAAACCCTAGCCGCCGTTCCAACCAAAGGGCGCGAATCCCCCAGCTCGGAGGCGCCGGCGAGGAGGAGGAGAGGAGGTTGGAGCCGGGCGATGGGGAGCGACAAGAAGGCGGAGAAGAAGAAGACGCCAGTCGCGCTGGCGCCCATAGCGAAGCCGCTTGCCGGCAAGAAGCTCTGCAAGCGAACCCTCAATCTCGTCCGCCGAGGTCTCGAGGCTCTTCCCGATTTCATTCGGCGTTGGCTTCGAACGATTCTGCATATTTGGTCACGATTTTCCTGAACTTCTTCTTTGCAGCCTCCGAGGCCAAATGCTTGAAGCGAGGAGTCAAGGAGGTCGTTAAGAGCATCCGCCGCGGGAACAAAGGGTTCGCAATTTCTTCTGCTATCGCTCTCGTCGTGTCATATTTGTTCATCAATTCGTAGCTTTATGGTACAATACAATTAGATTAGGTAAATTTGTATCGATGGGTGAATGTAGGTGGGATTATATTACATCTTTTAGGTAACACTGGGTTGTTGTGGGGGGTTTTGGGGGGGGGGGGGGGGTGGCGCATCTCGCTGATTTTTCAATTCATGTATCAATGATTTCTGCTAGCTGATTTCTCATGGGTTTATTGTCCACCCTGCGTTTGGCTTTGGTCTCTGTAGATTGTGCGTTATTGCCGGCAACATATCTCCCATCGATGTGATAACACATGTTCCGATACTCTGCGAAGAAGCCAGCATTCCTTATGTATATGTTCCTTCAAAAGAGGTATTTATGCTGCTCTGAACCTGCATTGTTCAGCTCCAATTCCTTGTAATCACTCTACTAAGATACGATAATCAAAGTATTGCATACGTATCCTTAAACCAAGTGGAACATGCAGTGTGAAATTAGAAAAGGAGGTAGTTTGTATTTTTTTATTGGCCTGTCATTGTTGAATCGGCAATGGGAATATCTATGGATAGCTACATTTAGATTCTGGTTCCCGTTTTACAGGGAGCTCCCCTAGACGGAACTTTGTTGGAGTTTGAAATGAAACCCATTGTCTTTGTTGCTCTTTTGCTTCCCTTCTAGGCAACATTACTTGGATGAAAAAGAAAAGGTTGTTCCTTGAACATGTAGGAATGAGGGAGCACCCACCTAGTTGTCCACGCACACATCTTGATCGATTTGATTGTGTTTGCGGCTAATTGAGGAAGGACATGCCCTGTATTGCCTTGTGCACCTTATTGATTCCTGTGTTTTTTTATCTTCCTGATAGTTTTCTGCCCATCAGCCAGTGTTGATCACATTTTCTATGGAATCATGGGCCAACTAAGGGCATCAAGACTGTATATTGATTTCATTGGACCCATCTTTTGCTTTGTTAGCTATCATGTGTTAAATGATCATGAAAAATTGTAAACTATTATAGAGGATAGTTTCAAAAACAAAATGCTAGAGACCTTACATGATATTGGCTCCTGGCAGTTCCTTGCTGGCACTGTCCACCTAGGCGGTGCCAAGGCGCTAGGCTACACCCTCCTGCCTAGCTTATTTATCCTGCCTAGCCCGCCTGGTCAGCGATTAGGCGCTAGGCGCCAGTCTGCCGCCCGCCTAGCGCCTAGGTGAACTCTATGAAACAATGTGTTCTCATGAAAATAACACAAATTCTGGGAAATGGAGGCAACCAACTATTTCCTGGCTGTTTCCTCACTTCTGCAAGATACATGTTGTGACCAGTTTGCAAAGCTTTTACCTATGTCCCTAACTGTGTCCTCCACATTTCACCATTCAATATTTGATCAATTGGAGTTGACCAAGTATCGGTGGCAGACATGGTGCCACTCAAAACAATGCCAACTGCCATGGTTGGTAGTTTAGAAAGATTTCCATGAGTTGTTGGATTAACCTTTTGGCTGTTACCTAATCTTGTCATCTAAGATAGCCTCAACTACAGGGGCGATGAAAGCTTCTGTTGTTAAAACTATATACTACTTCTGAAATGAGCATCCTTTTTCTCTAGGCGCTAACATCAAGTTTCCACTTAGACTGTCAAGGTCACATCTTGTTCTGGTTTGGAATGGAGTGTTATGTTACATCTTGTTCTGGTTTTAGAATTTAGGGAGACCTTTCAACCTCTTCTGGCATTTAACATTTGCCCATGCTGGTATATAGTATTTAATTGGTTGTGAACTGTTTGAGTGGAAGATGTGCTTTACTTAAGTTGCCATTGTCACTGCACTCAGACCATGATGGCTTTCAGGACATATATACCTTCAACTTTCCATCACGAGGATGCCTTTTTCTGATATCAAGGCCCAGATTACAAGCGCATGTCACTGAAAGTATCCCCTT
Organism: Otatea glauca; assembly: GCA_036346275.1. Taxonomy (NCBI): domain Eukaryota; kingdom Viridiplantae; phylum Streptophyta; class Magnoliopsida; order Poales; family Poaceae; genus Otatea; species Otatea glauca. Next base: position 32,598,212 of record CM070716.1, on the reverse strand, counting down.
GAGAAATTCATATGTTGATAATTTGATAATGCACCTCATATAGTTAAAATTTTATTGTATGAAGCTGTTATATATTGTACTACAAATCACCCAAAAAGGGAAGACAATAAAGAGAAAATTGATGTACGAATTCATGATGTTAATTGTTAAGTATTTTTTCAACTCTATAGTTGAGATCAGCTACCAGTCAAGACACGTGGTAAAATATTAAGATTTATTGATGCATTTTGTTTTCCCCTCTTTGTGGCAGGATCTTGCGACTGCTGGCACCACTAAGAGGCCTACTTGTTGCGTATTGGTTCTGACCAAGCCAGCCAAGGGAGAGCTTGAGCAAGAGGCCAAGGAGAAACTTAAGTCGGACTATGACCAAGTTTTGTCTGAAGTTGCTGAGGTCACGTCATCGATGTTCTAAGCTATTCCCAGGGTCGGCATAACTAACAAAACAGGCATCCTCATCGCAGACACGGTCCTGATTGTACTATGCCAATGTGACATGACCCTGTGACTAAGATGATTTCGGGGTTCTGTAGGAGACAGTAGTGGCTGTACTAGATTATCAATTGTCTTGACGTTGAACTGATTATTTTCCATGGTTATACAAAATTAGCACATCTCTCTATGAACTTGATGAGTAAACCATTCTGTTGGAAAATATCAGATCTTGGTATGTTGCATTTGTTTCTATGCCGTGTGGTTATGCTGCTGACATTGGACTTGGCCAATTTCTGCACCAAAATGCATTGTATGTAGGGACAAAGTATATATGCTGTATGCATGTACCTGAGCACACGGATCAGTGACTAAGGGGTCAGTTCTGCACAGCTGAGAGGTTGAGAGGAAACGCTGAATCCAAAATTGGCAACGTGTATGATTGGGACTTGTCTATGTCTGTCCTGTGATGGAATTTATCCTTTTGGGGTGAGGCTGCAGTGCAGCCTGATAAAGAGTTCTTTGCGTTACGGCCCTATTTGCCTTGTCTTCGGGTGCTTGTTGCTTTAGGAAGATGGCAGAATTCGTACATGCAGGCAGTGACGGTTCAGAACTGTTTGCGCAAGGAACGCAAGCTCACTTTGGATTTTGGCGATCCATCCGATGCAGGCGTTGGCGATTGCATCTGAGCCTGGTCTGGGTAAATCACCGCCTTTGTACTGGAAACATATATATGGTCCGGCCGGGCTGCACATGAGCGACCTCACTGCTGCGCTGCGCGCTCTCACGCGCAAATTGACCTCGGGAAAATACTTGAGCTACGCAAGCGGCTGAGCCACGCTGGTAACGTGGCTCAACGCCGAGCCAGCCGTACGCACGGGCAGCCATTTCCCTGCTCACGCGTGCGACGCGGCGGGCGGAGACGCGGCCACGACGCCCGCATGAAGACGTGGACAACGCCAGGAGGCGAAAAACCTTCCACGCTTAATATACGGAGTATGCCCTTTGGTTGAGCGGCTTTAGACAATTCACAAGCTTTTTTTTTCTTAATCAAGCTGTAAATGGATTCAACTTCTATCCGAAGATGCTTCTATGCGTCACTATTAAAAAATTACAAAAATACTAAAGTATGAATGAATGGTGGAAAGGGTTCGAGCGAGACAACGAATTGTCCGGATCGTGCAACAGTACTAAGTTTTTTGATCTAATAGTCTACGCACAGCCGTTAAAGTTGCAGTTGTAACGGGATTGCATTATATTTCTTTTCATGAAGAGTGGATAGTGATTACTTATTACTCCCGTTGCTTCAAGATTATACAATTTATATTGAGAGGGTGATGCATAGAAACACTACTCACTTCTATAACACACGAGATAGCCTGTGAGAGGCTACCCATTAGATAATAAAAAATTATCTAGCTTTAATCTAATTTACGGAACAACCGACTTTGTACAACTTCTTTAAAACACAAGTGCAACCCAACAGAGTACAAAATGACTGTTTGTACACTTTACAATAAGTAGTGTTCTATGCGACACTTGTTGCCACTTAAAACAACACAAAATGCTGGCTACATGGCATTTTAGTTACAGAAAACCCTGGTATTTGAGATTAATGGAGAATCAAATTAGGCAAGCTCGCATAGAATCGAAAAAAAGCAAAACCATGAACTCAAGTGCGGAGCATGTGGGCAAATTATTTTCTATGCTTCACACAAAATTTACATTATTTCATATTTTCTTGCAGCAAAAAGATATATAGTAGGAGTACTGCAGGTGAGACATGAAAAGAAAGAGGGATGAGAAAAGCAGGAGCAAGGGAACCAATTCTCAAACAAAAATATGCATGCACAATCCTTCAACCTCCAATCCATCCACTCTTTCCAACCGCACCAAACAAAGTAATGGGATTGTGATTCTAATACTTGGCCAAACTCTGGAAGTGCTTAGATTAATTTCTCTAGGAAATAGAGCTTTATTCTGTTGGGGAACAGGTAGGCTAATCTAGCGTAAAATCAAAATTCTCTACCACGTAACCAATAAACCACAGCACATTATAGATCACAGAATTACCACTAGACGTGCAGACCCGCAGCGAAAGTAGAGTCGATGTAGGTTGGTGGTGCAGGTGTAGTCGTACTGCCTCGCGCCTCCTCCAACAGCTCCTTGTGACCGTCGCAGGTTACGGATCATCCTAGCGTTGAAGCTTCGCAGCAACGCCTCCAAGGTATCCACACGTACGGGGTAGGAACACCACACGCCGGAGTGCTAGCGCTGACTGTGCGTTCTATGTGGAGGAATGGTGGCGGCTAAGGTTTCGTGAATTCCGAATTTGTACTGTGTCTCTTAACCCTAAAGCCAGCACCCCTCCCTTTAAATAGACGCCTCTAATGGGTTCTACATTAGAGGCCCATTACGTGTTTTCAAAAGAACCCCTTCTTGACATCCTGCATGTTTAACCGATTCAACACCTTATTGATATAAGTATTCTAGCTTAATTCAATTATCTTTTTCTCTCTATCTCTATAGATCTTTATGTCTAAGATATATGCTGCTTCTCCTAAGTCCTTCAAAGAAAAACTATTTTTCAGTGAGGTCTTAACGGATTCCAGTATAGGAATGTCATTCCCAATCAATAATATATCATCCACATACAAGATTAGAATTACAAGTACGCTCCCACTAATCTACTATAGTCATCGGTAAAAGTAATGAAGTACTGAAAACCAACTCTAGCTATCGTGCTCAATGGTCCACATACATCAGTATGTACGAATTCCAATAAGTCAGATGCCCTCTCACAATGCTTAGTGTAAGGTGTTTTGGTCATCTTACCAAGTAGACAAGACTCACATGTTTCAAATGATTCAAAATCAAATATTTTTAGAAGACCATCTCTGTGGAGCTTGACCATACTTTTCTGACTAATATGACCCAAGCGACAATGCCAAAAGTAAGTGGGATTCAAATCATTAGGCCGAAGCCTCTTAGCATCAATATTATAGACAAGTACATTATCAAGATTTAAAATAAACAACCCATTCACAATGGGAGCATAGCTATAAAACATCTTATTCAAAATTATAGAACAATCATTGTCCTCAATAATGGATTTATAACCTTCTGCCGACAAACATGAGGTAGAGATAATATTTTTACTTAATGCTAGAACGTAATAACAATTATTAATTCCATAATAAATTCTGAAAGTAAATGTAGTGGCAAGATCTCGACGGTCAATGCAGCAACCCTTACTTTATTCCCAACGTGAAGATCAACCTTGCCTCTTGCAATGGTCCTACTCCTTATTAACACCTGCATCAAATTGCAAATATGAGCAACTGATCCAGTATCAAATACCCAAGAGTTATTAGGAGAATCGGCAAGAAATACATCTATAACATTAATACCTGAATTGGATGGATTAGCTCCACCATTCTTTTTCAGATCTGCCAGGTATCTTTTGCCGTTCCTTTTTCAATGGCCTGACTCTTTGCAATAGAAGCATTCACTCTCTGAAGTGGGGCCAAACTTGGAATCAGGATTAGGCTTGTTGGGGATTTTATCCAAAACTTTAGTCTTGCCTTTTCCTTTAGTCTTATCTTTCTTTTTGAAGCTAGTACTTTTCTGCACCATCATCACACGCCTAGTGCTTTTTTTAATGCTGTCCTCTATTGTCTTGAGCATCATATACAACTCGGTGAGATTCTTGTCTATGCCATTCATACGAAAAGTCATAATGAATTACCCAAAGCTCGGAGGGAGAGATGCAAGAATCAAGTCAGTAGCCAACTCTTGGCTAAGTGAAAAACTAATTTTTTCCAAGCTTTGTGTGTAACCAACCATCTTGATTACATGAGAGCTCACCGGACCGCCCTCAGCCAGCTTACATCCAAACAAGGACTTTGAGATCTCATATCTCTCAGTCCTAACCTGAGTCTCAAACATGCACTTAAGTGCCTCGATCATATCGTAGGCTTCTATGTTCTCAAACTGCTTCTGAAGGTCTGAGTTCATAACAACAAGCATGAGACAGCTAACATCGAGGGATTCATCAACTGCCTTTTTGTAAGTGACTTTAACAATATTGGAAGTATTCTCATCAGGCACATCTGGAATTGGTTACTCTAGAACGTGTTCATTTTTATCTTGCCTGAGAACAATTCTCAGGTTGTGTGACCAATCCGCAAATTTCGTTCCATTAAGTTTTTCCTTTTCAATTATCGAACGTAAAGCATAAATGGAAGTAGGTGCATCAGCAGGTGGTGCCAGATCTAAAATAGAAAATATATACGAAAACTGAGACAAACATTTATGAAAAGTAACTTATATTAAACAATTTAATAAAGATACTCCCACTAAATTCTATATCCCTCTTATGGTACTTAGTGATTCAAGATCCACAATTAATTAGTCTAGTAGTGAGCTTTAGCGTCACTGCTAGAAGGCTAATGAATTTAGTAAGTAACCCTTTGCTAATCATATCACTATATGACTCTTGTTGTTGGGTGACATCTCTATGCCCCAGCCCCAACCCTATGCTCCAAGGTCCATAACCGTTATGATGACCTTGTCAAGAGTAACTAATGCTTATGCGTGTGAGTGTCTGACATAAACCCATCTAATCAAGGAAAGTTAATGACACCCTACTTTAGTAGACCTACCATTAATTTACATGATATTGAATGGTGCAGCCAATTGGGAGGGCATCAATTTTTCTTAATATTACGTGAGAGATCTTTACTTCTACCATGTTAAAAGCATTCAGAACAACTATATAACATGCATAGAAATAAATAAATAGGAACATAAAAGCAATCACAGATAATCACATTAACTGTGACATAGTATGGCTCTTCACATGGTGATATCCATCGCTACGTTTCCTGTCCGTCATAGTTCTGGAACAGACAAAACTCTACAATATGTGACCTGATTACTAGCTATTTGGTCAACCATGGGACACATGGCATTCATAAAATTTGACATGCCTAGTCGGGTCAATTATGTTTAGCATGACGGTAATGGTAAAAACAAAACAACACCCTAAATAGAGGCAAATAGAAGAGTGTTGTTGAATTAGTATCGAAGATAAATAAGAGTCCAAGTTGTGTATGACTCGAAGTCATGTTTGGGATACAATTCAAGTTAGAGTCAAATTAGAGATAGAGTCTGATTGCAGTTTGGTTGTAATCAACGTTATGAATAAAGAGTACGGGGATCCGACAGGACAAACACGAACACACAACTATTCCACAAATTTCACACATGTTATCAGAGCCAAACCCTAATTTGTAGCTTTGAGTCACTGTCGTTCCTGATCCAGATCCGCTGTGTTCCATCACGCTTCACCGCCCGTCGTCGAGGTCTTCGCGTAGCCACCGCTGCTCAGCGGGGTTGCACCGAGTAGCCTAGGGTCACACCGCATGGGACACTAGCTCGGGGCTGGGTCGTGTTGCCCCCAAGTGTGGATGTCACTACCGCTCGGTAGCCCTTGGTTGCCACCATCGCTCGGGGCCGCCATTGGTTGGTGAGGCTGCACCGCATGGGCCACTACTCCCGCTCAGGGCCGTTGCCGTCGTAGCTTAGGGTAGGGCCACCGCCACTGTTGGGGTTGCTGCCACTGCTAAGGCTATATTGCAGAGCTGCCATCTTCACTGCCAATTGGTAGATCCAGATCTGAATGCTCCTCGCCCCTCGGATTTCGTTGCACGAAAAGACGATGAGAAGAGAGGAGGAAACTAGAAGCCTACTGGCGAAAAAGAAAGGAAGGAATCAACTGTGATAAAAGTAAAGAAAGAAGAAGAAAAAAAATGAAAAGCTGAGAGAAAAAGAAAAAATGAAAAAAGAGAAGAGAGATGGGGAAAAGGAAAAAAATAAAAAGGAAAAAATATAGATATTTTCTGTTGGCTATGTTAACGTGTACGAGAGGTGTGGATGCTACGTTTGTGATTTGTGTGACATTGATACTTGAAGGGTTGCTGTGATCATGGAAAGTCATGCGGCGTAGTTTGGTGCTAAGGGGTGATCGAGATTAAAGAGTTGTTGCTGTGTGGCTGCTGGGCCTGATGTTGTTGCTAAATCTGTGGTATTTGGTGTGGCTTGAGCAGATCGAATAAAGGATGTGTGCGTGACGTGTTACTACATGCTAGGGGAGAGACATGAAAAAGGTCATGTGGGTGTTGCATTGTTGATGCTATTTGAGTTGGATCTGACTTAAGGGAGACAAAGGTGCTGCTTGGAGAGTTTGATTTGAACTGGGAGAGACAGAGAGGGAAGATTGTTTGCTGCTTGAGTTTGTTATGTTGTTGTTGGATCTGTTGTTGACTTGTTCAGTTGAGTCAATTTTCAGGGCTAGGCATTGAAATGGGTCGTGGGTTGTTTGCTGCTTGTGAATAGCTGAATGGTTGAAAGATCTATTGAAGGGTGAGGAGAAAGGAGAGAGATAAGGGGGGGGGGGGGTTGATGATGTTGTTGTCTACTGCAAGGAGAAAAGGGGACATGTTTGGAGATGAAGGAAGTCAATCTGGTGTTGCTTGGGTTTGGATTTTTGTGGCTGTTCACTTAATCCAATCTAGTATGGGTGCGTGGCTATTGCTTTACTCTTGCTCTCTTAGAGAGAGGAAAGAGCCTATAGAAAGAAGAGGTGAAGTTTTTTGGTTGATTGCTGTTTGCTGTGAGGCTACGTGTGCTCTGCAGGGAGAGAGAGATTGATAAGTGTTTTTGGCTAATGTTGATGGTGGAGGTTTCAGGGTAATGTAGAGAGGAACAAGGGAGAAGATTGCTCAGGATGTGGCTTTGGTGGTGTCGATATTGGAGTTGGTAGTGAGGGTATTGGTGATGAGCTCGACGATGGTGACGAGTGACTGAGCAGGGGCTAGTGATAGCTCCGATAGAGGCCATGGCAACCCTAGAGGTGATGTTGGGCGTGTACTGATGATGGTATTGGTTGCACGAGTAGGATCTGGTGGTAGCTCCGATGGAGGCTATGGCTATGGTTTTGGTGTCAGTAGTAGCTATCGAGGTGTTGATGTTGCTACTAGATATTGCGTTGGTAGAAGACACATGTTAAGGTGCTCGAGGATATGTTGGAGAGGTGGTAGAAGCCTAGGTGGTCAGAGGCGTATTGGGAGAGATAGTGGAGGCCAGGGTGGCTAGAGGCTAGAGACGGAGACGGTGGAGACCAAGATTTGAGGCATGTTGGTAGAGATGGAGGAGACCAAGACTGTGAGTGTGAGGAAGAAGGCAAATGACTTGATGTTAGTTGAGACTATGTTGGAGGTAGTCAAGGTGATGGCTCGAAGGTTGTGTCTATATGACGATGTTGGACACGAAGTTGGTGGTGCAAACAGCAGGTACGACAGTCGTGGATGTGGTGTCAATCATGATGTTGGAGGCAGCATTGGAGAGGTGGGCATCATGGTAGTAGTATTCATCATCATGTTGACGGTTTGGTAAAAGTAGATGTGTTAGTAAGGATGTTGTATTATGTAGCAAGATGGACATGGTTGTATTTTATGTCCATCTTGAAGGGTGTAACATCCTAAATTTTGCCTTTTATTTAATTTATTGTGTTATTTGTGCATTTTATGATTTTTTGAATTTATTACATTTTTTGGAATTTATTTTAAATTAAGTATATTAGCCTTTTGTGAAAAATAATTATTTATAGAGAAAATTAATATAAAGTTCGGCTAAAAATATTTTATTTGAGTTCCAAATGTCTCAAAGTATTTTGAGATTTTTTCTGATATTTTTATTGCCTTAATCAAATTAATCTATTTTTTGAAATTATTTTAAATTAAAAACTCGAGGGAAATTCTTTGAACAGTACTTGGGTGTAACATCCCAAAATTTTAGTTTTGGAATGTTTGAATTCAAAAATAAACCATTTGCATTCTTTGAATTAATTCCAGCTTAATTTGAATTTTCCATAAATGAAAGGATTTAATTTTGCTAAACCATTCATCAAACTAAAGAATTTCAGTTTTAGTTGGGTTCCTTGTGCTCCAAGGAATTTTTCTGAATTTATTTGATATTTATTCGAATTTATGTGATTTTATTTGAATTTCTGGATTTTTTCTTAAATCGGAAAATGAATTTTATTTCAAAAAGCCCCTCGGGCGAACTCGCTCGGCCGTTTTCCCACGCTTCGCCCGGCCGGCTTTCCCTCGCGGCCCAGCCGGCCGCGGCGCCACGGCCGTCCGTCTGCGCGACAGCAGCGTGTGGCTGCGATTGCGCCACGTCGCCGCTCTCGGTTTCCGGGTCGGGCACGCCTCTCGAGGGCTATAAATGCAGCGCTGCACCCCGCCCGAGGTCCGCCGTCTCGCGCCGCACCCGTCGCCCCCTTCGCCATCGCTCGGAAGCCCGTCGTCTTCGCGTGAGACCTCGCCGTAGCTCCGCCGCCAAAAACCGAAGCTTTTCCCCGTCGCCTCGCCGCTCCGGTGCCTCTCCGCCGCAGCCGCGAGTCTCGTTGAGTTCGCCGCGACGTCCTCTTCTGGACCCGCACCCGCGCGCGTCCGATCCATCGCGTCTTCGCCGTGCGCCACGTCTTCTTCCCCGAGTCCGGTAAGCCTCGCGCCGCCGCCTCGCCGTCGACCTCCAGCGACCGCGCTCCGCCGTCCGATCTTCGACGGACGCTCACGATCGCGCCGCGTCACCCCCGCCGCAGCATCGCTTCCTGGCCGTCCGATCGGGGCGAGTTGCCGGATGCGCGACGCGTGGCCCGCCTGCGTCAGCTCTTGCGTCACCGCTTGCGTCGGCCGGCTGCGTCGGTAAGTCGCTCGCGTCGATGATAGCGTCGATCGTCTTGGCGCGGTGCACGGTGAACCGAGCCTCGCCGTGGACCGAGTCCACCGTGAACCCGATGACGTCAGCGATTGCGCAATAAATCCTTTTTCCGTATAAAAATAAATCCAGAAATTCCGATTTTCTGATCTTCTGTATTTTCTCTGAATTTAATTTTCCAGAAGCCCGTTCTCGCTCATACGAACTCCGATTGAGGCGATTCAAGTTTCTAAATTTTTTCTAAAATCAAGATCTATCTTCCAGAGCCATTTATTTTCAGTTTTAAGCTTGTTTGAGTCTCTATTTTGTATTTATTTGGTTTCGTTGCTTCTTTTCCGGTAGACGCTAATTCCGAGGGAGCGAACGAAGACTTCGAAGACAAAGATTCAGCACTAGATCAGCAAGGCAAGTCGTAATCCTTTGATCATATTGATCCTATGTTTGCAAAAGTAATTTACTTTATTACAATTGCATGCTATTTTGTGTATCAATGCTTATTTAATGGGAGTAGATGTATACCTAGTTGACATTATGCCACCTTGATTAGTTGTATGCCATGTATCCATTGTTAGACCTAGGTTGGGACATTATTAGTTGGACATAATTATTACACCAACATTGGGTTATCGTAGCTATGCTTAGACATGCTTAGATATACGTTGGGATTCATGTCACACATTGAATAATGTTAATCTTGACTTAATGAGATATTGAATCATGGCCGTTAGCCACTGTTGTAAAATTTGTTGTACCATGGCGGGGTTTGCCATTGGTCTTGGTTGAACGAATTGTTTTCCCTCGGGCAGGTGATCGGGCAGTAAAGGGGGTGCTTTCTAGCACATTGGGATGTGGATGTCTTGCCTGAGACAGTTTAAGGACTTAATCTTGTGCGCCATTGAACTGGGCCTAACCGTACTACCACATGTCTGGAATGGGACAGACCTAGCTGATTAATTTGCAATGTCTAGTCTTGAGTACTGCCAGTTGGTGGTGTGGGTTTCGGGATGGACGGGTTGATTCGCAAGGCGCAAGAGGGGCCTAATGGGCGAAACCTTAGCGGCGTCACAGAGTTTAGGCGATTGCATTGTAAAGGCTTTGTCATGATATCTTGGCGGCACACCAAAAGAAGTGTGTTAGTAACGTTTGCACAAAGAGATGTTCATGTCTTGTGGGTAAAGTTGTACAACCTCTGCAGAGTGTAAAACTATTCGAATAACCGTGTCCGCGGTCATGGACAAGCCCGGGAATTTCACACGGGGTATAGAGTGTTTCATAAAATGTGGAATGTGGAATTGTTGGGATGTGAACGGGGGGTTCACTGTTGTTTTGTTGTCTATCATTGATCTATCAATCATTTATGTATGTTTTCTTAAATATGCTTTCAATCTATTTATTGTATTTCAATTCAAGTATTGCTTTCTGCAAATGAACTATATAGCCATCCTTGTCAAGCCGTGCATGAATATATTGCATCAATTCCCTACGGCTTGCTGAGTACCTTTGTACTCACGGCTTTACGCCCTTGTTGATCAGTTGCTGAAGGAGATAATGAATATCATGAGGAGGAATTCTATGAAGACTACGTGGATTAGGAAGGCGTTCCCCAGACGATTGCCTGTGGCATGTCGAATGGCTCAAGTTATCTTTTCCGCTGCAATAGTATTTGTTTCTTAAGCCCTTAATGCATAATGATGTAAACTTTGACCATAAGGTCGTTTGCTTTATTTAATAATAATTTGCTTCTTCTTAGTTAATTCGTTGTATGGAATGATATTTCATCTATGTTTCCACTGTGTGCACTAGCGTGATCCTGGACTAGTGCGGTATACACGAGGGTTTGGATTTGCAAACCGGGTCCCGACAGAGATGGTATCGAGCCATATCATTGTAGGTCGCTATCCTAGTTAGCATGGTCTTCAAAATTATTCTCTAAATCAAACCAACAAAATTGGTAGTTAATAGTTTTCGTCTCCTCTCGTCTTATTCTTAGGTTTTTATTTCTCTCCTTTGCTGAGACATTGATTTGAAATTTAAATTGAACTTATCTTATGAAACTTCTCAAAAACCTCGAGCCTTTTGCAAGGAATCAAATCAAGGGAGACGATGAATCAAGCCATCAAAGATATATCCGAGAAGACTACCATATAAGATAGGGTTTTGTGCTCAACGGTGTTTGAGCATGTTTTTCCCTTTTCAGTTCAGTTACGTTTAGTCCGCGTATACTAGGATTTTCATTGCTTGTGTGCCTGGTATGTTGTACCCCTTGCCCCAAGCACGGTGTTACCACCATACCTTTAATTGAAAAAGTTTTATTTGCCTCTTTAATTTGAAGCCTTTCGACTGTATCCTTTTGTCCCTGGGTATTACCTTCTCCCCTAGATGATCTTACCACTCGTCTACTGCTTTTCCCTCTTACCTATCAACCCTTGTGCTGCATCTCAGATGGTTGACACTCGTTCTGGAGCCGGTCGCAGTTCATCCGCGGATGCCAGTGCTAGCACCAACCCCAACCCCAATGCACCGCCACCTCCAAGATGCGATGACTGAACATGGGACATTTTCGGCAGCTCGACTCGACTAATGAATACAATGATGCGAACATGAACAACATGATGAATCAACGAGAACTGCATCGATTGCCTAGCTAATCTGTTGAACCAGTGAGAACCAAGCCGCCATTGCACCTCCTCAAGCTCGTCCCACCCAAGCTAGCGAGAATTTATGAGGACTCGTCCGCCAACTTTCTCAACTCTTCGAACCATTGACGCCGAAGCGATTGGATCCGCTCCATTGAGAAGAAGCTTGAAATTGCCCAGTGCACCAATCGTGAGAAGGTTCTCTATGCCGCTCACCAGCTGGAGGGCACCGCCGCTGAATGGTGGGAGAACTACAGTGCTGCCCATGACGACCCTCAGACTATCACTTGGGCAGAGTTTTCCACCGCTTTCCGCCACTCTCATATTCCAGATGGCAAGGTTGAAATGAAGAAGAATGAATTCTGAGAGCTTAGGCAAGAAGGAATGTCAGTGAGTGAATACCTCAACAAGTTCACTCAACTCGCTCGCTACGCTCCAGAGGATGTGGCTACAGATGATGCTCGCCAGAAGAAGTTCAAGCGTGGACTCAATCCAGGACTAAAAGTGCAAGTCATTGGCAATGACTATGCAGTTTTTTAGCACCTTGTAGATAAAGCTATGCTTATTGAGGAATCTCGCTGTGAATTGGAAGAATCCCGTAAGAGAAAGATGATGCAGCATGGAGCCCATCAGAGTCACCAGCAGAGAGTCAGAACCAATGCTCAACAGCCTGCTCGTTTCACTCCTCCGAATACATTCGGGACCCTGCACCAAAGACCTCGCCCATCTCCCTCAGGCAATCGCAACCTCAACGCCAACAGCAATCCACCTCAGAGGAACAGTAATCCAGCTGCAGGAGTCACATGTTTCAACTGTCATGAACTCGGTCATTATGCAAATAATTGCCCAAGAAAGCAAGCCGTGACGCCTTGATCCGTTTCAACTTGGGATCTACGCCACCAAGACTCCGCCTGGATCGGGCGTGGAGTGCCCGGACTCCCAATCAAGCCACGAGGACTCCGCGCTTTCACCGGAAGAGGCCGTGTGAATCACGTCACCACCGAGGATGCCCACCGCACGGACGTCATACTAGGTAAGCTCCTAGTCAACTCGGCATCCGCCATGGTTTTGTTTGATTACGAGCTACGATTCGTTTGTTTCTCGGAGTTTTGCTTGCAAATCATCAATTAAAGACAATGCCTCTTAAGACTATTTTATTAGTGCAATCTCACGGTTACGATGAGTACGAACCAAGGCTGCCCGAAGTTAAGATATTAATTGGAGGGTAGAATTTACGCCAACCTTATTGTCCTAGACACCAAGTCCTTAGATGTGATCCTAGGAATGGATTGGCTTTCCAAGAACCAAGCGATTTTGGATTGTGGGAATAGGAGATCACCTTAACCACCCGATGGAGCCAAGTTAAAAGTTCAAGCCGATTCGGATCGGTCAGAAGGATTAAAGTTTGCGATGCCAAAGGAATAAGTTTGGAAGATGTGCGATCGCGGTGAATTTCTGATGTGTTTCGGATGAGTTGCCTGGAATACCACCGGACCGAGATATAGAGTTCTTGATAGAACTAGTTCCTGGAACACCACCTATTTCCAAGAGACCTTATAGGATGCCTGCTAATGAGTTAGCCGAAGTAAAGAGACAGATTAAAGAACTACAAGATCAAGGTTTTGTTCGACCAAGTTCTTCGCCATGGGGAGCGCCAATTCTTCTAGTTGAAAAGAAAGATGGAACTCAGAGAATGTGTGTAGATTACCGCTCACTCAATGAGGTCACCATCAAGAATAAGTACCCTCTGCCAAGAATCGATGATTTGTTTGATCAACTTCAAGGAGCCGGAGTGTTCTCAAAGATTGACCTGAGATCAGGATATCACCAGTTGAAGATTCGTCAAGAGGATATACCCAAAACAGCTTTTGTTACTCAGTATGGATAGTATGAGTATACCGTGATGTCTTTTGGATTGACTAATGCCCCTGCCTACTTCATGACCTTGATGAATAAAGTATTCATGGAATATCTGGATAAGTTTGTTGTTGTTTTCATTGACGACATTCTGATCTACTCCAAAAGTAAGGAAGAACATGAGGATCACTTGCGCCAAATTTTAACGAAGCTAAGAGAGAATCAGCTTTATGCAAAGTTTAGTAAATGCGAGTTCTGGATGAAAGAAGTTGCTTTCCTAGGACATGTCATATCAGGAGAAGGAGTCGCTGTTGACCCTGGTAAAGTACGAGATGTGCTAAGTTGGGAGTCACCCAAGACGGTACCCCAAATCCGAAGTTTTCTTGGAATGGCGGGATATTATCGCCGTTTCATAGAAGGATTTTCTAGAAAAGCTAGACCGCTCACTCAACTCTTAAAGAAGGAGAAGAAATTTGTTTGGACACCAGAATGTGAGCAAAGTTTTCAAGAATTAAAGAAGTGTTTGACCACTGCCCCAGTTCTTATCCTGCCAGATAATAGGAAGGATTTTGAGATATTTTGTGATGCATCCCGACAAGGACTCGGTTGTGTGTTAATGCAAGATAAGAAGGTTGTAGCGTATGCTTCGCAACAACTAAGGCCACATGAAGTCAACTATCCTACCCATGATTTGGAATTAGCAGCCGTAGTGCATGCTTTAAAGATTTGGCGTCACTATCTCATTGGTAATCGTTGTGAGGTTTATACTGATCATAAGAGTTTGAAGTATATCTTTACCCAAGCTGACCTCAATATGAGACAAAGAAGATGGTTGGAATTGATCAAGGACTATGACATTGGGATTCATTATCATCCAGGCAAGGCCAATGTCGTAGCCGATGCTTTGAGTAGAAAGAGCTACTGCAATACTCTGATGATTAGGGAAAGTCAGCCAGCCCTTTATAAGGAATTCCAGAAGCTCAGTTTGGAATTGGTTCAGGAAGGGTATTTAGCTACTTTGGAGGTACGCCCTACGTTGGAAGATCAGATTCGAGAAGCACAAGTAGATGATGCCGATATCAAGGAGATTAAGAGCAATATGAAGAAAGGAAAAGCCCCAGGGTTCACCGAAGATGAACAAGGTACTATTTGGTATGAGAAGCGTATTTGCGTACCAGATCAAAAAGAGCTTAAGGAGTTGATTCTCAAAGAAGCGCATGAGACTTTATACTCCATTCATCCTGGAAGTACCAAGATGTATCAAGACCTTAAGGAAAGGTATTGGTGGCCTAGTATGAAGCGTGAGATTGCAGAGTATGTTGCACTTTGTGATGTCTGTCAGAAGGTCAAGGCAGAGCATCAGAGGCCAGCAGGATTGCTGCAGCCATTGAAGATTCCAGAGTGGAAGTGGGAAGAAATCGGTATGGATTTCATTCATCGATTTCGAAGTCCCAAGCGAGTTATGACTCGATCCGGGTAATAGTGGATCGATTGACTAAGGTAGCTCACTTTATTCCAGTTAAGACTACCTATGCAGGAGATAAATTAGCAGAATTATATATGTCAAGGATCGTCAGTCTTCACGGAGTGCCTAAGAAGATAGTGTCTGATAGAGGAAGCCAGGTTACCTCTCGTTTTTGGCAAAGTCTGCATGAAGCCATGGGAACTCATCTCAGATTTAGTACTGCTTATCACCCTCAAACCGATGGACAGACTGAGCGTGTGAATCAGATTCTTGAGGATATGTTAAGAGCTTGTGCTTTAACTTATGGTGCTAAGTGGGACAAGTGTTTGCCCTTTGCCGAAGTTTTAGTACAACAATAGTTATCGAGCCACCGCAAATGTCGCCTTTTGAAGCCTTATATGGAAGAAAGTGCGAACCCTCTCAACCGGAAGGAGTCAGGAGAAAGACAATTGTTTGGCCCTGCCATATTGCAAGAAGCCGAAGAGCAAGTCCAATTAATTCGAGACAGGTTGAAGATAGCTTAAAGCAGACAAAAGAGTTATGCAGATAATCGTCGAAGAGATTTGAGTTTCGAGCCCAATGATTATGTTTATCTCAGAGTCACCCCTCTCAAAGGAGTTAAGAGATTTCAAGTAAAAGGAAAACTTGCCCCTAGATATGTGGGACCGTTTAAAATCTTGGAACGAAGAGGAGAGGTTGCCTACAAGTTAGAATTGCCTCAGTCTTTTGCCGAAATCCATGATGTGTTCCATGTATCTCAGTTGAAGAAATGCCTGCGTGTGCCAGAGGAACAGATGCCATTCGAAGCAATTGATTTGCAAGAGGATCTTACCTACAAGGAGCAACCAGTGAAAATTTTGGATATAGCAGAGCGTATCACGAGGAGCAAGATCATCCGTTTTTGCAAGGTCCAGTGGAGCCACCATTCAGAAGAGGAAGCAACTTGGGAGCGAGAAGAGGATATGAAGTTCGAGTTTCCCCACCTATTCCCTAACCAGCCTAAATCTCGGGGTCGAGATTCCATTTAAGGGGGGGGGGAGGTTTGTAACATCCCAAAATTTGAGTTTTGGAATGTTTGAATTCAAAAATAAACCATTTGCATTCTTTGAATTAATTCCAGCTTAATTCGAATTTTCCATAAATGAAAGGATTTAATTTGGCTAAACCATTCATCAAACTAAAGAATTTCAGTTTTAGTTGGGTTCCTTGTGCTCCAAGGATTTTTTTTGTATTTTTTGGGATTTTTCTGAATTTATTTGATATTTATTCGAATTTATGTGATTTTATTTGAATTTCTGGTTTTTTTCTTAAATCGGAAAATGAATTTTATTTCAAAAAGCCCCTCGGGCCGAATCTGCTCCGGCCCGTTTTCCCCTCCCTTCGCCCGGCCGGCTTTCCCTCATGGCCCAGCCGCCAGCAGCACGGCCGTCCGTCTGTCTGACAGCGTGTGGGTGCGATTGCATACGTCGCCGCCGCCACCGAAACCCTAACCGCCATTGAGTCCTCGCGCCGACGCCGCCGCTCGGTTCCGGTCGGCACGCCTCGAGGGCTATAAATCTGTGCACCCGCCGAGGTCCGCCGTCTCGCGCCGCACCCGTCGCCCCCTTCGCCATCGCTCGGAAGCCCGTCGTCTTCGCGTGAGACCTCGCCGTAGCTCCGCCGCCAAAAACCGAAGCTTTTCCCCGTCGCCTCGCCGCTCCGGTGCCTCTCCGCCGCAGCCGCGAGTCTCGTTGAGTTCGCCGCGACGTCCTCTTCTGGATCCGCACCCGCGCGCGTCCGATCCATCGCGTCTTCGCCGTGCGCCGCGTCTTCTTCCCCGAGTCCGGTAAGCCTCGCGCCGCCGCCTCGCCGTCGACCTCCGGCGATCGCGCTCCGCCGTCCGATCTTCGACGGACGCTCACGATCGCGCGCGTCACCCCGCCGCAAAGATCGCTTCTCGCCGTCCGTCGGGCGAAGTTGCGGATGCGCGACGCGTGGCCCGCTGCGTCGGCTCTTGCGTCACCGCTTGCGTCGGCCGGCTGCGTCGGAAGTCGCTTCGCGTCGTGATGACGTCGGCCGTCGCGCCGGTGCACGGTGAACCGAGCCTCGCCGTGGACCGAGTCCACCGTGAACCCGATGACGTCGCGATTGCGCAATAAATCCTTTTTCCGTATAAAAATAAATCCGAAATTCGATTTTACGATCTTACGTATTTTCTCGAATTTAATTTTCCGAAGCCCGTTCTCGCTCATACGAACTCCGATTGAGGCGATTCAAGTTTCTAAATTTTTCTAAAATCAAGATCTATCTTCCGAGCCATTTATTTTCAGTTTTAAGCTTGTTTGAGTCTCTATTTTGTATTTATTTGGTTTCGTTGCTTCTTTTCCGGTGAGCGCTAATTCGAGGAGCGAACGAAGACTTCAAGACAAAGATTCAGCACTAGATCAGCAAGGCAAGTCGTAATCCTTTGATCATATTGATCCTATGTTTGCAAAAGTAATTTACTTTATTACAATTGCATGCTATTTTGTGTATCAATACTTATTTAATGGGAGTAGATGTATACCTAGTTGACATTATGCCACCTTGATTAGTTGTATGCCATGTATCCATTGTTAGACTTAGGTTGGGACATTATTAGTTGGACATAATTATTACACCAACATTGGGTTATCGTAGCTATGCTTAGACATGCTTAGATATACGTTGGGATTCATGTCACACATTGAATAATGTTAATCTTGACTTAATGAGATATTGAATCATGGCGTTAGCCATTGTTGTAAAATTTGTTGTACCATGGCGGGTTTGCCATTGGTCTTGGTTGAACAATTGTTTTCCCTCGGCGGTGATCGAGGCGATAAAGGGGTGCTTTCTAGCACATTGGGATGTGGATGTCTTGCTCGAGGCAGTTTAAGGACTTAATCTTGTGCGCCATTGAACTGGGCCTAACCGTACTACCACATGTCCGAATGGGACAGACCTAGTCGATTAATTTGCAATGTCTAGTCTTGAAATCGCCGGTTGGTGGTGTGGGTTCCGGATGGACGGGTTGATTCGCAAGGCGCAAGAGGGGCCTAATGGCGAAACCTTAGCGAAGCGATCGAGTTTAGACAGTGCATTGTAAAGGCTTTGTCATGATATCTTGGCGGCACACCAAAAGAAGTGTGTTAGTAACGTTTGCACAAAGAGATGTTCATGTCTTGTGGGTAAAGTTGTACAACCTCTGCAGAGTGTAAAACTATTCGAATAACCGTGTCCGCGGTCATGGACAAGCCCGGGAATTTCACACGGGGTATAGAGTGTTTCATAAAATGTGGAATGTGGAATTGTTGGGATGTGAGCGGGGTTCACACTGTTGTTTTGTTGTCTATCATTGATCTATCAATCATTTATGTATGTTTTCTTAAATATGCTTTCAATCTATTTATTGTATTTCAATTCAAGTATTGCTTTCTGCAAATGAACTATATAGCCATCCTTGTCAAGCCGTGCATGAATATATTGCATCAATTCCCTACGGCTTGCTGAGTACCTTTGTACTCACGGCTTTACGCCCTTGTTGATCGATTCTTTGAAGGAGATAATGAATATCATGAGGAGGAATTCTATGAAGACTACGTGGATTAGGAAGGCGTTCCCCAGACGATTGCCTGTGGCATGTCGAATGGCTCAAGTTATCTTTTCCGCTGCAATAGTATTTGTTTCTTAAGCCCTTAATGCATAATGATGTAAACTTTGACCATAAGGTCGTTTGCTTTATTTAATAATAATTTGCTTCTTCTTAGTTAATTCGTTGTATGGAATGATATTTCATCTATGTTTCCACTGTGTGCACTAGCGTGATCCTGGACTAGTGCAGTATACACAGAGGGTTTCGAATTTGCAAATCCGGGTCCCGACATTGGGCTAAGCCCGTTACCGTTAGCGCTCGTGGCCTGTCGCGTAGCGACCCATGGCCCATCTTCTAGAGAGGTTGTGCGTGACCGTCCATCTTGCATTGAATGGTCAGAATCGATCGCATATAGCATCGAAACCCTAGAGTTTCTAGCCATTTGATTTCATGAGAAGACTGTATCGGGACACGTTGTAGTGGATCTGAAGCATCTGTGGAGCCACGTGGACGGCTGGGCTAGCTCCACATCGTGCCGACGTGTTCTTCTCGGACTCGGCGGTGGGGCCGTTGCTATCTCGATGGTTGTGACCGCACGGACCTCTAAGTGCTATAAAAGTCGTCCCCGACCTCTCCCTGAGGTTCATCAGTCTCTGCCGCAACGTTTGATCGAAGGTTTTCATCGAAGTCGACGAGGAACGCATCTACGAGCTCGCCAGAGGAAAAGAAGGATGACGGCCGTGTTCATTCGCATGAATTGTCGCCTCTTGGCGATCGCCAAGTTTGGACACAGATCCGGATTCGCTGTGAAGCTTCGCTTAGGTTTGGGTACGTTTCGCGCCGGATTTCGCTGCTGTCCACCGGTTTGGGCTTCGTCTTCCTCACGAACGGCGATGCTCTACCGTCTCTACTTTACCGGGTGCTCGAGGTGGCAAGCCAGCTCGGTGCCACGCTTGCGTGTCGCACGCGTGTGCAGTAGTCGAACCGCCACACACCAGCAATCGAGATGCGCGATGTGGGTGGCGCTGCGGCCAACCACGGGTTGTCACGTGTATAGTGCTGAAATTGAAACGCCGTGAGCCATGTCCACCGTGAACCGGTGTGGGCTGGTGGACTTGGTCCATACGCCTCACATGCGTGGCGATGTCTGATTGGCCTGCTCGGCGATGACGTCATCGTGACGTCATGCTGACGCAATTAAGCGATTTTCTTATTTAAATATAATTCGGTTTATTTCTTTAATTTTCCAATTTTCTGAATTTTTGGATTTTTGAACCTTCCACGAGCCCGTTCTCCCTCATGTGAGCTCTGATTGAGGTGATTCAAATTTCAAAAAATTTGTAAAATTGAGATATATCTATTTAGTGGTTAATTTTATTTGATTTCTAGAGATTGTTTTCTCTCTATTTTGGTGTTTATTTGGTGTTCTCTCTCGTTACGCGTGGACGTCGAAGTGCTCGGAGTGTCCGAGGAGGAATCGTTGACTCAAGACCAAGGTCGAGAGAAGGAATTAGGGCTTTTCTAAGGCAAGTTGTGCTTTGATCATGTTGAACCTAGTTTACAAAAGTGCTATGTTGATTTACATATTTGCATGCTATTTTATATGTATAACTGTTTCAAATTAAATTGGGAATTAGTTAATCTACCTAATTGAATTATACCCTACCTTGTCATTCGTATGCCATAATTATTTGTCACCCTAGGATGGTTCATTATTAGTTGGTTAATATTAGCAATCAACATGGGTTGGTTAGACTGTGTTTAGCTTGCTTAGCCGTGCCATGTATACCACATGTCCTTTGAAATATCAGATTGAATCTTGACTAATGGAATATGGAACATGTTTATGAAAGGTGTGTCAGGTGTTGTCGCACAATGATGTTGAGTTGCAGTGACGTATGTCACAAAACGATGTTGACTTGTTAATAGCACGTGGTGCATAGTAATCAACTGGGGTAGTAATCATTTAGATTGGGGCAAGTGGTAAAGGGGTAGTGTGCCAAGGTGGGCCGAAGGGCAGAGGGTTTGTGGAATTCTTGCCCTAGTTAATTAAGGACTTAACCTTACGAGCCTTTGAATTGAGTCAATGATGCAACCACATGTGTGAAATGGGACAGACCTAACTAAGTAGGATTACTGATATCTTGACATGAGATTCCTCAGGTGGATAATCACACAGAAGCATGCTTACATGGAAGTGTGGTTATAGCGGATGATGTGGTGTACTACGGACACACATCAATCTAACGGTTTGTCAGTCCTAACCTTCACCTCCGTTGAGGGAAGAGATAGTGTATGGCTTACCGGGAGGGTCATTATTAGGATAAAGGTTTTCGAAAGGTTTTGTTATGACCTCTCTGCCGACACACTAAAGGAAGTGTGTTAATCCGAAGGCACCAGGAGTTGAGCATGTCGTGTGGGTAAAGTGCATAACCTCTGTTGAGTGTAAAATCTATTTGGATAGCCGTGCTTGTGGTATTGAGTAATGCTCGGGGATTACAGTCAAGGGTTAGATTTTATTAAATGAAAACTTGGATGGAAAGATTGGAGGTTAATGGAAAGTTTGGAATTTGACTTACGGTTGAGCTTTGTTTACTGGAGAAATTCTGAAATTATTTATTATTGTTATTTGTTTTACTATCTTTACAATCTACTTATTGTATTCAACTATAAATGCTGCTTTACTGCAAAATAGCCATGTTAGCCGTTCCTTTGTAATAAGCCTTACATATAGTTATGTTAGAATTGTATTATGTGCACAACTTGTTGAGTGATTCAAATACTCACCCTTGCCAACAACTGATTCACCAGTTGAGAAGGAGTCTACATCAGCTCTTGAGGAGTAACAGGAGGAGATGAATGTTTAGGGTGTGAGCCTTGTTAGTTGCCTGTGGTATACTGAGGGGTTTATCTACGTTTTCATTCTGCTGCAGTTTAATTTATTATTCACCTTTACGAGGCATATTCATGTAAATTGACCATAAGGTCTTTCAACAGGTATTATTTAATATGTGAAGTTTTTTATTTATGACTCCGCTTTGTATGATTATGATATTCATCTATGTTGAGCCTGTGTGCACTAGCGTGATCCTGGACTAGTACGATATACACAGAGCGTCCAGATTTGCATATTCGGGTCCTGACAGAGGTGGTATCAGAGCCATATTGACTGTAGGACTTGGCCCTAGATAGTCTGAACGTCTTTATAGGACCTTCAAAATTATTTTCTAAAGAAAAGATTTAGTTTGAAAGGGTAATAAGTTCCTAACTTATCTCATTCTTCTATTCTCTTCCTTTACTGAAATTCTTTTTCTTTTCCTTGCTGGATCGAGTTGAAATCTTACCTGAGTTATCTATAGTAGATGACTAAGTTCCACACCTTAGGAGAAGCACTGAGTGCCCGCTGCTACCCTGAAGGTCGTGAAGAAAGGAATCGTCGAACTCAAGGAGTGGATCGATGAAGTGTTTTCAAAGCTAGAAGAGCCGGTGCTTATAGTAGTCGGGTGGGACTCATGTGTAGGAGTCACGTCTGCTTACGATAGGAGTGTTGCCTATATAGGTGGTAGTTTTGTGTGCTTAAATTGAATTGGTTCTTTCTTGATTGCTGAGTGTGCAGTATGTATTGCAGAGCTTTTAGGCTTATGTAAGCAATCATACCAAGTTATTAATATTGATTGCTTAAGTTGTTGGGTTAAACCTATCTCACCTACATTATGATTCTTGTTTCTTACCTATGTTATTTCCCTCTCCCCTAACCCTGTAAAGCAATCAAGTAGATGGTGTATACTCGTGGAAACAATAGAGCTAGTGGAAGTGGAAGTCGATCCAATGACAATTCCAACGATGAAGCTTTTTGTCAACAGTCATCGTCAGTGGATATGTAGAACGTGGGAGTTTTTCTCGTAGCTCAGACTCAGCTAATGCAGACTACGATGAAGAATATAACAACTCAAGCCAACAACAATGGATCTCGTCCTTATTCCAAGCTGTCAGACTTTATGAGGACACGTCCATCAACATTCTCGGGGAATGTCAACCCTATAGAAGCGGATGATTAGCTGAGGACCTTTGAGAGGAAGTTTTGTATTACCCAGTGTGAAGGAAATGAGAAGGTGTTATATGCTTCACATCAGTTGGAAGGAATTGTTGTTGACTGGTGGGGAAATTACTATTCTGTCCATGAAGCCCCACAAGAGATCACATGAGAGGAGTTTATTGCTACTTTTCGTCATTACCATGTACATGAAGGAATGATGGAGTTGAAGAAAGAGGAATTTAGAGCACTCAAGCAAGGAAGCCAGTCAGTGGTGGAATATCTAAATAAGTTTACACAGCTTGTACGCTATACTCCTGAAGATGTTGTGACAGATAAAGCGAGACAGTTTTGCTTCATGAAGGGACTGAACTTTGAGTTGCAAGTGAGTTTGATTACCCATAACTTCCCTGATTTTCAAGAGTTAGTCAATAAGGCCATAATTCCGAAAGACAAGCTTAATGTATTGGGTGAGGATTGCAAGCGCAAGAAGACTCAACAAGGAGGACATTCAAATCGGTTAAGGTTGAAAATAACTCCTCAACAGTTTGAAACATTTCAACCAAGGTTACAAGCAAGATATCATCTCCTACACCATGTTCATCTAATCAGAATTTCGAGACACCTATTCAAGTAATCATTGTGCCAGGAAGAAATCAACAGACTTTAACTAAGCGTTGTTACAATTGCTAGAAGCTGGGATATTTTGCCAATAACTGTCCCAAGAAAGGAGATATTACACCCATTCGCTACATCCTTGGTTCTACACCTGCAAAGACACCTGCACTAGAAGTGAATCATGGATCAAGTCGAGCTGGAGCTATACCTCGAGCAACAATAAGAGGTCATGTCAACCACGTTACAGCTAATGGAGCTCAGAAAGCATCGGACGTTGTGCTGGGAAAGTTTCTAGTTAACTCAGTACCTGCAATGGTTCTGTTTGATTCTAGAGCTTCACATTCTTTTGTATCTCAGATTTTTGCTGAAGAAAAATGGGTTGGATGTTATGCATCTTAAATATGTGTTATTAGTGCAATCCCTTGGATCAAAACTCAAGTCTAACTTAGGATGATCTGGAGTTAAGTTGCTTATTGATAGAATAGAGTTCCAAGTGAACCTTGTTGTGTTGGGTACTCAGACCCTAGATGTTATCCTTGTAATGGATTGGTTGTCCAAGCATAAGGCTATCCTAGACTGTGGAAAAAGGGTAGTATCAGTTGAAAGTCCCAGGGGAGAAAAAGTGGAGTTTCAAGCAGCTGTAGCTCGCGATGGTCAGTTAATGGTAAACAGTGTGAAAGTTGCTAACATGGAGGATGTGCCAGTTGTTAATGAATACCCGGATGTTTTTCCTTAGGATTTGCCTAATATGCCGCTGGATCAGGATATTGAGTTTGTTATTGAGTTAGTGCCTGGTACATCACCAATAGCAAAGAGACAGTATCGGATGACAAAAGATGAGTTAGTTGAGATGAAAAAGCAGATCGAGGAGTTTCTCGAGAAAGGTTTTATAAGACCTAGTTCGTCGCCGTGGGGAGCACCTGTTTTGTTCGTCAGAAAAAGGACGGAAGCTTAAGAATATGTATTGATTATCGTTCACTTAATGAAGTGAAAATCAAGAACAAATATCCGTTGCCCAGGATCTATGATTTGTTTGATCAGTTGAGAGGAGCTAGAGTTTTCTCTAAGATAGATTTTCAATCAGGATATCATCAATTGAAGATTCGTTTGGAGGATGTTTCTAAGACCGCGTTCTCTACGCGGTATGGACATTATGAGTTCACGGTCATGTCTTTTGGTTTGACCAATGCTCCTGCATATTTCATGAACATGATGAATAAAGTTTTTATGGAATATTTGGACAAGTTTGTCATTGTCTTTATAGACGATATTCTTGTTTACTCCAAGTCGAGAGAGGAGCATGCAGAGCATTTGAGATTGGTTCTGGAAAGGCTGCGAGAGCAACAGCTATATGCTAAGTTTATCAAGTGTGATTTTTGGAAAGAGAAGGTGGAATTCCTTGGACATGTGATAACTGCGAAAGGAGTTGTTGTTGACCCAAGCACGGTGGAAGTAGTGCTGCATTGAGAACAACTGAAGGCAGTTACCCAGATCTATAGTTTTCTGGGGATGGCGGGATATTACCGACGATTCATCAAAGGATTCTCAACAATTGCAAGGTCACTTACGCAGTTGTTCAAAAAGGAAAAGAAGTTTGCATGGACACCAGAGTGTGAGAACAATTTTTAGGAATTGAAGAAGCATTTAACGACAGCACCAGTATTAGTGTTGCCAGATGTTCAGTACTGCTTTGATATCTATTGTGATGCTTCTAGACAAGGACTTGGATGCGTTTTGATGCAAAATGGCAAAGTTGTTGCATATACATTAAGGCAGTTGAGGCCGTATGAAGAGAATTATCCAACACATGATTTGGAATTAGATGTTGTAGTGCATGATTTGAAAATATGGCGTCATTATCTCATTGGGAATAGATGTGAGATATATACATACCATAAGATTCTAAAGTATATATTTACTCAGTCGGATCTCATTATGAGACAAAGAAGATGGCTGGGGTTGATTAAAGATTATAATGTTAGAATCCATTATCATCCTGGTAAAGCTAATGTGGTAGCCGATGCTTTAAGTCGTAAGAGCCATAATGCTAACGTGTTAGTGTCAAATGATCAACCGGAGTTATGTAAGGAATTTCAGAAGTTGAAGCTGGAAGTTGTTCTGCAAGGATTTTTAGCTGCTTTGGAAGTAAAGCCAACATTAGAGGATCAGATCAGAGAAGGTCAAAAGGATGATGAAAAGATCAAACGAATCAAGTCCAAGAAGGATGAAGGCTTAGCCGGGGAGTTGACTTTGAATGAACAGGGTACCATGTGGTTTAAAGGAAGAATTTGTGTACCGAATAAGAAGGAGCTTAAGCAGTTGATTCTGGAGGAGGCTCATGATTCAAAGTATTCGATTCATCTGGGAAGTGCTAAGATGTATGTAAGATCGAGGATGCCGACTAGAGGTGGGGTGAATAGGCGGTTTTAAAAATTCTTCTCACTAAATACACACTTTATTTATCTCTATGTCAAAACCTAAACAATAATCAATGCGGAAGCGACAAACTAAGGTTTTGACAAATTAAAGCCTAAATCAACTAGGCTTACTAAGTGCACTAGCTAATTATGTCTCTACTAAAGAATATACAATCCTAAAGACAATCAGGCAATTTAATTCTAGGAATGTAAATTGCAACAATGTAAATAGAGAATTGAAAGGAAACATAAGGAGACACACCGATATTTTACCGTGGTGTTCGGAGACTTGCCGGTCTCCCCTAATCCACGTTGAGGCAAGCCCAAACCACTTTGGACCGGCTCCACGAATTGAGCACCCGCCTCGATTCCACTAGTGGTAGCTCTTTCCCCCTCCGGGTAGGCGAGCTCCGACCTTCACAACTTTGCCGGGCCTTCTCACAATCTCCTTGAGAAGGTCACCATGCACGACGCCTCCACACGCCGTCTAGGTGTCGGCAAATACCAAGAGTAATAAGCCAAGCCCTCTAGCTTGAACCTCACCAAGTGCAACACATGCACAAGGATGCTCAATCCTTCTCTAGATGCAACACATGCAACTAGAGACTTCTCTCCTTGCTCACAAAGTGCAACACATGCACAATATGGAGGAGAGGCTCACACTAGCTCAAGAGAAAGCAAATCAACACCAAAGAGATTCTACTCAAGAAACTCTAAATCAAATTCATCTCAAATCACTCAAATATGGCTCTATGAGCTCTTGGGGTTTTGCTCTCACAAGAATACCTCAAATGGGTGCTAGAACAGCCACAAAACCCTCCTAGCTCGGCCCCTTTTATAGCCCCTCAAGAAAACTAGCCGTTGGAGGGTGAAATGGGGTAAAAACGCAGCAAACCCGGTGCTACCGCCCTACTAGGGCCGGTAGCACCGGCCTTTAGGCCAACGGTCACTTCTGTGCATTAAAAACACCAAAAACTAGCCGTTACTACAGTACCCCGGTGCTACCGCCCATCTAGGACCGGTAGCACCGGCCATTTCCATCAAAAAACACTTCTCTGGAGTTTTTACACCGTCTCTGGGCCGGTAGTACCGCCCATCTGGGGCCGGTAGCACCACTAGGGCGGTGCTACCGCCCATCTAGGGCCCATGTAGGGGCGGTGCTACCTCTGTCAGAGCCATTAAAACGTTCATAACTTTTTACTCCGAACTCCGATTTAGGTGATTTTTGATTCTATGCGAAGCTTATCATGAGGGATACAATCTCCACACATTTTCAAGATTTAAGAAACCATAGATATTTTTAAATATCACAAAAATAGAGACTCTAATGTAGTCATTCAAGTCTAAAATCTGATTTCTCGAAATCCCTCACATAGACTTGATCAAGGGCATGACTACAAGCTAGAGGGAGTCAATAAGATAAAATCTTATGCCATTTTGTGATCAACTCATGATCAAAACCAATTTACAAAACACATTTGCAAATAAACCGAGAACCCATGAGATCAATCCTCTAGCCATGTAAGGATCAACACATAATCCCGACACTTTGCAAAACACATTTGCAAATGCCAACACATGCTCTAGGATCAAAACCATAACCTCTAGATTATTTGCAAATAGAAAAATCATAAACTATACTTAGCCTTGTGATGATCAACACATGATCAAATCACAAGCTAAAACACCGATGCATGAGCTCTCACCTTTTGCAACATGTGCAAAACTTAGCTCTATGCAAAAACCATATAAACCAAATTACATGAGCTATCTCCTTTTTGCAACACATGCAATTCCATAGCTCTATGCAAAAACCAAATCGATTAAGATTCAATAAGAAGCAAGCATGAGTTCCCTTATTTGCAACACATGCAAATACTTAGCTCATGCAAGAACCAAATAGAGAGTGAGCTAGAGTGAACCGGATTGAGTTCATCAACACATGATGAAGCTCAAGCTATAATACTTAACCCCTCTTAATAGTACGGCACCTAACTAGCAACCCGGTCTCCCATCCAAACACCGAGACCGGTAAAAGACTAGGAACACATCCTTAGCCCTAGCTAGTTATACCTTTGCCTCTAGCACATCCACTTGGAGTTTTTATGATTTTCATCATCTTCTCTCCAAGTCGGGATCTTTGTCTTATTCATCAACACATGATGAACTCCCTTGTCTTAGCCGGGATCCTCTCTTGATGCTCATCAACACATGATGACGTCCTTTTCCGTTCATCCATCTCAAACTTGCACTTAACCTATTTCAAACTCATTGAAAGTGTTAGTCCAAAACACATGGTTGTCTCAATCATCATTGCACTCCATTAACACATAATGGATGCTCCCAAGATCCTTTGATGATTGACCACAACCCAAAGACAAATGATTGAAAGATTAATTGTGTCTTGAGTATACTAATGCAACTAATGCTTCATATACACAAGAACTTCCGATTGCCCTAGGATCAACAAAGTGAACTATCAACACATGACTAGTTCTTTGTTGATTGAATGGCAACCGAACACAATTTAAATTGTCATGAGTATATATTAACTACACAAGTTTCATATACCCAATATGATGGTTAGTAATGATCCATATATGTTTGAGTGATAGAAATGGGATCAATACATTTAAACCATCAACTATAGAATAAACTCCATTAGGTATGTGCATATAACAAATTGATCATAGAATCAATACGCACATAATCAATCTTAGATTGCATATGAGTTTATCCTATATTTGCATGAGTATATTACAACTACACAAGTTATATATACTCTAACGATTGTTTCAGAATCTTGATCCTTTATATGTTATTTAGTAATAAGACATGGATCAATACTATTGAAACAACAAGTTAAATTATAAACTCCCCCTAGATGTGTGCATTCATGTAATATATGAATTAGGAACATAATGCACATATTTGGACTAAAAGCAACGGAAGAGTTCATACTTTAACTTGAATCCTAAATATGCATTCAGATGATAGAGTGCATACAAGTGCATACCTTAGGTTTTCCATTTTCCATCCAAATATGAGACTAATAAGAAGCTCACCAAAAGAGTTAGTCTTATAAACGATTTGTCATTACTTAACAATTGAGACTAATCAATATTATGATTATCAAAAGAGTTAGCCTCAATATTAGATTTGTCATTAACACCAAAACCAACTTAATGGAGCTTGAACTTTCAATGTATCAAGATCTTAAAGAAAGGTTTTGATGGCCTAATATGAAACGTGAAGTTGACGAGCATGTTGCCTTATGTGATGTGTGTCAAAGAGTGAACACAATGCAACAGAGACCTACTAGTTTGTTACAGCCGCTAAAGATTCCTGAATGGAATTGGGAGGAAATCGGTATGGATTCCATTACTGGTTTGCCTAGAACTGAGAGTGGTTATGATTCTATATGGGTTATCATGGATTGTTTGACCAAAGTTGCTCATTTTATACCAGTAAATACTACTTTTTCAGAAGACCGTTTGGCAGAGCTATATATGTCAAGGATTGTTTGTTTGCATGGTGTGCCCAAGAAGATTATGTCAGATAGAGGTACCCAATTTACCTCGAGATTTTGGAATAAGCTACATGAAACTATGGGAACTCGTTTGAATTTTAGCACAGCATATCATCCGCAGACAGATGGTCAGACTGAGAAAGTTAATCAGATTCTGAAAGATATGTTGAGAGCTTGTGCCTTAGCTTATGCTACTTCGTGGGATAAATGCTTGCTGTATGCAGAATTTAGTTATAAAATAGCTATTAGGCAAGCTTGCAGATGTCGTCATTTGAGGCTTTATATGGTTGTGCTTGTCGTACTCTGTTGAATTGGAACGAGACAGGAGAACGTCTTGTGTTCGGGCCTGATATTCTCAAGGAAGCTGAAGAGCAAATTGCTATGATCAGAGAGAGATTGAAAGTGGCTTAGTCGAGACAGAAAATCTACGCTGATAATCATCATCGTGAGTTAAGCTTCAAGCTAGATGATTTTGTGTATCTCATAGTTACCCCTTTAAAAGGTGTCAAAAGGTTTCATGCTAAAGGGAAGTTTGCGCTAAGATATGTTGGTCCATTCAAGATGTTGAGCCGTCGAGGAGAGGTTGCTTATTAGTTGGAATTGCTGCAGTTATTGGTAGGAGTGCATGACGTGTTTCATGTGTCATAGCTTAAGAAGTGCATTAGAGTACCAATAGAGTAGACACCGTTATAAGCAATTGAACTGTTGGAAGATTTGACTTACAAAGAGCAGCAGATCAAGATTTTGGATGTAATGGAGCGCAAAACCAGAAACAAGTCAGTTCACTTTTGCAGAGTTCAGTGGAGCAATCATTCAGAAAGTGAAGATACCTAGGAGCATCAAGAGGATCTGAAGTCAGAATTCCCTAACCTATGCTCTAGTTATCCCTGAATTCTGTTAAGGGGGGAGGTTTGTAACATCCCAAATTTTGCCTTTTATTTTATTTATTATGTTATTTTTGCATTTTATGATTTTTCTGAATTTGTTGGATTTTTCTGGAATTTATTTGAATTTATTTTAAATTAAGTATATTAGCCTTTTGTGAAAAATAATTATTTATAGAGAAAATTAATATAAAATTTGGCTAAAAATATTTTATTTGAGTTCCAAATGTCTCAAAGTATTTTTGAGAATTTTTCTAGAATTTTTTGATATTTTTATTGCCTTAATCAAATTAATCTATTTTTTGAAATTATTTTAAATAAAAAACTCGGGAATATTCTTTGAACAGTACTTGGGCCATGCCCATTACTGTTAGCGCTCGTGGCCTGTCTCTTAGCGACCCGTGGCCCATCTTCTAGAGACGTTGTGTGTGACCGTCGATCTTGCATCAGATGGTCAGAATCGATCACATATGGCATCGAAACCCTAGAGTTTCTGGCTGTTTGATTTCACGAGCGGACCGGATCGGGACACGTTGCGGTGGATCTGAAGCGTCCGTGGAGCCACGTGGACATCTAGGCTAGCTCCACATCGCGCCGCCGTGTTCTTCTTGGACTCAGCGGCGGGGCCGTTGCGATCTCGACGATTGTGCCCGCACGGACCTCTAGGCTAAAAGGCATCCCCAACCTCTCCCCGAGGTTCATCAGTCTTCGCCGCAATGTTTGACCAAAGGTTTTCACCGGAGTCGCTGAGGAACGCATCTACGAGCTCGCCCGAGGAAAAGAAGGACGACGGCCATGTTCATCCACATGAATCAACGCTGTCAGGCTATCTTCGCCAAGTTTGGACGCAAATCTGGATTCGCCATGAAGCTTCGCTTCGGTTTGGGTATCCGGGTCTGGATTCACAGAGGGTTTGGATTTGCATATTCGGGTCCCGACAAAGGGGAGTGTTGGAGAATTAGTATTGAAGATAAATAAGAGTCCGAGTCATATGTGATTTGAAATCGTGTTAGGGGTAGGATTCAAGTTAGAGCCAAATTAAAGATAGAGTCCGATTGTAGTTTGGTTGTAGTCAACGCTGGAGGTGGAGACGGTGGAGACCAAGGTTTGAGGTATGTGGGTATGGATAGAGGAGACCAAGACCGCGGGGGTATGACAAAGAAAGCGAAGGATTTTATGTTAATTGAGGCTGCGTTGGAGGTAGCCAAGGTGATGGCTCGGATGTTGCATCTATGTGATGGTGTTGGACACGAAGTTGGTAGTGCGAACGGCAAGGACGATAGTCGTGGAGGTGGTGTCGATCATGACGTTGGAAGTAGCTTTGGAGAGGTGGATGTCATGTTAGTGGTATTCATCATCGTTTTGGCGGTTCGATAAAAGTAGATGCGTTAATAAGGATATTGCATTATATAACAAGATGGCCATGGTTGTATCTCATATCTATCTTAAGGAGAGTGTTAGAGAATTAGTATTGGAGATAAATAAGAGTTCGAGTCGTGTGTGACTCAAAGTCGTGTTAGGGATATGATTAAATTTAGAGTCAAATTAGAAAGAGTCCGGTTGCAATTTGGTTGTAATCAACGAAATAAATAAAGGGTGTGGGGATATGATAGGACATACAATTATTCCACAAATTTCAACAAACAAAGCAAAATTTTAGTGTCAAGGTCCTTGAAAAAAAATAGAGGCAGGGTAAATAATAGACAGTTCATTTGTGGCGATAACAAAATTTTCTCTAAGGTTGTGTTTGGTTCGAGATCAAGTGTTTAACCTGCAAACACATGTGGCTAGAGTGCGTTAACCCGGCAAAAAGTATTTTAACCCTCATAACATAGGATCAGGCTAACCCACCACAATAAACCCTCCCAAGTTCTATTTTCTGATTTTAACACAACTATTCCATCTATCGAGTCAAACAACATTTTAAACTAACTAGATTAATTGCCAAATACAAAACTGGGTTAAGCTAATCTAGTTATCGATAAAAAGGTTATGATTAGCTAACCTTAACCTCAAACAAAATGTAGGCTAAGTTTTGTCCAACTCTTATCGCCAAGTAAAACATAAAATAGTTAGTATGCATTTTGGTTAAAAAAAGAGTAGTTTTTGATAGATTGAAGTGCATCATAAGTCCTTAACTTGCATAGGTCTTTCACTTGTGTCCTGAAACTGGAAAAGTCAAAAACCGCATTTAACTGGTAATTAGAGATGGTATAACACCTTAGCTTAATCTAAATTGCCATTTGACTATGTAGCATTCTTGTAAATCGATGGATGATTGATGTCGTTGGATTTAAGTGAAACTATTTTATGTATTTGGACAGATTTTACTAGATTCGTATCGATGTTACTCAGCAAGCAAATGGCCAAACTTTTGCTTAAATAGGGCCGAAGTGTCCTATTATCACCTAATCACAAAAAAGGTCCAGTTTAGCCAATCTTATCTCACCCATACAATTTCGTTTTATAACCTGCTATGCACTTTGATATCAAAGAGACTTGACCATGGAGAATCAGGTTAGGCAAGCTTGCATAGAGAGGATCGAAAAAAGCAAAACCACAAACACAAGTGCGGAGCCGGAGCGTATTGACAGATTATTCTATGCTTCTCACAATTTTCACATTATTTTTTTTCAAAGGCTATATGCACGCACAATTCTCGAGCCTCCCATCCAACCGATCTTTCCAACTCACCCTTAAAAACAACGGGGATTGGGATTCTAATGCGCGCTTCGCCAAACCTGGGGAATGTTTTGATCCTGTTCTCTTGGGATATCTTCGTATGCAATGCGCACCGAGCGCATCAGAATCCAAAGTACTCTCTCGGCCGTTAAATTTTAGGGTATATTTTCGAAGGGTCTTGTCCATAGATATAGTGTATATATTTTATGTTCTAAAATAAAAATTAATATGTTCTCTTTATACTTCTAATAAATATATAGATTTACTTAATATTCTCTATATGCATGCGTTGAATGTAGTACTTAAGAGACAGTAACAAAAGGTAGTCTAGTTATTTTTAAAATCTTATTGATCTATATATCAAAAGAAAATAGGTCTGATAAACTTGGATAGAGGGATTACAAGAGTAGAGGATACACAACTTCATACAAGGGAATTGCACATGCACGGAGCACTCGGCTTGAGTCACCTTTACTGAGCACTCATGCTTGTCGGGGGCGTATGACCGAGGGGTTGCTACGGGCATTTTCGCCCAAAGGACTGAGACCCAAATCATCCTACTCAAATGGACCTTGGAGAGTGAGAAAAACCAAAATATTAGATTGATTCGTTGGCCAAAAAATGTTTTGGCATAGAACTAGGGTGGAATGACTTTTTTGGGAAAAAAAATGTCTAGGCACTCGCTGGGATCATCAGCAAAATGGCAAAAGCCATGGTAGGGAAGGAGCACGGCCGATCCCGATAGATTTTCATGTACATGGTTTCACTCAATTGCCCATTTATGCACTTACCATGAATACATAACCATAAAAACGATAATAATTGAGAAATCTTATAGTAAATTATAATAGTAGTATACGATGAGTAGCAAAAATTAAATCTTATCGTTGATTTGTTAAAGGTATTTCTAGTACTTTGCTAACGAAGGAAATATAAATAAATAATAGATGATCTGTTTCATTAAATAAAAATTAAACAGATAATATTAAATTTAGTGTATCGTAAAAACGCTCTGCTGATTTACTTAAGAGCTGTGTTTTTTCATTTAGATAATATCCAATTGCTGTCTACTCGATTCTTCGTCCACAATGCATGAATGCAGCCCGAAATTCTACCGGCCGTATTCCCTTCGTGTCCCCATTTCGGTTTGAGGGCCACTTGGCTTCTCTTTTTCGCTTTAGCCACTCACGCCCGTAGAACCCTTGACACACCTCCCAAGCCAGTGCCCTCCTGCCCCCACCTTTGGCAATTCTTTTATTACAAAGAATTCCCCACAAAGCTACTGGCATGACTTGACTGCTTCTGTTTAAAAGACAAGCGTACTGTTTATGGAACAGAAGGATCTTCAATAATTAGAAGCTACCATCTACACAAAATCAGAAGCTGTCTTAGGGGTGATTCTCATTGATTCTCCACGAGCCACGCGAGGAGGCCGGGCGCACTCCTCTGCCTGTCGGCCCGCTACCACTCCACAGCCCCTCCACCCGCCAGCCCTTTCGCTCGAGCTCCTTTGCTCGCTGCTCTGCCCGAGCTACTCCGTCCGCTCTTCCGCCCGCCCCTCCGCCCGAGCTCCTCCCCCCGCTGCTCTGCCTGAGCTCCTCTGCCTGCCGCTCTACCCGAGCTCGTCCGCCCGCTCCTCTACCGCCCCTCTGCCCAAGCTCCTTCGCCCGCCGCTCCGCCCTCATCGCGTGGCTTCAGAGCCCCTCCGTCGCCGGCCCCAGGCCGTCCGCCACCCTCCTTCGCCTCTACCCGAAGCCGTCATCTGCCGCCGGCCCATCAACAATCAGGATTTCCGAATGACCAGATTATCCAGCCAGCAAATTCTTTAGGTAGCCACTTCTTTGAATAGTTGGCTATAATCCAAAATCTGCACGATCAGAAGCTGTTCTGAATTGGGCCTTTAGGCATGTTTAGGAGCGGTAGATTTTCTGAAAAACTATATTTTTATTTTCTAGTCTGAAAAGCAACTATAATTTTTTTTATGAATTTGTGTGGCAAACAGCTATTTCCTCTTCAAAATAAGTTGCAAAAGCACGACCCACACTGCTTTTGGCTTTTGTTAGTTACATGTGGCTTATATCTTATGATAAAAGCCGCTTAAATGCTGACCTGTATGGGAGCTTACTGGCTTTCAGAAGCTGAAGCTGGCTTTTGACCTATTTGGGATGGCTTCAGCTTCTGCCCTCTGGAAGCCAGAAGCTGTTCCAAACGGCTAGTTTCTCCGCAGCCAGAAGCTAAAAGCCAGCGGCCATTTACGCTATGAGAAGCTGAAAGCCAAAACTTAGTTTGTGGTAGCTTCTCACGGCATCGATAGGTTGGGGTTCTGACTTTGCTATTAGAGTTCAAGAAAATTACACCCTCCTACTAAGTATAAAACCCCAAACCCCACCACTCTCACCCTCATTCTCGACCCGCACCCCTCACACCTAAAAGTTAGATTAAAAGCCAGACTGTCAAACACCAAACTATTTCAGCCCAGCCGTGCAGCCCTTCAGCCATGCAGCCCAGTCGAAACCTACTTTTCAGAAAAGCTACAGTCATGCCAAAAAAGGCCGTTGTTGAGCCATATGTAGTACCAAAGATGTGCTTCAGAGAGAAATGTAACACTGAATTATATTAGTATATGATGAGTAGTATAAATTAGATTTAGCCATTGATTCGTTAATATTATTTCTACTACTCTACTATCGAAGAACTATAAATAAATACTCTATATTATATACAAGGTTTCAAATCACGATTTTCGTGGCAAGGTCCCAAAAAATCTATAGCAACTATTGCTAGCTATCGCGGAAGCTATCCTTCATCGTGTTTTCCATGTTAAAAGATTTAGAAAAATTAAATATGTATATAATATAAGTCAACCTCCAAACGAATCATTAAAACATGATACTTTAGAAGGTACTAATATTTGTATAGTAAGAATATGAGCCAAATCTAGAATCAACAAACATACTAATATATATCAGTGTTCTTAACAATAAGTACTTAATCACTGAGAAATACGGATGTTGGATTATTGAAAAAGGACGAGATGAGGTCTTTTACTAGGTTTTCTCATAATTCAGGCTTATAAGAGATACAATTGGACCTTTTAGCCATGCCGCGATCTCGCTCCCGCCGAGCCGGAGTCGCACCGCACCACCACCACCTGTAGTCATATACCCTAGCCACTTGCTGCGCCTACAGATTTTGCCGCACCGCAGTTGGACATGCCTGCTGCACTCCTGCCGAGTACCTCCTCATCATAGCTGCGTGTTGCATTCCCACTGAGCTTGCCATACAACCCAACCACCATCGTAGGAAGTGGCGTCCCCCCGGCAACAACTAGGGCTAGTGTTTTAACCCTAGCCCTCTACCGGTTTTGGGCCATGGTGGCCTACACGTGGGCCGAGCTGGCTACATTAGCCGTGGCGGCCCACAACACGATTAGGCTGGGCCACACGTGCACGCGTACACAGGTTGGTCGGCCCGTTAATTGATTCGACATGCAGGCCAATTTTTCCTTGGCAATGGTATTTTTGCAATTTGACCCCTAAAGTTTGGTAAATTGCATTAAATATTACTGTCGCGACAATTTTACATTCTGAACCCTAAAGTTCTTAGTAATCCTAGAAAACAATTAATAAATTTTGAAAATTTATATTAAATCCTAGAAACTGAATTTTAACGTATATGGGCTTACATAAATTTGTTGAACCTTAGACTTACAAACATTGAAAGTTTCATATCTCTCGATTTATTTTTCCTAACATAATTCCAAGTTTATATATGCTGAATTTATTTTTCTGATATTTTTGTAATGTCAAAAATTGCTTGATAATTAACAAAAAAATATGAAAAATGCTAGGAAAATTCTTGGAAAATTTAGATAATTATCTACTGAATAGATATAGACCAATTTTTACTGATTCAACAAAGACCATGCAATATATTTATTTTACCAACAGTAAAATTCATTTTTGCATGGATATAACATATGATATATCGGACATCGCAAAGTTGCTGAGCTCGTCCTGAATGATAGCAATTATTGGACCTAGGAAATGGATGCCAAGATCAACCTAATAGCTCGATCTCTTGGAGCTGTTATCACCCAGTCTGAAGCTGGCGCCCTTGCATTTCCTAAAGCTGCTAAGTGTGTGGCCCTACACTTCATGAGGTACCATCTCTATGCAAACTTGAAGGCTAAATATTTGATGGAGGAGGACCCGTTTGGCACTACAGAATTCTCTGAAGGAACACTACAACCAGCAAAGATCCGCCCTGCTGCTAGAAGTAGAACACGATTGGACCCTCCTACGATTCTAGGATCTTAAAACTGTGGTAGCATACAACTCTGCCATGCATAAGCTTGTCGTCAAACTGAGATTTTATAACCAAAAAGTTAGTGATACTGAAATGATAGATAAGACATTGTGTATCTTACACCCAACATGAGGATAGTGCAGCAATAGTACCATCATGCTAAATACCAGAAGTACTCTAAGCTTTTCTACACTTTGCTAGAAGTTGAAAAACATGATGAACCTTTGATGAAGAATTAACATATTATTCCCAATGGGACACAAGCAATGCTTGAAGCATATACAAATGCTTAACTGACTGGCAATAGCCAAGACCGCGGAAAAAGGGTCAAAGGTAACAAGAGGGAGATGGAAGAAGGTTGGAGTGCAAAAAGATGGTGGCAAGTACCAAGGAAGAGGTAAGGGTAAAGGGCAAGGGAAGTTTCGGAAGCAAGACTCAGCCCACAAGGCTGCTTAACCTACATAACCCTATTTTAGGTGTAGATGCACTGAACATTCGTTGCGCACCTACCACACCCCGAAGCACTTGGTGGACCTTTACATGCAATCCAATGAAAAGTTAAGATGACCTGAGGGAACAATGATGAAGCACACTTTACTGCTCAACCTGTTGTTGACACGGATACTGAGAAGAGTGATGATATGGTTCCTAATCCAATGAAGAAGTTCCAAAAAGGACATCCTCAGATACAGAAACACTCTCATGGATGAAGATGATCTTCTTGGGACTGAGTTCAAGGAGTCCCAGAATGACACTCATGACTTATATGGAGTCCTGAACTAGTCTCTTAAGTATTTCTTCGCTTTGCTAGTCGATGTCACATATTCCTTTTGAGTCTACTTAAGAGCCTCTTTACCAGTTTAGTTTTTGTTCCAGATGAATAATGCACTATGCTCTTGTTGAGCGATTATCATTTAAGTTGAATAAATTATTATTCTCTAGAATATTTGATTCATTTATTTGCTGTGTTATGTTTTTTTTATATTTTACAATATATTTTCCGAAGCAACAATTGTCTTAATGCTAAAAGCATACTTTTAATATAGAATAACGTATAATCCAATGATAGAGGAGGAAATCTGTCTTGTAGACAACTACACCATAATTTCAATTCTTAGAGAAACTAAATATTTTTAGACTTTGACTAAGAGAATTAAAAATATTATGACCATCGTCAGAAGCGATGCCCTCTTTGTTAGCATTGGAAGG
Source organism: Otatea glauca (assembly GCA_036346275.1). NCBI lineage: Eukaryota > Viridiplantae > Streptophyta > Magnoliopsida > Poales > Poaceae > Otatea > Otatea glauca. The sequence goes on along the minus strand of CM070716.1, from coordinate 32,559,766 downwards.
GCCATCATAGTTCTCCCTATAAGTACTGGTATATAACAAAGGATGCTCTCTTGTACCATGAGTCTAGTCGTACTCTATTAAGTTCCAAAGACATCCATTTGAATTGTTTCCATATGGAGACAAATAATGAGGATGGTATAGGATGACTACTCATGACCAAGTTTAACGGGTACCAGAAACACGTGGTTAAAAACTTACTTCATTCTCATTAGGATTATACTATACATATATAAAACCTGAAGTTTATGTTGTGATGAAAACAATACATAAAATTCGTTCTCATCAGGATTATACTATACATATATAAAACCTGGAGTTTATATTGCGATAAAAACAATACTTAGAAATCTAGAACTCTTTAAGATCTAGCATGTTTGACGGGGAAGCTCCATAACATAAAAACTGCAAACTTCCCTGAACCTAAAGACTTCTTATGCCCCGCTTGTGCTAAAGGAATGCTCATAACTAGACCTTCTTTCCTAAAAGTTAGGGAAGAATCATCGATTTTCCTAGAGAGAATTCAAGGTAATATTTGTATACCAATCCAGCCCCTGCCATGCCTCTTTAGATATTTTATGGTACTGATAGATGCTTCTACTAGATGGTGCTATGTATCCTCTTATCTACTAGGAACAATGCTTTCGCTAAATTAATCACCTAAATTATTAAATTAAGAGCATTCTTTTCGGATAAAAGGATTAAGTCTATTTAAATGGACAATGCTGGCGAGTTTACCTCAAAGGCTTTGGGTATTAATGTAGAGCATTCAATACCTCATTTTCACACATAAAATAGCCTTGCAGAGTCATTAATTAAAAGAATAACACTTATTGCTAGGCCATTCTTATAGAATTGTAAGCAACCCACCAATCATTGGGGCCACGAAGTGTTGCACGCTACTACATTAATTTAACTCAGACCAACTGCATACCATGGCATTTCCTCCTTACAGTTATTGCATGGCTAAAAACTGATGATTTTCCAACTGTAAACATCTGCCTATGTTGTATATGTGCTAATTTGACCACCACAGCGTACATCCGTGGGCCCTTACCAGAAGTTAGGGATCTATATATGAAGGACCATGTGGAGGTCCATCCATGTTTGTGATGAGTATTTGACTTTATTTGAGCAAGGTGTGCTCAAGTTTGAGTTTGATTTGGATTGATTTTCAAAATGAAGCAATTTGAGTTGTCTCTGCCAGAGTGGCGATCTGGTCGTATGGACGCGGTAGTGATGAGTTGGATGGTTTATTGCACATCTTTGTGGGCATTGCTATGTGAGGAGTTTCCTTGTCTTTGATGGTTGCAGGGCGACGGTGCTAGGTCATGGTGAGGCGAAGGATGACCGGGACTAGGCGAGGAGCGTCGGAGGTCCAGACGGTTGGGAGATCGCCGGAAGATGATCGGAGACGGAGTCCGGGCAAGTCAAGAAGACAAGGAAAGGAGTTGATACTAGCTAGATACCGCGTGGATCAATGAGGGCCGTCGGATTGAGGTCTAGTTGATAGGTTAGCGGGTCTAGGTAGTATGCTTTGAAAACCGTGCAAGAAAACCCGGTATGTGTGTGGGTTTTGGGTTAGCCTTTGCATGGCTGTGTGTGTGGGTTAATCCTAGCCCTTAGATGAGTGCTCTAGGGTTGAGGGACTCATCCAAGGGTGGTAGGTGGCCCAAGAGTAGTATAAATAGGGGTGGAGGGGTAGCCTCCTTCCCTTGAAGGTGTTGAGGTTTTTGATGCTCATTTGAGCTTTGCCCACATGAATATGAGGCTTTGTAACCTCCCCTTCCAGAAATCAAAGTTTTATCCATCCACCTCTGAATTTATTTTGCGCATTTACATTATATCTTTACTTTACACAATTTAAATTCAGCATTTACTTTCCCGCAATTACATTCCCGCAATTTACTTTCAAGTAATTTGGATTTGCCTCCCCTCCTTCTAAATGCTGCTGATCTTGGATGTTTTGAGTGTGTTCATATGGTTTTACATCTCTTTTGCACTCTTGGATTGAGTAGAGAACATCTTTTCTTTCAAGTTCCAACTTTGTTCAGAACTTGTTCTTCGCGCAGTAGTCAGTGTTTTATTTTTTTAAAAATATAGAAAAATCATTTTTGAGGGATTCTTGTTGGAGGATGTGTGGAACTCTGATATACACCTGCAGAAAAATTTTGGAGTTCACTTGTTGCACCTTTTGGGCGCCATGAGGTGAAAACCGAGCCCCAAACTTTCTGCTCGAAGTTCTTGAGCATACTGTGTTATTAGATTTTTCCTGTTTTTTCTGTAAGTGTTTTTGAGGAGAAATTTGGTGGAGTTCTTCACGACTCTGATGCTCATAGGGAGAAAAATTCTCAGAATTTTGTGAGCTGCATAAACCCACCAACCTCCTGTGCAAATTGAGGACAAGTTCTGAAAATTCTGCTTTTGCTTTTCTGAAAGTGACTTTTGTGATTTGAATTGATGTCCTTTCTAAAAGCAAGAGTTTGAATTGATTCCTCTTTATCTTGGACACTAGACAACCAGGATTGTGACTCAAAAATCCCCACATATTTTATGGTACTTATCCATGCAAGCTTGGGGTACACATAGTTGTCTAGTTTTTGGGGGTTTTCACAATTTCCTTTGAGCGATCTTGTCGAGGTTTTTGTTGGAGTATTTTGGGGGAATTTTTATTTGCGACCATTCACCCCTCTTCTGTTCGCCATCTCGGTCCTTCAATTGGTATCAGAGCCGGTTCTGCTCTTTCTAGATCTTGACCGGTCTCAAGAGCCATGGCGACGGACAAATATTCCACCAAGCCTCCCATCTTTAATGGAGTTGATTTCCCTTTTTGGAAGTCCGGATAGAGTCATACATCACGCCGGGGCTACGATATGGCGAAGGTGAAACTCCGTATGAGGTTCCTGGCGATGAAAATGTCACGCCATCAATATGGTTGACGTTGAGGCGAATGCTAAGGCAAGGAACATTCTCATACAGGTCTTAGCCATGTGAGTATGATAGGATTTCTCACCTTCGCTCCACTCACGAGATTTGGGTAACCTCGATGCTTACCATGAGGGCTCTACTCAAATCAAGGCGTGAGGCAGACAGTTCAAGCGCGAGTACAACAAGTTTGATCAACGCTTGGTGAGAGTCTCGACGAGTGTTTTGGTCGGTTTACAAAGATTTTGAGCGACCTCCGAGCAGTTGGTTGCATATACCCTGACTCGGACAATGCTCGGTATTTCTTGACCGCACTCGACCTTCGGGTTTGGGAGATGAAGGTGACCACCATCAAGGACACCACCGACTTATCGACTCTGACTCTTAACGGGCTTTATTCCCGCCTCAAGACTCATGAGATCGATGTCGTCTCTCGGAAGACGAAATCTCAGTCGATGGCTTTGGTCACCGATCCCATTGGATCTTCTTCTTCTGATCCTTCTATTGGTTTCTCTCTTTCCGCCCTTTGTGAGCTAAGCGAGGACCAACTGGAAAAATTTCCAGAAAATGAGCTTGCTCTTCTCGCTCGCAAGTTTTCTCATGCATACAAGAGGGTGAGAGAGAGGAAGAGAGGTGGCATGATCACCTACTTCGAGTGTGGTGGCCCAACCACATTCGGCGAACCGTCAAGTCGGAGAAGGGCAAGAACGACGTTGGCGGTTCGGGCAAGAACGACTACACCGACAAGAACCGCAACAAGAAGCCTCCAGTTCGTCAAACCGGCGCACGAGAAGAAGTACCGCAACTTCTCCAAGAACAAGAAGCTCTTCTACCGCGTCCTCGCCACGCTTGACGACATCAACCTCTCCGACACGGAGACATGGAGCGACGAGGGCGAGGATGATCCGCAAGAGAAGAAGGGCGGCGATGACTTCTCCGACATGTGCTTCATGGCCGACACCAACGACATCAGCGACTCCGAGCTCTACAGCGACTCGGATGAGGTACCCTCCTATGACCAGCTCAACGAAGCTTTCTGCAAATTAGGAAAATTTCATGCTAGAGCTAGAGCTAGGTGTACGGAGCTTGAGAAGGAAATAGGTACCTTGACTCGGGAGTTAGCTTCACTTAGATCTTCTCCCTCCCGAGTCACTGATGATTGCTCTTTGTGTGATGCTATTCTTGTGGAGTTGGAGAACCTAAGAATCATACATGATAGTGTGCTTGCTGAACTTGATGGTCTTAGGTTGAAGAATGCTAGCACTAGTTCTATTGATGCTATTCCTGTTGAGGCTAGTTTTCTTCATGCTCACTCCACTCCATCATGTGCTAATTGCCCTAAATTGCTTGCCGAAATTGATGCCATGAGCGAACACCTTAGAAAGCTTTCTGCTAGAAATGATGAACTTGAATTGCATGCTTCTAAGGACCCAGTCAGCTCATGTGAGGGCTGTAAGCAACTAAAACTTGACAATGATGCTTTGAATGTCAAGTGTGATCAACTTGCTAAGGATTTACTAGTTAAGTCACAAACTGGTTGCTTGCTGTGCGTTGGGGTTAAGGATGATGTGGATCAAATCTATGTCGAGCTTAAGAAGAAGTTAAAAGACCAAACCCTTAGGATTAGAGATGCTCCTTGTGTTTCTTGTGAGGCCCTCAAGATTGAGGCAGCCGTGCTAAGGGAACAAAAAGCACGTGCTGAGAGATCTTCTCTTTCTGGTTCTTCTTCTTCCTCTCCTTCCCCCTGTTCTTCTTGTGCTTCTTTCTTTCGAGATTGCCATTATGAGCACTCTTGAGAAGTTTGTTGGAGGCAAGAAGAAGCTCAATCTTATTCTAGACCAATTCAAGATTAGTAGATTCAATCAAGGTCTAGGATTTGATCCCTTGGAGCACGCTCGGGCGCATCCTCCCACCATTGTGCGCGGCTCCAAGAGTGGTGAGATTGTGGTAGCTTCCAGAGTGAGCACCACCAAGTTTAGGTCTGCTGGGGTTGTCCATAGAACTTCTGACCAGAAGGGTGTTACTCCTATTGCTTCTGCCTCTAGCAAGGCGAAGTACACATGCACCTTCTGTAAGAAGGATGGTCACCTAGTAGGTTTCTGCTTCAAGCGCGCCAAGATCACTCGGCGTGAGCGTGTTCTTCGCTTTTAGGGGTATTAGGGTCATCCCGGACTTTGAGTGCTCCTAAGACACACACCGCTTCTAGACAAAGGTTAGAGAGTCGCTGTGTTTGGGCGGCCAGAGTCGGTTTTCATGCTAGTTCTTTGAGTTTTAGCCCGGAGCTGTTCGTAGTCGATCTTTCCGTCGTCTTCTTAATATTCCTCGTTTTCCCATCGAGGTAGATATCGTGGCGTGAGGTGTTTTCGGTAGGAGATCCAGCGACCTTCATCGGGATGGTCCGGCTTTTGGACCACGGCGTGCCAACCAGCTTTGACTCCTAGATTATCTACGAGTTGCTCGATCGTGTGAGAGTTGAGCGTCAGAGAGACACTCGAGTCCGATCTTTTTGTGGTGGTACTCGAGGTGTCGTATGGTTGAGATTGGGTTCCTAAGTCTTCACTCTATCCCGATCTTGAGTCATCTTTCTCTCTTGTGTCTTGATCAGTTAAATCGAATGGGGAAGGCGATGTTTGGATTGTTGACTCGGTTGTTCTCGTCATATGACCAGAGATTCTCGTTGGTTCTCTTCCTAGTCCGAGCCCCGGTGATGAGTTAATCACTTTTGGGGATGCATCTTGAGTAGAGTCATTGCTAAAGGTACCATCTGCATTAACAAAATTTCATTCTTAAAGATGTTGCCTTAGTAAGTAAGCGCAATACAATCGCTCTCTGTTTCTCAGCTTATCGATGACTCTTTCGAGGTAAGTTTCAAGAGTAATGCCTGTAGAATCCTTGATTCATGAGGAGGGTTAGTTTGTAGGATTTCTAGATTTGGGAGAGTCTTTCGTGCTGATTTTTCTGCTTCTTCTGGAGACTCTCTTCGATGTTTGATTGCTTGTGAGTCCCGTGATCTCTCCTTCTGGCATAGGAGACTTGGTCACATTGGTTTTGATCATTTGACCCAAGTTAGCAGCCACGATCTCATTCGGGGTTTGCCCAAACTCAAGATGGTTGAAGACTTAGTTTGCTCTCCTTGCCGACATGGCAAGATGGTTCTCGCTTCTCATCCTTGATCCACCGTAGTGATGGTGATGCACCAGACAGCTTTTACATATGGACCTTTGTTGGTCCGGCTAGAGTGCGATCGGCAGGAGAGAAGTGGTATGTTCTTGTCATCGTTGATGATTTTCTAGATACTCTTGGGTATTCTTCATGGCCTCGAAGGATGAGACCTTTTCTCACTTGGGGTTTGATCGAGAGGTTGTCTATTGAGCTCCCTGTGCATTACGAGCTATACGTGGTGATAATGGCACGGAGTTCAAGAATTCCTACTTTGAGAGTTTTGTGTGGAGTCGGTTTAGAGCATCGTTCTCTTCTCCCTCGCCCCTCGGTAGAATGGCGTAGTGGAAAGGAAGAACAGGACCACGGTTGAGATGGCGGGACGATGCTAGACAGTCTGATACTCCTAGGAAGTTTTGAATGAGGCTATAGCTCTGCTTGCCATGTTTCTAATCGCGTGTTTTTTAGATCACATTTGCATCGCACTTCTTATGAGTTGAGGTATGGGCGAAAGCCCAGTGTGTCTCATTTTCGCGTTTTCGGTTGCAAGTGTTTTATCTTGAAGTCTGGTAACCTAGATAAGTTTGAGTCTCGCTCTTCTGATGGTATCTTTCTAAGTTACTCGACTTCTTCTCGTAGCTATAGGGTCTGGAGCGTTGATGCGCATAGGATCATAGAGACCTGTGATGTGACCTTTGATGAGGCTAGCCCAGGAGCTAGACCTGATGTTTCAGGCTCTTCTTATCCCTCCGAGACCATCTTTGTAGAAGATGAGGATGATGGAGATGATGGCGTTCCACCGGATCCAGTCCTTTCTACACCTGAGGTGCCTCCTGTTTCCATTTCTACACCTCAGGGAGACCAGCCCTTGCCTTCCGACTCTCCTTCAGCGAGTGGCTCTGCTCCTACCTCTTCTGTGCATGAGGTAGAGGCCATACCTCTCGGTCCTCCCGTCATATCCGAAAGCTCATCCACTTTGATCGGATCATTGGTGATCTGTTTGAGCGGGTCACTCGCTCAAAATCAGGTTTGTCTAGTTTCTGCCTCCACTCTGCCTTTGTTGCCTCCTTTGAGCCGAAGGATGTTTCTCATGCATTATCAGATGAATCGTGGATTAATGCTATGCATGAGAACTTGAGAACTTTGAGAGGAACAAGGTATGGCACTTGTCGAGCCCCATCTGGTCATAATGTCATTGGGACCAAGTGGGTGTTCAAAAACAAGCAGAGTGAGGATGGGGTTGTCATTCGCAACAAGGCTAGGCTAGTTGCAGGGCTTTTCTCAAAGTTGAGGTCTTGACTTTGAGGAGACCTTTGCCCTATAGCTAGACTAGAGGCTATTAGGATCCTGCTTGCATTCTCTGCATCCCGTGGCTTCAAGCTCTATCAAATGAATGTCAAGAGTGCATTCCTCAATGGCTATATTGAGGAAGAGGTTTATGTCAAACAACCTCCGAGTTCGAGAACCCCAAGTTTCAGTCATGTATACAAGCTCTCCAAAGCTTTGTATGGACACAAGCAGCCCCGAGCATGGTATGAGAGGCTCAAGTCTTATCTTCTCGACCATGACTTGAAATGGGCATAGTAGACAAAACTCATTCATCGACACCATGAGTCTAATTTTCTTCTTGTCGATTTATGTGGGCGATATCATTTTGGTGGCTCGTCTCATTCGCTTGTGTCTCAGTTTTACGAGGTGATGAGCACTGAGTTTGAGATGAGTATGATGGGCGAGTTGAGCTACTTTCTTGGCTTCCAAATCAAGCGGACTCGGGAGGTACTTTCTTGCAATAAGGCAAATATACCCGTGACCTCTGAGGCGCTTGACATGTCTTATGGGAAGCCGGTGATGACTCCTATGGCCACCATACGTCCTCGAGCCCGATGAGGATGGTGAGCCTCTTGATCAAAAGGAGTTTGAAGCATGATCGGCTCCTCTTGTACCTCACCGCTTCGAGGCCGGACATACATTTTTTGTGTGTCTGTGCGCTCGATTTCAAGCTTCTCCTCGCACCTCTCACCGCCAGGCAGTCAAGCGCATCTTCAGGTACCTTCGTGCTACCACTGATTATGGTATTTGGTACTCTTCGTCTTCTTGTCTATCTCTTAGAGCCTTTTCCGATGCTGACTTTGCTGGCTGTTGGATAGATAGGAAGAGCACTTCTGGCACTTGCCAATTCATTGGCACTTCTCTTGTTTCTTGGTCATCTAGGAAGCAGTTTGGGGTTGCACAGTCCATCGCTGAGGCCGAGTATGTTGCTGCAGCCAGTTGCTGTAGCTAGGTGCTCTGGATGAGATCGACCTTACGGGACTATGGGTTAGAGATAGAGAGTGTACCACTTTTCTGTGACAACACTTCAGCTATTTGCATTGCTAAAAACCTAGTGCAACATTCCCGGACCAAGCACATTGATATTAGATATCACTTCCTTAGAGACCATGTGGAGAAGGGAGATATCGCGCTCGATTCAGAGAGAGTGACCTTGATTAGCGATATCTTCACCAAGCCTTTGGATAGCTCAGATTTGTTGCCTTGAGGAGTGAGCTTGGAGTCGTGAGCCCTTACGGCCTTTCGTGAGGGGGAGTGGTTTGTATATTATGTATTATATGTTTTCTTCCAGCTTAGCTTTTCTTCTCTTTGTGTTTCTTTTGGGTGACTTTGGGCTTGTTTTCTTGAGTTGAGTTCACTCACTTAGACTTCTGGCATGCCTTCCATGGACCTCTTATCTTGTGCTTTAGGTTGCTATCATGCGTGATTAGTTGTTCTCTCTTCTCTCTAGGTTGAGTTCCCTCACGTCTTATAAGTCTAGCGGTATTGGGCCTCTGGGTATGTGGTGCGTGTGCACTCCTTAGTTGGGATCTAGAGTCGACTTCCCTATGTCATCCTTTGGGAAGATAAGAGCGAGTCTAAGCCATAGTGAGTCTCTTCTATCTTATCTATGCTCAATAGCCATCCAGTTTTGCGGTTTCTCGGCTTCTTCTCCTCATTCATTTTTCTGGTTGTTATTGAGTTCATTCGGGTTTTCTTTATGCCTAATCTTGATAATAACTCCACTTTAACCAGATTTGAGCTTAAAATTGATTCATTTGTTGAGGGGAGTTTGGGAATCTGTTCATGCATTGCATTTAGACTGCATTTTGCATTTTATGAGCTTTGTCTATTATGCAATTGATTTCTTCTTCATGCTATACACCATGCTACATCATTTGAAGAAAATCACTAGCTTAGGTATGTCCAAGTTCATTTAACTTGCTAAGCTTAAAAATGAAATAAGCCTTAAATGAAAAACTTGATGAAACTTGTTGCTTTTACTTGCTAGGTTTCTTCTCTAGAGGTTTGTGCCATAATTTGAGAAATTTAGGAGTTCTCTAGAGTCCCTATAGCAACTTAGGTGAAACTAGTTTGATCCATGCTAGAGTCCTTCAATTGCTCATGAATCATTGTGCAAAAAAATTAAACAAAATTGACTCTTCTTGTGCACATATGACTCAACACCTTGCATTCACAAGACCGCTTCCCATTGCACTTGGGATGAACTTGGAATACATCGTGTTTGACCTAGACCATCCTCTTAAGAGTTCATCTTGAGATGGTCGCATACGGCTTGAGTCAATTGGTTGTCAAAAGAAAATGCAAATAAATTAAAAACAAAGACATATGTGGGTAAAGAATGCAAATAATGTCAAACATTTGCACCCGCTATGTCTTGTATGATGATAAATCAAAATTTGCATTAAGTGATAAATGAGCCGAAGGACCTTGTATGCTCTTCTAGATTCCCCAAAGTGTTGAGTAGGTTGAACTCTAGGTTTTCCTTTTGATCCTTAGAGTGGCTATTCTTCTATTTTTGAAACTAAAGCTAAGTGTTGCACTTGTCTAATCTTGCTAAAAATGAAATATTCAAAACTAAGCTCGTATTTGCACTTGGACATGTCTTAGTTTAGTCATCTTCTGAAATTGACAAGCTTGGTGTAATATCCTTCCATTTTGATCAATTGGATAATCTTCAAAGCTCTTTCGATTGCATTTCATGCATACATAAAAAAAAATTTGATGCCTATATTGCCAAAAGGGAGAGAAAACGTAGAAAAGACATCACTAAAATGATAAAAATGTGAATGCTTATTTGGTTATTATGATCTTTGTAAAACTATGCTACTACTTCTGTTGGATCATAATCTCATAATCACATTTGACATGTTTAGTTGGATTTTAGAGCTTTTGTTGAAAACTTGCTCTTTCTTAAATTTAACTCTAAAATCTGAATTCCTATTCGTCAACTTGGTCATGGTTCCAATTTCTATCTTTGGACCAAGTTTGACTTTGCAACTAAAAATTGCTTTCTTCTTCATTTTCTTCAAACTCAAATTTATGCCTTTTGTGTGGTTTGTCAATATACTCATCAAGGGGGAGATTGAAGGACCATGTGGAGGACCATCCATGTTTGTTATGAGTATTTGACTTTATTTGAGCAAGGTGTGCTCAAGTTTGAGTTTGATTTGGATTGATTTTCAAAATGAAGCAATTTGTGTTGTCTCTGCCAGGAGTGGCAGTACCGGTCGTATGGACGCGGTAGTGATGAGTTGGATGGTTTATTGCACATCTTTGTGGGCATTGCTATGTGAGGAGTTTCCTTGTCTTTGATGGTTGCAGGCGACGGTGCTAGGTCATGGTGAGGCGAAGGATGACCGGGACTAGGCGAGGCGTCGGAGGTCAGACGGTTGGGAGATCGCGGAAGATGATCGGAGACGGAGACCGGGCAAGTCAAGAAGACAAGGAAAGGAGTTGATGCTAGCTAGATGCCGCGTGGATCAATGAGGGCCGTCGGATTGAGGTCTAGTTGATAGGTTAGCGGGTCTAGGTAGTATGCTTTGAAAACCGTGCAAGAAAACCCGGTATGTGTGTGGGTTTTGGGTTAGCCCTTGCATGGCTGTGTGTGTGGGTTAATCCTAGCCCTTAGATGAGTGCTCTAGGGTTGAGGGACTCATCCAAGGGTGGTAGGTGGCCCAAGAGTAGTATAAATAGGGGTGGAGGGGTAGCCTCCTTCCCTTGAAGGTGTTGAGGTTTTTGATGCTCATTTGAGCTTTGCCTACATGAATGTGAGACTTTGTAACCTCCCCTTCCAGAAATAAAAGTTTTATCCATCCACCTCTGAATTTATTTTGCGCATTTACATTATGTCTTTACTTTACATAATTTAAATTCAGCATTTATTTTCCATAATTACATTCCCGCAATTTACTTTCAAGTAATTTGGATTTGCCTCCCCTCCTTCTAAATGCTGCTGATCTTGGATGTTTTGAGTGTGTTCATATGGTTTTACATCTCTTTTGCACTCTTGGATTGAGTAGAGAACATCTTTTCTTTCAAGTTCCAACTTTGTTCAGAACTTGTTCTTCGCGTAGAAGTCAGTGTTTGATTTTTGTAAACATATAGAAAAATCCTTTTTGAGTGATTCTTGTTGGAGGAGGTGTGGGACTCTGATATACACCTGCAGAAGAATTTTGGAGTTCACTTGTTGCACCGTTTGGGCGCCATGAGGTGAAAACCGAGCCCCAAACTTTCTGCTCGAAGTTCTTGAGCATACTGTGTTATTAGATTTTTCCTGTTTTTTTTGTAAGGCTTTTTGAGGAGAAATTTGGTGGAGTTCTTCACGACTCTGATGCTCATAGGGAGAAAAATTCTCAGAATTTTGTGAGCTGCAGAAACCCACCAACCTCCTGTGAAAATTGAGGACAAGTTCTGGAAATTCTGCTTTTGCTTTTCTGAAAGTGACTTTTGTGATTTGAATTGATGTCCTTTCTAAAAGCAAGAGTTTGAATTGATTCCTCTTTATCTTGGACACTAGACAACCAGGATTGTGACTCAAAAATCCCCACATATTTTATGGTACTTATCCATGCAAGCTTGGGGTACACATAGTTGTCTAGTTTTTTGGGTTTTTCATAATTTCCTTTGAGCGATCTTGTCGAGGTTTTTGTTGGAGTATTTTGGGGGAATTTTTATTTGCGACCATTCACCCCCCCTCTGTTCGCCATCTCGGTCCTTCAATATAGGTTATGAATCTCTATCAATTATTAAATACCTTGAGCCTATGACAAGGGATCTGTATACGGCTCGGTATGTTAACTATATCTTTGATGAGGATAGTTTTTGCCATTCAGGGGAGAAAAGTACCACACTTAAGAATGCCTGAAAATAGATTGGAATGTCACAACCATTCAGTACTTAGAACTAAACACTAAAGAACATAAACTTCAAGTTCGAAGGATAATAAATCTACAACAAATGGCTAATAATCTTCCAGATGCCTTCACTAACTATGAGTGAGTGACAAAATCTCATATACCTGCAGTAAACGCATTGAAAAGAGTGGAATACCCCAGAGGGATATTGAATCCAGTCTTACCCCTCATAATAAGAAAAGAGGGAGGCTTTGAGCGCATGAGACTCAATTCCATGAAGACATCCACAGAAATAGAGAATTGAACAAGTCAAAACACCCCCAAGATAGTGGAAAAAGCTCAACTTGAATTTGAAAAATCCCTGAAGTGAGCCATCCTGAGGATGATAACCCAACAAACATTTGCGTGCACAATCTGATGTTGGAAGATCGAAACAACAAGACTTCATCGTTGTGAGAAATCATGAGGAGATGGAAGTAATTAATGAAGAAATATTCACTAATTATGTGGATTTGAGAGAGTTATTGACATATTTTGCTTTAAAAAATGTTAAAACTCTTGATCTAGATTCAGAACCAAAGTTCATTGTATAGTGTTAGAAGCGCTTAGATTGGGTTGAATTAAAAGAAGCAATTGCGACTGAATTGCACTCGCTTAACAAAAGGAAAGGAAAGTATTCAGTCCCATTGACTAAACACCTCCTGAAGTGTTTCCTGTAGGATCCAAATGAGTTTTCATCCAGAAGAGAAATGAGAACAACTAGGTAGTGAGATATAAAGCGAGGCTTATAGCATAAGGGTTCATGCCAAGATCTGACATCGATTACGATGAAACTGACTCTCTTGTAATGAGTGGAATAACATTCCAATATTTGATATCAATGGCAGCTAGCATGAACTTATCAATGCAGTTGATGGATGTAGTGACTGTATATTTATATGGGTCACTGGATGCGGATATTTATATGAGAGTCCCTAAAGGAGTTAAAATTTCTGGATCCTAATAAAAGTAATTGCAACATGTATAGCATCAAACTACAAAGGCCACTGTACGGATTAAAACAATCGGGAAGAATGTGGTACAACCGACTTCGCAAGTTCCTCCTGAAGAAGTGTTAATTCAATAATGATGATTGTCCCTGTGTGTTCATGAAGAAGTCCCAGAATGGATTCTATATTATCTCAATTTACAAAGGACATAGAGGAAGCAAGTACTTATCTTATGACAGAGTTTGAGATGAAGGATTTTGATAAAACCAAATTTTGCTTAGGCCTACAGCTAGAGAAGTTCCTTGAAGGAATTTTTGTGCACCAGTCTATGTATACCAAGAAGGTATTGAAAAATTTAACGTGAATAAATATCATCCTTTGAAGACCCCATGTTAGTAAGATCCCTTGATGTGGATAATACCTATTTAGATCAAGGATGGAAAATGAGAAAGTCTTAGGATATAAAGTTTCATATTTAAGCACCATAGGGACACTTATGTATCTTGTGAATTGTTGTCGGGACCCGAATATGAATATCCGGACCCTCTGTGTATATCGCACTAGTCCAAAATCATACTAGTGCACACAGGCTCAACATAGATGAATCATACACATCGAATACATAATAAAAAACTTCATATATTAATTATTAACCTGTTGACTGACCTTATGGTCAACCTTACATGACTTTGAATCGCAAGGTTAGACTGTGAATAACAAATTAAAATACAACATAATAAAAACGCAAATAAACCCCTCAGTATACCACAAGAAATTGACAAGGCTCGCACCCTAGAATTCGTCTTCTCCTGGTACTCCTCTTCGAGAGTTGGTATAGACTTCTCAACTGGTGCTTTTGTTGTTGGCAAGGGTGAGTACATAAAACACTTAACAAGTTGTGTACAGAATGCAGTCCTAACATAACTATATGCATGGATTATTCCAAATGATGGCTGACATGACTACTTTTGCAGTGAGGCAGTATTTACAAATGAATACAGTAAATAGAGTGAAATGACAGTAAATCAAATAATAGTAGTAATAACTTTTAAGTATTTTCTCAAGAGTAAACTGGCTCATGGCCTAAATCATATTCCAAACTTTCCATAACACACGCCTTCCCATCCAAGTTTCATTTTATAAAATCTATTCCTTGACTGTAATTCCCGAGCATTGCTCAATACCGTGAGCACGGCTATCTGCATAGATTTTACACTCTGCAGAGATTATGTGCTTTACCCACACGACATGATCATCTCCTATTGCCAAGCTATTAACACACTTCTTTTGGTGTGTCGGCAGAGATATCATGACAAAGCCTTTACAAAGCTCTGTCTTAACCTAGTACTACCCGCTAAGGTTTTAACACTGAAGGGACTGGTTACCACAATCAGCCCCCTCTTGCACCATGTGAGTTTCATCATTCAGTCGAGACTCGTGCCACCATTGGTAGCACCAAAGCTAACACATTGCAAATTAATCAGCTAGGTCTGTCCCATTTCAGATATATAGTTGCATGTTTGACTCAGGTCAAAGGCTTGCAAGGTTAAGTCCTTAGGTTAACCGAGGCAAGACTTCTACAACCCAACAGTCGCACTGACCCACCTTGGCAATCTGCCCCTTGTCACTTGCCTCAATCTAAATCATTTACCACCCCAGGTGTTTATCATACACCATGTGCCATCAACAAATCAACATCATTTCGTGACACATGTCAATACAACTCAACATCATTGTGTGACAATGTAACACCCTAAAATTTGCTCTAATTTAAATTTTGGAGTATTTTTTATTTTTGAGAATTTTTGGGAATTTATTGAAATTTATTTGGATTTATTCAAATATGGCCTTTCTTGAAATCAATTAAATAATGGAAAATTTTATGTAAAGTTTTATTGAAAATATTTTATTTGAGTTCCAAATGTCTCAAAGTATTTTCTAGAATTTTTCTAGATTTTTCCAGGTATTTTTGCTATTTATTTTGGCTTTGTTTATTTATTTGGTTTATTTTTAATCAGAAATGTTTTAAAAATCGGAAGAATAGTACTGGGCCGGCCCAGCACTGTGCTTAGCCCAGCCCAGTTTGCCAAAACCCTAGCGCCGCCCTAGCCTGAGCCGTTTGATCTTGATCGAACGCTTGCGAGTGTGCCGCGTCGCCCGCGAACGTGCGCCATCGGATCGTCGCTGCTTGAACGACCGTGATGGAGCCACGTCGGTCTGACCGGGCATAATCGCCGGAGTTAACGCTGCCGAGCGTTTCCATTTGTTTCGTCGCCTACAGTGCGCACGTCGAGGCTCCTTTTAAAGTGTCGGTTGTTGCGCCGTGTAGAGCTCTTCTCGCCGCTCCTTTTAGACTCCTTGCACGCACGCCGAGACCTTCTCTAGCGCCCGTGCGAGCTCGCTGTAGTTGCTTCCTCTCGCCGTCGTAGTCTTTGCTTCCTCCCGCCGTCGTCCGAGCTGTTCCGCCGTGCTCCGACCCCGTCCCGAGTTCGCCAAAGGAAGCCGCGCCGTTTGGACCACTTCTTCACGTCGAAGAGCCACCGTAGCGCCGTCGACTGTGCCGTCTTTCTCAGTTCCGGCAGCCTCTTCTTCCTCGCCGCCGTCGACCTTCGCGAGCTCCGTCGACTGTTCGATTGCCATCCAACCGTTGCGGTACGTCCACGTAGCCCTTCTCTATTTACGTTTGGATTAGATCGTAACCGTTAGATCTGTGATGTGCGCCGTAGATTAGATCTGGATATTAGGTCTTTTAGTAGATCTCAGTCGTTGGATCGTTAGTGTACGCGTGAGATTGCGCCGCGTAGTTAAGATGAATAGTAAACCGCTCCGGTAACCTGCGCCGTTGGATCGGATCTGAACGGTTGAGTTCAAATCTGGTTTTGCCCTAAGGATCCGCGCCGTTCAGATTTGAACGTGCGGCGGTGATGGCGCCGTACCCTCGCCAAATTGCGTGCTGACGCGTGGGCGTTTTGACCGGGGCGAAGACCAGATCCAGCCGTCGATTTCGGGTGCGCCGTCGCGATTGCGCCACGTGTCGCTGAGTAGCCGAGGCGTCGCCAGGCGTGCGTAGGACCTGACCGTTGGATTCGGGCGCACCGTCAGATGCGTGTCGCGTGGCAGCGCGGAAATCGAGGCACCACCGAGCCGAACGTGCGCGTGAGATCTGGCCGTTGAATCCTTTGACGGCCACGATTTCGCCACGTGGCTAAGATCTGGCCGTAGGTTGAGCGATGGCCGAGATAGTGTCACGTGTTCGTGCACGAATCTCGAGGCAGTCGGCTGACGTCAGTGTTGACGTCATCTGGTGGGGCCAGGTGCTCTGTTCTGTGGACCGAGTCCACCGTGGACCAGAGCCGAGCTGTGGACCGGGTCCATGGACCAGAGCAACGTGGCAGCACGAGAGTGTGCCACGTGTCAGATGACGTCATTTTTCCAGAAAAATATTTTGGCCGAAATTCTTTTCTGTGCTGATGTCATCATGATGCGATGCTGACGTCATAAATGCGATTTTTTAGTATAAAGATAATTCGGAAAAAATCGGATTTTCTAATTTCTGTATTTTTCAGATTTTATTCAAACTTCAAATGGCTATAACTTTTGCATTTTAACTCAGATTTGGGTGATTCAAATTTCTAAAAATTCATAAAATTGTGATATCTTTAGTGGTGGATTTTATTTGAATTTTTGAGGTCATTATCCTTCTATATTAGTTATTTATTGCATATATTGTTTATACGCGTAGACGCAAATTTGCCGGAAGGTTTCGAGGAAGAGTTTGTCGCTCAAGACCAAGCTTCGGAACATGACCAGCAGCTCTTTGAAGGCAAGTGATGCTTTGATCATTTTGATCCCAAATTTTAAAATGTAATTTATGCTTTGAAATTATGCATGCTAATTTATTTAAAGTGAATTTAAATTAAATCGGGTAATGTAGCTAATCAACCCATATTGTTATTGTCACCATGAAAGTATTATCTGTATGCCCTGAAATCTTTATCACCCTAAGTTTGATTGTATTAGTTGGATGTTAATATTGTGCCAACACGGGGGGCTAGACCGTGAGTAGATGCTTAGCCTTGCAACGAATCATGAATGATCTTTCGGGAAAATGCTACAATATTGATTAAAGAAATATTGAATGTATTTTGAAAGTGGTGTGATGATGCCACATGATGAGATCGAGGTACAAAGACCTGTGTGGTTCTGTACCGATGTTGAGTTATTGCTGGCTTGTGTTGCACAATAATCAACTGGGTGGGAAATGATTTAGACTGGGGCAAGTGGCAAGAGGCTGTGTGCCAGGTGGGCCTGTGTGGCAATGGGTTGATGAGTGATGTGAGCCTGTGTGCCACATTGGGTCGTGTGCCATCTTGTTGAGTGTTGGAAGTCTTGCCTTGGTCAGTTAAGGACTTCACCTTGCAAGCCTTTGATCTGAGTCACCCGTACAACCACATGTCTGGTATGGGACGGACCTAGTCGATTAGGGTTCTTTTATCTTTCCTCTGATACCTCAGGGTGACAGTACACAGGGGTGTATCTGTATGGGGGAGGTACCTGTGCTACGGTTTGGTGCCCATCCAACGGTGATTGATCTGTCCTATACCTTGGCTCTGTGTGAGGGAAGTGATAGTGAAGGCAATACCAGAGAGGTTCTTTGGTTAAGGTAGAGGTTCCTGAAAGGCTTTGTTACGGACGATCACCTGTGTAGTGAATGGTTGTATCTTGTGGGTAAAGTGTACAACCTCTGCAGAGTGTCAAATCTATTTGAATAGCCGTGTCTGCGGTATTGGACATTGCTCAGGGATTACAATCAAGGGGTAGATCTTCAAAAACAAAATGTGGAAAGGGTGGCTGTGTGCTAGTGTTAAAAATGAAATGTTAAGGCTGTGTGCCGAGAATCTTCGAAGAAAAACCATTTGAAGAAATTAGTATTATTATAACTGTTTCACTGCTTTAATCTAAATAAGATACCGCTTTAAAAATGCTGTTTGAAGCAAAAAGAACCAATTAAGCCAATCCTTTGGAATAAGCTTTGCATATAGTAATAGCGCTGCATTCTGTGCATTACTTGTTGAGTGCCTTGTGTACTCACCCCTCCTTGCTTATCAACCCCAACATCAGTGGAGGAGTCTACACCAGCGTGGGAGGAGGAGTACAATGAGGATCCGGACAATTAGGGGGCAAGCCCAGTCGGTTGCCTGTGGCAAGATGAAGGCTTCCACGACTTTTATTTTATTCCGCTGCTATTTCTTTTACTCCGAATAATGTAAGCCCTGCGTGGCTGATTTTATGTAAGGAGACCATAAGGTCGTACAACTCAGTTTATATAAATGCTTGCACTATTTATTCTTATATCGCTGTGAATGTCTGTGATGTGCAACCCTGTAAGTCTGTGTGTGCTAGCGTGATCCTGGACTAGCACAGGATACACAGAAGGTCTGGATTTGCAGATTCAGGTCCCGACAGACAATACCCGACACACCTTTCATAAACATGTTCCGTATTCCATTAGTTAAGATTGATTTTGATATTTCAAAAGACATGTGTCAAACATGGCATGGCTAAGCAAAACTACGTACGATCTAGCTATCCCATGTTGATCTCTAATAGCAATCAACTAATAATGAACCATCCTAGGGTGACAAATAATCATGGCATACAAATGACAAGGTAGTTATATTTTAATTAGGTTGAATAACTAGATCCTAAATTAATTTAAAAAACAATTGTACACATGAAATAACATGTAATAATTTAAATCAACATAGCAATTTTGTAAAACTGGGTTCAACATGATCAATACACAACTTGCCTTGTAAAAGCTCTTGTTCTTGCTCTGGACCTTGGTCTTGAGTCAATGATTCTCCCTCGGATGCTCCGAGCACTTCGACGTCTACGCGTAACGAGAGAAAACACAAAATAAACACCAAAATAGAGAGCAAACAAACTCTGAAAATCAAATAGGATTCACCATAAAATAGATATCAATTTTACAAATTTTTAAAAATTTGAATCGCCTCAATCGGAGCTCATATGGGAAAGAACGGGCTCTCGAAAGATTTGAAAATTGGAAAATTATAAAATAGAAAATATTTATTTTTTGGAATTAAATTTCTGCTGAAAAACCTATATATTGCACAACCATGACGTTAGCCCTGGACCTGAGCAATCCTTGATCGACACCTGTGACCTGCTCATGGACCCAGCCTACGGACCGACTCGGGTGCACGATGGACCTGGCGCACAGCACAGTACTGACGCTGACACATGGGTCCCGCACACTGATGACTCAGCAAGTGACAAAAGCACCACCCGAGCAACACGCATGCACACACACCAGCAGGTGAACCGATCTGGTGCTGAATAAGCACCAACGTAGCTGCCAGGCATCGCATGACGGGTTACCCCACGTCAACGGTGGTGGCATACGACCCTATGGTCGCCGCTTGCGACCGACGCTAGCACCATCGGAAAGAGCTCGGCTCTGTGATTTTTGGTGACGTATATGCTACCTTCACTGGTGACCTTGAATGACAAAAACGATGGGTTGAACAATGGTGGTTTTGATCTCCATGCTGTAAGCGACCTTCGATGGCTCCCCGATCGATCAAGCGTGAGCACATGATGCAACTGATGATGACGAACTTGCTGATGCCCTTGGTTGCTTGGAAGAACCCCCACCAAAGGCAAATCGACGAATTCCTCTCCGCGATGGCGCACGGTGAACTTCGCGAAATCCAACTCAACGACAGCGCGATTGTCTCGATTAACCTAGGGCTTATAGTCATGGAGCTAAGACGGTTCGGACGCGCTCCTTAAATAGCCCCAAGCGTCATGGTTGAGCCCAAGACGGTAAAAGTATCCATGGCAATCATGGCAATGGCGGTGCAGAGTCCCAATCAGAGACAAAAGCAACCATAATGCCACATGTCTATGATGGATGGTCTCGATCGCAAGTGACGCGGTGCCATCTCAGCCTTCCGCGCGATCATGATTCGAAGGCCACCATGTGTTAGAGCTTGATGGCTGGTGGATCGGGCTGCAGGGGGAGATGGGCAGGACCGGGCATGCACAAAACTGGGCCAAGGTATTGGGTTTCGGCCCAAGAACTGTTCAATGATTTTCCAGCCCTTTTTAAATAAAAATAAATCCAAAAATAAAATAATGCAAATAAAGTAGTAAACAACTATAAAAATTCTGAAAAAATTCCTAAAGATATTTTGAGATATTTAGAATTCAAATAAAATATTTCCAACAAAATTTTATTCAAAATTTTCTATTATTTAAATACTTCTCTATATTAACCATAATTCAGAAATACCAAATAACTCCAAATAAATTCCAAAAAAATCCAAAAATACATAAAATGAATAAATATCATTATAATATTATTTGAGCTAAAAATTAGGATGTTAAAATTACACCAGGCCTGATATGTATTTGTAGTAAATTTATTATCAAGGCAAAGTGCAGCTCCAACTAGGGGTGCAGTCAGCTTGGTTCGGTCGGATATCGCTTTTTTCGTATCCTAAACCATATTTTTTTGTAAAATTCGTTGTTGGATACAGGTAGTGTCGGATATGAATATGGTACGGGTAATATTAGTCACAACTTCAAAGCGAATATAGAGTGAAATCGATACGGTACTGAATATTGTTTGCCAGATATTACGCGAAAACAGATACTGAATATAGCATACATGTAACAATGATTAATGAATCATATGAGTTCAACATGCAATAGGATTATCGCAATTTAACAAATCATTTTATCAAGTAGTTCGATAAAGTTGCAAAATATTAAATATTCCTTTATATTTTGCAAAAGAATAGTAGGTATTCATGTAGACAAGTGAAAGCATATTCTTGCACGTCAAGCTCTAATGGCGACGTGTAACATCCACGAATTTTATCATTAAAAATAAAAAAAAAAGTAAATATAGAAATACTATTGTCTTTTGTGAGTTTCCATAGAATAATTCAAAATTTTGGATTTTCTAATAATTATTTCTGATTTTTTGGTATTTTTATGAATTTTTTGGATTTTAAAACGGCTTTTCCTATTTTTATAAATTAAAAAATAATTTATGTATAAAAATAAAAACGACATTTTAGTTGGAAATAATGTTATTAAATTGAAAATGTCTTAGAGAATTTCTGTAAATTTTTTCCAAATTTGTGAACTCTATTTTCTAAAAAGCCTTTCGTAATTTTAGCAATTATCTAATATATATATATATATAGAGTATATTGGAAGTAATTCTAGTAAGTTAAAAAATGCCCTACTAAAAGTTTCTAGAATTTTTTTGGCTGTTCTAATATTTTCTATATTAAAAAGAATTTTTAGCATTTAAAAGCTATTTACTGCATAAAACAACAATATTATATTATTTTCCTGGGCTATTTGGTTGGGCCTAATTGAAGCTGCTGAAAATGGGTTGTAAATATCCGAATCCGAATAGAGTTATCTGAGAATTTAATTGGAATATTCTGATCCGACGGATGGTGATCTCCCGAATCCGATACCGAATCCAAAGCCAACTATTCGAAATCGATGACAAATTCGACAACTATCTGAATTCTATTCATATAGATCCAGTCGGTCGGTTGGTATCTATCCGATCCGGTTGCAACCCTAGCTCCAACCAAAAGGCATTAGGCTGGTGTCAAGACTATACTCAGATACCTCCGAGGTATACAAGATCTTGGCTTATTTTACTGAAAGGACCAAGACCTAACTATGGATATACGGATGTTGGCTATCTGTCTGATCCCCACAACGCCAAATCTCATACTGGGTTTGTGTTTATCCATGATGGTACAGCCATTTCTTGGCAGTCTTTTAAGCTGACCTTGGTAGCTATCTCTACCGACCACTTAGAGATTATAACACTATATGAAGCCTCACATGAATATGTTTGACTAAGACGTGTGATTTGCCATATCCAGTAGTCATGTGACATTAACACTATCGATACCCCTACAATTATCTATGAAGATAATGCTACTTGTGTTGCACAAATGCAAAGGGGTTATGTAAAGAGTAATATCACGAAGCATATTGCCTCTAAACTTTTCTATCCTCATGAACTCTAGAAGAAAAGTGAGGTAAAGATCCTGCAAACTAAGTTATGTGAAAATTTGACTGATTTATTCACTAAGTCTTTGCCAACATCTAGTTTTCACTAATTTGTTCGTGGCAATGGAATGAGACGATTTAGAGAGATGCAAAGTTCAGGGGGGAGTAGATCCCTGAACTACAACCCTTAGTATGATCCTAAAGATGTCACCCAAATTCAGAAGATTACAAGTTGCACTCTTTTTCCCTTAGTAAGTTTTCCTAAAGTTTTCTCACATGAAGTTTTTTAATGAAGCAATAAGTGTGATACAATATGTAGATGTAATATACTCTTTTCTCCATCCTTTTTTCCCATTAGGTTTTTTAGAGAAGTTTTTTATGAGACATATGCATGAAGCGGTATTCACTCAAGGGGGGAGTGTTGAAATATAATCGGACTCTAGAGTTTTTGTGAACAAATTCCGAAACTACCCCTAGGAGTTTTTGTTATAAACATAGCACTTCATTGTACAAGAGAATCAATTATTAATAAAGAGAAAATAGTTTGACTCCATATATTCTATGTGTTCTTTGTGGTTGTTCTATTTGTTCTATCGGTATATTGTCATTGATCTACGACAATCGTCATGGTTATTCAACAGTAATGTGTAACCAATCTCGCTCCATCGTCATGTTAATATTGAAAAATATTGTATCCGTAGCTTAAATTAGGACGTTTTAGCAAATATCTCCGTAATAATATATTTGGGGTAACATTAAGATATAACGTATTATATACTTTTTGTTTACGAACAATGTACAAACTTGTTGGAGTAAAAATGCTAGTTAATAAAATTGTTGTAGTAGTCATTAGCTAGAGCATTGAAATACTAATGGAAACATAAATATGATGCAATTAAAAAACTAAAGGTATTTCATATTACTTCATTTTAAAAGTCAATGTCGGTTTTCAACTAAAATACATTAAGTCTACTATATATCGTTACATTTCCTTATAAATATCACAACATTTGATACAGACCATCAAAAAAAATTTCTGAAGCATCTACCAAACATATGTTTTATCGTAGGAATTTCAAAAGAATTTTGTACTTTTGCTTGCTGCTGGAGCGCGAGCATCTTCTTTTGTGTCATTTGCGTCTGACAGGGCCCCAGGGGTGCCTCCCCTGCCGCTGCCGTTTTTGGCTTTGGCTTGTCTCTGTGGGGAAGTGAGAAGGCTGCTGCCTGCTGTATGTACGCTTTTCTTGGCCTCACGCTTGTTCCATGTTTGAAGAAGACACATAGCACGCAGCCGCAGCAGGCACCTTCTCATCTTCTTCCTCCTCCAAAACCTGCCCCTTCTCACGCTCTTGAGAGGCTTGCCTCCCTCAGCAATGGAGGTGCCTCCTTCTTCCCCCTCCTTGTTGCTGCTGCTGGTGCTGCTCGTCTCCTCCCCTTCGAGTGCCCTCCTCTCCCCCAAGGGTGTCAACACTGA
Organism: Otatea glauca; assembly: GCA_036346275.1. Lineage (NCBI taxonomy): Eukaryota > Viridiplantae > Streptophyta > Magnoliopsida > Poales > Poaceae > Otatea > Otatea glauca. The sequence continues at coordinate 32,535,959 of CM070716.1, read as the reverse complement.
AGGTTTCTTTGTTTGTTTGTTTCTTTTCTCACACCAAGAGCTCTTCTAGGTTCTTGTTTCTTTGTTCTTTTTTACTCTGTTCTGTTTGTTTCAAACCAATGGCTCTGCAGTTCCTTCTTTGATCGAACCAAGAATTCCACTGGTGATGACCGTCTCTGATTGTTTCTTGCACTGATGTATGATGGTTTTTTTTTGTTTTTGGAAAATTTTCAGTGCAAGCTCTGATTGTGATCAAGAACCTCCTCAAGGACCCCCATGGTGTGCTCAAGACTTGGGACCCGACCTCTGTCGATCCCTGCATCTGGACCATGATCACTTGCTCACCAGAGAACTTTGTCACTGGCCTGTAAGCAAGTCACCTCCCATTCCATTTGCAGCCATATATATATATATATATATATATATATATATATATATATATATATATATATATAGAAGTTGTCATCAAGTTTTCCTTCTGTTCTTACCCTTGTTCTCTGGTTGTCTGAATGTTTGACAGGGAAGCTCCCAGCCAGAATCTTTCTGGCCTAATCGCCCCAAGCATAGGAAACCTGACCAATCTTGAGACCGTGTGAGTGTTCTTCACACGGATAGCCTTGTCATTACCAGTTTTGTGTTGAGTGTTCCTTTTCCCTTTTTGACTGGGACGTCTTTCCATTTTGTTGCTGTAGCCTTCTGCAGAACAATAACATAACCGGGCCAATCCCAGCAGAAATTGGCAATCTAGGAAAGCTCAAGACACTTGATCTCTCCAGCAATCACTTCTATGGTGAAATCCCCACTTCCGTGGGCCAACTTGAAAGCCTCCAGTACTTGTGAGTGGAGCTCCACCGTACAAGCCTCTGAATGTTGTTCTTGACATTTCCCATTTCAGGGCATGTATATACATAGTTATTGTTCTTTTGCCATGTTAAGTTGGGGTCTATTGTAATTTGATCAGGAAGCTCAACAACAATACCCTGTCTGGTCCATTCCCTTCAGCATCAGCTAATTTATTACAACTTATTTTCCTGTGAGTAATTTCTTACTATTTTGTGTTCTTGTTTGAGTTTTTTAGTTGGGTTTGGCCTCACTGTGCACTTGTGTTTTGCAGAGATTTGTCATATAACAACCTGAGTGGTCCGATACCGGGATCCTTGGCAAGAACATACAAGTAAGGCTGCAGTTTTGGGTTCGTTCTTCTTTGAATAAACATAATTTTTACCATGGAAGTATGAACTTGTAGCAAGTGTTGGATTAAGTTTGTGCTGTTGTTGGTTCTCTTGCAGCATCGTGGGAAATCCTCTCATCTGTGATCCGAACACGGAGCAAGATTGTTACGGGACTGTACCAATGCCAGTGTCCTACAACCTGAGCTCACAAGGTACTCTACCGCCGGCAAAAACTAAAAGCCACAAGTTCGCAGTTGCATTTGGTTCCACAATTGGTTGCATTAGCTTCCTCTTCCTTGCTGCTGGATTCTTGTTCTGGCGGAGGCAACGTCGAAATCAGCAGATCCTTTTCGATGTTGACAGTAAGTGAACTTGGAAAGTTGCTTGCCAATCATGCATAATTTTGAATCCTGATGAAGTATTATTGATGAAACACTGTTCGTGATTGGAATGCATCATCTATTGCAGACCAGCACATAGAGAACGTCAACCTTGGAAATGTGAAGAGATTTCAGTTCAGGGAACTTCAGTCTGCAACAGACAATTTCAGCAGCAAGAACATACTAGGAAAAGGCGGCTTCGGAAACGTTTACAGGGGGCAGCTTCCTGATGGAACTCTTGTGGCTGTCAAACGACTGAAGGACGGTAACGCGGCGGGTGGCGAGTTGCAGTTCCAGACTGAAGTTGAAATGATCAGCTTGGCACTTCACCGCAACCTCCTCAGGCTTTACGGGTTCTGCATGACAACCACAGAGAGACTACTAGTCTATCCTTACATGTCAAACGGAAGCGTCGGTTCGCGTCTGAAAGGTCAGTATCTCAAAATTCCAATCAGCTCAATTTATTGATAAAACAACAGCCTCGGTACTCTTAGTAAATTAAGTTAGAAAACTGTTTGTCATATGAACCCAGTTGTCGTGCAGTATATGTTCTTTCTCGAACTTTCTGATAATATCGTACCGAAAATAACGCTGTAGAATTGAAAGTTGCGACCCGACAGGCTGAGCGCTGAAAGACTTGGAACTGGATTCCTCCCTCCTTTTCTTTCTTTGGACAGAGATTTAGCACGGAGCATACGATTCCTATCAAGCCAAATCTTCACTTTATTCCGGTCAAATCATTCCAGGGAAGCCACCTTTGGACTGGATCACCAGGAAGAGGATAGCCCTTGGAGCAGCAAGAGGCCTGCTGTACCTGCATGAACAGTGTGACCCCAAGATCATCCACAGAGATGTCAAGGCTGCCAACGTACTGCTGGATGACTACTGCGAGGCGATCGTCGGCGATTTCGGGCTCGCAAAGCTTCTTGATCACCGGGACTCGCATATAACCACGGCAGTGCGGGGCACCGTTGGGCACATTGCGCCTGAGTACCTCTCCACTGGCCAGTCTTCCGAGAAAACAGATGTCTTCGGCTTCGGCATCCTTCTGCTGGAGCTGATCACCGGCCAGACGGCGCTGGAGTTCGGCAAGTCGTCAAACCAGAAGGGAGCCATGCTGGACTGGGTAAGTGGTACAATCTACTTGATACAAGCAAATAAGTTCATTAAATAATCAGATATGAAAAGCATTTTGTCTAAGCTGCTTGTCTGAAAACTGCCACACCCCTTAATGATGCCTAAGGCAGTTCATGGCGTTGTTTTTGTTGGAACGACTAGGAAATTTTTTTTTTGCCTACGCAATTGCTTCAGTCTTTTCTAGTTTTCATTGCTATATATATAGATAAGTACATAACCGACTAGCTAACAAACTCAATCCAAACTTACAGAGTTTGAATCTTCTAAAACTAAAAATCAATCTTATCTTTTTAACTAATGCATGTCAAGATTATCTCTAACATTTCCCCCCTAATCTTGACACATCGACTCTTATTCCTTGAGGCAATTGGTCTCAACTACGATTTGCCCAACACAAAACTCGACAAAGGATGGAGAACACATCTCCTCAACATCCCAAACTCATCTTACTTAAATCAAGACGACGAACACATCTTCTCAACGTCTTGGTCTCATCTTCGACCTTCTTGACTTTGGACGGCGAACACATCTCATCAACGCCCCGGAGTCAACTTTGATGGACTCGATATAGGACGGACATCCCAAACTCATCTTACTTAAATCAAGACGGCGAACACATCTTCTCAACGTCTTGGTCTCATCTTCGACCTTCTTGACTTTGGACGGCGAACACATCTCATCAACGCCCCGGAGTCAACTTTGATGGACTCGATATAGGACGGCGAACACACCTCTTTAACATCCCGGATACATCTCCCACGAACTCGGTTTTTTTTCCACAGCCTTGCACAGCTGCTCTCACCACGAGCAAGTCGCCGGGCTTTTTCTTCGGCCAATTTTTTCAGCAGCACACTTTGCTGCTCTCCTCGTCGTAGCTGCACGCTTTGTTGCTCTCCTCGTCGCAGCTCGCTACTTCTCTTCAGGACGTCCACCATACACGGTCGATTTCTTGCGCTCGATGGCTGCACACAGCCGACGCCGACTCGATCACGGCTGACCACAGAAGCTTCGGAGCCGTGCGTGAGATGACGTTCATGGTGCGCTTGACGATCTCGTCGGGCTCGATGTCGACGATGAGCGTCTGCACGATCTCGTAGCCGTACATGGTCATGGCCTTGGCCGCCAGCTCCTTCTCCACTGCCTTGGCGATCTCGTTCTTCTGCTCGAACACCTCGTCCAAGTTCATGTTCGGCACGCTCACCCTGATCACTGCCAACATGCAACAGGTCAACAGAAACAAAGATGCAGAGTCAAGATGCAGAGTCTCCTCCTCCCGGGGCAGCGGATTTATCTAAAACCTTAGGCTCTGATACCAATTGTTGGAACAATTAGGAAAACTTTTTTTTTTGCCTACGCAATTGTTTCAGCCTTTTCTAGTTTTCATTGCTATATATATAGATAAAGTACATAACGGACTAGCTAACAAACTCAATCCAAACTTACAGAGTTTGAATCTTCTAAAACTGAAACTCAATCTTATCTCTTTAACTAATGCATGTCAAGATTATCTCTAACAGTTTTTTGATCAGGTGAAGAAGATGCACCAAGAGAAGAAGCTTGATGTGCTCGTCGACAAAGGCCTGAGGAGCAACTATGACCGGATCGAACTCGAGGAGATGGTGCAGGTGGCGCTGCTGTGCATCCAGTACCTCCCCGGTCGCAGGCCGAAGATGTCGGAGGTGGTCCGCATGCTGGAAGGCGACGGGCTCGCGGAGCGTTGGGAGGCGTCGCAGCGCGCCGACTCGAAAAAGTTCAAGGTGCCTGAGTTCTCCTTCAGGCGCTGCTACTCCGACCTGACCGACGACTCGTCGTTGCTGGTGCGGGCCGTCGAGCTCTCCGGGCCAAGATGACATGAGCACATGGCATCAGAAGTTCAGAACATTAGCAGCGGTACCTGTACAGCATGAGAACCCTATGTAGATTGGAAAAATAATCCATACTGAAGTAGCTAGTGATGTATCTTAATTAGATGAACTGTATAAAGAAGATCACAAGACTTGTACTAATAATTATTACATATTTAGTGGTTGAAACAATAAGACCGGTTGTAACAAGGAGCTTCTATTGAATCTGTAAGGTTTTGCTTGGTTGGCTTGTATATTCTTTTGACTCTGTCACTTTCTGCTTTTCTTCTTGTATTTTCAGATTGCAACAGGTGCTAGAATCTTATCAGAATCCATTGTTGATGTGTATGCTAGGGTTACAAGCATAGTAAAATATTGGAGATATAATTTAACGTGGAAAAATCTTTTGCGGGAAAAAACCACGAGAAATAATCCACTATTTGTTCTAATGTTGGTTGGTTTATACAGCCAAAAAAGTTCTAGTTGTAGCAGACTTAGACTAATAACCTATTTGGATAAAATCAAAAGATATGGTAAATCGAGATATTGAGTTATCTCCAACAAACCTCCCCTTAACTCAAAATCCACAATGAAATTGTTTCTAGAAAATCCCAAAAGGTAATTAAACACTGAATACAAGTGCGTTAAAAGTCCAAAGAATTACTGAACAAGAAAGACTGAAACAGTCAATCAAAACACTTATAGTGCAAAAGACAAAGACTGTAATAGTCTTATTCAAACACTTCTAATGAAACAACATTGTGTAAACCACCAGTAAGTCGAGAGAAAGACTGGAACAGTCAATTCAAACACACAACTATCAACAAAGCAGACGAAGAAATCTGGGACTTCAATGAAACATAACTCCAGTAAAGTCTAAGTCTGTGCAACTGACCTTCTAAAACAAACACTCAATCATCAAACGTCATATGCCAAGACATCACCTATAGTGTTGGGTAGATAGCGAAGAACACATATCATAGATTTTTGACAAGCTCCACATGGAATATAAAATTTGGCAAACTGCCTACAGAAAATTAATAACATAGTTGAAACTACTCCTGCAAAAATATTAAGATGAAGAAAAACTGTCGTGCCTTCAATGGAGTATAAATTGTAGTAGACCCCTCATATTAAGCAAAGACAACAAGTCAACGTTGTAGTATCCACGTAGAAGAAAACTCATTCTTTCACTTCAATACTTCATCTGAAACTGACATTGGAGCAAAACCTTCACTAGAAAAACTCTGAAGAGTATAATGCTACCAGTAGGGTGTCATCAAATTCCAAATTCAGTTGTTTCTTGAACTAACATTTAATTTTTTTCCAAAGTAGACGATGAAACGTCGAAGGAACTAATGATGAAATGTCTAAGAAAACCGACGATGAAACGTTGAATTAATTTCCAAGAAACCGCCAATCATAAACAAACGATAAAACGTCGAAGAAAATACCCATGATTAATTCCGCATAAATGCTGCCAATAATAAGCACAACAGCCTGAATTGCAAAAGAAAATCCATCAATAATAGGCATGACAACCTAAATTGTGCGTGAAATACCACCAATAATATGTATGATAACTTGAATTTCCGATAAAAAATCCACCAATAATAAGCACAAAGTAATAGGCATGATAGCCTGAATTGTGCATGAAATACCTCTAATAATAGGCACAACAATTTATCAATAATTGCATTGTAATGAAATCTCATTGTTTGGAACCGGAACAGTTGGGTAAATAGTAATGCTTTCCTCACGCCCAATGTTTAAGAACGGCTCTCATTTGAACATTGTTGGTACACTTCGGGTGTGCGTAGTAATTTCTGTTACGCTAGTGGTACACTTTGGATGCACGTAGTAAAAATCTGACAAAAATTAGAAGCTGAAGCTGAAAACAAGAAGTTGAAGCCGAGAAACCGAGACGAAAAACCAGACAAGCTGAGAAGTCGGAGCTGCTTTGAAACCCAAATCGGTAGGGGTGGGCATTCAGTTAATTCGTTTTTTTCGGTTTTAAAAAATCGGTTTTCGAAAACTATTAACCAAACCGAACCGAACAAATTTGAAAATCGAACCGAATTAACCGAAAAAATTCGATTCAGTTATTCGGTTCACCGAAGCTCTCCAGATCGATCTGCTACTCTGCTAGCTCGCGCCCACACCGCCACGGACCCTACCTCAGCCGCGGCCTCCGGCCTACGCGTAGCGCCCGCCGTCGCTGTTGCCCCGCCCGTGCCCACCATCGCCACGCCCGCCGTCACCGCACACACCTAGCAACGCCGCCACCGCCATGGCATCAAGAACTCACAAAACACACAAAAAAACCACATTTTCAGCTCCCTCGCCCCAACGAGCAAGCTCTCGATGATGATGTCTTGATCTCTCCTCCCGGCGTCGAGCCGCGCCGGCGCCACGAAGCTGCGCTTGCCGGAGATGCTGTCCCGGTGGCACACCAGCATGGCGTCCTCTAGTGACGGCCGGGACTTGGTTTGCTTGTGCGTGTCCTTCTTGCAGTCGTCGAGCAGCAGGATGACCTCCTGGCTCACCAACGCGACGTAGTACCCGCTGATCGGCTTTGGCCTGCTAGCCATCAACTTGGCCGACCGAAGGTCCCAGAAGATGTCGAGGTGGTCGTTGTCGACATTAAGGGTCTTGATGCCTAGGGGTGAAAACGGATCAGATACGGTCGGATATTGCTCTTCCCGTATCCTAACCCATTTTTTTTTCCGGATTCGGGTTATTCGGGATATGGATACGGGACGAATATGTGACGGATTTGGGTTGAAAACAGATAAAGATATATGGATAATACACGTATATATGGAGTAACATATATTGAATTAAAACTATACGAGTACATGACTGTAATAACAAGTTATATATCAATCAAACTCAATAGACGTCCTAGAAAGAATATGCTACATGAGGATCAATAGAACCAACTAATTGTTAAAATAAATGGGCTGATATGGAAAAAAATATGATAAAAATGGGCTGGACCTTGCTGATATCCGAATAGGAAAAATCCGGATATCCAAATAGAAAAAATCCGAATATCCGGATCGCGTCTCGTATTTACCGGATATTGGATACTCCGAATCCGATCCCGAATCCAGATTCAAGTATCCGAATCCAGTCCCGGATAATAAAATCCGGTCCCGACCGGATTCGGTTCCGGATCGGGCGGGAAATACCCGACCGTTTTCATCCCTATTGATGCCCTTCTTGCTCTGGAACGACCACGACTTCAGCTCCACCTTGTGGTCGAGGAAGCCTCGCGCGGGGAGAGCCGGAGAGGTAGGAAGGCGGTGGGGAAAATGGGGAATGATCGATTGAGTATTTACTAAATGGAGCTAGTGCTACGAGATAAGTTCGGTTTTCTCGGTTTTTCAGATTCAAAAATCGAACCGAGTTCTTAAAAACCGAAAAGAGTCGAAATACAAACGAGAACTGAAAATCGAGAAAACTGATTTTTTTTTTTTTCGAATCGGTTCGGTTAAAAATTGCCCATCCCTACATATCGGATTTAAATCCACTTATGGATCTATTTGGGTCCGGATTAGTCTCCGGTGAGCTGGCTGTCTCGTGGCTTCGGGCGGTGCTCTCGGGCGGCAGGCGGCGTGGAGGCCGTGAGGCGATGGGCAGGCGGTGAGCCAGAGGAGGGCCGGCCGGAGACGTGCCGATGCCGGAGGCAGTCGGTGCGACGGCCGAAGGGCGGCATCGAGGCGAGCGGGTCCGTGTGGAGCCGGAGCTGTCGGAGATGGCTCGACGCGGTCTACTGCTGTTGCCGCACGTCACGGCCACGAACTGCAGCAGTTGTCTTGAAGGACGCAGAGCCATTACGGAGGACGCGAACGTCTCCTGATCAGTACGCATGAATGCATGGTGATAAGAACTTGCTCTGTTGTGTTTAATCTTGTTCTGTAAATCTTTGTGCAAGCAGAACAAAGCTGAAGCAGGCGGAGGCCGGGAGGAGCCGCGTCGAGGCGGAGGAGCGGCGGCCGCATGCCGGTGCGGAGACGGACGGCCGAGGCGGCGGCTGAAACGGAGGCCGAAGCTGCCGACGCGAAGGCGGTTACGCGGACCAGAGGCGGGCGCCGGCGGATGGAGGCGCCGCAAGGGGTATGCGGTGTGGGCGGCCGGAGGTCGGCGACGCCGTCGATGGCGACGGCGCAGACGGTGGTTAAAGCGGATGGCCGTGCGATGGCTTCGGGCGTCGGGTGGATAAAAAAACCAGCTTAAATACCACTTGTCAGTGTTAAAGTACGGCAGAATATTGAAAACACAACGGAAAAAAAATCCTTGTGGAAAAAAACAATGTGAAATAATTTACTGTTCTGTTTTAATGTTTACATGTATAGAAATTGGTTTATATAGTCAAAAGAATCTAAATTGTAGAAGACTGGATTAGCAATATATTTGAATAAAACTAAAAGATATGGTAAATCAAGATATTAAGTTTGTTAAAGCACTTGTGACAAGATACGTGTCAGGTGTTGTCTCGCATGAACCAGTTGCATGTGTTCTGCATGTAGGCTAGATAGATAGGATCTCTGTAACAACCTGAGACTTGTATGCGGCCATGAGTTAGCGCTATCTGTTGTGCAGTTTGAATAGATTAGATTTGTTGTAATCATAAATTGTGGCCGGCTTTCTCGGGTGTAACATGCATGCCTACATACTATGTAAAGCCACCTCCAAGGGGCTGTTCCTTGTGAATTAAACACGCATCTCGCGAGCACCCAAGATAGGGGCAGCGATTCCACCACATTCAGAGCGTCTCTGAATTTTAACATGGTATCAGAGCTTCTTCCTAACAGATTGCATCTCTGAAGAGCATATGTCGAGCATTCTCATGGCCAAATCATCTTCAGGCGCCATGAATCCTCTGCTCGGTCATCCCGTCTCAGAGAAGCTCACCAAGAACAACCATGCACTGTGGAAGGCACAGATTCGTGCTGCAGTGCGTGGTGCTCGACTACAAGGACATCTCACTGGTGCCACACGAGCACCAGCCATCGAGATCATCGTCACAACCGATGGCAAAGAAGCAAGGGCGCCGAATCCAGCGTTTGAAGAATGGGAAGCCTCGGATCAGCAAGTCCTTGGCTACCTCCTGTGCTCTCTCTCGAGGGACATTCTCACCCAAGTTGCTACCTGCACAACAGCAGCTGCAGCCTGGAAGATCATTGAAGAGATGTTCGCGTCCCAGACTCGTGCGCGATCTGTGAATCTGCGCATTGCCTTGGCAACCACCCAAAAAGGGAGTATGCTAGTCTCAGAGTACTTCGGAAAAATGAAGGCTCTGGGAGATGAGATGGCGGTAGCTGGACGGCCGTTAGAAAATGAAGAGCTGGTTGAGTATATCATCACTGGCCTTGACGAAGAATTCAGTCCATTGGTTTCTGCTCTATGTGCTAGGGTGGAACCAATTTCAGTTGGAGAACTCTATTCCCAGCTACTTAATTTTGAGACTCGGATGGATCCGATTCACGGAGGCAATCAAGCACGTTCGGCCAATTCAACAAGCCGTGGTCGTGGTACTTCACGCGGCCGCGGCATGTCCCGTGGGCATGGAAACTCACGAGAAGGCGGAGCATTTGGTCGGGGGCCTTCTACTGGTCGCAGAAATGGCCGACAGGGAGGTGGTCGTAGCTTCTACAACAACACTGGCCGCACAGCTCCTCATGATGCACGGCCCCTATGCCAAGTATGCTTCAAAAGAGGGCATACTGCACTTGATTGCTGGCACAGATATGATGAAAGCTATGTCCCAAATGAGAAGCTTGCTGCTGCAGCAACTGGTTCCTATGGAGTGGACACCAATTGGTATACAGATACTGGTGCCACAGATCATATCACTGGAGAACTGGAAAAGCTAACCACCAAGAACAAGTATCACGGTAGTGATCAGATTCACATAGCTAGCGGTTCAGGTATGGATATTAGCCACATTGGTCATACTACTATTCGTACCCCTAGGCATGATATACAACTAAACAATATTCTTTATGTTCCTCAAGCCAACAAGAACCATGTTTCTGTTCATCGTCTTGCTGCTGATAATTCCGTCATTTTAGAATTTCACCCTGATTTCTTTTTGATTAAGGATCAAGAAACGAAGAATATTCTCCTTAAAGGGAGATGCCACAAGGGCCTGTATCCTCTGCCTGAGTCAGCAATAAAGCAGGCCTGTGGTGCCACCAAATTGCCAGTGTCCAGGTGGCACAATCGTCTAGGTCATCCTTCTTCATCTATCGTTAAAGCAGTTGTCAGCAATAATAATCTCCCATGCTTAGATACATCAGTCAGTGAGTCAGTTTGTAATGCTTGTCAGCAAGCAAAGAGTCATCAGTTGCCCTATTCCAAGTCGTCTAGTGAGTCAAAATTTCCTTTGGAGCTTGTGTTTTCTGATGTTTGGGGCCCTGCCCCAGAATCGGTTGGAAGAAAAAATATTATGTCAGTTTTATTGATGACTTCAACAAGTTCACTTGGATCTATATTCTGAAATATAAATCAGAAGTTTTTCAAAAAATTCAAGAATTCCAAACTCTTGTAGAAAGGCTGTTCAATCGCAAAATTCTTGCTATGCAAACTGACTGGGGAGGCGAGTATCAAAAACTCGATTCTTTCTTCACAAAAATAGGCATTGTTCACCAAGTGTCTTGTCCCCATGCGCATCAGCAAAATGGATCCGCTGAAAGAAAACATCACCACATAGTAGAAGTAGGCTTATCTCTTTTATCTCATGCATCTATGCATCTAAAGTTCTGGGATGAAGCCTTTTTAACTGCAGCATATTTAATTAATCGAGTGCCTAACAAAGTCATTCGCAAGTCTACTCCTTTGGAACGACTATTCCATCAAAAACCAGATTACTTGTTGTTAAGAGTTTTCGGGTGTGCCTGCTAGCCAAATTTGCGTCCCTATAACACACGAAAACTTCAGTTTAGATCTAAACAGTGTGTGTTCCTTGGCTATAGTAGTCTTCACAAAGGATTCAAGTGTCTTGATGTGTCCTCTGGACGAGTCTATATTTCTTAAGACGTAGTCTTTGATGAAAATGTTTTTCCGTTCTCTCAGCAGCACTTAAACGCTGGGGCCAAGCTACAATCTGAAATTCAACTCCTCCATCCAACTTTGTTAAATTCCACTGTGCCTAGTCATGGGGGGTACGTGTGTAGTAGATCCGGTGACTAATAATCCTTCTGATGTTACTAATGTTGTGCCAGAGATTTCTATTGAAAACCAGGGTCCAATCGATGAACAAGTAGCAGAAAATGATGCAGTGCTACGAACAGAGGTCGGCACAAATCCTGGAGATGCTCCGTGTACGAGCAGCGCGGGACCACGGCTCGGCACGGAAAGTGACGCGGGTTTCTGCACAGGCGGTGCAGCAGAACCATCCTGTCCCCTCGCGCCTGTGGAGAGTCAGCCGAGTCGTGCCACGTCGCTGACCGGTCCCTCCGCGCGGTAGCCTGGAACAGCAGGGGACAACACCTGTGCAGAATCTGCCGCGCCTATGGTATCTGCAATCTCTGAATCTTCTACGCCACCAACGACGGAACCAAGAACAACTAGGCCACAAAGATGAGGTTATATATATATATATATATATATATATATATATATATATATATATATATATATATATGCAACAACCTTCTGGATTTAAAGACCTATCAAAGCCGGATCATGTGTGCAAACTTGATAAAGCTCTATATAAACTAAAACAAGCGTCTAGAGCATGGTATTCTAGACTAAGTGCTAAACTTGTAGATCTTGGTTTTCAAGCTTCTAAGGCCGACACCTCTATGTTTTTCTATAGCAAGGGAGGCGTCAGTATGTTTCTGCTTGTATATGTTGATGACATAATTGTAGCTAGCTCTACAGAAGAGGCAACCACAGCACTGCTACATGATCTCTTACAGAAGAGTTTGCACTCAAAGATCTAGGGACTCTTCACTACTTTTTAGGAATAGAAGTGAACAAGGTACGTGATGGAATTATTTTGACACAAGATAAATATGCATCTGATATCTTAAAAAGGGTTGGTATGTTAGATTGCAAACCAGTCAGTACACCTCTCTCTACCAGTGAAAAATTATCTGTACATGAAGGGTCATTGTTGGGTCCTAGTGATGCAACCTAGTATAGGAGTATAGTTGGAGCTTTACAGTACCTGACCTTGACCAGACCAGATATTGTTTTCTCTGTGAACAAAGTGTGTCAGTTTCTTCATGCTCCTACTAAAGTTCATTGGGCAGTGGCGAAAAGAATTCTAAGATATATAAAGCAATGTACTAGACTGGGACTTAAGATACAAAGGCTAGAGTCAACACTAGTGAGTGCCTTTTCAGATGCAGATTGGGCTAGAAGTATAGATGATAGAAGGTCAACTGGAGGTTTTGCAGTTTTTCTAGGCTCGAACCTGGTGTCCTGGAGTGCTCGAAAACAAGCTACGTGTCACGCTCAAGTACTGAGTCCGAATACAAAGCTATTGCGAATGCTACAGCAAAGTTGATGTGGGTACAGACGCTGCTTCAAGAATTGGGAGTCAAAAGTCCACAAGCTGCAAAACTCTGGTGTGATAACATAGGTGCAAAGTATCTATCTGCTAATCCAATTTTTCATGCTCGAACTAAATATATTGAAGTTGATTATCATTTTGTGAGAGAAAGGGTTTTCCGGAAGCTATTAGAAATTGAATTTGTATCTTCAAAGGATCAAGTTGCAGATGGATTTACAAAAGCGCTGATAGTACGACTGCTGGAAAATTTCAAGCACAATCTTAACCTCACGAGGTTATGATTGAGGAGGCTGTTAAAGCACTTGTGACAAGATAAGTGTCAGGTGCTGTCTTGCATGAAGCAGTTGCATGTGTTCTGCATGTAGGCTAGATAGATAGGATCTCTGTAACAACCTGAGACTTGTATGCGGCCATGAGTTAGCGCTATCTGTTGCATGCAGTTTGAATAGATTAGATTTGTTGTAACCGTAACTTGTGGCCGGCTTTCTCGGGTGTAACATGCATGGCTGCATACTATGTAAAGCCACCTCCAAGGGGCTGTTTCTTGTGAATTAAACACGCATCTCGCGAGCACCCAAGATAGGGGCAGCGATTCCACCACATCCAGAGCGCCTCTGAATTTTAACAAAGTTATCTTTAACAGTATACATAAAAGGTTGTGCAAAACCCAGGAATACATGATGTATATCTCCATTACTCCATATGGCCAAACATTTTTTTTATAGTGTGATGACAATGTACATATACCAGTACAATAGCCTCAGCAAAACGTTCCTATTTTCGGACAACCATCAAAAGAGAAGGCACAAACACAGTTTCTTCAGCTTATGTGTTCACAAATCTGCAGTTCTTCCTGACCTCTCCACCAGAAGGGTTGGTGATGTTGCCCATCTTGACCATGGAATCGGAGAACTGCTTGAAGAACGCCGCGGGATCGGCCCAATACTTGTTGACGGTGTCGGCCGTCGAATACCCAACGACGCTTGACCACATCTCCTGGTCGGAGTTCAGGAGTCCCTCGCCCTTGATGAGTGTCTCGAAGTAGGCGTTGTCGAAGGTCGAGGAAGTGTAGCTATCCATGGCGCTGATGTTGTCGTCACCACCGTCCGAGGGGCAGATCTCCTTCAGCTTGCTGAGGTAGGGCTCGGACGCAGGGTTGTGCTTGGATGTCATCTCGAAGTCGCCGTATATCCTGTCCCGGAAGTTCACGCACCGGGCAAATCCAATTGTGTGGGATCCTTAATGCAAATGTTAATATATCTACTTAGTAATCCTCATCTTAAGAAAATACCAAACGGTGCACCCACACATACATATCGGAATTCATAAGGTTCAGTTTATAAAGTAACATTTCCACACTGGTATTCACTCGTTTAAAGGAGTATCTGTACATCCTACCTGAACAATACCAATTGGTTCAGGTATTTTCCGTTTCTTCTAGCACCTCATTGGCAGGTTGAGTTAATATGAATCGAATTAGTGACTTTAACGTAAAACTGACAGTCAAAAAGAGAATAACATACCGACGAGGGCCACCATGTCAGTGGCATCAAGGCCCTTCTGCCAGAACTTGGAAATGAGGGTGAGGAGGCCCTGCTGAGCAGTGGGGATGTCACTGTTTGCTAGGTCCAGGCTTGCCTTCTTGGAGTCCAATCTTCCTACTGGGACATCCCAGTAAGGCCCACCTACCTGCAAGGCATTTTTTCTTTCTTGTCGTAACATAATAATATGGTATTGAGCTCTTTTAGGCTAGCTTAATTCAATTTGAGTCGTTCATTCTTTTTATCCAATTGACTAGATTTGCTAGTATTTATTTATATTTTCTTCGGTAGTAGAGTAGTAGAAATGCTCACAACAAATCAATGGCTAGATCTGATTTATACTACACATTATATACTACTAGTATAATACATTGTAAATTTTTCCCTAGTATCTGTACTGTTTTGTTCTAAAACAAATGAGTTTGTACTGTTCTTTGTTTGCATGCAAGTCTGGATACCTGCATGCTGGTAGCCAAACAATATCCAGATGGTTCAGCAAGTTTTATCAGGTGGAAGCAAGTTATGATGAAATGGATGTTTGGATTTCCAATGGTACACTGAATTATTCCAAATGAGTATTTGTTTCTTAATTTCCTCAAATGGCAAGTCTAATATGAAACTGATGGAAGTGTAGGTATGCTAATGTGCTGCACACACGAGACTGACTTCATATGTGAAAAGTTGCTTTCATGTGTGCAACTGCACAAGAATCAGAACTCTGAACATAGGTTTGATTTGATTTACCAGGACAACAGCGTCCCTCGCTGCGATGGCAAGCAAGTCTGCACAGGAAACTGCTCCAGGGCACTCTGCTTCCAACTTCTGCTTGATTTTGTCAACCAGGTCAAATCCTTTCAGCGAGTTGACGCTTTGGTCTGCTTGCTTCTCTCCAATCATAGTTGCTGTGTCGTCAAGTAGCACCGATCCATCACAGCCCTGCAACAAACATTCAGATGCTCAGAGCAAACTCGATGCTGCTCCTAGATGTGCACACTGAAGTGTGGATTAACAGACCAGGTTATTAGCGTGCGGAGTAAAAAATGATCAGGAAACGAACCTGGACGAAACAGTCATGGAAATGGAGGCGAAGCATCAAAGCGGCATTGCGCGGGTCGGCGCGCGCCGCGCACTCCATCTCTGTCCGGACGACGTGCTCCACGTCCGGGCACGTCTTCGAGTAGTGCTCCAAGCTCAGGCTTGAAGGGTCCTGTGCCACCAGCAATGGCACGGCCAGGAGAGCACAAACCATGCAGAGAGCAAACGCCCTGAAGCGCAACACACCTGCAGCCATTCTGACCTAGCTCTAGCTGTCTCTCTCTCTCTCTCTCTCTCTCTCTTTCTCTCTCTGTGGATGGTTCAGATGTTTTTGTGGCAAGCTTCTTGCTCTGCATGTGCTTTATAGCAAAGTGAGGCAAGGGTACGTGGAATAGCGACAGATTTGGGTCAAGAGGGAGATGAACTAACACTGATGTGGTTGGAGGAATAAGCAAGAAGAAAGTATCATATAATTGGGGCACATTAATTGGTCAAAGGCTCTCTCTCTGTTCTAGTGTTTGGTGGCTTCGGGTTCACCAATCTTGGAAAA
Organism: Otatea glauca; assembly: GCA_036346275.1. Taxonomy (NCBI): domain Eukaryota; kingdom Viridiplantae; phylum Streptophyta; class Magnoliopsida; order Poales; family Poaceae; genus Otatea; species Otatea glauca. The sequence continues at coordinate 32,519,791 of CM070716.1, read as the reverse complement.
TCGTAAGAGCTGCTCAGGTGCATCAACATATTCTTCTTTCACTCATGTTTTTTTTTTTTGGAATGTTTCCGGTGCTGTCTTTGGCAAAAGAAACTCAGATCTACGGGTGCTCAATGCTAGATTAGAAATTGCTACTTAAGTACTTATATTTGGCTTGTGTTGCTGAAAAACCTCATGTTCCTTTGTTAGATCAGCTTCCTAAGAACACATGTAGTTGAGTTGGAACCTGTTAACCTCCATGTATACATCACTATCTGCAGAAACAAGGGCATTTCTTCCTTCAGAACAGATAGAAACCAATAATTCTGGAAAGATGTCTATGCCAACTGTGAAAAGCAAAACATTATCTCTCTGACAGAGTCCTTACCTGATGAGTTTACTTGTCACCATCTGCTACAATTCCTGGGTCGTGGGGTCCATTTCTCAGCCAACTAGTCTTGGCAGCTCACCAGTCATCACCTCTACGGAACAGGTGTATATATACGCACTCATGAAATGGAATAAAGATGGATTTGAGGAGAAAAACAAATCTTTGTCCTTTTAGATGTATAGATAGGACAACTGGTGGGGAGGAGGATTAATGAAAAAATTTCACACAACTACAGGTTTATTATATAAACTATCATAAAACTATAGATTTTAGCTTCTACTTTATAAAGCTACAAATTTTAAGAGAACTTGTATCATAAGTTACATGTTTTAGAATTAACTATTTTTTATAACGGTATGACAGTATGGGCCCACATGCGTGAGGCTATCATCTTGACCTACACTGTCAGACCAGTTACAAGGAACGATTAATTCTAAAATCTGTAGTTTTATGACATAAGTTCTCATAAAATCTATACTTTTGTGAAATAGAAGCTAAAATCTATAGTTTTATGATGGTTTGTATTAAAAACTTGTAGTTTTGTGAAATATACTCAAGATTAATTTTCAACATATCATCTTACTTTTTTTATAAAAAAAATATACTGAGGGCATAATTTACGTTACAGCGTGTAAGGTTATAACCAAATAGAGACTTTTTATCATGCTTTAAAGATATCAATATATATATATATTAAGCTAGTATCGAGAAGTATTAAAAGTTAAAGGGTCGAGGTAACAAGTGATATAAGAGTTTAAATGTAATTTGGTGGTAACTCATGGTACCTCTTGATGACGATAAAAACACTAAGAGACTTATTACCATCTTTGTAAGGTATCAAAATTTATATTACAGTAGTACCAGAGGTACCTCCTAAAGTTGGTAAATAGTCTCAAACTCTAAACCAAATAAGCTCTCTCATGTTGAAGACAAGTTTCAGTTTTGTTTTGAAAAAATTGTAAAAAGACTTGTTCAACCGTTGAGAATATCTATTGTCCCGAAGAATTTATCTGAAGCAATTTCATGTGCAGTTCCGAGTTATTCTGGAGCGTGACGCGCGCGCGTCCACGTCACGCCAAAGGCGACATCGACACGGCGAGCGGCCGGGAAAGCTTTCAGCTTTATATACGATAGTATTCTATGCTACATTTATACTTCCATAAAATTTAAGGAAAATGCACAAATAACACTACGGGTACAAAAATAGTATATCCTCTCTTATATAGGAATTGCTAATTTGAGAGTGTTCTCACCAAATCTCTTTGTGACAAGTGGTAGTATCATTTTGCGTCTCCCACTTTCATTCCCTCAAAGAGTCTCTTGTTGTGACACTTGGCACTATCCCCTTCATCCTCCTTTCCCCACCCATTCCTTTCCAGTAAAACGCAAAATAGTTTTTGTTTTTAAAAAATTTCTCCCAAAGTTTTTGAATAAGAAGTATTTTTAACCACTTTTGAAAGTTTTTAAATCAATTTTTTTTGAATCGAAAGTTTTCAAGCTAAAAGTTTTTGAATTAAAATATCTCGGAGTTAAAACTTTTCGATTTGAAGTTTTTTAAGTTGAAACTTTCTAATTTGAGAATTTTCAATTTAAATATTTTGACTTGAAATATTCTGTGTCAAAACTTCTAATTTAAAAATTTCTGAGTTGAAACTTTTCGATTTGAAAATTTTGAGTTAAATTATTTTTGAGTTGAAACTTCCTATTTAAAATTTTTAAAGTTAAAATTTTCTAATTTTAAATTTTTGTGACAGAGAGAATGGAAGGAGGTGGTGGAAGTGAGTAAGGAAGAGGGAAAGGGGAAAGGTGAAGATGGACAAAGGAGATGGCACATAGTATCTTAAAGAGGGTGTCCTTAATTTTTTTTAGTTTGATGATAATCTCAAACTAGTCATACCCCTACTTATATAATACTCTTCCAAAATATTATAGAACAAGCTGTAAAAACAAGGACAGAAATGGGAATTTTCCTTACGAACATAGCGCAAAAGGCTGAAGATTCACCATAGATGCATCGTTAGTGATCTAACAGGGCTAGTAACAAACACATACTGCCTATACTAAACTCGGGAGCTTCCCCGGCCTCCCGTGCGTTTGAGCTGGGAGGGTGCCGGCTTGTCTCGCGGCTCGAGCCGAGCTACGGAAAAAAATTATGTTTAGGTCCTTTTTTTGGAAAAAAAATTATGTTTAGATCCTTTTTCGGAGAAAAATTACAGATAGGTCCTTTTTTGGAAAGAGAAAAAATATTGTGTTTAGATCCTTTATTCGTTTTTAAGCGCCGTGTTGGGGTCCTTTTCCGGAAAAAGTAAATTATGTTTAGGTCTTTTTTCGGGAAAAAAATATGATTTGGTCCTTTTTAAGAAAGAAAAAAGTAAGTTGCGTTTAGATCCTTTATGCATTTTAAATCATCGCTTTTAGGTCTTTTTCTGGAAAAAAAATCGTTTTGCTCCTTTTGCGGGAAAACAAGGAAGATGTGTTTATATCTTATTTTCCGTTTTTTATGTGCGGAGCGACGGTCGTAGTGTGGTATGCCACAGTGACTCATCTACCATTTTTTTCGAAAAGGACCTTTCGTTTTAACGAAATCATAGATCCTTCGTGAGAGGACCCCGAATATCGCGTGTTTTCTCGATTTGCTCGCGTGGGGAGCGGCGGTCGCGACGTGGCACGCCGCGGTCACTTATCTAGTAACTCACAAAGGTTCCAGGCTAGACCGCTAGAGACTGATAAGCCCTCAAGGCAAAACAAGTGTTCTAGACAGAATCAGCCAAATGCAATAGCACTTTCTTGACCAGTCAGCAAATCTTCGCAGCTAAAACTATAGTTACTAGAAATGCGGTTCTTTCGAGTCACGGGATGTGATTCGGGTTCGTAGTTCACCACTTTTTTTTCCAACTTGCACTGCGAACATGAACACTGTACCTTAAACCGGTTTGAGTTCGACGAATCCGATTCACGATTCGCATGGATTTACGACGAATCCGATAACTATGGCTGAAACAAGCAGGATCGCATCGGTAAATTGACTTCTCCACTACACATCACGTTAGATATTTGCAGATCAATAGGGCGTCAAAGAAACTATCTAGTGACATGGCGGGGCGCTTTGGAGCTTTTCCCTCGTATGTCCACTTGCCTCCTCACGCTTGAGGTTCCAAAAGTTGGAACGGGGCCAAGGGGCAGTGCCAATGACTGGCACGAAGCCTCATGCTTTGGAATCCAAAAGAACACACCCTCCCTTTCTCTTTTGCAAAAGGTTGTGCATAAAGAGAGAGGCAGCATCTTCCTTGCCTCCTTTATACCGCAGTGGCATCATCGAGGGACAATTCTAGGATGCATGAGAGAATTATTATTATCTTGATCCTTCGAATACACCTCCTACGATTTGCATCAGAAACTGTTCAGCTGAATCTGTCTCGCGAATCAAAACGTGGAAGATGAGCAAACGGATCATCGCTACAGCAATGGAAGCAGTAACCCAGGAGTACGATTCAGGTCTGGCGCTTGCAAACATACGACTTGCTTTGGCTAAAAAGTTTTGACATCAGCTCAAGCGGATTTGGCCAGACAACGCTCTCTCTAATCCCCCAGCCCCAGGAGTGCCAGAGTGCATCAAATCTTTATCTGAGAACGACTCCGCGACTGAGGGTTGGCGTTGGCGCAGAAGCGCGAAGCAGCAACATCCAAAGCCAACCACAAGATCGGCACAAAGCGGTCCTGGCCCCCGAGAATGACGCCAGTGTCACTCCCTGGATTCCGCTGACACCCTACTATTAGTAACTACTAGGTAATTATACGCGGCATGTCACGCCGCGGGCGTCGCCCCTCACGCGAGCAAATCGAGAAAACGTGCGACTGCCGCTCCCTACACGAGCAAATCGAGGAAACACATGAAAAGGACCTAAACATAATTTTGTGTTTTCCGCAAAATGACTTAAACGTAATGCTAGAAAAATGCAAAAAGGACCTAAATGCAATGTATATTTTTTTCTTCAAAAAAAAAGAACCTGGACGTTTTTTTTCCCGAAAAGGATCTAATCGTAATTTTGATTTTCAGTAAAAGGATCCGAGCGCAATGCTTAAAAGCGCACAAGGACCTAAACGTAATATATATTCTTATTAAAAAAAGGACCTAATTATAATTTATTTTATAGAAAAAGGACTCAAACGCAATTTTTTTTTCCGGCTCGGCGCGAGCCGAGCCGGCTCACTCACGGCTCAAACGAACTTGGGGGCGCGAACTCCACCATCTTTAGTATATGTAGGGCTGAACTTCCAGCATTGGTGACTTTCCCCAGACACACACACAGGCAGTGCAAGAGAACAGAAGAGCCATCAGGCAGAGGAACAAGAGAAGACATATGCACACACATATAGGGAAGCATTAGCTACCTTCCCTGGGACTCCTTGCATGGTCTATGCGGTACAAGTCACAAACATGGCCTCTTCGTTCATGAATTACAGTTTCGGCGGCACCGTTTACGAGCAGGGAGTTGGAGGAGGAGAGGGGAGCTGCCCATGGGCCAGGCCGTGCGACGGATGTGGCGCGGCGCCAAGCGTGGTGTACTGCCGCGCCGACGCTGCGTACCTCTGCGCGCCCTGCGACGCGCGGGTGCACACCGCGAACCCCGTGGCCTCGCGCCATGAACGCGTGCGCGCCTGCGGGCGTGCGCCTGCGGTGCTGGCATGCCGCGCGGACTCTGCGGCGCTGTGCGCCGCCTGTGATGCACATGTGCTCTCCGCAAACCCGCTCGCCGGGAGGCACCAACTTGTGCCCGTGGTGCCACTCCCGGCCGCTTCTGTACTTGCTGAGGCAGCAGCCACCACCACCGTTCTCGGCGACAAGGAAGAGGAGGTGGACTCTTGGCTGCTGCTCGGCAAAGACTCTGGCAACCACAAATGCAGTAGCAACAACAACATGTACTTTGGTGTAGTGGACGAGTACTTTGATCTTGTCGGATACAATTCGTACTACGACAACCACATCGACAACAACCAAGAGCAGTACGGGAAGCAAGAACAGCAACAGCAACAGCAGCAGGAGATGCAAAAGGAGTTTGCAGAGAAGGAAGGGAGCGAGTGCGTGGTACCTTCGCAGGTCGCAATGGTGAGTGACCAGCAGCAGAGTGGTTATGGAATTGTATGGGCTGAGCAGGCTGCCTCCATGACTGCCGGGGTCAGTGCTTACACAGATTCCATCAGCAACAGCGTGAGTTATCTATTACTATGGCGTTACATGCCATGTTGTCTTGTGTTCGATTTAGAGTTCATACTACTTCAAGTGAAATACCATATCCTCCAAATAAAAAAGCATTTTTCTAACAAAATGATAGGATAAATTGGTCTCAACCAAAAAGTGCATTTTTTTTTGGTAGAAGTAAAATGTGGATGTTTAGGGTGTGTTTGGTAGAGCTCCAGCTCCACCAGATCTGTAGATCTGGAGCTGTTGTTTAGATGAATCATCTTGTTTATATTTTAGACTAAGAATATAAACTTAATTCAATTTATTTTAGTGTACAAGTTTCAGATCTTAGATGAAGCTGGGATTTGAAGTTCTACCAAACAGGCCCTCAGTGTTTCCTCACTTTTTTGGTTCTTTCTTCAACTGTGTTCTTCTAGGCAGAGAACTCTAGGCTGAAAATTTCCAAAATGGAACTGCTGTGAAAGCCACCTTAAAGATAAGTGCACACTTCATCTCTAGGCAAATTAATTGGTTGGTTCCTGCCTCTAAACATAGGCCATCCAAGTTAGTTAACTAATTTAAAAGTCATTCATATGCAAAGTCTCAAGTTCTCTGCCAACTAAAGCTATGCTCTCTGTTTACTCTATACATACCAGTCACTACATGATAGTATATGAGGCATCATTAGAGATTTGATAACTGGTAAGTATAATGCAGATTTTATCCCTATGCACAATTTACATTATTTTACTTCACAACAGTAACAAAGCTTGGAAAATTTTCTTTATGTAGAATTAAATTAAACCCATTTACACATCATGGCAGGGTATATGACACCTGCAATCTCCTTATGATTCGCATATCTCAGTGACCATTTGCCGATTCCATCTCAGATATCTTTCTCATCATTGGAGGTGGGTATAGTACCAGACGACACGGTGATAGATATGCCAAACTCCAGCATCCTGACACATGTTGGAGACATCAATCTCTTCCCAGGTTCTTCACTTCAGATGCCACCTCACTTCAACTCCATAGACAGAGAGGCTAGGGTCCTCAGGTACAAGGCGAAGAAGAAGACAAGAAAGTTTGAGAAGACCATACGTTATGCGACAAGGAAGGCGTACGCCGAAGCACGTCCAAGGATCAAGGGCCGCTTCGCCAAAAGATCAGATGTGGAAATTGAAGTGGACCAGATGTTCTCATCTGCAACTCTATCTGACGGTAGCTACAATACTGTTCCGTGGTTCTGATGGGATCAATAAGATCTGATAGGCACATGGACTTACCAGAGTGATAAGGTCCAGTGCAAGTAGTTATAGCCTTCTAGGAAATCGATGCTCTGAATAATAGTGTGTTATCTACAACTAAGTTGATCAAGTATCTTAGCATTTAAGTTTTGCTTTGTAATTTCAGATAGCAGATATATGTTTTTGGTACTCGCTCAGTCGATTTAATATTTTTAAGCGAACAAAGAGCAGTATAATAAGATGGAATCCGGATATGTACATAGATAACTGTGTGGTGCAGTGGATTACCAACGACCCTAGCAGCAATGCTGAAAACAGAACCATGACTTGGGTTTGCAATGACACTTTTTATCATCTTTAAAAGGTATCAAAATAAACATTGAGTGGGTACCAAGAGATACGGAAAGAGATCTGGTGCAGTCACTTAGTGACTGTAATTTTTGCAGTTGCACGTGAACCGTTGGAACAAAAAGCGACGGCCTATATCTTTCTGGAGCACTGTCCCCTTGAAGACTACACAATAACCTTACCCAAGAGATACTAAAAATTTAAAGAGTGCAGGTACCAAGATGTAAAATAATTTAAAGGTAATCTTGTAATACCTCGTAGTACCTCCTAAGAATGGTAAAAACTTTATAGCAGTATAGTTTCATCACAACTAGAAAATATATCTAGTTTAATTCCATCCTACGGCGGTAGCTGTTCTGTCATTTCATTTTTGTTTTCTGCTAACAGGCCTACATTGAATGGAACCAAATCTTGTCTCCTTATCAGATGGATGAAAAACCCTGGTTGACCGTGTCCTCTGAATCCAATCCTTTTCTAGCTCGCTCGCAATTTTTTTTTTCAAATCTAGTCTCCATACAAATGTAATTACAAAAATACCCCTCTCTCCGACAATGAAAGAGTTGGCAAGTGACACGTGTCACTTATTGCGTCCGTGTACCATGGTAGCTCCTATCGAGCTACGACAATACGGTAGTTGCGGGCCTGCGGATCTGCCGAGCTATTGCTCCTCGGCAAGACAAAACTAGGTGAGTGATTAATTAGTCAAGTGAGTAACTAGTTAATTAAGTGATTAATTATTTAAGTGATTAAATAAGTTTCCATGTGTGTGTTGCTGAGCACTGGTAGCTTGGCAGGCCGTGGGTGTGCTGTCGAGCTACGGTAGCGTAATAGCCACGGGCCCACTAGTCTGTTGAGCTCGGCTCACTAGCATGCTTAGCTCCTATAGCTTGGCAGGAGCTACCGCAATACATGGGGGTGGCAGGTGACACATGTCACCTACCGACATTTCTACATACGAGAAAGGGGCTATTTTTAAAATTACACTCGTATAGAGACTAAATTTATAAAGAAAAAAAGTGTAAGAGAGCTAGAAAAGGATTGAGTTTCAGATATTTGCTTAACAATTATGATTATCTTATCCGATTGGGGTTTCACTAGAGATGAAGTTTGGAGTTTCACTGTAGGAGAAGTGACGGCGTTCTCACGCTTTATTCAGCAGGTAGTATCCTTGCGGTCCCCCAAATCATTTGGGACAAAACAAAAGGGCGCAACTAGCCCACGCTATACAGTTGAAATCGATTTGGATAATATAGTTTCAGCTCCTCTGGCTACCCTCTCCTCTTCCTCCTCCTCCCTCTCCTTCACCTATGTTGCCTCTCTCCTCTCCGTCGCCACCGCCACGCCGGTCACAGCTTCATGCGCCTCCTCCTTCCCCCTATGGAGAAAATCAAAGGAAACGTATATACCGCTCATTAGTTTTTGTCAAAAGAAAAACAGTGACAACTGACGAACAAGTTACCGGTGCTTTAGCCACGAGCATCATATCTTTCCAGCATGGCCTACCTCTATATTCACTGTACCATGAGCTATCTGTGATCAGTCACTCGAATATAAGCTGTAGGGGTTAGGGATACTGTCTGATAGATACATCATTGTGGTTGAGTCGTATAAGTACTCTAAACCCACAAAAAAGCCTCCCTACTAATTGCTGAATGAAGCGAGCATAAATGAGAAAGCGCTTTCTCATTCTCAGTACATTCCTCTTTCCTTTCACTGGCAACTTGTGCTTGAATCTTAGAGCCTTTAGTTCCTATATACGAGATGTTACACTGTGAATACCTTTTTTTATATATACGTATCAACCTGGATTAGAATTTTATGATACGGCACGATCGTACACAATCTCAAGAACAAAGAAATTAAATCTAGAGAGAACCAAAGTAACGGCGATGAAACAACCATGATGACTTCGAAGTCGACCGCAAATTCTGTAAGTACAACTTTAAAAGAGTACAAGAGATTGTTGCTCTCTCACAACATTTCGAACCTTTTAGGATTCTTTAATTTTTTCTGTGTATAAGAATATAGTGCTAAAGAATAGCCCAACATCTAATTCTTTCGTGCACCTTTTGCTTTAGATGAGTTGGTTTGTGACTTCTTAGTTGCGTGGGTTGTCTATAACCACCCCATGAATTTATATAGTCCCGTTAGTCCTACTCCAATAAGAAGTAATAATCCTACTTCAAAAGAAAGTAGGAATCCTAATCCTCATCTAGGCTACTTATAGTACATATTTTTAAATCATAAAAGATTAAATATGAGTCACTATATTCAACAATATCCACCTTAACTCTTTATCTATTGAAGTCATCGTGCTTATCTAAGAACTCACTCCAAGTTGACTGTGTAATTTTTTCATTTTTTTTCCTCCCACCTTTGGAAATGCCCCCAACATAGGGGCTCATGCACGTCAACGCAGGGGCGGATCTACAGGGTATGCCGGGTGGGCCGCGGCATACCCTGTAGATTTGGCCTAACCCATACATGATTCTCGTCATAATCTGGCACAACAACCTTGCAGGATTTATAACTTTTGATCCGTAGGTCCGATCATGCTAATTCTTTTTTAGTTAGATGCGTATTGGAATCTAGTTTATTAAGTTCAAATTTCAGGTCAATCCAACAGTTGGATCTTTGAGAATTCATGATTTACCGAACACATCTACTCTATTTTGTTGAATACGAAGCAATTATTTGAGTCTGAATTTGGGTGAATTTTTTGTAGATAAAAAATTTGATTTTAGCTTCCGCACAATCATTCACCCCCCTCTGATTGCTAGTTTAGTATATTTCGATCCTACACATATACTTTATTCGACTCCTACTATAGCTGACATAGTTATATCTTTATTTATTGCTTATCTTAGTTAGTATTTTAACCACTCAATGGACGTATTTTATTTGAAAGGTTTTTAAATTATGAAGAGGAACGGAGATATTGCATCTCTTTTTCGGAAACATGCAAAGAAAGAAGGTCTTCTTTGCTTCACCTTCTCCCCCGTCACAAACTGCAACATTGAGCGAGATATTTTCTTCAAAGTGGAAGAAGATGATATAATCAAGAGTTTTATGGTCATTAGAAAGCGTAGACCGAACAAGAAGAAGTAATATTATAGGTATATAAGCTTCTTTTAAATATATCATCTTGTTTTTAATTATTTTTTTACTTGTATACCGAATTGCTCGATAAATTTTAAATCGTTTACCGAATTATTATTTGATCGGCATACCCTAGGTTTAAATCCTAGATTCGCCACTGCGTCAACGTATTGTGTGTGTTTGTGTTCGGGCTTGGCCGCCCTAACCCTCCACCTGTGAGTCTTTTCTTTGTATAGTTTCGTTAACCACACCTCCTATTACTACAGCCCTCTATGCTATAGGTTTCTCGAACCCAAAAACTTTATTTCTGAATCCTATGTGTTATCATGTTAGTCCTACGATCACTCACTAGCACATACATCCAACATTGACATACAACATCCATACACAACGGAAAAACAAAGTAATACTTAAATATTAAACATATGAAGTTAAGTCACATGTAACTGGTTTTTACAACAAAAGGGGCCGACCGGCCAATTAACTTTACACAACAAAAGCACGTATGTCTCTTCTTAAATGAAGGCAGAACAATTCACTAAGCCAACAGGTTAGTGAAGGAACTCTTTCTGGTCTTGCCACTTTAAAGTGAACGAGAAACAAGGGCAAAAGGATGACATGATCTAGCGAGCATGCCTAGCCTGTCCACAGGCAACTAACTGGATGAGACCATAGAAATCAGTATCCTCATCACCGAAACCCAAGACATAAAGTAAACGTGCAACAGGTCATCTTCCACATCCTCTGAGTAAGTTCAATAAGCAATAGTGAGTATGAAAATTGTATTATGCAAGACTTTCATACAAAAGGTATATAGTATGCAAGGCTATATCAACTGGAGTGGATATCCTACCATATCCTCAAGTTTTGCGTAAAGCAAGCTTTCTTTCACTATATTGAATAGTAGATTGCAAATAAAAAGTTGTAAAGGAATACCCCTCCAACATTTTAAAAGCTCAAACATTGTGTTGGTAGACCTTGCTTACCCAACAAGGTCCCAATGAGCAAAGAGTACACCCTTCGTGCCCACACTAGTCCAATCTTATCTATCAGCTACCACCTACGGTTTTGTTACTAGTCCGCGACAACTTATTATGCCAAGGCCTTCCTATAAAAAGGCACATATGGTTTGTACATTGGTTCTTAGATCTAACTACACCATAGACTCGGTCCTTGGTGACTCGAGTAAGACAAACACATACCCACATTTCGTGCACAAGTACTAGTCTCCACAACCATTGGTGCGATTCTAAAACATGTTTTTTATTTTATTTCTTAGCCAAAATAATAGAGTTATCGCCTTTGGACTAGTACATAAGTTTTTCCCATTTGTGAACATTTTGACCATAACCAATCTAGTTCATCTAGTATCGATGTGAGGAACAAATGACCAGGTTTAGGTCTAGGGATCACCGGAGAGGGTAGAGTGACGGTGGCGATGACGATGATGACATGCTTCACGTGAACTTTGTATTGCCGAGGGATTGAGCTACAAATGATTGCACGATGAGATTCAGGAGGTTGCAGAGGAGCTCTAAAGGACCATGCTCAAGGTGGAAAACGTTTTGACCCAAATATGCAAATTCGGACCTTCTGTGTATTCTGCACTAGTCTAGGATCATGCTAGTGTACACAGTCTCAACATAGATAAATATCACAATCATACACAACGAAAACATAAATAAAGACTTCATCTATTTACGCGGGCTTGAACCGAGTCAGCCAGCGTACCTGACGAAGGCCGACGGAGTACGCTGGGCAGGCGAGGTGATCGAACCCGAGCCGACGGTGCACCCCGCGATGGTCCTGGCAGTTAAGGAGGGCGTCGTCAGGACGGCGTCAATCGCGAACCTTTTGACGCCTGGGCGGAATATCCAGAGACAGGCCTCCAGAAGCGTCACTACTTGAGCGAGCGCTGCCGCCACTCTGCTGACCACGGGGACGCCCGCACGCCGGGCCCTGGTCCCGGTGAGGTGGGGACGGCTGCGGCGGGCTCCGGACCCGCGGATATGGAGTCGGCCAGCGAGAGCGGCGGTGGCCGCGCGATGAACTGTCGTCGCTTTTTACGGAGTGAGGCTCGGGGGGCCAGTGCCGTTCTTGCTCCGAGGGCATGACCTCATCGGCCGCCCTGCCAAGCTCCTCAACAAGGGACCGGCGAAATAAAGCCAACCCCGCCCGGGTAGGATCAGCCATGACCCGGGCGATGGCCCGCAAACGTTTCCGGCTGGGATCGTCCAGGCGAGTAGGGCTGCAGTGCCCGGACAAGGTGCGGAGCCCTTCGCGCCCCTCCCGTCGGAGGGCGGTGATGGCCTGGTTGATGGCAACCTGGACCAATAGACGTGCCTCCTTCGGGGCTTCTAGGCCACCATCACTCGTCCCTGCGCTCGCCTCGCGGCTACCGGCCATGAAGGCTAGGCGTTCGCGCGGCGGCAGCAAAGGTGAGAACATGGAGGTGGAGCCTTCACACTCGGGACCGTCGACCGAGTCCAACCTTGCTGATCGTGACATTTCATCGTCGAAGCCGAAGGTGCCGGTGACGCTGGAGCAGAGAACTCTGAATGAGTGAAACTCGGGCCCCACGGTGGGCGCCAGCTGTCGACGATCGGGACCGTCGACCGCAGAAAGGGGGGATGCAAGGAGATCGTTCGGGAGCAGGGCCCGAAGTCGTGCTCGTTTGGAGGCACCTTGCATTGCAGGAAGATCATCGGGGAAGAGACATTGGACACGAGGTTTATACTGGTTTGAGCCCCCGAGGTCGGGTAATAGCTCTACTCCAGTCTTGCCCTGAGGCGAAAGGTGTGTATGCGGTTCTGTGAGAGGTTACAAATAGGGCCCGAACCAGGGGTCGCTCTGCGGCATTGTTTTTCTTGGCGTGTGCTGTGGCGTTGTTTTCTTTTTTTCTTCTTTGGTCGGGGCGATCCGTTGCTTTTGTAGCCCTCCGGGAGCCTTGCTGCTTGGTCCCGAGGCCGATGTCAGGAGCTCGTGGCGAGTTGACGGGTGCTGACGAGAGGCGTCAATAGCCGTTGAGAGTTTAACGAGAGCTGTTGAGAGCTTGACGGGAGCTGTTGAACCCTAGTTCCCACGCAGGGGCAGGTAGAGTGCTGATTCCCATGCAGGGGAGAGTTTTTACACGAGATAAATAAAATGTTACAGATGTCTTTTTCTCTGAAGGTCGTAGAGGTGTTGAGGTCGAGGCGTCGAGGTCGAGGTGGACGGTGCCTGCCTTTGCGCATGTGCCCGAGCTCATTGGTCCTGAGCCCGAGCATCGGGAGAGCACCTCCCAGGTTGGAGATGAGCCCCTGGGCCCGCGAAAAGCCGCCACGAGGCCCCGGGGGATGCTTACACGTGGTGAGGGTACTGATCCCTGACATGTATACTCTAATTGGATTGAATAGCTAGATCCCAAATTAATTGAAAGCAATTCTAAGTATAAAATAATATGCAGTACTTTAAAACAATATAATATTTGCAAAACTGGGTTCAACATAATCAAAGTACAACTTGCCTTGAAAAAGCTTATGTTATTGATCTAGACCTTGAGCTTGAGTGAACTCCCTCGAACGCTCGGAGCACTTCAACTTCTACGCGAATTGAGATGAAAAATTAAATAAATACAAATCAAAGAGGAAACAATCTCCAAAAATCAAATAAAATTCACCATTAAATAGATCTTGAATTTACAAAATTTTAGAAATTTTAATCGTCTCAATCGCAGCTCGTATAAAGAAGAACGAGTCTCGAAATATTCAAATAAAAGAAAATACCAGAAAAATGGAAAATCTGAATTTCCTGAATTACTTTTCAAAAGAAAAATCGATTTCTAACGTCATCACTGACTTTAGCAAGGAATTAAATAAATCTAGAAAATCCTTGTTAGCCTGACATGTGGGCCTTCGGTCCATTGACTGGGTCCGTGAATCGGCTTAAGTCCATGGTGGACTGGGCTCATGAGATCCATATGGCTAATAGGTGGGATCGAATAAATGCTGGCGTGGCACCACTAACTGGGCGCTGACTGCCGATACACAACCGTTACAACTCGATGTGGCACACATGCAGCCAAGATGTGGCAGCCACATGGCGATGACGTCAGACTGGGCCAGGGTTTGGGTCCAGCAATGTCGGGCGGCGACGGCTCACTGACAACGAAGACGGCGACCTTCCCCATGGCGTTCCGATGACTATTCGTGACTTGATCTTGCATATCCGTAGGAGTTCGATGCGAGGAACTTGAATCCGACCTCAGCTTCGACGGAGACCAATCGGCGACAGAGATCTCTGTGGGAAACCACGGTGACACAACTCAAGCACTCCAGCGAGCTCCTGTGGATGAACGGCGACGGCTCGAGCGACAGGAAATAGGGCAAATGACGCGGCGAATAATAGGGAACACAGATCGGGGGTTCATCTGACTTATAAAGGCCTCGTGCGTCGCGTAGGACCCGGACTCCTTGGGCGGCACTGACACGACAGTGACGCTAAGATGGATTAGGGTTAGGGTTTGAGTCGGCGGCGGCGACGCAGAGATGGGCTAGGTCGGCAGAGCAAGCCGAACTAGGCAACTACGGATCATGTCGGGGGACTGCGGCACTGGACCAATGGGCCAGATCGGGTGAAAGAACAATTGGGCCAATGTGGCAAAAACAGGAATAGGATGGGCGAAGATTTGGCCTAAAAACCTAAAAATATAATTTCCAACCCTTTTCCTATGAAAACAATTCCAGAAATTCAAATAACTCAAAATAAATAGCAAAAATGCTTTGGAAAAATTATACAAAATACTTTGAGACACATAGAACTCAAATAAAATATTTTTCATAAAATTTTGTATAAACTTTACATAGATTTAAATATATTTGCTATAGGCTTGATTCAAAAATATTATTTAAAATCCAATAAATTCTAGAAAATTCCAAAAAAAATCCCACAAATTATAAAATGCAGTAGAAACTCATTTGAAGCCAAAATTAGGATGTTACACAATCTAGGTAATTAGGGTAATTAATCTACAGGATTAAAAACTGCTGAGATGATATGAACTCATGTATGCTCCGAACTTACATACGGCTTGCAGTAGAGTGGTTGCTTGATGCCAGTCGAATTCTGATGTAGTGTAGATTGACGCAAGCAGAAATTCCCGTTTGACTTCGGAGAGCTTCATGCTAATAACGTGTTGAATAATGGAGATCGCCGTAGATTAATCTCAGTACTGATCCCCAATATAGAGAATACCCGAAGAATAATCACAAAGATGAACACAAAATATAGAAGATCTGAACTCTTCTCTTTGTTGTAGATTGATTCTTTTGTACAATAGGATGAAATATTTATAGTCATAACTCAGGAGTAGTTTCAGAATTTGTCCACCAAATCCTAAAGTTTGGTTATATCTCAACTTAGCTCAGTGGCGGAGCCAGAAAAATTTGGGAGCCTGGGCAAGTTCGTAGAGGATGTCGACGAACTCCTTGTTGGACTCATCTGTCGCCGCGCGCCACTCTGGTGCCTCCAATGGCACATCCCCGTGGACGCGATGGTAGCTGTCTGAGGCTAGCGACGCCGACGCCGACACAGCGGGAGACGGCGCGAGCGGAGGGGCAGGGAGAGGAAACTTTAAGCTCAAGACATCGCCAAATGCATTTGCAGTTCTTGTAGTACTTTAACATTTGCGGCTAGCCAGTTCTGTTGAAACACCCTTTGATGCAATCTGTAACCGCACAACAATAATGAGCAAACTTCTCACTATGGCCTGTATCAAATATTGCCAGAAACGACTTCGCCTGAATACTGAATACGATCAGCTGAAACGCTTCTGTGATGCGGCGCCTGAAAACAAAATTCTAATATTTGAATACGGCAACAGAGCAAACAACAAAACAGAGAAATCATTTTCGACGTGAAGTTGCACGCCTTTTCTACTTTTCTATTCACTACTTATACCCGGCAATATAGAGATTGGATCATTATCCAACAGAACAAATCTGAATCAGAAACGACTTAACTGCTACCCTTACCGATACGACTGTTGTTCCATCCGACAACTAAACAGACTTAAAACCGAGTGCTAGACTGAAAACTTACACTGAATGCAAACTAGACTCTGAAATCCGCCCCCGTGAGACGCCAATGAGCTCGGACAGACGCCCGTCCTGCTCGAGAGCTGGCTCTGCCCGCTGACTTAGCTCAAGAGTTAAGAGACCACGGGACTTTTTTCGCATAAAAATGATGGGCTTCAGCGCAAGTGGGGCCTGTACAGAGCAGTCCAATAGACAGAGGTTGGGGCCCGATGCCGTCAATAGGCTAGTTGTGCTGGCCAGGTAGCGGTTTTCTCTGTTTGGGCCATGAGCTAGGCCTAGTTCGTTGAGATCAGACCAGGCCCAATTTAATCATTTAATGGACAGCACCGACACATCAGTCGTGTTGGAATCTCCTTGCACTTGTGAATGATTGATTCTGATTATTAAAGCTTCTTTAGGTTGATTATGCCAGATATTATTTACACATAGCTTGGCCGATGAATAAAGATCATGAATGCCTTAAATTGAGCACTTTTTTCATGCTTCTCCTTCGTTTTTTCCCTATACTGATGAATGTAAAAACGGCAGCTGCGACTGTGAATAAGCGCAAGGAATATATATATATATATATATAGCCGCTCCATGATTTCAAATGCGCGGATTCAAGCCAAATTCGGTTATATTTTTCAAAAAATTTAGTTTTAGAGTATATACCCATATATAACAATTCAAATGAAACACATACCTTTGAAAACATATACTTGAATTCAAATATTTTAAATGAATTTAGATTGCATGCTTTGCTGATTTATATATATAATCAGTACATACCTACAAACAAACTATCATAAAAAAAGGAAACTCTAGTTTAAATTTCAATTCAAACTTGTTTGAACTAGTTAGTAAACTAGTTAGACTCAACATCCTAAAAATTTTAAAAAATTAAACGTATAATACATAAGAGAATATACTCATTTTGTACCATGGAGCCCAGGCTCTATGGTGCCCCAAGTAATTATACTATATATATATATATATATATATATAGAGGAAGCCTCTTTTCTACTCCCGGGAGTAATTACTCCCTACGTTGTATCTCACAACCTAAGGAGTATCTCGTGCAACAGAGGGTATGTACGTGTAGTATACAAGCATATACGATTAGCTAGGTAGTATTTACATTTTTTCTAAAGTGGTATGTATATTTTTTTGGACATACTCCTTTTTATGTTCATATATAAAGGTATTTATAAAATACGCTAAAAACTATGTATCCTCTTGCAATTTTTTCATGTGGTTCACATTAAAATATCTTATAATTAGTATATGAGTGCACCCAAAGTGATAAAAGAGTATTTTAAGTTCATTTAGGTAGTATTTCAGAGGTGGGAGTAATTACACCCGGGAGTAAAAGATATTTTTATATATATATATATATATATATATATATATATATATATATATATATATATATATATATATATATATATATATATATATATATATATATATATATATATGAGATATATGAAGGCATATAGATATTCAATTACTTATCAACCTTGATCTTACGGACTGCTTATGCTGATGTTCATACTGATGAGTGTAAAAGGTTCTCTTGGTGTCTGTGTCTCTATGTGCCATGTTCTGGACCTTCTGGCCTATTGGTTCACTGAGTAATGAAGTGAGAATCATCTGCAAGGTTGCTTCTGAAAGGAGTAGCCAAATATGATATGTAGTAGTTTCACTGTAGAAGAAGGTTATTATACCAATATACCATAACATCATGAGTGATATACCAAGGTAAAAACACCGACCAATGATTGGATTTCGCGGGTTGGAATCTGGAACTGCAAATGCAAACGGAAGCTGATACCCGGCCAGGCCAATTTTCCTGAGAGATATATCGGTGAATTTTTTTTTGCACTTCGTAGTGCTTGAACAGCAGCTAGTGACAAAGTTAGGATGAAAATGAAGAGTGAACATAAAGGATTAAGCTAAATCGATACAAATATAGAATTTCGCTCTTGCGCAGAGATGGTAATGGGCCCGATCCCTGTTTCCCGCGAAGAATTCCCCTATTAGGGGACGGGAACGGGAAAATCTCCTCCCAGCGGGGGCTTATCGGGTAAATTGTTGTCCTGTCGGGGATGGCGGGGATGGGGACGTCCATCCCTGTCCCCGATTTAGCTCTGACAGGTGGGCTCATGCTTAAAAAACCCTAGATCCAAAAGTTCTCCCAGTCTCCACTACCCGAGTGTTCCCCATCCCACTCCTCCTGGCTGGTGGCTGCACTTCTCCCAGTCTCCACTCCTCCCGTCCCATTCGCCCACTTCCCAGCGTGTAGCCACGCTGGTCGCTACCAGCGCTTGTCGGCAGTCGCTGATCTGGGACTCACTCGCAGAACTAAATAAAGTAGTAGTAGCTTGAGCGTCGAGATGTAAGCATTTCTCTTCTCCTTTAGTTGGAGCAAATTCATTCAACCGAAGAGAAAAGCCCACATCTACGATCCACCATACTTTGGGGCTCATGGATTTAAAATGAGATATCATAAATAATTTTCATGAAGCATAATTTGAGCCATCAAAGATATGTGAATCGGTGTAGTGCACTAATCCCATAGTCGTCATCCTTACTCTCTAGACGGTTAAGTCTAATAAAATAAGAGACCAAGCTTTGATACCACTTGTAAGGTCGAGGATGCCGACTAGAGGGGGGTGAATAGGCGGCTTTTAAAATTCTCTCGCTAATTTCTACAAAGCAATTCACCCCTAATTATCCTAATACCAAAACCTTAACAAATATTAATGCGGAAGCGATAAACTAAGGTTTTGACAATTAAAGCCTAAATCAACTAGGCTCACTATGTGCACTAACAAATTATGTCTCTAACAATAATTGCAATTCTAAAGATAAGCAATCAATCAATTTAATTCTATAAATATAAATTGCTTAAATATAAATAACGAAAACAATGCAAAAACAAGAGACACAATACTTTTTACCGTGGTGTTCGGAGACTTGTCGGTCTCCCCTAGTCCACGTTGAGGTTAGCCCAAACACATTGGACCGGCTCCACGAATTGAGCACCCACCTCGAATCCACTAGTGGTAGCTCCTTTTCCCTCCCGGGTAGGCGAGCTCCAACCTTCACAAACTTTGCCGGGGCTTCTCACAACCTCCGTTGAGAAGCTTACTGCGCACGACGCTCTACGCCGTTTAGGAGGCGGCAACCTCCAAGAGTAACAAATCAAGCCCTTCCGCTTGAACTTCACCTAGTGCAACACATGCACTCCGGTGACCTCCTACGTGCAACACATGCACTAGGATCCTCCTCAAGTGCAACACATGCACAAGAGGCTCTCAATCCTCTCCTAATTGCAACACATGCAATTAGAGGCTCACACTAGCTTAAGAAGCAAATGGAAGAGGGCAACACATGCACACAACTCCTACAAACACCCAAATGCTCTAGCACATAGCCAACCTCCTGCCCTTGCTCCCCAAGGCCTCCTTTTATAGCCTCCAAGTCAAAACTAGCCGTTGGGAACGAATTGGGCAAAGTGCCCAGCAAACCCGGTGCTCTGTGGCTGGGACCAGAGCACCGGCCTCGCCAATGACTCTGTAACTAGCCGTTGCAGGATCTTCGGTAGCACCGGCCAACTGGGAGTGGTGCTATCGCTCGGGCGGTAGCATCGGCCTTCACCCCGGTAGCACCGGACCCAAACCGATCACAAAAACACCCCCTCTGGATTTTTCACACCGGCCAGAGGAGCGGTAGCATCGGACCTCCGGTGCTACCGGCCTACCATGGGCAGTAGCACCGGACCGCCAAACCACCCAAAAACATCCCTCTCTGTAATTTCCACACCGGCCAGAGGGGCGGTAGCACCGGACCTCCGGTGCTACCGGGCTACCATGGGCGGTAGCACCGGGCATAAGGAGAAAACACGGTTTTTCACAAAATCTTTTCTCCAGACCATTAAAGATTTATTCTTTGAGCTATGTGAGGATCAACACATGATCACAACACTATGCAAAACACATTTGCACATGTTAATCACATACTCCAAGGAATCTCATTAAGCACAACTTATTTGCAAAACACATTTGCCAATAAATCAAGAACTTATGAGATCAATCCTCTTAGCCATGTGATGATCAACACATGATCAAGTCAATTTGCAAAACACATTTGCAAACCCTATTCACATGCTCTAGGATCGAAACCCATAATTTCAAGTTCATTTGCAAAACACATTTGCAAATAACAACTCCAACTTATTTGCAAAACACATTCGCAAATAAACCACAAACCTATAAGATCACTCCTCTTAGCCATGTAAAGATCAACACATAATCCCGACACTTTGCAAAACACATTTGCAAAATGCCAACACATGCTCTAGGATCGAACCTCATAACTTCCAGCTTATTTGCAAAACATATTTGCAAATAACAAGTCAACACTTTGCAACTAAACCAAGCTTAACCTTGTGATGATCAACACATGACCCAATCACAAGCTAAAACACCAAAGTATGAGCTCTCTATTTGCAACACGTGCAAATCTCTAGCACCATGCAAACAGCCAATCAAACTCAAGTGCATGAGCTCTCTATTTGCAACACATGCAAATCTCTAGCTCCATGCAATCACTTTAAACCAAATTGCTTGAGATCTCTCTTTTTGCAATACATGCAAAACTTAGCTCCAAGCAATGACCACATAAACAATATTGCATAAGCTATTTCCCATTTTGCAACACATGCAAATCCATAGCTTCATGCAAAAATCAAACCAAATAAGATTCAATCAAGAAGCAAGTATGAGTTCCCTTATTTGAAACACGTGCAAATACTTAGCTCATGCAAAATCCAACGCACGAGCTTCACTCATTTGCAACACATGCTAAATGGTTAGCTCAATGCAAAAACCAAACCAAGAGAGTGAGCTAGAGTGAACCGGATCGAGTTCATCAACACATGATGAAGCTCAAGCTAAAAGACTCAACCCCTCTTAATAGTACGGCAACCTAACTAGCAACCCGGTCTCCCATCCAAACACCGAGACCGGTAAAAGACTAGGAACACATCCTTAGCCCTAACTAGTTATACCTTTGCCTCTAGCGATCCACTTGGAGCTTTTATGATTTCCAATCATCTTCTCTCCAGGATCACCTCTTCTTCTTCTTGGTCATCAACACATGATGAACCTTGTAGCTCTTCTCTTTACTTCGGGGTCACCTTTTGAAGCTCATCAACACATGATGACTTCTTCTTCTTCCCGAATCTTCATTATCTTGGACTCAACCTACTTCACAACTCGTAGAAGATTGTTAGTCCAACAAATACGGTTGTCTCAATCATCACCGCACTCCATTAACACATAATGGATGCCTCCAAGATCGATTGTGCACAACCCAAATCAATTTGAATGATTAATTGTTATCTTGAGTACTTTGATGCAACTAATGCTTCATTATACTCAAGAACTTTTCGCTTGTCTTTAATCAACAAGGAACACCATCAACACATGATGAAATGTCCTTTTATTGATTGAAAGACAATCGAACTCAATTTAAATTTCATTTAAATTGATATGAGTACATATATAACTACACAAGTTTCATATACTCAAATGATTGTTTCAAAGTCTTGATCCTTTATATGTTATTCAGCAATAAGACATGGATCACTACTATTGAAACGACAAGTTAAATTATAAACTCCCTCTAGATGTGTGCATTCATGTAGTATATGAATTAGGAACATAATGCACATATTTGAACTAAAGCAATGGAAGAGTTCATACTTTAACTTGAATCCTAAGTATGCATTAAGTCAATAGAGTGAATACAAGTGCATACCTTAGGTTTTCTATTTTCCGTCCAAATATGAGACTAATAGGAATAAGGCTCAATTAAACATGTTAGTCTCATAATGATTAGATTTGTCATTAAACAATGATTAAACATTAGTATTAAACCAATCATCAAAACTAATGATTAGAGTGAATACGTACCTCCGTAATGAAAAGCGCTTCCCTCCCAGCCTCAGGCCTCTCGGCCTTTGCTCTCTACCTCCCCCAATCTTTAGGTCTCCTATGCTGGCTTGGCAGCTCCATTATTGGCCTTCCCCACCGCGGCTCCCCCATCTCCTCTCATTCGAACTCCGGCCCACCGCAATGCCCAACGATTCCCTCCTCCTTCCCTCCGACCTGTCACCCGCCTCGGCTCCCTACTGTGGCTCCTCACACTACCGATGCCACCATTTGCCTTGAGCCCTTAGATCCCGCCCACCATCCATCGGGTCGCACCTCCTCACACCAGCGATGCCACCCTCCACCTCGACTTCCCTGCGCTACCAGCACCACCCACCAACCTACCATAGCCGCTCCGCTCGCTTAGCCACACTTCCCTCGATTTGGAATTTTGACTGATTGCATCTAGTGACTGGTGGGATGTGTTGGTTTAGTTGCTAGTTGACCTTGTGGGTCCACCCAAAAAAAGGTCCATCTTCATCTCTTCTCTTCCTCCCATCAAGCTTGTCAAGTTTCTAAACCTTCACAGCTTCACCTTAAGCCCATGGTCACTGTTGGTCGCTGAGGGATGGGGTAGGGAGAGGGGTTTACGACACTAATAGAGGGTAAGCATGAGCCTAACAAAGCCCCCTAATGGATTCACCCCTGACATTAGCTGCCTCATTTGTTCTTATGGGAGTGCTCCACTACCACTTGTTGCGAACAATAAGAGTACAAACTTGTCTTCCAACTTAAGCAAGGAATATGAATCTTCTCCGATGCAACGCACTGTCAACTATTGAGAGAAATAGAATAATCAACAACATGCCCACCAGTCAGTTAACATCAGCCTTATATATAACTAAGTTTACCTCTAAGCTTCAAACAGTTTATGTTGCAAATAATGCATAGAAAAATAGGAATGAGAGACACGAATTTTACGTGGAAAACCCTTTCGAAAGAAACCACTAACGCATGAATGCTATACCACTATATGAGGGAGATGTTTACAGTAAGACTCTTTTCTCTTCTTCTTACCTTGCTCTATCATATGTATTACAGGTACATATTTAAAGGGTATATAAAGGACTATCGATATAGAATTAGAACTATGAGTTGGAGTAGGAAATGAATTCGTATCACACTCAAACTCAACAATCTCCACCTTGAGATGAATTTCTTCTGTAGCCAAAATAAAACATGAATCTCCTCAAGATATATCAGCATGAACACATTATGTACCGAAAGTCCAAAGGACAAGTGAGGGATACCATCTAAGTCTGAGCAAAGCTTACACTTAGCGGTGGGACTGGCTTTGTCAACATATCAGTTGGATTATCATACGTACTTATTTTGCTAACTTTAATGTCACCTTGAGCAATGATACCTCAAATGTAGTGATATATGATATTAATGCACTTTATTCTCTCATGGAACACTTGATCCTTTGAAAGGCAAATAACACTCTGACTGTTGCAGAATATTGTAGTACAGGATGTACTTCCATAAAGCTTAGTAAACAAACCTCTCAGCCAAATAGATTCTTTGCAAGCTTCAGAAATAGCCATATACTCAGCTTCTGTAGTCGAGAAGGCAACGGTGGCTTGCAGACTTGCCTTCTAGCTAACGGCACATCCTCCAAAAAGTCGATTCATAACCCCTAAGAGATCTTTTCTAAATCTTCAGCAAAATATAAATCCACATAACCAACGACTCCATCTCTTGTTTTCTCAAATTGATAATTTCTATATAATGAATCTTCTTTGTTGTAACGAGATCCTTCATCTCAAATTCACTATTCAATTGTGCCTTCAATTTTGAAATTTCTGCCTTGTCTTTTACAACAATCAACATATAATAAACATATAGGACCAAGTAAATAGCTGAATCATTAATGGTCTTCAAATAAACATAGCTATTATAATTAGATCTTTTGAAATATTGACAGATTATAAAGGGGTCAAATCTCTTATACCACTGTCTTCGTGATTGTTTCAAACCATAAAGAGATTTCTTTAACTTGCAAGCAAAATTCTCTTTTTCTGGATATAAAAAACCTTCTAACTGCTCCATATAAATGTCTTCTTCTAGCTTCCCATGTAAGAACACAATTTTCACGTCCAATTGCTCAAGCTCATAGTCATGCATAGCCACAATGTTGAGTAAAATACAAATAGAACTATGCTTCACAACTAGGGGAAAAATATATGTGAAATCAATACCTAGAATTTGGCTGTATCATTTAGCAACAAGTCTTACCTTGTATCTAACCTCTTCGGTTGGTGAAATGCCTTCTTTCATCTTGAAAATCCATTTGCAGCGAATAGACTTCTTCTCAATCGGCAACTTCACCAGCTCCCAAGTGCCATTTTACTCGAGAGATTGCATCTCAACATGTATGACAAACAGCCATCTTCCTGAATCACCATAAGAGATAACCTCTAAATAAGTTAAAGGTTCTACAACACCTTCAATTTCTTCTGTCGTGTTCAAACATTAAGCCACAACATTAGCTTCTTCAATCAATCTCTTACGAGCTTGAATATTTCTCTTAGGTCTGTCAGCTGCAATGAGATGTTGTGGTGGCTCCACAATAACAGGAACATCCTGTTTGCTTTCCTTTTCGGCTTCTAGCGTAGATTCTGAATCAATAACATACTCCACATGTATGCTTTCTTTCTCCGGCTTCTCAATGAGAATATCAATAGATGGTTTATCATACAACATAACAAATTCATCAAAAGTAACATTTATGCTAACAACCACCTTTCTAGTTTCTTGATTCCATAATTTATAACCTTTCACACCAGGTTTGTAACCAAGGAAAATACATTTCATGGCTCTAGGATCTAATTTTACCATTATTAACATGAGAATAAGCAAGATTACCAAATATTCTCAAATTTGAATAATCTGTTGGATAACCAGACCATACCTCAATTGGAGTCTTCTTTTCAATTGCCGGGTTTGGTGACCAATTGATCAAATAACAAGCAGTGGAAGATACTTCTGCCTAATAATACTTAGATAAGCCAAAGTTAGATAACATGCAACATACCTTCTCTATGATGGTTTTGTTCATGCGTATGGCCACACCATTTTGTAGAGAAGTACTAGGGATGGTGTAATGTCTCACAATACCCTTTGATCTGCATAAAGCTTCAAACTCACCAGAACAGAACTCCAACCATTGTCGGTACACAACTTCTTGACGTGCTTGCAGGTTTGTTTCTCAATCATAATCTTTCACTCTTTGAATGTCTTGAACACATTCGATTTGTACTTTACAAAATATGGACAAACTCTTCTCAAGTAATCATCAATGATGATGAACATATAGCTAACACCTCCAAGCGACGCAGCACGGGGCTATCCCCACAAATCAGAGTGAACATAATCCAATATGCCTTTGTAGAGTGAATTGCAGTACTGAATTTCACCCTCTTTTGCTTGCCGAAAATACAATGTTCAAAAAACTTAAAATTGTCCATGCTTTGACCATCAACAAGTCCTCCTTTACATAACTCCATACCAATTCCACTCGTATGCCCCAGACGTATATGCCAAAGATTAGTAGTATCAAAATCAGATGATTTATTTGAGGCCACAACAGCATTACCTAAAATTTTAGTGCCTCATAAATGATATGGGTTGCCAGACTTTATATCAACATTCATCGTAATAAGAGAACCTTTAGAATTTCACCTCTACCTAAATATTTGTACCATTTAGCATCAAGAGTACTCAGCGAGATTATACTTCTCTTCAAACTCGGAATGATGACAGTGCCATCAAACATCTTAATCTAGATATAACCAACACATGCAATCTTGTATGATGAATTACCACCCATAAACATTGATCCACTTAGCGTAGCATCGTAATTATGAAACACTCATGGTTTGGGTTCATGCGGAATGACCAGACTGAATCAAGAATCCACTCATCACTAGTTTTAGAATCACTAGCAAAAGTAACGAGAACATCACCATCTGGATCTTCTTTGGTAACAACATCGTCTGTGTCTTCATCGTCTTGTTGATCCTTCTTGGAATTATTATTCCTTTTCTCATTTTTCTTTAACTACTGACACTCATATATGTCGTGTCCATCTTTCTTGCAATAGTTGCACGACACGTATCTTCCTCTGGATTTTGATTTTCCTTTGTAATTTTTGCTCGAGCTTTTGTGTCTTGTATCGCTGTTTCAACTCCTCTCCTGTTATCTACCATCGACAATCAGGCCTGCTGTATGTGAATTTGAACTTTTCTTCGGAACCATGAGTTTCATCTTTTCCTTCGCATGCAATGCTTCATATACTTCGTTAAGTGCAAGAGTATCTTAGCTATATAGAATAGTATCTTCGAACGTAAAGTACAAACTAGGCAACGTGCATAAATGAATAAGACTCAAATCTTCATCATTGTATTTTACCTCCAAAGACTCGAGATTCGAAACTACTTCTTTGAACGCTGTCAGGTAGTTCAATAATGGCCCGCCTTTCGCCATCTTGTGTGAATAAAGCTTTTGCTTCAAATGCATCTTACTAGTTAGATCTTTGATCATGAAAAACCTGTTCTAGCTTCAACCATAATGCGGCAACGATCTTCTCCTTCAAAACTTCTTGTAAAATATTATTGATAAATAAAGATGAATCTTAGATAAAGCCTTACGATCTTTTTTGTTGGGTTGGGGAGGGGAGGCTTGTCCACAAAGGGCCATGCAACGGGCATCCCGTCGATCCCTAATAAAGCATCAATCCAAATTGAGTTGTGCAAGAAGCTCACATCTTTACTTGCCATAGAGAAAGCATCGTGTCGCGACCCAGCAGTGAAAGACTATATTTCAGAGTCACTATACAGAATAAATAAAAAATTTACAGTTACAAATCTGTGTACTAGTTGAAAGTACGAACTCAGTGTAGCCTTTCTTGTGTGGACGTAGCCAAGATTTGTGGAATCCCTCAAACAGTTTCATCTATGTGTAGCAGAAATCGCCAAATCTCTTGTGCTTTGATATCACTTGTTGCAAATAATACATAGAAAAATAGGAACGAGAGACATGAATTTTACATAGAAACCATTTCGGGAAAAAGCAAAGACACACGAATGTTATATCACTATATGAGGAGATGTTTACAATGAGACTCTATTTTTCTTCTTGCCTTGCTCTATCCTATTAACTACATGTACATATTTAAAAGGGTACATAAAGAACTCTTCATATAGAAGTAGAACTCCCAGTTAGAGTAGAAAATGAATTGGTATCACTCAAACTCAACAATTTATATTACTGCACAACCTTAATTTTGTCAGTAATACTAATTTGAACATGCCTGTCACTACCTCACCCTTTTCTGTGACTGGTCCATATACACTCCACGCATATTAGAAGATTATTATTAGTCCATGGAGCTAGCAAAGATTTGATGAACAGAAAGAAAAGTAGAAGAGAAATGAAGGAAGCCATTTGGTGGGCGTCCTCAGACATTGTTATTCGCTTCTAGATGGTTGCAACTATCCTAGACTCATCATCGTCACCATCGCCGTCGACGTCGACGCTCTCCGCGCCGTCATCGACAACGGGGAGCTCCTCGAGCCTCCTCTGCAGCTCGGCCCGCTCGTCCCTCAGCCGGGAGCTCTCGCGCAGGACGCGGTCGCAGTCCCTGATGGCGCGGTTGAGCCGGTCAAGCATGTCGCGGTTGGTGTCCCGGAGGTGCACGACCTGCGCCCAGAGCTGGCTCAGCTGCTTCTGCTTCCGCATGCGCGACCGCCGCGCCGACTCCCGGTTGGACACCATCCGCCTCCTCCTCCTCTCCTCCGAGAGCTGCAGCCCGCTCTGCCGGTGGCCGCCGGCCGACTCGTCGGAGTTCGACGCGTTGTGCACCACCACCGGAGGGCCGGCATGATCAAGAAACGGCTCGTCAGCGTGCTGCAGGTAGTATTGTGCAGCAGAGTATGGCAGTAAAAGATTGCTGCTGCTGTACTGGAACAAGAAGTGCTCATCTGCAGCTACGTGGTAATGGGGTCCAAAAGAGGCTGTGCTTGCAGCAGGTCGCAAGTATGGGAGAACCACACCTTCAACCTCACCAGGGTACATGTTGCTTGTTGTTGGGTCACTGAGTCATGAGAGAGAATATAACTGAAGTGGAAATGAGAGAGGAGATGGATAGAGGCTTGTGAAAGGAAGCAAGAGGGCAGCGCGGTGGATTTATAGCCTGAAAAGGTTCATGGTGACCGTACATAGGGTTACATGACCCAAGAATGTTCAGATATATGGCTTTTCTGAGGGAGCTTCTTCAGATGTTGAGGCAGCACAGGCCAGGCAGGACAGCAACAGGCCGGACCTGTACACAAACACACACATGGCTGAGGGGCTGAGATCAAATCATCTGATTTGCTCGATGCTTATCATCATGTCATGTTCTATTATCGTGCCGGCTTTCGAAAATCTCTACCTGCTCGGTGTGCCTCCGAAAGAGCCTGCATCTTGGACTGTCGATTCGCGATCGGACAGCGGCCTTAGGGCGCACGGCCATTCTTGTAAGTAATGTCAGCAGGGCTAGGTGCTCCGGCCATTCAGAGGGACGGTGGTTGGCTAACAGTGACGGCCATTTGCAGTGAATTATGGGAGGAAACTGTATGATCATGGATTGGCACTGTCGTACGGATGCGGTATACGGTCTTGGCTCTCGAACAATCATTCCTACATGCGAATGATCGATGGACCGACGATGTACATATGCTGTGGTTGCGTTTCTTGATGGGGCTTCTACTTCTAGGGGCCTCATAATTTGGCTTCAGAAGGAACAATGGATAGAGATGCTGATGAGAGAGCGCACTAGCTAGCTAGGCCTGACGGGGTGCTCTGGTCTGGATGGAATTTTGTTCCTCATTCTTCAACTGATGCTTTCACTTTCTTGCAGAGCTAGCACAATTGGAGTATCTTTCTGAAAGGAAGAAGGAAAAGGAGGCAGGCGTTGTGGTTGTTGGTTCATGCCCACTAATGTGGCCTCTCATGCATGAACTTAAGACTGAAATTTGTTTGGATAAAGAGAATATGCACTTCTGCAGATGTCATTATTTATTCTCATCCACAGCTATGCTGTGACTTGTGAGGATATACACATTGCAACGACACTTATCATGTGCTCCTTATGTACTTGTTAGCTGTGACTAGGGTCATATAAAATAAGATTTGGGTGCCCATCAATCTTCCAATTTTGTACTAATGCCATCAAGTGATGAGGACTTCAGGGCCTACTAGTACTAATGAAGGGAGAAAGTCCTAATAAACTGTCGTCTGAAGTTTGTTGGGACCTTCAAATTTTCAGCAATTTTGAGTGGTTCTCTCTCAGTGCTTCTAGAATTCTTGCCTGATAAACGTGCCCTTAAGAAGTGTATTTGGGCTTTATACTGAATGGAGGGCTAGCAGATATCATTTTAAAAAAGAAGGTCCTATTCATTAGCTGGTGTTATTTTCTTTGGACCAGCTGATCTATTGGAGATATGTAGCCAAGTTGAAGGGACATCTCACATCTGAAACCATGAATCATGGATCATAGGATAATGTGAGCCTATATGACTTCTTCACGGTGTCTCTTTTCAGCCCATAAAAATGCCTTTTCTAGTACCAATCAGCACCACATTTTCTTGCAATTCTACCTCTATCATGGTCCTTACGTATACATATACCTGAATATTTGCTTGGAAAATTCTTACTACGATAGTGGTGTTGATCTCTGTATTTCTAATCAACCGGACACATGCCGAACAGCATGATGTCTCGTTGTCTTCGGAAACCGACAAACGTCCTGCGTTCACAAGTTACACTCGTGGAAGAGCTGTCAAGACGTACACAAGAGATAATAACTGAGTAACATCATAAGTTTACAGACAGTGAAATGTACAGAAATCATGCACCGAAGTCTTTTTTCACCGAAAATGCGTGTGGTTTACAGCTTGTTCCGCTCCGGTGCTCCCTCGGTGTTCCTCGATCACCCAGCGGCGGATCCAGAAATTTTGGTATGGGTTTGCAAATTTACTTCCAAACATGAGAAAATTCAATTTTTATAGCACCTGTTGAACATGATTTAATCACTTGGAGCTATTAAAGGAGAATAGCTATGCAACCACATCACTGAATGAGGTTTCCTTTAGCTCATGGGGGGAGGTCAAGTTCAAGAGGATCTGACCAAAGATTCCAAATACCATTAATATCATTTCGCACCTTACCTTAGCCCTATCCACCCCATCTTTACGAGTCGTGCTCTTTCGATGACCTAACACATAAGCCTGCGTGGACGAGCTACGATACCGTCGCGTTTGGAGGACAAGAAAATCTTATCTCGCGCCATCTTTAGATCTCGAACGCAAGAACGAACCGAGGAACTCGCAAAGAACGTCAAGGTCACAGAGGAAAGGAGATTGCCGTTTGATTTCACTCGTTGCTTTTGACAAAAAAAAGTCACCTTTCAAGCCAAAGAAAACATGTCTGAACTTGCAACACTTAATACTAGTCTGAAGTCTGATTGGCCAAATCAGAAAGATTACAGCCGTGTCTCCGTGGAGAAAGTCTCTGTTGTCCTGAGGATATGTATGCAGTATGTGATCGATAATAAGACAAGGGTTTCTCTAACATGCTTAATATTTCAACTCAATTTGATCAAAAAGGCCTAGGTTAGACTAGTTTCTTCGTAGTAGAGAGGCCATTGTTATGCAACCCTGGTACAGGACATCGCTGGCCCATCCAGCAAGCAGATTAAATAGCATTTGAATTTGACATGGACCATCCGAATCTGAATAGTACAATACAAATACGACATGGAGTTTTTATTGAGTGGTGTTGCACACTGATTACATCAAAAAGATAAGCATATAGTGCACGTTGGAGCATACTTATGGTGCATTTTAGTTGATTGTTTTCAGAGAAAATTTGCAGCAACATAGTGCAGGGAATCTCTTTGCCATGCGTTTCTTCGGAGATAGGCAAAAGAACGGTGTCTGTCCGGCAGGTCCCATCGTCGGGCATCAAATCGTGCCCCCCAAAGCCGGCGACCCCGGCCGGACAGCGAATCCGTCGGCCGTTGGATCACGATCGCCCCGTCACCGTTGGAACCCCACTCCGTCACGCACGCAGCGAGAGAGGACAATAATACAGCGTCGCTCCGGCGTGTGGGCGAGCGCTGGGGCCCACGCGCTTACGCGAGCGTGGTGCGACTGCGAGTCTAGCCTCGTCTGTCGGGGTTTTTTTTTTCACGCTACCGCGTTGTTTGAAAAGCCTAAAATCTCAGCTCACTGATGATCCTAATTTGTTTATTTACTAGGTGGTTTAGAATTTCGAGCTTTCTAAACAAGACCTAAAAGTAAAATGTTGCTTCCTCTGTCCCTGATTACATATCATTCTAGCTTTCAAATTTTATTCCTAAATACGTATCATGCTACAATTTGGAGATAACTTTTAACTGTTTTTTCCTTTGCATATCCCTAGCATTCATTATTCCCAATGTTATTTATTATTGTAGAATAAACTAACACATCATCCAAGAGCAATAAGCGAGCTAATGAAGGAGAGCGATTTGGTCATTTCTATGCGTGCATTGATTGAGATGCAAAATTCTAAAACGTCATCTATTCGTGAACAAAGGTAGTAAAGTCTAAACAAAGGTTTTGGTTTTTAATTAGTTTTTTTTCAAAAACTATAAGTCTCTCAATAACTAAAAGTCAAAATCCATTGGAGATGTATTTTTTTGACTTATTGAGGGTTGGTTTTAGATCAATGCCACTGAAGTTAGAGTAACTGTTTGCACCAAAATTCGGCAAGTACGGTTAAATCGGCAATCCAGAAACAGCAAGATACGATTATCATAACAGATTAGGATATTTGGAAACAATGCAGATCATTAAGGAAATCACCCTCAAAATAGGCCGATACGGATATAACTCCCAAATCGTGTCATGCTGGGACTCTATCGGCCGGCGGGTATAAGAGGCGAACAATAAGGAGCCGCAAAAAACAACACAATCAAACCCACAAATTTATATTATTCTCTTTTTTCTGTCGACTAGGAGTAGCTTTTGTATCTTAGAATCCTCTCTGTAATCGATTTTGATCAATAAAGTTGCGCATCGCCAATTGTTGATCTTCATCAATTATGCCCAGGTTTGATTTATTCTAATTTTGCTGCGCATCGCTTTCTTCAGAATCGATCTACCTTTATCCTCTGATTAGCTTTTATCGGCTAGTTGGACTTACCCTTTTACTTTGATTTAATCGGCTTTGAGCTGATTGAGTCTAAGCCGATTGATATTCACGATCGGCTTTAAGTGAATTATATATTTTACCTTGTCGATTACAGGTCAAATCGACTGGCACGCTCTGAACCAGGTGTTCGTCTGGTGTGCTGTTGTCAGAAACTCTACTTCAAGTTTTTGGCGTCGACACACTCTTGGCACGCTTGGTAGGACTCACAATGTCTTCATCAGGGAAGTCGATTCCACCATCTGATCTCAACGCTGAAGCTATAATCGTCCCGACGATGGACGATTTAACGCCAGAGCAGCGCAAAGAAATTGAAGATCGGAAAACTGCTCTTGAAGAGATGATTCTGAACTGTTATCAGAAGACGCGACGTGGCGTCACTCAGAAAACCGCTCTGCCGACGGTCAATGCCCTAGGATATGCAGGCGTTACAGAAGGACTAGTAAGTCGATATCTACCTGCTCAAGCCGAGCTATCGGCTATGATTAACCAATCTGTACACCATGCTCTGATAAACCAATCATCGGCTCTTGTTACAACACTTAAGCCGATGATTGCAAATAGTGTTAAAACTATCGCCCAGGAGTTGGCCTCATCCGGGAGTCTGCTCGAACCGATACAAGCTCTGCCAAACTATCATGTTTTCTCAATAGCACAAAGCGCGCAGAGCACGTTAGCCGATCCTAAACCATCGGCTATAACCTCACCCCCAACCTTGATGCCAACTCAACCTACCATTATACTGCCAAGAGACCCTCGGCCGAGTGTAGTAACCCATTACCAGGCTTATACCGATGCTGCTAAGATAGATGCATCGACAAATTTACTATCGTCAGCTCTGTTTTACGCTTTTTCACAATCGGTTCCACAGCCGATTGAATCTGATAGATACCCTCAACGTCATAAACCTGTCTTGCCTAGGAATCTGGTTCCGCACAGGGTGGTGATCTATTCAGAACCTTCGTCCCATTGCCAGAACCGCCAACTAGGAGAAATAATGGATACAACCAATACACTTATCTGCCATCGGCTCAACCTAATCGGCAGCCCGAGTTTGCCCTCAGGGGGCAGAATACCAATTATGACCAACATTATCAAGGATCTGCCATTCCGTTGGCCGATAGTATGAATTGAGCCGATCAAATTTCCGTCATATTAAGGGATCAATTTGGCATACAGCCAAAAGGTAAAGTTATCAGCTATAGAAAATCATATCCCGATTATATAGATCGTATGCCTTATCCTCACAATTTTAAAGTCCTAGATTTTGCAAAGTTCTCTAGTGATAATTCAATCACGACATTGGAACACGTCGGGTGCTTTATCGCACAATGCGGCGAAGTAGCTCAGTCCGACAGGCTGAAAATCATATTGTTCCCGTTATCATTATCAGGAGCAGTTTTTACTTGGTTTACTTGTCTACCTCCAAATTCGGTTCATTTATGGAACGACTTGGAAAGCCGATTCCATGAATACTTTTTCTCTAGCAGTTTAGAACTCAGGATCTCCGATCTGAGCTCTGTCCGTTAGAAATATGGAGAATCAGTAACTGATTATATTAGAAGATTTAGGGAAATCAGGAATCGGTGTTTTAGTGTCACATTACCCGACAATCAACTTGACGATTTGGCTTTCCAAGGGCTAATTCCACCACTCCGGGAAAAGTTTAGGGGACAGGAGTTCACCGATCTAAGTCACCTGCTTCATCGCGTGTCAGCTCAAGAAAGCAGATTCCCGGATAATAGGGCATTCAAGGATAGATTCAAAACAAATGGCAATAATAAGGAAAAGGATAAGGCCAAAGTTAATATGATCGATTATTGCCCCAGCGAATCCTTGGAAGACGATGAAGCAGAGGTGAATATAGCTGAATGGATTAAAGGGTCTAAAAAATCTTTAGTCTGTTCCTGGCTTAAGCCAGCTAGGAATAAGTCGGAAGTCAAATACGCTTTTGATGTTTCTAAGTGTGATCGTATTTTTGATTTATTGTTACAAGAAAAAATAATACGTTTGCCCGAAGGACACGTTATACCATCAGCTGATGAGATCAAGAAACGGAGGTTTTGTAAGTGGCATCATTTTTTTTCTCATAATACTAACGATTGCAATATTTTTCGCTAGTAGATCCAATCAACTATTGAAGATGGTTGGCTAAAATTTGCTGATGAGCCGACCATGCAAGTTGACTTTGATCCATTCCCCATAAATATGGTGCAATGTTCGAGCAAGGGGAAAAAGCCGATGCACAGCGAGGAGCCAAGAAGGGATCGGCGAGTTGATATTCAGTCAACTTCGGGTGGTAATCAAACATTAAAAATCATGATCGGTTCATTACAAATAGAAGCCGATCATGAAGGAAAAAATTCAAGGACCATTAAACCCAAGGGAGACCCGCAAGTTGGCAGATGGTATAAAGCAGAAAAATCACCGCCAAGATAGCCAGCGAGAAGGCCGGGGCCGACGTTTTCTAAGTTGATGGAGAAGTATGAAAGAATGAATAATCGGTCGCAATATTCTCCGCGTCGGTCGGATAACTTATATCGAACTGAGAACGTAGAAAGAGCGCATCGGACGTGCCCCTTTTGGCAATTTTGTTGGGAGAGAGGAGTAGCATTGCCATCTCCATACACATGCCCAATGGAACACTATCCCCAAGATGATTGGCCTAGCTGATCGGCCAAAGAGAGGTTGTCTGGGCCGATACGAGATCTATACGAATAGCCAGACAAAATGGTTTGTCGGCTCAAAATTACAATGATCTAATGATCGATAACTTGGATGAATTGGCAGAATTACGTTTGTCTACACTGGATCGGCTTAAGAAGAATAAATTAAGAGTTGCGAGGGCATATAATAAAAAGGTGGTGCCCAAGTCTTTTGATGAAGCCGATTTAGTTTGGAAGACCATACTGCCTGTTGGTTCTAAAGATAACCGATTTGGAAAATGGTCGCCTACGTGGGAAGGACCGTATAAGATTAATCGGCTAGTCGATGGAAATTCATACATACTTGAGACGTTAGAAGGATCTATTTTACCTAAAGCGATTAATGGGAAGTACTTGAAGAAATACTATCCTAGCATCTGAATTGGAGCTTAGTTGGCTAAAAAGAAAATCGTTCTGAAAAGCCAAGTTAACTCGATGTTGTTAATTGGCTAGAAAGATGAATTACAAGAAACGATAAGCATGAAATCGGTTAAACAACCGATTATAAAATTAAAGTATTACAGATGATGTATCATTCCAAAAGCCAAGCATTTAACAATTCTTTCATCATAAAGAAGATTAAACTTGAAGGCCAGAACTGTGAAGCCTTGTGCCTAGAGCCAATAGAGTGCCCGCAGCTTTGGCGATCACATCTTGCACTTCATCGATTAAGCGTTGGTCTTCTTTAGGGCTTCCTGGTACTGGAACCACCTTGGCCATCTGCTTCTTCACTCCGACCACGGCCATGGCAATACCTAGTTTTTGATCTTTAATAGCCGACGAAGTTTTCTCCACTATTTGTTGGCTTTCTAGGAGTTGCTTTTCGGTTTTGGCCAACTCTTCCAAGAGAAACTTCTTGGTCATCTCCAACTTTGAGATAGACTCCTTGGAAGCCTTGAGAAGTTCAGTGTTGGCATCAAATTTCTGCTTCTTTGCCTTGGCATCAGCGACCAGCTCGTCCAAAAGTTTCTGATCGGCTTCTTGAGCTTCACGCTGTGCTATTCTCGCCTGAGCTACTTCCACTTGTGATTTTTTCTCGTCTAAATGGCAGATGTTTAGAAGGGCTTCTATTGCCTCTGGGGACAAATCAGCTTCAATTGCGGCCATGGCATCACGAATCGGTTGATTATTGGCAAGAATCTCCGATTGCAGTTTCATCACCAGATCAAAGGCTTGTTGAGCCGCTCTTGCATCCCCGGATCAAAAGTCACTGCAGCCAACGCATGTTTCGACACTTCGATAATTTTTCTGATCTCCACGTCATAATCGTCCGTGGCCATGATCTCGGGATCATCAAGATCGGCCAACGAAAAGCCTAACAAATTAGTTGGGTCAGAACACTCCGGCAGTGCTACAGCTGTCGGGGCCAGTGGCGTCGGCTGAGGGGGAGACAAAGCTCCCAAAGAAGTTCCAGGGAGGTCGGCCAAAATTTCTGCGACCTGCGCTGACGATGTCGGCTGTACAAGAAGACAAAGGGTGAGCTAATGTCTTGAGAACATACGTCATAAAAGCACTTAAATGAACAACTTACCCCTGCAGTAGCAGATGCGTGTGGCGAGCTCTCGCCACTTTGCTCCTGTGGTTTCGAACCCCTTTTCGCTGGAGCTTTGGTGTACTTAGTCTTCTTCTTTTCTGAAAATAACAAATCGGCTGTGAGTTAATTACCAGAAGGGATATAAATAGATGTCAGTCGATCATGGTATACTTACTGGGTTGTTTTTCTCTATGTCCGATAATGATGGACTCTGAATGCCCAGGGTACCTGAGGTGTACCCGATGAGGCCAGTCGATTGGTGTGGCCTCTTACCTTGTTGGCCACTGCCCGATTGGCCAGTGATGGGTTTCTTGCCAGCAACCTTGACCTATGAAGTAAACAAAGATCGGTTAGTGAAATATCTTAGGTAAAAATAAAGATGAACAAGGGAAAGTTGATTAAAGCCGATACCTCACCCGTTATATTTTCTAAGCTCGTGTTAGTGAAACCTGAAGATCTAGCTTCATTGCTAGAATCGTTGTTAGACACTAATGTCGTCTCTGGCAAGTCTGGGAAGAATTCCTTGATTATAATTGATGGAGTTTTTTTCATGTACAATGACTTCGCAATAGCCGACCACCATGATGTGAAACCACCTGCCCGGCGGGCATTCATAAAGAAGTGAAGGAAGCTGCGAAGTTGAAGCTCATCGGCTATTTCTAAAACCAATTCGGCTGTAGCAGCATTGTGGACTCTAGTTCTGGGCTATAGTCGATCAAGAAGTGGGTGGCATGGAATCACTTGACCAAAACCTAGCTGTCTAGAATAAACTGATGGATGATAAAATTCATATGGTGGTTGGAATGTCCGATTCCTGGTATGAAGGCCGGCATGAAAAACGCATGGAGAGACGAAGAGTTTATATAAATCCAAGGTCTCATTAGGCATCAAAGAACTGTCGGCTTCCAAATGCAAGAAAGAAGGCCAAGGGAAATCGGCTGTAGAGCTGTAACTAAAGAAATATTGTTGTTTGAAGTCTTCAGTGTCTAGTTGCAGGAAAAATGATAAGTATTTTCTATAGCCGATACGTGTGATTTTTGTCTCATTACTGAAGCACATCATGAACCTTTCACCAAAAGATCGGCATTCCCTGAACTGAAAAGGTTCGCCCTCTGGAGTGTCATCTCTTGGGAACAGGGTCTCGTCAGCTAAGTTCAAACTGAAAGGGCAACTGAATAAATAGTACAACCAGATCTGCACAAACCACATCGGCCCTCCTACGTTGCCAACGGTAAAATGTTCAAAACCAGTAAAAAGCCGACTTCTTATTACATACAACATTTGATATACAACACTCAGAAAGTTTTTCCCTAAAGCCAGCTGACGACCTTCAATGAGCTGTTCTGCTATGACTTGGTAAACCTGAGTTGGCCCGAGAGATGCCCCACAGAATAGGAAGCGATCCAGCCAAAGGTTAAGGAAGGAAGCATGTTCTTCATCCGATATAGGCCCATTAACTCTATTATTATTTCTGATGTATTTGGCCCATCCTTCACCCTTTGATCTGATAAGTTTATATCTGGGCTTACCGCTAAAAGTTGATATTTGTTCACCATTCGGCCTAAGGCAGCACAGTTGAGCTACGTCCAAAAGAGTTGGGCCGATGGGACCAGTGCGGAACAAGAAAGCATTGAAGCAATCTGACCAAAAATAACAGGCCGTGGCTACCAGAGGCTCATTGGCTTCTGGATCGGCTAAAGAAAGGGGGATGCACTCGGCTATACCCATTTTTTTCCCAATCACTCCTCTTTTGGGCTGCCATTCTAATGAACCAATTTCTCCACCCTTTGAGAGCTGTCGGCCAAGCTATGAAACTTTTATTCCACCCTTCTATATTATGACCAGAGGCCGACAAAGGAAGACGAGGGATTTCTTGATTTGTAACAGTGTTGACATCTAAAATTCCTAAGGGTCCCAAGAAGTATTGATCAGTGCTATGTGGGATCGGGATAAGTACCTGACTCGGGTCCATTGCACCCGATCTAAAAAGGTGATTGAGCTAAGGAACTGTTTTGAAGATTCGTCAAATGAAGTAGCTGAAGCCGATTGCAGACAACTCAAGAGCTTGTGCGCGTGAAAATGACAGTGTGGGGGCCGCATTTTATAGCATGGTAAAAAGATGAAAAGGCGGGAAGGAAGATATCGAGGGGCGCGAACAGTTAAAACGCACTATGTGCGTGTCAGGGAATTACGACGCAATTATAGCGGCAGTTACTGAATGAAGGTTAGCCATTAGCCGATGGATCAAAAGCCGATAAGTAAAATTTTCTGGCAATTAACAAGTTACATTGTGCAAAGCCGATGATTGCAATTTTTGAAAGATGATAAGTCATCTATCAAAAATAGGGGGCATATGTTTGCACCAAAATTTGGCAAGTACGGTTAAATCGGCAATCCAGAAACAGCAAGATACGATTATGATAACAGATCAGGATATTTGGAAACAATGCAGATCATTAAGGAAATCACCCTCAAAATAGAGGCCGATATGGATATAACTCCCAAATCGTGTCATGCTGGGACTCTATCGGCCGGCGGGTATAAGAGGCGGACAATAGGGAGCCGCAAAAAACAACACAATCAAACCCACAAATTTACATTATTCTCTTTTTTCTGTCGACTAGGAGTAGTTTTTGTAACTTAGAATCCTCTCTGTAATCGATTTTGATCAATAAAGTTGCACATCGCCGATTGTTGATCTTCATCAATTACGCCCAGGTTTGATTTATTCTGATTTTGCTGCGCATCGCCTTCCTTAGAATCGATCTACCTTTATCCTCTGATTAGCCTTTATCGGCTAGTTGGACTTACCCCTTTACTTCGATTTAATCGGCTTTGAGCTGATTGAGTCTAAGCCGATTGATCTTCACTATCGGCTTTAAGTGATTTTTATATTTTACCTTGTCAATTACAGGTCAAACCGACTGGCATGCTCTGAACTAGGTGTTCATTTAATGTGCTGTTGTCAGAAACCCTACTTCAAGTTTTTGACGTCAACAGTAACATTATCTACCTCTACTACGTATAAAAACGGACTACTTTTAAGCTACTAAAGCCAAAAAAGCTAGCTTTAAGCTCTAACACTACTACAGAATGGTACACCACTATCGCTTCATCTGGGTCGGTTCCTAAATTTTCAGGAAAAAAACCGATTGTGATAGTTGATTCGGCGATGGTGTAATAATTGGTGGGGAATCATCACAATCGATTCTCAAGTCATCACAATCGATTCTAACATTAGAACTGATTGTAATATGCAGGTGCACATCACAATCGGTTCTCATGTAAGAACCAATTGTGATGTGCATGGAACTCTCTTTTGAGCTTTGTTTGGATGATAGGGAAACACAATCCAAGGAATATTTCTCCCTAGGGGGATTTTAAAGGCACATGAAACCCCCTCCAACCCCTAGGGGCCAACGATTCAAATTTTGTTTTCGGATACAATATCGCCCGGGATCGGAATCCGAAATTTTGCCGAAATTCGGTTATTTCGGAAAACTATCATTTGAAATTCAAAAACAAAAATTCAAATCCGGTTTGTTTTCCACCGAGAAAAACGAAATTTCGCCGAAAAATCCCAAAATTTCGGGTGAAATTACCAAAATTTTGGTATATTTGCACAGGCTGAAAAGTGGGTCAAACAATGACGAAAAATTTTAAAATTTGGTTTGGAGGTTCCTGACATATCATTGACGTTTACATCAAAATTTCAAAAGATTATCACATTTGAGGAATTTTTAAAAATTCAAACATTGCTACTGTCCTGATAAAACACTAACCAGGAAGTTTGATCCGAATTAAAAATGGTACTTACCACGTTAGAAAATTTTGAATTTTTTTTCATGGTTATGATAAATCATTAACATTTTCATAAAATTTAAGATGATGATGAAGCTTCATAAATTTTTAAAAATTCGGACAGTGCTACTGTCCTGTTAAAAGGCTTACGGGCAAATTTGAACAAAATGAAAAATGGTTCAAACCATGTTAGAAAATTTTTAAATTTTTTTTGAATGGTCCTGATATAAAATTAATGTTTACATAAAATTATTACATGATGATCATTCCTAAATAATGTTTAAAAATTCTGACAGTCCTACGTCCTGATAAAAGCCTCATGATCAATACATAGATTTGTTTTAGCAAAAAACAAAGGTTTACAATTTTTGAAAATTTTACAGAAGGGTGATAAGGAAATTCTTAAGATGTCATAAAATTTTTGAATCATGATCATACATCAGTGAATTTATAAAATTCTTACAAGGCACAGTACCATTTATGTCTTTCTCTTTTTGAGTTTTGAAATATAATATAACAAATGAAGTTCAATGCTTACATAGATTTGATTGACCAAACAAATTTTTTTTAAAATTTTTTGAAAATTTTATAGAACTGTACTGAGACAATTCTTAATATCTAATAAAAATTTTAGATCATAATCACACTCAAGAAAATTCATAAAATTCTGACAAATTTATTGTCCCAATTATGTTCATTCAGTTTTTGATTTTTTAAAGATAACAAATGAAGTTAAAGTATTTTGAAAATTTTTATATATGATTCTACACTGCTAAAGATAGTAACTTATATTGTTCAGATTATTATCAAGCATTTACAATTTTATAAAGATGTGACAATGTTTCTGCGAAAATTTTAAAAAGTCTCAAAAATTCGGTTTTTCAACAAATTTTTATAGAAGGTGACATTCTTAAGGGTTATTGGACCAAATCCGGCGTTAAAAGTTTGAAAACCAGCCAAAAATCGCAAAATTTGGGTTACTGTAGCAATTTCAAAAAAAAATTATTTTTTTTATCCAGCCAGTAGTTTAGATTTCGTTGTGGTGTGAAATCTAAAATTTCGGTGAGATTTGTATCCTTTCTAGGGGCAATTTCCCCTCAAGGGAAATATTCCCACCCACCATTTGGAAGCCATAGAGATAAAAATCCCTAAAATTCAAGAAAGTAAAAAAAATAGAAAATATGAATTTTTTTAGGAAAAATAAGAAACTTCTAAAAAAGAGAAAACAATTCAGAAAGAAATCATAAAACTCTTAGATACAAACATGAATAAAAGATCACTTAAAAATAATGAAAAAGGTGATAAAATCCACACATGCAGATAACATCATACAAGCATTCATACATGGGTAAAATCAAAAAAAGTTTAGCTACCACTACTCGCGTTTATAGCATCAATCGTCTATAACATAAAATAAAGTTAATCATATATAGCATTCATACATCCACCCATCACAGATATACATCTAGACATCATAGATGACTCAAATATAACCATGTTGCATTTAATCAAAAGCCAAATTCAAGCATCAGATCAGCCACACCCACCATGTTGCAAGTCCAACGATATGACAAATCAAGCATACACCACCACTTCCTTCTCTCTCTTATGCTCTTTCTGCTTATATGAAACATATTGAAAACTGAGTAATAAAAATATGAAAGGAAAATATAAGCAATATGGAATGGAATGAGGTATACTTGACCCAAACACTTTCCTTGTTTTACTGAGATTTTTTTCAAAAATCTTTTTGTGCAAGACTTTCCCTGTCTCTTTATGTTGTATGCCCCTTAATATCAATACATTGGGACAGAAATATGGCAGATCGAAGATTTTAAACCAGTTCCTTTGCCAAAATCAGATTATGGTAAATTCTACTGTGGAGATTCATATATAGTTCTGCAGGTGATTTCCTAATCTATTCACCTTTTAGAGGCTCCTTTCTATTTCTTCCAATCACTACTACAGAATGGTACATCACTATCGCTTCATCTGTGTCGGTTCTTAAGTTTTTAGGAAGAAACGATTGTGATAGATGACTTAGGAGAGGCATTAATCACAATCACTATCGGTTCTCAGGTTAGAAGTGATAGTGATGTAGCACTGGGAACATTACAATCGGTTCTTATGCGAGAAGTGATAGTGATGTGCATTATCATCACTATCGGTTTCCACATAAGAAGCGATAGTGATGAGAAAGTACACATCACTATCGGTTCTTATTTAAGAAGCGATAGTGATGATAATGCACATCACTATCGCTTCTCACAAAAGACCCGATAGTGATAAGCACGTACACATCACTATCGGTTCTTATTTAAGAAGCGATAGTGATGATAATGCACATCACTATCGCTTCTCACAAAAGAACCGATAGTGATGAGACGCGCTCATCACTATCGGTTCTTATTTAAGAAGCGATAGTGATGATAATGCACATCACTATCGCTTCTCACAAAAGACCCGATAGTGATGTGTACTTTCTCATCACTATCGCTTCTTATGTGGAAACCGATTGTGATGACTGTGATAATCACTATCGCTTGTCTTATAAGAACCGACTGTGATGTGAATGATCACATCACTATCGCTTATATGAGAACCGATAGTGATGTACCTCGTTAGGTTAATTATACCACTCGAAAGCGTAACTCTTCTCTGTTATTGTTCCGGAGGAGGTTTTCGCCGCCACCGAAAAAAATAGCTTATATTCGTGGTTGGAAGCAATACTTGGGTGAGAAAATTTGAAATTCTCAAGGGTGGGTGTTAAGAGGGTAAATTTGAAGCCCTAACTTGAGGAGATTTCCCTCATTTTGCATAATTTGTGGTTTTCTTCAAAATGTGAGCATTCCTTCAAACCCCTTTAATTTTGCACTATGTATTTTTGATATGTCATGAAGAAAGTTTAGATTGCACTGGTATTGTGTATGTCCTATCGATTTCACACCCTTTTATTTCACAAGCATGTACACATGTAGTTAATTATCTTAATTTGTAGTGCTTTGGTGTTAATATGGAATTATTATTCTTTGTCACCTAATGCATGCTAGAGTTTAGGGTGCGGAACCTACGTCTCCTGCTCGAGGATGCTTGTTTATAAATATACCGAACGAAATGGCATATTTATAAGTTTAGCAGTCTCGAATTGTCCACGTTTGACGATTCGAGGATATGTGCTTCGCAAGTTCTGATCGAGCGGTGTTGTACAATCAGAGTAGAGATTT
The DNA here is from genome assembly GCA_036346275.1 of Otatea glauca. Classification (NCBI taxonomy): domain Eukaryota; kingdom Viridiplantae; phylum Streptophyta; class Magnoliopsida; order Poales; family Poaceae; genus Otatea; species Otatea glauca. The sequence goes on along the minus strand of CM070716.1, from coordinate 32,475,984 downwards.
CGTAGCGTCTCCTGGTATTCTCGGATACACACCCTCTTGACCTGTTGTCGAGGCGTGTATATGGAGAATAGCGAGATGATCTGCCAAATTTTCTCCGAGTTGTACAACGGCTTAGGAACTTGTCGAACCACATATCCTCGAATGGGATTAGGACCAAACCTATTTAGAGATTGGGAGTCATCGTTGGTACCCTTGTTTTGTTTCGTTGTAGTCAAAAGATCTGAGGCTCTTGCACTATATAATTAGATTGTTTGATATCATTGTTGATGTTAAAAATGTATGTCTCCTATCTAGGAATTGGAAGCTCTAAACCGGGGAAGAATCTAGGTATCGATTAGGAGAACACATTTTATATATCTTGCAGAACTTGCAGTCCTCTATTTTGCAAAGGTAATATTAAATGAAATGATGTCTCAATATTTCAAATAGCTAGCTAGCTTCTTTGTCGCCAGATTCTTCCTTAATTTATTGTGTGAATTTTAATTGCGATGGACCGTAAGGAATGGATGTATGACAAAAGTCGTGTGAGTCTTTGAATTTGGAGGGTGTTAAGGAGTTCAAAAAATTGCGAACAGGACATGGTGAGGAGGGTGTAAACTTCATATATTGTCCTTGCATTGATTGCACCAATCTGAGAAGATTTAACAACTCACCAAATCGAGGACCACCGATTCGACGTGGCTTCGTGAGGAATTACACGCCTTGGATCCATCACGGGGAGACAGGTAGTACCCTTCCGGTATGCAACGAAGACACGGTGGAACCAGATGATGAGTTGCAGCCTGATATGTTTGAGGAGGAGAATTTGGAGCAAATGTTGCGGGATGTGGAGGGTAATTACACGGAAAGAGAGTTTGAAAAGTTTAAAAGCTTGATGGAAGACGATGCCAAACCGCTGTTCACAGGTTGCAAAGTAGAATACACCAAGTTGGGTTCGGTCCTTGCATTGTTCGAATTGAAGGCAAAACACCGCTGGATGATACAAGTTTTAATGCACTTCTAGTTCTTCTATCGGATCTACTTCCAGAGGGAAACGAGTTGCCAACAAGCATTTATGAAGCGAAGAAGCTACTATGTCCCATGGGAATGGAAATAGAAAGGATACATGCATGTTCGAATGATTGCATCTTGTACCGTAACGCACATCAGGAGCTGCACGTGTGTCCAGTTTGCGGTGTGCCTCGGTACAAACAAAAGGAGAAGCGTAATGACAAGAAGCGTAAGTGCCGGGGCAACGAGGGTGAAGAGGTCACTAAAGGTGCACCGGCCAAGGTATTGTGGTACTTTCCCATCATTCCCCGTCTGGAGAGGTTGTTTGCAAATCCTAGAGAAGCAAAATTGTTGCGTTGGCATTATGAGTCTCGAAAGGAAGATGGCAAGCTGAGACACCCTGCCGATTCGGCTCAATGGAGAAACATCGATTGGAAACATGAGGAGTTTGGTGCCGAAATGAGGAACATAAGATTTGGATTGAGTACCGATGGAATGAATCCGTTTGGTAACATGAGCGATCGTCACAAAGACGTGGCGATTCATTGTGTATCTACAACCTCCTCCTTGGTTGTGCATGAAGCGGAAGTATATCATGATGTCGTTGCTAATCTCGACCTAAACAGTAGGAAATGATATTGATGTGTACCTCGCCCATTGATCGAGGATTTGGTAAAATTGTGGAATGACGGGTCATTGTGTGGGATGCGTCATGTAAGAGAGCATTTCACCCTACGGGCTATGGTATTCGCACCATAAATGATTTCCGCTCTTGGTAATTTGGCGGCTACTCTGACGAAAGGAGCAAAAGCGTGTCCTATTTGTGAAGAGGAGACCGAGAGCTTATGGTCGCGAATTCCAAGAAAACTGTGTATATGGGTCACCGAGGTTTCTACCTCAAGTCATCGATACCGTAAGATGGATGACAAATTTGATGGGAAGAGGAAGTCCGCTCGCACCGCAACCTATGAGTGGAAGGCAAGTATATTCACGTGTAGAGGATATCGATGTTCGAGACGGAAAGAGCTCTAAATCTGCTCGTTCTAGGACCATTTGGAAGAAGAGGTCAATATTTTGGGACTTACCGTGATCGAAGGAGTTAGATGTTCGGCATTGTATTGATGTCATGCACGTTGAGAAGAATGTCTGCGATAATTTGGTTGGTATCCTGCTGAACATACCGGAAAGACAAAGGATGGTGTGAATGCTCGTCGCGACATGGCCTACATGGGAATCGAGGCCGGGCTTGCAGTGATAGAGGAGGATGGAAAAGGTCCAGATATCCTCGCCGCATGCTACACTCGCCCAAGAAGGAGAAAGAGGACTTTTGCAAATGTCTCCATGGTATTAAAGTTCCATCCGCTACTCCATGAACATTAAGAAGCTTGTGTCCTTGGATGATTTGAAGTTGTTGGGCATGAAGTCCCACGATCGCCATGTCTTGATGACCCAAATGCTCCGGTTGTAATCGAAATATTACGCCAGAGGATGTCAGTTTGCAATCACGGCCGTGTTACTTCTTCAATGCGATCTCCGCAAAATTATTGACCCGACATGCTAGACAACTTACGAGAGGAGGTGGTGCGGACTTTATGTCACTTGAGATGCATTTCCCACCGTCGTTCTTGACGCCATGGTCCACCTTGTTGTTCACCTTGTTAGAGAGATTAAGATATGTGGACCCGCTTTCTTCGTTACATGTATCCGCTCGAGAGGTACATGGGTATATTAAAGTCCTATGTGAGGAATCGATCAAGCCCGAGGGTAGTATTGTGGAAGGTTATGGATCAAGAGGTTATTGAGTTTTGTGTGGACTATCTCGAAAAGACAAGCAATCGGTGTTCTGTATCTCGCCACGAGGCGGATTTGTCGGCAAAGGAACCGTGGGGTCGAAACTAACGAGGCCACGGTTTGATATGTATTGCAAAGCGCATTTGATGATCTTGCAAAGAGAGCACGAAGTTGCGGTGGTACATCAAGCAAGATAAGTTGATATTACGGAAGAGAATCCACATATGGATGAGCTTTCCATCATGCGAGAACACAACGATAGATTTGTTACATGGTTCAAACAAACGGTAGAGTTCTCTGTTAGTGAGAATGTGAAATGGTTGGTGATGGACCTAGATTTAATGTATGCATATGGCAGGGTACGATATTAATGGGTACACCTTTTACATGAAAGTCAAGATGCGAAGAGTCTTGCTCAAAGCAGTGGTGTAAGCATAGATGCTCTTCCGATGTACATCACTCAAAGGAGGATCCTCAACGGCAATGTACTTGTATTATGGGATAATCAAGAAATTTGGGAGCTCGATTACGGAATATACCAAATTCCATTATTCGATGTAAGTGGGTGGGACTAACACATGGAGTGAAGGTCGATAAGAGAGGTTTTACTCTTGTGGATCTAAGCGGACTCGCCTACAAAGATGACCCGTTCAGACTTGCGAAGCAAGCAAATCAAGTCTTCTATGTGCGTGATCCGCCAATCCGAGGTTGCACGTTGTCCTTCACAAAGAAGCGGCGGATCGTTGGTGTCGAAAATGTCGTAGATGAAGAAGAATACAATCAATTCGATGAAATACCTCCATTTGCGGATGGGGCCTATCTTAGCGGGATGACGACACACATCAAGAAATTACGTGCGCGAGATCATCAAGAAGGGTTGTCTTGAACTAAAGGAAATATTGTATTGTTTGTTCATTTTATCATGTTGTTCATTTTCTTTAAGCCATTAGTGTTTAAGACATATGTTTTATCGTGCCTTTTGTTTGGGTAAAGTTGTACAGTTATAATCTCTCATGGAACATTGTGACATATTTGAAATCTACTTACTAGTTGGTCATTCGCTTACATATCGTAAAATTTGTTTACGGATTTTTCTTTTGGGAAAGCTTCTAACTAGTCCAAAGTTTATTTATGGAAAATTTGGAAAAACTCGGACTTTAATTGCATAAGTTTTGACTTTTGCGTCTATAAGCTAGAATCATGCTTACAAAGTGAATTCTTGCATCTTTGTCGATGCTAAATCTTTTTCGAAAATTCTTTTTGAATAGACCTGTAATATCCCAAAGTATGTTTCGCAAAATTTGAAAGAATTCCAACTATATCTGTAAAAGTTGTGGCCTTTTACCCTTTCATCAATGAATTCTACTAAATCGGACTTCATCTTGCTTTGTCCGAAAATCAATAGTGATTGATATTTGTGTCGGGTTTTCCTTCAAAACCGATAGTATTGAACAAATATTTGTGTCGTTTTTTATTGAAAACCGATAGTATTAGAGATCAACTTATTTGTGTCGGTTTTCTCTTAAAACCGATAGTACTAGTTTGTGCCAATTTTTCTTCAAAACCTGTTATAGTACTATTAGTGTCGGTTTTTCTTCAAAACCGATAGTATTGAACTAATATTTGTGTCGGTTTTTTATTGAAAACCGATAGTATTAGAGATCTACATATTTGTGTCGGTTTTTAAACGCAAACCGATAGTAATAGACTACTTGTTGTCTCGGTTTTCTTAAAACCGATAGTATTAGAGATCTACACATTTGTGTCGGTTTTCTCATAAAACCGATAGTATTTTAAATATTCTTATTTGTATCGGTTTTTAATGAAAACCGATAGTAATAGACTACTTGTTGTCTCGGCTTTTTCTTGTAAACCGATAGTACTATTTTGTGCCAATTTTTCTTCAAAACATGTTATAGGACTATTTGTGTCGGGTTTTCCTTCAAAACCGATAGTATTGAACAATATTTGTGTCGGTTTTTTATTGAAAACCGATAGTATTAGAGATCAACTTATTTGTGTCGGTTTTCTTCAAAACCGATAGTACTAGTTTGTGCCAATTTTTCTTCAAAACCTGTTATAGTACTATTAGTGTCGGTTTTTATTGAAAACCGATAGTATTAGAGATCTACACATTTGTGTCGGTTTTTCAATGAAAACCGATAGTAATAGACTACTTGTTGTCTCGGTTTTTCTTGTAAACCGATAGTACTATTTTGTGCCAATTTTTCTTCAAAACATGTTATAGGACTATTTGTGTCGGGTTTTCCTTCAAAACCGATAGTATTGAACTAATATTTGTGTCGGGTTTTTATTGAAAACCGATAGTATTAAAGATCTACACATTTGTGTCGGTTTTCTCCTAAAAACCGATAGTATTTTAAACATTCATATTTGTATCGGTTTTTTAATGAAAACCGATAGTAATAGTCTACTTTTTTTCTCGGTTTTTTCTTGTAAACCGATAGTACTTTTTCGTGCCAATTTTTCTTCAAAACATGTTATAGGACTATTTGTGTCGGGTTTTCCTTCAAAACCGATAGTATTGAACAAATATTTGTGTCGGGTTTAATATTGAAAACCGATAGTATTAAAGTCTACACATTTGGGTCGGTTTTCTCATAAAAACCGATAGTATTTTAAACATTCATATTTGTATCGGTTTTTTAGTGAAAACCGATAGTAATAGACTACTTTTTGTCTCGGTTTTTTCTTGTAAACCGATAGTACTATTTTGTGCCAATTTTTCTTCAAAACCTGTTATAGTACTATTAGTGTCGGTTTTCTCTGAAAAACCGATAGTATTTTAAACATTCATATTTGTGTCGGTTTTCTCTGAAAAACCGATAGTATTGTGAAACATATTTCTGTCGGTTTTTTTGTGTAAAACCGATAGTATTGAACTAATATTTGTGTCGGTTTTTTTATTTAAAACCGATAGTATTGGAGATCTACATATTGGTGTCGGTTTTGTCTTAAAAACCGATAGTATTGTAAAATATATTTGTGTCGGTTTTTTGTGTAAAACCGATAGTAATGTGATACCCCTTACTTAAGGCAGATTTTTCGGAGAAGCTTTCACGCGTGCCTTGCCTTCGCTTGCCCTAGCCCTTTTTCAAGCTCCTGCCTCCACCTCGCCGCCACCCGCCCCGCCGCCGTCGACTCCACCGCCCGACGCTCCACGCCGCCTCCGTCGTCCCACCGCCGCGCGCCGCCGACGCCTAACGGCCCCATCGCCCACCCCGGCGCTCCACGCCGCTCCGTCGCCACCGCCGACGCCGCCTAACGGCCCTATCGCCCAGCGCCCCACCGCCTAAGCGCCCACGCGCTCCGTCGCTTCACCGCCCGGCGCCAAGCCCCAACGGCTCCATCGCCCTAGCGCCACCGACTCCACCGCCCGGCGCCCACTCCGCTCCGTCGCCTCACCGCCTCGCGCGCCCCGACGCCTAACGGCCCCATCGTCCGGTGCCCACCTCTCGGCGCTCCATCGTAAGTTGCGGGACAACCGCAGTAATCGTACATGCAATCTATATGATAACAACTTCTATGAACATATCCACCCCAATTGAAAACAATCACAGATATACATCCCATAATAACTATTAGAAATAGTAAAATTTCATCAAACAACTCAAAATAGAACGCAGTTTGTTTGAAAATTGGAGAGCGTATATCCCATATTTAGATTAGAAGAAATGTTGACAATGCAAAGGTGTTATGAAATTATTCGAGAGCGAAATCATGTATTTGGATAACATGACATGTAGACAATGCAATGTGTTATGAAAGAATTTCATTGAAAAGAAATCCCATATGTAGATTACATCACATGTAGACAATGCAATGTGTTATGAAACTGTACTTACTAAAGTTGTTAAAACAAGCTTGGACAACAAATCCGGTTGCATCATGTCCCGAGCGGATGTTTGAGGATTAAGCCAGAAAAAGATATGGTGGCGCAGTGCCTGTGGATATGTCTTTGCTAGTAATGTACCCAATGGAATAGCGGGGGCATTAAGAGCTTCTGCAGGATGAACTCAAAAGAAACTCATTAGCCTATTGTTATCGATGAAAACAAAGGAAGCAAGCACTTCAAAATTGAACATTAATAAGCATCTTTCTCAAGCGCTAATTAGCTTTAACTCACATCTTGATGATGAATTGGACATTGTGTAGTCAACAGAGGAAGCCAAAGTAACGTAAGATATTGTGCGCACATTAGAAAATATCTTATTGAATAGGAAAACTGCTTATCTACTTCAACCTTGTTTAAAAGGCCAAACATCAAAGGTTACGCTTATGTGCAAGCCACAAAGAAGACTACTAATTTGAGAACCCTGTTGTGAAAGGCCATAATGAATTACCGATCTATAATGAATAAGCCAAATCATGACCCATCACTACATGCAAGCAAAGAATGTCGAATGTAATAGCAGATTGAACATATTTATGCTTTGTTCCTGGCGACAAATCTAGGTGTTACTCTACTAGGACAATTGGATGTGCTTAACATATCATTTCAATTTTAAACTTCACAATATAGAAATGGGAAGTCCTTGCCAACAATCCACAAACCGGGTATGTAATCCATCATAACCAGATCAAGTACATCTCTTGCAAAGAAGTGTCTTCTTTCCATGTATGTTTTCATGCCTTTTTCAATATTTTGTCATATGTGCTTCTGTACTCGTCATACTATTATGCAACTTTAGACTCTCTTAATTGAGATAGCTATTTCAATTATAATTGCATATTATTTTCCTTTTTCATCTCAGCATATGTTAGAGTTTAGGTTGCGTAACCTACGTCTCCCGTTCGAGAGTGCTTATTTATAAATATGTCGGAATGACATATTTATAAGCAAGCAGTCTCGAATTGTCCACGTATTTTGGACAGTTCGAGGATATGTGGTTTGGGCAAGTTCCTGAGCTGTTGTACAACTCACAGAGTAGATTTCGGTAGCGTCTCCCTGGTGTTCTCTGGATACACACCCCTCTTGACCTGTCGTCGAGACGTGTATCTGGAGAACAAATGGGAGATCTTCAAATTTTCTCCGAGTTGTACACCGGCTTAGGAACTTGCCCAAACCACATATCCTCGAATGGGATTAGGACCAAACCTATTTAGAGATTAGGAGTTATCGTCCATACGTATTTAGTTGGTCTACATACAGACTTGTCTTGAAGATCATTCGTTCATCTGTTACTCTAATGCAATATGCTACAACAATGACATGCTATGAATTATCCATTGATTTGTTACTTTAGATGATTTATTGTGAAGTTCACATAATAGCTACGAATTGCTTTCTCTCATGTGAAATATATGTCCATGTTAGATAAGAAAACTCAAAATGTCGCAATTGAGAGCATCGGCTCATCGCGTAAAGAGTAGAAGGTGCTCTGAGGCCAAGCCAACTTCCAAGTGTCGAGCGAGCCGGGTTCCAAATGTCGAGGGGCCGAGTAAGGTGAGGAAGGCCCGAGGACCGAGCAAAGGGGCCACAGGAGAACGCCGCAAATTCTCCACTTCAATGCGACGGGCGTTTGCAGGTCCTCCCAAGTATAAGGGGCGATACCGCTCATTCCTCGCAACAGTGAGGGAGAGAGTTCCCATAACGGTTAAGGATTGGAGAAAGGAGGTCGTCGAGCGGTAAGAACCGGTGTGGGACGAGGTTAAGGGAAATGGATTATAGAAGAGGAGGATGAAAACAATGCCAAAGCGGTACGCCTTGAAGAGGATGGGTGTGGCTCGAGGCACTTTAGGGTCTACATGCACAAAGTGAGTACGTCTTTGAAAGGCCGTGCACCATTCGAGAGGTATCCGCTCGTGCTTCCCGATGTTTGGGAGGAGTTCACGAGGATGAAGAGTACGCCGAGGCGGAGGAGCCGAGACAGAGGAACGTTGCTACCCAGAGGTCAACACGCACGCGCACCACCTCGGCTCAAAGCGGCTCTGAAGGGAAGAAAGCGTAATGGGCACGACTAGCCGAGGAGTGCGCCAACTCCGGACAGCGATGCCTTACTCGCATATATGTGAGGAGCGGCACGTGGATCGGGTATTAGCGAGGACAAAGAAAACCGGGGGCAGGCGGTGGTAGTACCAAACCCCACTACCGCGCAAGTTGTCTCCACCATCGTAAGATATCAAACTTGCTACATTGCGAAGAGACCATTCTGTTGTATTTCAGATCTAATTGTACTCGCTTCTTGCAGGAGGAGGTAAGCCAGAGGAAAGAGCAGGGACTTTTCTTAGCCAAGGGTCAAATGACATCCTATTCTCTCATGATCGGAAAGCCCGACCATAAGGGCGGGTGCTTGCCGCAGGCGCGGGCATACTGAAGAAGTCCTACTTCCAAGATCTTGCTCGAGTACCGTGATCAAGAACATGGGAGGCACGTATGAGCGCTCAAGGACACGCTTAGGGAGCAGCTGAGGGAGGAGATCTCGGAGGAGATGAGGGAGGAGATGAGGGTGCAGATGATGGCACGTGAGGAGGAGATGAGGGTTGTAACATCCCAAAATTTGGCTTAATTAGGTTTTTATTGCTTAAAAGTGCATTTGTGATTTTCTGGAATTTATTTGGATTTTTCTGGATTTATTTGAATTAAATGTTATTTCAAGTTTATTGTTTTTTATTCAAAAGTATTTAAATCTGTGCAAAGTCAAAATAAAGTTTTGGCAAAAATATTTTATTTGAGTCCAGAATGTCTCAAAGTATTTTTGAGATTTTTCTTGGAATTCTCCTGATTGCTTTATTGCCTAAAACAAATTAAATGAATTTCTGGAATTAATTTAATTGGAAAACCTTTTAAATCCGTGTGAGAATGATTGGGCTTGGCCCGACATCGCGCGTGAAGGCCCAACTCGCCGCGCCCCGGTAGCGGGCTGCCGGCCCGTAGCCGGACTGATTTCTGACCGTCGGATTCAGATCAAAAGGCCACGTTGGGAGCGTACCGATTCAGATCTCTCCGAATCCAGGCCGTTGGGATCCGCCGCGTGTTCGGTTGGATTTTGGTGCATCGCAGCCGAGCATCGTGCCACGTGTAGGGTGGAGCGTCGTCGTCTTCGCGTGACCGGCGTGGACTCGCCCGTGTCCGCCTCGGCGCCGCCATGGATTCTTTCCGTTTGTGCGTGACCTGGTCTCCTAAGTGCTATAAATAGGTGCGCACCGAGGGCACCAGATCATATCCAGCTTAAGCCCTAAGCTCTCGCCGTGAAAGTGGCTCTACGTGCGCCGCAATCGGAGTTTTCTCGAAGTGCGCCGCCGCTTTCGGTTTCGTCGATTCCGCCGTTATCCGTGGAGTTTGAGGCACGCAACCAGGGCCATTAGATTCGTCTCGTCAAGGGGAAACCCGTGCGCGCTTCAGTTTCGTCGGAGCACCGTTGGAGGAGAAGATCGTCGTGGAGGTCGCCGCCGCCGTTGAAGAAGGCCTTGCCGACTCGGTTCCCGTGAAGAAATCGCAGATCCGTTCGCGTCACTGAACTCCTTGCGTCGAGCCTAACCCGAAGGTAACCATCTTGGTCGCCGGCGATGACCGTAGGGCGTGCGCGCCGACGAGTGACGTGGCGTAACTCGCGGTCGACCGTGGATCCGACGTGGCGCGATCAGCCTCACGGCTTGCGTGGCGATGAGGTGGTTGTCCGTCGTCACGCGTGGTGATCCGATCACAGAGGGCGGCCCACGCGTCGAGGAGCTTGACTCGGGTGGACCGGATCCACCGTGAACTCGAAGGAATCATGGGACGCGATCCATGGACCGAAGGCACGCGATGTCGACCGAGCGATTCGGTCCATGGCTGACGTCACGCTGATGTCATAAATCTCTTTTCAGAATAAAAATAAATCTATTAAATCTGATTTTCTGATTTTCCGATTTCAAGATTTATTTCAAACTTCAAAAGGCTATATCTTTTGCATCGTAACTCGGATTTGAGTGATTCCAGTTTCTAAAAATTTGTAAAATTGAGATCTATTTAATGGTGATTTTTAGTTGATTTTGGAGATCTATTGCTCTCTGTTTTGGCATTTATTTGCTTTTCTCTTTGACGCGTGAGACGTTGAATTGTGCGACGCTTCGAGGAAGATCAAGCAACCCAAGAGCAAGCTTCAGATCAAGATCAGGACCTATTCCAAGGCAAGTTGTGCTTTGATCATGTTGAACCCATGTTTATAAAATTGCTATGTTTGTTTTACAATATTGCATATATTTCAAATATACAATTGTTTCAAATTAGATTGGGTTTAGCTAAAATACCAGATTGATCTATACCCTACCTTGTCATTATATGCCATGAACCATTGTCACCCTAGATTGGTTTAATATAGTTGATTAATAATTATGATCAACATTGGAGGTTAGACCGTATTAGTTGCTTAGCCATGCCACGTCATCACATGTGTCGTAATCATTGTTAATTAATTTTGATTAACGGAATATGGAACAATGTTATGAACTTGTGTGTCATGTGGGATCACACGATGAGATTGAGTTGTTGTGGCGAGTCATGTCACGCAACGATGTTGAATTGTTGATGGCACGTGGTGCTTGGTAATCAACCGGGTGATGATAACTTAGATTGGGGCAAGTGGCAAGGCGAGGAGGCCAAGGTGGGCCCGATGGGCGATGGTATGTGGATGTCTTGCCTTGATCACACTAAGGACTTAACCTTGCAAGCCTTTGACCGAGTCAATCATGCAACCACATGTCCGTATGGGCCACCTAATGAGTAATTTGCAAAGTCTTAATTTTGATACTATCGTGGTCGGTGTGAGTTCGGGTCAGGTGTAATTCACATGGCGCAAGAGGGGGCCCCGGATGTGGTTTCTGAGACCATGATGTTGAAACCTTAGCGGGTAGTATCGGGTTAAGATAGAGCATTGTAAAGGCTTTGTTATAATCTCTCGCCTTTGTGGTGTATGGTTGTATCACGTGGGTAAAGTGCATAACCTCCGCAGAGTGTGAAACTATTCGGATAGCCGTGCTCATGGTATTGAGCAATGCTCGGAATTACAGATTAAGGGTTAGCTTAATTAATTGGACAACTTGGTTGGGATGGCGGAATGCCATGTGGAAGATGGAAATTTAACTTAGGATTGGAAACTTGGTTTACTTGAGAAATCTTGAATTTATTTATTATCGTTATTTGTTTTACATCCTTTACAATCTATATATCAGATTCGTTCATAAATGCCGCTTATTGCAAAATAGCCATGATAGCCTATCCATTGGAATAAGCCTTGCATATAGATACATGGAATTGCATTCTGCACAACTTGTTGAGTGCTTTAAGTACTCACCCTTGCCAAACAACAATAATCAACAGTTGAAGAATCTACACTGTGTTGGAAGATGAAGTCCAAGAAGACACGAGTCATTAGGGTCCGAGCCTTGTCGGTTGCCTGTGGTGTGATGAGCTACCTACGCTTCTACTTTCCACGCTTAATTATTAGCTTATATTTTCGTCTTGCCTGCGTGGCTTAATAATGTAAGTTGGTCATAAGATCATACATTTAGTTATATCAATAAATGAACTATTATTCTATTATCGTTGTGTATGATGTGATATGTACCAATGTTAAGTCGTGTGCACTAGCGTTGATCCCGGAATAGTGCAAGAACACGGTGGGTTGAATCGTGGATTCGGTCCTTACAGAGGTGGTATCGAGCATACCGACCGTAGGTCTTGGCCCTAGATAGTTTGGAGGTGTCTTGAGTGTGTCCAAAATTATTTTCTAAAAGAAAATCTAAGCTTGACTAATAAAACCCTCTCGACTCATCTCATTCTCTACTTCTCGCCTTTGCTAAATTTACCCGCTTTACTTGCCGTTTGGGTGGAGAACTTATTCCAAGTTCTTGTGAAGCGGATGCCGATCGTTCGACCTTTGAGGAGCGGTGGCGGCTACGCCATGGAGCCGTGGAGAGTACTTGAGACGCTTGGAGGTTTTTATCGTCCACTTTACCGAGGAGGCGGTGGTCGGTGAATGGTGTACACCGAGGATTTATTTGCAAGTTGATCATCTCGCTCGGGAGAACGAGGAAGCTAGCAGGCCAATCAACATCTCCGCGGAAGATTCTCGCACGAGGTTGCAATTCGGAGGTCGCCGACTTGCTCTTCGCCGTGTCCGCGCGACTACGCCGACGAGCTTCACGACTCGGTGTTCCGCCTTCACCTGACGCTCAAGCATGCCAAGACGACGGATCGAGGGGAGCGAGTGTGCTCTGCCGACGCACCTTGCGAGTTCGCCCTTGCCCAGAGGATCATATGAGAGAGACTACCCAGAGCTGGAGGCGTGTACGAGGCACTCGAGTAGCAGAGCAGAACTCGAGGTGACCCGTGCTTCAAACCATCGGGATGATCACCGAGCCGGGAGAGGCCCCGGAGGCGCTTGAGGACGAGTGGAGCGCGTGACTCGTAGAGTTCAGAGCCACCGAGGAGTCCGAGGAGGATCCAGAGGAGCGAGAGGGAGCGAGGGGAGTGCAGACCCGCTGTTGCAGAGGACCCAGAATAGGTCATCGGGATAGGTTTGCTCGATGCCACCCACCCGCCGTGTATGCGCGGATCGATCTCACCTGTGGTGGTTGGATGAGTGAGTGTCGCCCTTGAGCCGTGTTGAGACTCGAGTGTGAGTCGCGTCTTTAAGTTAGCCTTTACCTTTCTAGTTGACGTTAAGGTTCGTGTTTAGTTTGCTTCTTTGTATTCTTCGAGTGTGCAAGATGTGTTGCAAAGCTTGTAGGCTTAAATAAGCACCATACCAAGTTAAATAAAGAATTGTTCAGTTTGGGTATAACATATCTCCCGCTTTAGAAATTCTTACTTCTCATCTATGCTACATCTACCTTTCCTAACCTAAGAGGCAATTATCGATGGTGAATACTGAGAAACAACGGTGCTTGTGAAGTGGATCTGCGTCAGAATGACAATCCCAATGATGGAGGCAGCCCTCAACCACCGCCAAGTGGACATGCAGAACTGGGAGCATTCCTTGCAAAGATGCAGACTAATCGATGCGAGCATAATGATGCAATAGATGCAAGCAGATGACCAATGCAAAGAAGAAACCACAACAATCCCGCAACTCGTAACAATCATGGTGGACCTCGACCTATGTCCAAGCTATCGGATTTTATGAGGACTAGGCCACCAACTTTCTCGAAACGTGAACCCTTTGGAAGCCGATGATTGGCTTAGGACCATTGAGAAGAAGCCGCACATCACTCGGTGTGAGGGCAATGAGAAGGTGCTCACGCTCTCATCAACTTGAAGGAACCGCCGCAGAATGGTGGGAGAATTATCGTGCCGCTCATGGAGCCCCGCAAGAGATAACCCGGGAGGAGTTCACTAATGCTTTCCGCCGAAGATCATGTCCCGAGGGAATGATGGATCTTAAGAAGGAGGAGTTCAGAGCTTTGAAGCAAGGAGGCCAACCAGTGGCCGAATACCTGAATAAATTCACTCAATTAGCTCGTTATGCCCCCGAGGACGTAGCGACGGATAAAGCTAGGCGCCTCGTTTCATGAAGGGATGAATTCAGATCGCAGTGGGACTGATTACCCACAATTTTCCGGATTTTCAGGAGCTGGTAAATAAGGCTTTAATCCTAGAGGACAAGCGCAAAGAGCTAGGTGAAAACCGTAAGCGCTTGATGAACAATCAGGGTGGACGCCCAAACCATCTACGCTTGAGGATGTCACCCCAAAGAATTTGCTAGATTTCAACCACCACCGGGAACAAGACATCAACCCCTACACCTCGCTCGCCAATCGAATTTCGCACCCAGCGCAAGGCAACAATGCACCAGTGGGGAAATCGATCTGCAGTGAAGAGATGCTATACTTGCAATGAGCCAGGCACTTTTCAAATAGGTGTCCACGTAAGGAGGCATCACACCGATTCTGTTTCAACCTGGGAACAACACCCGCTAAAGCACCAACATCGAGGAAATCGTGCACCAAGCCAAGCCGAGCAACGCCGCGATCAACGATCGCGTGGAAGAATCAACCATCATCACCGATGGAGCTCGTGAAGCTACTGACGCCGTCTTGGGTAAGTTCTGGTCAACTCAAGACTGCTCTGCTTTGTTTGATTTCGAGCTTCGCATTCGCTTGTTTCTCAAAGTTTTGCAACCAAGAATGGATTTAAAGTGGTGAATCTTAAGTGTGTGCTTTAGTCCAAGCCCCGTGATCGAGCTTAGATCTAGCCTTGGGTGTTTGGGAGCTAAGTTGCTTATGGATGGGATAGAATTTCGCGAATCTTATCTTGATAGATGCGCAATCCTAGACGCCATCCTTGGAATGGATTGGCTGTCCAAGCATAAGGTCGTTTTAGATTGTGGTCAAGGATCGTGACCTTGGAAGGCCCTAGTGGCAAGAAAGTGGAGTTTCAAGCGACCGCATTGGGACAGGCGATTAACGGTCAACAATGTGAAAGCCATCAAGATGGAAGATGTGCCGAGAGCGAGAATACCCGGATGTATTTCGTAAGATTTGCCAGATTGCCACCGATCGTGATATCGAGTTTGTCATCGAAGTTAGCACTGTGCACAAAGACCGATATCAAAGAGACCATATCGGATGCCTACCGACGAGTTAGTAGAAATGAAGAAGCGATTGAGGAACCGCAAGAGAAAGGTTTCATTAGACCAAGTTCATCGCCGTGGGGAGCCCGGTTTTGTTTGTTCGCAAGAAGGATGGAAGTCTTAGAATGTGCATCGACTCTACGTGCACTTAATGAAGTAACGATCAAGAATAAGTATCCGCTGCCCGGGATCGACGACTTATTTGATCGCTTAAGAGGAGCCGGAGTTTTCTCCAAGATAGACCTTCGCTCGTGATACCATCGCTGAAGATCCGAGCGGAGGATGTACCTAAGGCTGCGTTTTCTACGCGATATGGACATTACGAGTTCACGCCTTGTCATTTGATTGACTAATGCCCAAAGATATTTCATGAACATGATGAATAAAGTTTTTATGGATTACTTGGATAAGTTTGTGGTAGTCTTCATAGGCGATATTTTGGTTTACTCAAAAGCGAAGAAGAGCATGCAGAACATCTAAGGATGGTTTTAGACAGGCTTCGAGAGCATCAACTATATGCTAAGTTTAGCAAGTGTGAATTTTGGAAGGAGAAAGTTGAATTTCTGGTCATGTAATGACTACCAAAGGAGTCGCAGATTGATCCCGGCAAAGTGGGACGATGTTGCATTGGGAGCCACCAAGTCATTACTCGATTCGTAGTTTTCTGGGAATGGCGGGATATTACCGTCGGTTCATAGAAGGATTCTCGACAATTGCTAAACCCCTTACGCAGTTGTTAAAGAAAGAGAAGAAGTTTGCATGGACGCCAGAGTGCGAGAAAAGTTTCATGGAATTAAAGAAGCGTTTAACAACACCCCGTATTAGTGTTGCGGATGTGCGTAATGGATTTGACATTTATCGCGATGCTCAAGCGTGGCTTGGGATGCGTGTTAATGCAAGAAGGCAAAGTCGTTGCTTATGCGCCGAGACAATTGAGACCGCATGAAGTGAATTACCCAACGCATGATTTGGAGTTAGCTGCCGAGTGCATGCTTTAAAGATATGGCGCCATTATCTCATAGGAAATAGATGTGAGATATATACGGACCATAAGAGTCTCAAATACATATTCACTCAACTGACTCAATATGAGGCGGCGAAGATGGCTTGAGCTAATTAAGGATTATAATGTGGGAATCCATTATCATCCCGAAAAGCCAATGTGGTGGCGGATGCCCCGAGTCGAAAAAGCCATAAGCGCAAATGCATTGTCAATGGAGGATCAACGAATTATGCAAGGAATTTGAGAGGTTAAGATTGGAGGTCGTTCAAGACGGAATGATAGCTGCGCTAGAAGTAAAACCAACATTAGAGGATCGATTAGAGAAGGTCAACAAGATGACGATAAAATTTCAAAAATCAAGGCTAAAAGGAAGAAGGCCTAGCCATAGATTTCACTCACTGACGAACAAGGAACTATGTTCTTCAAAGGCCGAATTTGTGTGCTAGGATAAAAGGAATTAAAACAATTGATTCTTGAGGAAGCGCATGATTCAAAGTACTCAATTCATCCAGAAGTGCTAAAATGTACCAAGATTTGAAAGAGAGATTCGGTGGCCAAATATGAAGCGTGAAGTAGTGAACATGTTGCTTTATGCGACGTATGTCGAGGGTAAAGCCATGCATCAAAGACCATTGATGCATTGCTGTAGTTAAAAATTCGGAATGGAAGTGGAGGAAATCGAATGGATTTTATCACCGGTTTACCTAAGACTCGTAAAGGTTACGATTCCATTTGGGTTATCGTGGATCGCCTAACCAAGGTCGCCATTTCATCCGATAAAGACCACTTACGCCGAGATCGCTTGGCGTAATTGTACATGTCAAGGATTGTATGTTTGCATGGAGTGCCAAAGAAGATTGTGTCGCATGAGGTACCCAATTTACCTCAAGGTTTTGGAATAAGTTGCATGAAGCAATGGGAACCCGTCTCAATTTCAAGATAAAGATATCACCCGCATGGATGGTCGGTCGAAAGAGTAAATCAGATTTTAGAGGATATGTTGAGAGCACGTGCTTTAGCATATGCCACGTCATGGGATAAATGTTTGCCATATGCGTAATTGCCATAATAATAGTTATCAAGCTAGCCTACAGATGTCACCATTCGAGGCATTGTATGGACGTGCTTGTCGACTCCGTTGAATTGGAATGAAACGGAGAGCGTTTGGTGTTTGGGCGGACATTCTCGAGGAAGCCGAAAGTCAAGTCGCAATGATCGAGAGAGGTTGAAGATAGCACATCAAGATGTAAAGCTACGCAGATAACCGTCGTCGAGATTTGAGTTTTGAACCGTAAGATCATGTGTATCTCGTGGTTACCCTCTTAAGGGCGTTAAGAGATTTCACGTTAAAGGGAAGCTTGCACCAAGATATGTCGGTCCGCTCAAGATTACGAGCCGTCGAGGAGAGGTAGCTTATCGATTAGAGTTGCCTCACCATTGGCAGGAGTGCATGATGTATTCCATGTATCGCGCCTTAAGAAGTGTCTCAGAGTGCCAACAGAGCAAGCCCCGCTGGAGGCAATAGAGTCGCAAGAAGATTTGACTTATAAAGAGCAACCAATGTAATTTTGATGTTGTGGAGCGCAAGACCAGAAACAAGTCTATTCGCTTTTGCAGAGTTCAGTGGAGCAATCATTCGGAAAGTGAAGCCACTTGGGAGCGAGAAGAAGATTTGAAGTCTGAATTCCCGAACCTATTCTATAGTTAGCCCCAATCTCTGCCGAGATTCATTAAGGGGGAGGTTTGTAACATCCCAAAATTTGGCTTAATTAGGTTTTTATTGCTTAAAAGTGCATTTGTGATTTTCTGAATTTATTTGGATTTTTCTCGATTTATTTGAATTAAATGTTATTTCAAGTTTATTGTTTTTATTCAAAAGTATTTAAATCTGTGCAAAGTCAAAATAAAGTTTTGGCAAAAATATTTTATTTGAGTCCGAATGTCTCAAAGTATTTTTGAGATTTTCTTGGAATTCTCTGATTGCTTTATTGCCTAAAACAAATTAAATGAATTTTCGGAATTAATTTAATTGGAAAACCTTTTAAACTGTGTGAAACGAGATTGGGCTTGGCCCGACATCATGCGTGAAGGCCCAACTCGCCGCTGCCCAAGCGTAGCGGCTCGTCGGCCGTAGTCGGACCGATTTCCGGCCGTCGATTCGATCAAAAGGCCACGCTGGGAGCGCATCGATTCGGATCTCTCCGAATCCAGCCGCTGGGATCCGCCGCGTGTTCGGTTGGATTTGGTGCATCGCAGCCGAGCATCGTGCCACGTGTAGGGTGGAGCGTCGTCGTCTTCGCGTGACCGGCGTGGACTCGCCCGTGTCCGCCTCGGCGCCGCCATGGATTCTTTCCGCTTGTGCGTGACTGGTCTCCTAAGTGCTATAAATAGGTGCGCACCAGGGCACCAGATCATATCCGCCTTAAGCCCTAAGCTCGCCGTGAAAGTGGCTCACGTGCGCGCCGCAATCGGAGTTTTCGGCGCGCCGCGCTTTGGTTTCGTCGATTCCGCCGCTATCCGTGGAGTTTGAGGCACGCAACCGTGGCCATTAGATTCGCCTCGCTCGAGGGAAACCGTGCGCGCGCTGGGATTCGTCGAGCACCGTTGGAGGAGAAGATCGTCGTGGAAGTCGCGCCGCCGCTGAAGAAGGCCTTGCCGACTCGGTTCCCGTGAAGAAATCGCAGATCCGTTCGCGTCGAACTCCTTGCGCCGAGCCTAACCCGAAGGTAACCATCTTGGTCGCCGGCGATGACCGTAGGGCCGTGTGCGCCGATGAGTGACGTGGCAGAACCTGCGGCTGACCCGTGGATCCGACGTGAGCGCCAGATCAGCCTCACGGCTTGCGTGGCAGTGAGGTGGTTGTCTCGTCAGCGTCACGCGTGGTGATCCGATCAGAGGGCGGCCCACGCGTCGGGAGCTTGACTCGGGTGGACCGGATCCACCGTGAACCCGAAGGAATCATGGACGCAGTCCATGGACCGAAGGGGCACGTGTCAGCACCGGAGCGATTCGGTCCATGGCTGACGTCACGCTGATGTCATAAATCTCTTTTTCAGAATAAAAATAAATCTATTAAATCTGATTTTCTGATTTTTCTGATTTCAGTATTTATTTCAAACTTCAAAAGGCTATATCTTTTGCATCGTAACTCGGATTTGAGTGATTCCAGTTTCTAAAAATTTGTAAAATTGAGATCTATTTAATGGTGATTTTTAGTTGATTTTTGGAGATCTATTGCTCTCTGTTTTGGCATTTATTTGCTTTTCTCTTTCGGTACGCGTAGACGTTGAATTGTGCGACGCTTCGGAGGAAGATCAAGCAACCCAAGAGCAAGCTTCAGATCAAGATCAGGACCTATTCCAAGGCAAGTTGTGCTTTGATCATGTTGAACCCATGTTTATAAAATTGCTATGTTTGTTTTACAATATTGCATATATTTCAAATATACAATTGTTTCAAATTAGATTGGGTTTAGCTAAAATACCAGATTGATCTATACCCTACCTTGTCATTATATGCCATGAACCATTGTCACCCTAGATTGGTTTAATATAGTTGATTAATAATTATGATCAACATTGGAGGTTAGACCGTATTAGTTGCTTAGCCATGCCACGTCATCACATGTGTCGTAATCATTGTTAATTAATTTTGATTAACGGAATATGGAACAATGTTATGAACTTGTGTGTCATGTGGGATCACACGATGAGATTGAGTTGTTGTGGCGAGTCATGTCACGCAACGATGTTGAATTGTTGATGGCACGTGGTGCTTGGTAATCAAGCTGGGTGATGATAACTTAGATTGGGGCAAGTGGCAAGGCGAGGAGGCCAAGGTGGGCCCGATGGGCGATGGTATGTGGATGTCTTGCCTTGATCACACTAAGGACTTAACCTTGCAAGCCTTTGACTCGAGTCAATCATGCAACCACATGTCCGTATGGGCCGACCTAGGTGAGTAATTTGCAAAGTCTTAATTTTGATACTATCGTGGTCGGTGTGAGTTCGGGTCAGTGTAATTCACATGGCGCAAGAGGGGGCCCGGATGTGGTTTCTGCACCGCCATGATGTTGAAACCTTAGCGGGTAGTATCGGGTTAAGATAGAGCATTGTAAAGGCTTTGTTATAATCTCTCGCCTTTGTGGTGTATGGTTGTATCACGTGGGTAAAGTGCATAACCTCTGCAGAGTGTGAAACTATTAGGATAGCCGTGCTCGCGGTATTGAGCAATGCTCGGGAATTACTGATTAAGGGTTAGCTTAATTAATTGGACAACTTGGTTGGGATGGCGGAATGCCATGTGGAAGATGGAAATTTAACTTAGGATTGGAAACTTGGTTTACTTGAGAAATCTGAATTTATTTATTATCGTTATTTGTTTTACATCCTTTACAATCTATATATGTATTCGTTCATAAATCACGCTTATTGCAAAATAGCCATGATAGCCTATCCATTGGAATAAGCCTTGCATATAGATACATGGAATTGCATTCATGCACAACTTGTTGAGTGCTTTAAGTACTCACCCTTGCCAAACAACAATAATCAACAGTTGAAGAATCTACACTGTGTTGGAAGATGAAGTCCAAGAAGACACGAGTCATTAGGGTCCGAGCCTTGTCGGTTGCCTGTGGTGGTGATGAGCTACCTACGCTTCTACTTTCCGCCGCTTAATTATTAGCTTATATTTTCGCCTTGCCTGCGTGGCTTAATAATGTAAGTTGGTCATAAGATCGTACATTTAGTTATATCAATAAATGAACTATTATTCTATTATCGTTGTGTATGATGTGATATGTACCAATGTTAAGCTGTGTGCACTAGCGTTGATCCTGGGAATAGTGCAGTAAACACAGTGGGTTCGAATCAGTGGATTCGGGTCCTTACAAGGGTGGAGATGATGGCACGTGAGGAGCGCCTAAGGGCCGAGATGATGGCGATGATCTCTCCAGTCGAGCGATGCCCCGCCATCGAGAAACCCGTGCCCCCACCAAGTAGTGCGGTTCCAAAATGATAAGTCCGGTCCCAGTGAAGGTAATAATTAATTTTGCCTTACTTAATGGTGCGAGGTAACTCTTCATATGTTTTCTCTCAAGTTGCGCACTTTTTGCAAAGCGCCTACCAAGTGCCACCACCCCGACGGAAGACGGATTTCTGTTGAGGTCGCACGCGGGTTGCATTTCCATGCAAGGAGACCGACACGGTGCATGGTCGACCTTTGGGGAAGGGCTACATGAGGGTCCGGTGGACTACGCCCACGGCCTTCTTATCACATGTGCTCGAGTTCCCTAACGAAGACATCACCACTCTCGGGCTAGCGCGGATGTCGCTCATCAAGTGGCCCACGACAGCGCCGTCTTGGTCAAGGTAAACATCCTCACGTCTTCGTACTCATTCCAGAGTATTGCAACAAGTTACTTAATTATGCGCGTGCTTTGTAGGTTCCTACCGCACTGCGCCGCTCCCACGATCGTGACGAGCCCCGCACAAAGTCTGAGTGGTGCATAAAAGGACTAGCACGACAACCACGTAACCACTAGAGGCCTCGCTAAAAGGCTAGGCTCACAAAGGCCACAGCGCCTCGGTATATGAAAAGCCCATCGCCGGCCTCGGAGACTCCTTCGCCTAGAAAGGAGAGCCAAAGATGCACCACAAGTGAAGCCTTATGAATTTAAGGCCTCACGACATGGAAAGCCCCTTCGCCTCCAAAGAAATTGAACGCTCTAGGCATATGGACTCGTGACTCCATGGATGGTACATTGACAAAGCGAAAGATAGCGAGCGTGTCGACTTCAATGTTAGATACAGAAAGGGACATTTCCACCGCGAGGAGGATGGGACATTCCCAGTTAGTTTTGAGGATCTGTTCCGTCTGTACCAACTGATAGCCATCGATATTTCTACTGTACGATCCTGGACGCTGTGAGTATCGCACCACGTTGCACGACTTTATGACTTCCATAGAATTTTGCATTACACTTTTTAACATTCAATGCGAGTTGCAGGGCGATGAGGCAATGGTCGTGACGAATCGACAACTAGTTGGGTTAAATCGACCACGAGCTTGTGTCGCGACGATGGCTAGGCTTCAACCGAATGGGTTGCGGCTACATCAAGAGGGCATTGCAAGTCGAGTCGAAGAAGGACTTCATTCTATTCCCGTACTCACGAGGAGTAAGTACTACTTCACTGTTCAATTACTTCTACACACTGAAACCGTATGTGAACTTATTTTCTTCGCTGCATACCATTTAATAAGCAACCATTGGGTTCTACTCGTGCTCCTTCCGAGAGACAACAAAGTGTACACTTTTAATTCGGTTGATAAGAGACCGATGGCCTACGCGATCAAGCCTCCTTTGGAGCAGTAAGTGCACCACTCTTATCTAACATTTTCTGTATTTAACTACAATCATTATTTTTTTTACTCAACGACATCTTTCCAATGTATATAGGGGTTTCAAGGAATACGTCGAAGCAGGAGGGACACACGACGACAAAAGGGCTCCAAGCTGGAGTATGTCCGCTTCAAGGTACAAGTTGCTATCATATATAAGATTTAGATTTTCTGATATATTTTCTTTGTCTCTTAATTTATTTTTCTTTCTTCACAGTGTCATCAATGTGGCAGCGACGACCGCTGTGGTTTGTATGTCATGCAACACATGGTGATCTTGATTGTCGGCTCAGACCGTTTCCCTGAGGTAGTACATGCATATACAATTAGTCTTTCACATGCAAATTTGAAAACTCAAATTAGAGCACTCGTTTCTATCTTGCAGCTTACCGTTATTCCCGTAAGAGTGTAGACAAAGATCGCACTCAACAAGATACGAGATCACTTATGCGGTGGTGCTGGATAGAATGCTTGTCGGAGGACTGACGGTTTAGAGATCCCAAAAGCTCCTACTAGACCAGATGTGAACAAATATTACATATCTGAATGCGATTGCATGTGTACTTATGGTTAAGCATGTTTACGTTCTATTTTGTTAATGAATGTGATATGTGTTTGTTGTAACAAAGTGTTCATGTTCTTTGAATGTGATATGTTGTCCTGTAATTTCGTGTGAATGTGATATGTGCATATTGTGTGGAATATGTGCTTATTAGAATGTGATAGCACACCACACCCCTTCATCTCTCGTCGGTTCTCACAAGAAAATGATAGAGATGTGACGGTCATCTCTATCGGTTCTTTGAAAGAAGCGATAGGGATAATGAACTCATCTCTATCGGTTCTTTATAAGAAGTGATAGAGATGAGGTTATTCATCTCTATCGGTTCTTTCAAAGAAGTGATAGAGATGAGTATATTATCTCTATCGGTTCTTTTTAAGAAGCGATAGAGATGATACAGTCATCTCTATCGGTTCTTTATAAGAAGCGATAGAGATGATGGTATTATCTCTATCGGTTCTTTGAAAAAAGCGATATAGATGATATGGTCATCATCATCTCTATCGGTTCTTTGTAAGAAGCGATAGAGATGAGCTATCATCTCTATCGCTTCTTACAAAGAACCGATAGAGATAATACCATCATCTCTATCGCTTCTTATAAAGAACCGATAGAGATAATACCATCATCTCTATCGGGTAAGAACCGACTGTAATAATGCCCGCCTCATCTCTGTCTCATGGCTTTGTGTCACCACCAGAACCGACTGTGATGACGAAAAAGAACCGATTGTGATGTATATTTGTGTAGTAGTGAATATTCAAGAAAGAGCAACAATGATGTTGCCCTTGAAACTACAACCCTAAAGATTTATAGGTATGTTCTTCTTGTTGGTGTATAGGAAACTGTGAATTTTGTTATCTTGGACCTTTTGCCTTTAAGTAAGAGTTTCTATATATACCATCTAGATATATTTTTTAAAACTGTTGCTCCAAAGAACTGCAGCAATTTTCCTTCCTATGATACAAGCTATAAAGTTATTTGACAAGATACCACAAGATAATATAAAATGCAAAAGGTAGGCTTGTTCGGAAATTCAGCAGCAAACTGTATAAGAGTACACATGTATATCCAAAATGTAAGGATGAAAATAAGAATACAACTTGTGGAGAGATTTCGTTCTTAATCCAAAATAATCGAACACTTGCGTTTTTAGTGTTCATAAAAAGCAAAACATATTTGAAAACGTCCTGAAATTTTAGCATCTGCGACAATGTATGCCTGTTTTCATTAGCAGACATCCTACCTGAAGAAGCTTTATTATAAAGGCTAAAGCCGAGCACTAAAACATGTGTGCCTTATACTAAAGTAGGTTTTGCTCAAGATATACTGTCGGGACCCGAATTTGCAAATCCGGACCCTCTGTGTATATCGCACTAGTCCAGGATCACGCTAGTGCACACAGGCTCAACATAGATGCTATCACAGTCATACACAACGGAATATAGCATAACTTCAATAATTAATAATAACTGTTGTCTTACATGATTATTACCACACAGGGCTTAACTAAGAAATAGCAATTAAGCAGCAGCGAAAATAAAGTAAACGTAGCAGCTCCCGGTTCACCACAGTAAGCGACGAGGTTCGGACCTAAGCCTCGGCGTCGTGGTACTCCTCCTCCAAGAATGCCACGGATTCCTCCTCTTTCAAGTTTATTGTTATGGGTGAGTACATAAAGCACTCAACAAGTTGTGCACAAGAATGCAAGTCTAATATTCTACATGCTTGGCTTAATCCAAAAGAATGGCTAATATGGCTATTTTGCAATAAAGAGGTATTTAACAAGATTACGTAAAATAGATTGAAAAATAGTAAAACAAATAACATGTGAATGATTAGATTGAGATTACAAGTAAATCGATTTCCAATCCTAAGTCAAGTTCCATTTACTCTGTGGCAATCCCGCCATCCCATCCAGTTTTTATTTGAGTAAAGTCTAACCCTTAACTGTAATTCCCGAGCATTGCCCAATACCGTGAGCACAGCTATTCGAATAGATTGTACACTCTGCAGAGGTTATGCACTTTACCCACACGATACAACCAAACACCACCGGGCGAGTGATCATAACAAAGCCTTTACAATGCTACACCTAGACCCAAGATCGCTCGCTAAGGTTTCAACATCAAGGGTTAAACCACCACAACAGGGCCCCTCTTGCGCCATGTGAGTTAAACCGTAAACCCGAACTCACTATTCACAACGATGATCAAATCTAGGCCTCACAAATTATTCAGTTAGGCTGTCCCATTCCAGACATGTGGTTGCAAGAAAGACTCAGGTCAAAGGCTCGCAAGGTTAAGTCCTTAGAGTGATTAAGGCAAGACTTCCATATACCCCTGCCAATCCTGGCCCACCTTGGCACACTGCCCCTTGCCACTTGCCCCAATCTAAATCATTACCACCCCAGTTGATTACCAAGCACCACGTGCCACCAACATTTCAATCTAGTTGTGTGACCTCGCCACGACAACTTGATATCATTGTGTGACAACACATGACACACCAATTCTTTAACATTGTTCCATATTCCATTAGTCAAGATTAAGTATCAACATTCGGACACATGTGATGATGTGGCATGGCTAAGCAATCTATGACGGTCTAACTAGTCCCATGTTGATTATTAATATTAACCAACTATAGTTCCACATCCTAGGGCGACAGTTAGATCATGGCATACAATTGACAAGGTATAATTTAATTCAATTAGGCATATTATCTATTTCCCAGATTAATTGAAATCATTTATCCACATAAAATATCATGCATAAATTTAAGAGATAAAATAGCAGTTTTTGTGAAATCAGGTACAACATGGTCAAAGCACAACTTGCCTTGGAGTAGGTGCTGGTCTTGCTCTGAGCTTGGGTCTTGAAGCGACGAATCTTCCTTCGGATCACCGAGCAGTTCAACGTCTACGCGAAACGATGCCAAAATAGCAAATAAACACCAGAACAGAGAACAAAAAAACTCCAAAAATAAAATAATTCACCAATAAATAGATCTTGATTTTAAAATTTTTACAAATTTGAATCACTCAAATCCGAGTTAAAATGCAAAAGATATAGCCATTTGAAGTTTGAATAAATACTGAAAAATACAGAAAATTGAATTTCCGATTTTCCCGAATTATTTTTCTACTGGAAAAGATCTTTATTACGTCATACATCGACGCCACCGACCGAGCCAATCAGCATCGACACGCCACCTCGGCAAGACAGGACCGCCCACGAAACCGCCTCGTCCACCGTGGACGCGCCCTCGGCGCCAAGGCCACGCGTGCGGACACGCGCGACGCATCGATCGGCTGCGACGTCGCCAGCCGATGCCGGCGGCGGGCGCAGATCCGCGCGACGATCTGACAGCTACCACCCTACGCACACGCGACTCAATCTTAACCGATCAAACTCATCCAACGGCCAACGCTTACCCGAGCCGTTTACTGCTTTTACCGAGACGTGGGGCGATCATAGCGGTCCGACGAAGATCCAACGGTTGATGAAGCTTCCCGACGAAGATGGCAGCACGGCGACGGACTGGCACCGGAGCAGAGGACGACAACCACCCGAATGGCGTTTCGGCGCAACTCCGGCGAGAAGAAGTGGCGGCCTCGACGCGTCTTGGAACGGCGACTCCGGATCTGGAACCGTTTCGGGGGAAGGAGGCTTGACGGTGGTGGAACGGTGCAAAACTCGCGGCGGTGCAATGAAGAACTACGGCGAGCTCCTGGGCGACGGCGGCGGCGAAATTGGCGAAGAGGCTAGTGCTACTGGCTTCGCAAGGGGACGAGGAACATCGGAGTGCGGGCTGCAGCTTTTATATCCTTGGCATGCACGCAAAAAAGGAAACCCTAGCTCTCCGTGGCAGAGACGGCGCACAGCGGCGAACTCGGAAACCGAATCGGGGACGACGACCACGAACTGTCCGATCCACGATCAATGGCCGCGATTGCATCATGGATGATTCGATCCAATCCGCACTTTCCAAAATCAACGGATGCAATCAGATCTTTCCAAAATAACACCGCACGATCTCAATCGCACGATCTTGATCCAACGGCCGACCGCGCTAGGGTTTCGCGAAGGGAACGGCCGTCCGATCTGGATCCAATGGTTGCCACGCGGGACGGTGGTGGAGTGGGTGGCGGGTCAGACAAAGATCGGGCCACGACACACAAGATCGGGCTGCGGTGGTTCTGTTCCTTCCGATTTTCCAGAGATTTGCGAAATAAAATAAATCCTGAAATTACTTTAATATGTTTTGGGCCAATAAAATACCAATAGAATTCCCCGAAAATTCTCATAAATACTTTAAGGCATTTTGAACTTAAATAAAATATTTTTGGCAAAACTTTATTTTGACTTTGGCTTTAAATAAATACTTTTCACAAATAAGCTAATATAAATTGTTTTTTGGAAATTCTAAATAAATCCAGAAAAATCCAAATAAATCCATAAAATTAGAAAAAGCACAAATAGCCATAAAATAATTTTATTTGCAAATTTTGGGGTGTTACAAAACCCTCCCCCCTTAACAGAATCTCAACGAGAGATTCAGGGTTATCTAAGGAATATGTTTGGGAATTCCGACTTCAGATCCTCCTCTCGCTCCCAGGTTGCTTCATTTTCTGAATGATTACTCCACTGAACTCTGCAAAAGCAAACAGACTTGTTTCTGGTCCTGCGATCCATGACATCCAAAATTTTTATCGGTTGTTCCTTGTAGGTCAAATCCTTCTGCAACTCAATCTCTTCCAAAGGCGTCTGCTCCGCTGGCACCCGAAGACACTTCTTGAGCTGAGACACATGGAACACATTATGCACGCCTGCCAGCGACTGCGGCAATTCCAACTGATAAGCAACGTCCCCTCGACGGCTCAAAATCTTGAACGGTCCAACATATCTTGGGGCAAGCTTTCCTTTAGCGTGAAACCTTTTAACTCCCTTCAAAGGGGTAACTCTAAGATACACAAAATCGTCGAGCTCGAAACTCAAATCACGACGTCGATTATCAGCGTAACTCTTTTGTCTTGACTGTGCGATTTTCACCCTCTCTCTTATCATAGCAACTTGCTCTTCAGCTTCCTTGAGAATATTAGAGCCAAATATCATACGCTCTCCAGTCTCATTCCAATTCAGTAGGGTACGACAGGCACGACCATATAAAGCTTCAAATGGCGACATCTGCAAACTAGCATGGTAACTGTTGTTATAACTGAACTCTGCATACGGTAAACATTTGTCCCATGAAGTAGTGTAAGCTAATGCACAAGCTGTTAACATGTTCTCAAGAATCTGATTCACCCTTTCTGTCTGACCATCTGTCCGCGGGTGGTATGCTGTACTGAAGTTCAAACGCGTTCCCATAGCTTCATGCAATTTATCCCAGAATATCGAGGTGAATCGAGTACCTGCATCGACACTATTTTCTTAGGCACACCATGCAAACACACAATTCTGGCCATGTATAATTCTGCTAACTGGTCTCCTGAGTAAGTTGTCTTAACCGGGATGAAGTGAGCAACTTTGGTTAATCGATCCACAATGACCCATATAGAATCATACCCACTTTGAGTTCTTGGCAACCCAGTGATAAAATCCATGCCAATTTCTTCCCATTTCCATTCTGGGATTTTTAATGGCTGTAGTAAACCTGCTGGTCTATGGTGTATTGCCTTAACTCTCTGGCATATATCACACAAGGCCACATGCTCAGCGACTTCACGCTTCATATTCGCCCACCAAAACCTCTCCCTTAAGTCCTGGTACATCTTGGCGCTTCCCGGATGGATTGAATACTTGGAATCATGAGCCTCTTCCAAAATCAACTGCTTAAGCTCTGGTCTGTGTGGCACACAGATTCGACCCTTGAACCACGTGGTACCCCGGTCGTCCCTAGTAAAATCTGCCGCTAATCCTTCATCCTTTTTAGCTTTGATTCGGTTGATTTTCTCATCATTTTTTTGCCCTTCCCGAATCTGATCCTCAAGCATCGGCTTTACTTCCAATGCAGCTATGAATCCTTCTGGAACCATTTCCAATTTTAACTTCTGAAACTCCTTACACAGCTCCGATTGATCCTCTTGTATCATCATATTTGCAACGTGGCTTTTACGACTCAAGGCATCAGCCACTACATTAGCCTTTCCCGGATGGTAGTGGATTCCCATATTATAATCCTTTATCAGTTCCAACCACCTTCTTTGCCTCATGTTAAGATCTGACTGTGTGAAAATATATTTCAAACTCTTGTGGTCCGTATATATCTCACATCTATTTCCAATGAGATAATGACGCCACAATTTCAAGGCATGCACCACGACAGCCAATTCCAAATCATGCATAGGATAATTTCCTTCATGCGGTCTTAACTGTCTTGACGCATATGCGACCACTTTACCCTCTTGCATCAACACGCATCCAAGACCCTGTCTTGATGCATCACAGTATATGTCAAAGCTGTTCTGGGCATCCAGCAATACCAACACTGGGGTTGTTGTCAAACGCTTCTTTAATTCCTCAAAACTCTTCTCACATTCTGGCGTCCACCCAAACTTCTTTTCCTTTTTCAACAATTGCGTGAGAGGTCTCGCAATTATTGAGAATCCTTCTATAAACCGTCGGTAGTAACCTGCCATTCCCGGAAAACTACACACCTGAGTAACAGACTTCGGCTGCTCCCAATGCAGGACTGTCTACAACTTGCTCGGGTCTACTGCCACTCCTTTCGCAGTCATCACATGATCAAGAAATTCAACCTTCTCCTTCCAAAAATCACACTTGCTGAACTTAGCGTACAACTATTGTTCACGCAACCTTTCTAAAACCAACCTCAAATGTTTAGCATGCTCTTCTTCTGTCTTCAAGTAAACCAGGATATCGTCTATAAAGACACCAACAAACTTATCCAGATACTCCATGAAAACCTTATTCATCGTATTCATGAAATATGCCGGCGCATTGGTCAATCCGAACGACATAACTGTAAACTCATAATGTCCATATCTCGTCGAGAATGCGGTCTTCGGGACATCTTCTGCTCGAATCTTCAGTTGATGATATCCTGAACGAAGGTCTATCTTGGAGAAGACTCCTGTTCCCCTCAACTGATCAAATAAGTCGTCGATTCTTGGCAACGGGTACTTGTTCTTAATTGTTACTTCATTAAGTGCTCGATAATCGATACACATCCTTAGACTTTCATCCTTTTTCCTTACAAACAAAACTGGCGCTCCCCATGGCGACGAGCTTGGTCTTACGAAGCCTTTCTCCAAAAACTCTTCAATCTGCTTCTTCATTTCTAATAGTTCATCAGTCGGCATCCGACAGGGTCTCTTTGCTATCGGTGCTATTCCAGGCGCTAACTCAATGACAAACTCGATGTCACGGTCTGGCGGCATTCCCGACAGATCCTCTGGAAATACATCTGGGTATTCCCTGACCACTGGCACTTCTTCTATGCTGACGGCTTTCACGCTATTAACCACTAATTGACCATCACGAACTGCTGTCGCTTGGAATTCCACTTTCTCTCCTCTAGGGCTCTCAATGGATACAACCCTTCGACCGCAATCCAATACTGTCTTATGCTTGGTCAACCAGTCCATACCGAGAATAACATCTAAAACTTGGGTATCTAACATGATCAAGTTCGCTAGGAACTCTACCCCATTAATTAGCAGCTTAACTCCCAAGCACCCAAGGCTAGATCTTAACTCAGATCCCGGGGCTTGGACTGACATTACACATTTAAGATTTTTCATAATCAAACCATTTTCAGATGCAAAAGCCCGAGAGACAAATGAATACGAAGCTCCCAAATCAAATAAGACTGTTGCAGGTACTGAGTTTACCAAAATCTTACCCAGCACGACGTCTGACGCTTCCTGAGCTCCATCTGCGGTGATGTGGTTGACTCTGCCCTGAATAGTAGCTTGAGGCGCCGCTCCTGCCTGTCCAGTTCCTCAGCTCGCTCCCATCATCGGCGCCTTAGCAGGTGTCATTCCAAGGTTGAAACGCACTGGCGTGATACCTCCTTTTTGGGGACATCGATTAGCATAATGCCCCAGCTCATTGCAACTGTAGCACCTTTTAGCAGTTGACTGCTGCACTCCTCCTTGAGCATTGTTACCCTAAGCCGGCGTCTGATAAATCTGTCCCAGTGGTCGCGGCGCAGGTGTTGCTGGTTTGTTAACAGCTTGCGGTTGGAACCTAGCAAACTGTTGCAGTGTCATCCTCATTCAGGTGGTTAGGGCATCCACCTTGGTTGGTCATCAAGAGCTTGCAATTCTCCCCAAGCTCCTTACACTTATCCTCCAGAATCAAAGCCTTGTTTACCAATTCTTGAATATCTGGAAAAGTGTAGGTAATTAGCCCAACCTGCAGCCCTGAGTTTAGTCCCTTCATGAAGCGGAACTGTCTGGCCTTGTCTGTTGCCACGTCTTCAGGAGCATAGCGAGCTTACTGCGTGAATTAATTCAAGTAATCGGCCACCGATTGGCCTCCTTGCTTAAGCGCCCTGAACTCTTCTTTTTTCAGGTCCATCATCCCTTCCGGTACATGATACTGGCGGAAGGCCGTCGCAAACTCTTCCCATGTGATTTCCATGGGTGCCTCATGAGCAGCACAGTAGTTCTCCCAACATTCTGCAGCTTTCCCTCTAGCTGATGGGATGTGTAAAGAACCTTCTCATGGCCTTCATATTGAGTGATGTACAGCTTCCTCTCAATGGTTCTCAGCCAATCATCTGCTTCCAAGGGGTTAAAATTGCCTGAGAATGTTGGCGGTCGAGTCCTCATAAAATCTGACAACTTAGAGGAAGGACGAGGCCCGCCATTGTTGTTCTGGGTAGCAGGGTTGTTGACTGCAGCCATATGGGTCATCTGCTGCATCATTGTCTGCATCAACTGAGTTTGCGTAGCGAGAAAAGCTCCCAAGTTCTGTATATCCAATGGCGGTTCTTGTTGCGGTGGTGCTCCTTCGTTGGGATTGTTGCCTGAGCGCAGACCACTTCCTGAAGCTCCGTTGTTGCTACGGGTGTTTACCATCTGTTGATTGCTTCTTGGGTTAGGAAAGATAGATGTAGCATAGATAAGATGTAAGAA
The DNA here is from genome assembly GCA_036346275.1 of Otatea glauca. NCBI lineage: Eukaryota > Viridiplantae > Streptophyta > Magnoliopsida > Poales > Poaceae > Otatea > Otatea glauca. The sequence goes on along the minus strand of CM070716.1, from coordinate 32,443,552 downwards.
TTTCTAAGGCGGGGAAAACAGGTTGAACCCAACTTAAATAATCTTTATTAATACTTGGTATGGTTGCTTACAATGCCTAAGGGCTTTGCAACACTTACTGCACACTCAGCAAACAATTAAGAACCAAACTAAACATGCAACCTTAACGTCTACTAAAAGGTAAAGACTAACTTAAAGACGCGACTCAACACTCGAGTCTCAACACAATTCTAAGACCGACTCTCACTCATCCAGCCACCCCGGCTGAGACTGATCCGGCGCATGCACCGGTGGGTGGGCTGGCATGGGTGCACCCTCTGCTGGCTCCTCAGGCTCCCACTCACGCTCCTCTGGGTCTTCTTCTTCTTCTTCGGCGACCCCATCTGGCTCCTGAACGACCTGGTCCGTCACCTCCTCGGCTACCTGCAAGGCCTCCTTCAGCTCGCTGATGACTCTGGCGGCTGCGTCACGGGTCTTCTGAAGCTCTCGCTCGGTCACCCTCAGCGCCTCATACGCTGTCTCCAGCTCCTGAGCAGTGTCCCTCATGTGCTCCTCCTGGGCGATGGCGAACTCAGCAAGGTGTACTGTAGTAGCACACTCCCCCTCCACAATTCATCGACGCTGGCATGCTCGCACTGCCGGGTGAAGCCGAAACACGGTGTCGCGAAGCTCGTAGGCGTAGTCGTGGCAGATCCATCGAAGAGCAAGTCTGGCAGCCTCCTGAATTCCAGCCTCATACGTGAACCTCCGGGTAGTCATGTGGATCAGTCTGGTGGTCTCGTCGCACTCTCGAGCGAAGATGGTCAGTTTGTAGAAGAACCCCCGATGCACACCGTTGACGTTCCAGTTGCTTCCTTGGTAGAGCGGACGATCGAAGCCTCCAATCACTTGAAGAACTCTCCACAGCTCCATGGCATAGCCACCCTGCCTCGACTCGAAGGATTGGAAGATTGGCATCTATTCAAAAAAAATTTGAATAAGGTCTCCACTCGAAACGGCAACGAAAAGAAGGTAATTTTAGTAAGGATGAGAGTAGAAGAATGAGATAAGCCAAGAGTTTCTTATTAGTCAAATTTATCTTTTTCTTAAGAAAATAATTTTGGACACTCCTAAGAGATACCAACTACCTAGGGCCAAGACCTATAGTCAGCATGGCTCTGATACCAACTTTGTCAGGACCCGAATTTGCAAATCCGGACCCTCTGTGTATATCGCACTAGTCCAGGATCACGCTAGTGCACACAGCTCAACATAGATGCTATCACATCATACAGTGAGAATATAGCATAACTTCAATAATTAATAATAATCGTTGTCTTACATGATTATTACCACATGTGGCTTAACTAAGAAATAACAATTAAGCAAAGAATGAAATAAAGTAAACGTAGTAGCTCCCAGTTCACCACAGTAATCGACGAGGTTCGACCCTAAGCCTCGGCGTCGTGGTACTCCTCCAAGAATGCCACGGATTCCTCCTCTTCAAGTTTATTGTTATGGGTGAGTACATAAAGCACTCAACAAGTTGTGCACAGTAATGCAAGTCTAATATTCTACATGCTTGGCTTAATCCAAAAGAATGGCTAATATGGCTATTTTGCAATAAAGCGGTATTTAACAAGTTTACAGAAAATAGATTGAAAAACAGTAAAACAAATAACAGTAATTATTAGATTCAGTATTACAAGTAAATCAGATTTCCAATCCTAAGTCAAGTTCCATTTACTTTGTGGCAATCCTGCCATCCCATCCAATTTTCATTTGAGTAAATTCTAACCCTTAACTGTAATTCCCGAGCATTGCCCAATACCGTGAGCACGGCTATTCGAATAGATTGTACACCCTGCAGAGGTTATGCACTTTACCCACACGATACAACCAAACACCACCAAGGCGAGTGATCATAACAAAGCCTTTACAATGCTACACCTAGACCCAGTACTGCTCGCTAAGGTTTCAACACTGAAGGGTTAAACCACCACAACAGGGGCCTCCTCTTGCGCCATGTGAGTTAAACCGTAACCCGGGACTCACTATTCACCACGACAGTACCGAAATCTAGGCCTCACAAATTATTCAGCTAGGCTGTCCCATCTCAGACATGTGGTTGCAAGAAAGACTCAGGTCAAAGGCTCGCAAGGTTAAGTCCTTAGAGTGATTAAGGCAAGACTTCCATATACCCCTGCCAATCCTGGCCCACCTTTGCACACTGCCCCTTGCCGCTTGCCCCAATCTAAATCATTACCACCCCAGTTGATTACCAAGCACCACGTGCCACCAACATTTCAATCTAGTTGTATGACCTCCTCGCCACGACAACTTGATATCATTGTGTGACAACACATGACACACCAATTCTTTAACATTGTTCCATATTCCATTAGTCAAGATTAAGTATCAACATTCGGACACATGTGATGACGTGGCATGGCTAAGCAATCTATGACGGTCTAACTAGTCCCATGTTGATTATTAATATTAACCAACTATAGTTCCACATCCTAGGGCGACAATTAGATCATGGCATACAATTGGCAAGGTATGATTTAATTCAATTAGGCATATTATCTATTTCCCAGATTAATTGAAATTATTTATCCACATAAAATATCATGCATAAATTTAAGAGACAAAATAGCAGTTTTTGTGAAATCAGGTACAACATGGTCAAAGCACAACTTGCCTTGGAGTGGGTGCTGGTCTTGCTCTAAGCTTGGGTCTTGAAGCAACGAATCTTCCTTCGGATCACCGAGCAGTTCAACGTCTACGCGAAACGATGCTAAAATCGCAAATAAACACCAAAATAGAGAGAAAAAACTCCAAAAATATAATAAAATTCACCAATAAATAGATCTTGATTTTGCAAATTTTTATAAATTTTAATCACTCAAATCCTAGATAAAATGCAAAAGATATAGCCTTTTGAAGTTTGAATAAATACTGAAAATACAGAAAATAGATTTCCGATTTTTCCGAATTATTTTTCTACGGGAAAAGATCTTTATTGCGTTATGCTGACGTCAGACCTAACCCGAGCCAATCTGGCGCTGACACATCACCTCGGGGCACAGACCTGACCCACGAAACCACCTCTGGTCCACTGTGGACGCAGCCCACGGCACCTCGCGTCACGCGCCCGACACGCGGCACGCATCGACTGGCTACGACGTCGCCTGTGCCGATGCTCGACACGCGGCGCGCATCCGCGCGACGATCTGACGGCTACCACCCTACGCACACGCGACTCAATCTTAACCGATCAAACCCATCCAACGGCCAATGCTTACCCGAGCCGCCATCGCTTTACCGAGACGTGGGGCGATCACAGCGGTCCGACGAAGATCCAACGGTTGATGAAGCTTCCCGACGAAGATGGCAGCACGGCGACGGACTGGCACCGGAGCAGAGGACGATGACCACCCGAACGGCGTTTCGGCGCAACTCTAGCGAGAAGAAGTGGAGGCCTCGATGCGTCTTGGAACGGCGACTCCGGATCTGGAACCGGTTCGGCGGAAGGAGGCTTGACGGTGGTGGAACGACGCAAAACTCACGGCGGTGCTACGAAGAACTACGGCGAGCTCCTGGGCGACGACGGCGGCGAAACTAGCGAAGTGGCTAGTGCTACTGGCTGCGCAAGGGGACGAGGAACATCGGAGTGCGGGCTGCAGCTTTTATAGCCTCGGCATGCGTGCAAAAAAGGAAACCCTAGCTCTCCGCTGCGGAGACGGTGCGCGGCGGCAAACTCGGAAACTGAATCGGGGACGACGACCACAAACCGTCCGATCCACGATCAACGGCCGCGATTGCACCACGGATGATTCGATCCAATCCGCACTTTCCAAAATCAACGGATGCGATCAGATCTTTCCAAAATAACACCGCACGATCTCAATCGCACGATCTTGATCCAACGGCCTACCGCGCTAGGGTTTCGCGAAGGGAACGGCCATCCGATCTGGATCCAATGGTTGCCACGCGGGACGGCGGTGGAGTGGGTGGCGGTCACGCGACAAAGATCGGACCACGACGACGACAAGATCGGGTCTGCCCCCATCGTTCCTTCCGATTTTCCAGAGATTTGCGAAATAAAATAAATCCCGAAATTACTTTAATTTGTTTTGGGACAATAAAATATCAATAAAATTCCCCGAAAATTCTCATAAATACTTTGAGGCATTTTGAACTGAAATAAAATATTTTTGGCAAAACTTTATTTTGACTTTGGCTTTAAATAAATACTTTTCACAAATAAGCCAATATAAATTGTTTTTTGGAAATTCTAAATAAATCTAGAGAAATCCAAATAAATCTAGAAATTTAGAAAAAGCACAAATAGCCATAAAATAATTTTATTTGCAAATTTTGGGGTGTTACATATACCCGTCTTGAAACCCGGCTCTTTCTAATCAAATCAAAGATGTAACAACCGAAAAGAGTAGAAAAAAATGAACAAGTTATTTCTTATCAAGTGAAGCTTCTGCTGCTTTTTTATATTTCAAAGATGGTATACCTCTAGTAGAACAGACATTGGCCAACTTGTGAGCCTTCATATCTATGAGGTTAAAGGTGGAGATGCAGCATAGTAGGCATCCCATACACTTAAGTATCAGTAGTCTTTCACACAGGCATTGCTAGAACTATTTGGTTCAGAACTTTATGTTGGCAACCACATAAAGATCAATGCTCTAGCACAAGGAATAGCTACACCTATAATCTGGCATTGAACCAAGCATCATACTGGATGTGCTATTTGTGTTCAAGGACAACCTCAATAGCTAGTGACGAAGAGAATTACACTAGACTAGATTCAAAATAGAGCTGGCAAATAAATTTAGCATCAATTACTAAGTAAGCTCGCAAACTAATACTACCTAACAGTTGCCAACTAGCATAAATTATTAACAAGGATATCATTTGATTCTCTGCTACTGAACTTCACAAATGAACTCAGAACTCAAGCTAAATAGAAGTTTCAAGGAGTGCATGCTATACTACTGAGTTATAAAGGTTGGCTACTGCTGGTTACTATTATGCCTGACATGGGGTGTTCTTTAGATCAACGGAAACAAAACCTTAGCAAATTAACTTCATATTACAAGGAGTGCATGCTATTTACAGGGTGCAGCACCAGGTTATCTTGTGCAAATCGTGAAGTTAAAAACATATGGAAAACACGCAAACCTATCCAATGTTCCATTTCTTTCTATTAGCAAGATTTTCATAGTGAGTTATTTTGATCTACAGTGAGTAAAGGTAGCAAAATTTTCATTAAAAACTATTATGGGTGTATTGGACGAAAATCCTGCAAAGTTCATTTCTGTAATTATGTAAAACTGTAAATAGATATTTCTTTATCTAGAACACCACAAATGTAACTTATGATGGAAACAAAACCATCTGTACAATGATATGGTTCTTGATTACAAAGGAACATATCGGAGGTAGTAGATGTTAGCAAATTAAAAAGGAACAGACCTAATAGTAGGAGAGCTGCCCAGTTCCACAAAGAGCTTGAGCTCAAATGTCAAAACTTAGAAACTACAAAAGATAAAACAATACTAAGAGCTAATGTGCAATCTACACTCATTTGGTGAAAAGGCAATATACAAACAAGATTTCAAATTTCAATGAGCTATCTTGGCCAATAACAAGTAGCAAAGTTTTAGAAAAATGCCCTCTACAAAGAACCGATAGTGTGGGATATAGATTCCAGGGGATCCTCAGGAAAGGCCCAAGATAAAGGCCCAGAAGATATGTTCCACGTCAAGCTTCTTAAACCGTACGGAAAGGGATATATCATAACGGAAGTTGAACTTGTGTTTAGAAATGATGGATACAGTTGTAATCCGAGTCGTTAGAAGGATAGATAAAGATGTAAACTCTGTCCTATAACCGACTAGAATCTTGTAACCGATCGGAATCTCTTATCCGATTGGGACTCTGTAAGCCGCCTCACCCCCACTATATAAGGGAGAGGGTGGGCAACAACAGAGGGATGAAGCCATAGAGCATAAAACACCTCATATCGCCCGGAGCACATTGCGCTTTGAGCATCCTTGGATCTAAGAGATCCGTGTAATCCCAGCACACAGGATTAGGGTATTATCTCCTCCGCGAGAGCCTGAACCTGTCTAACTCCCTTGTCTTATGTGACCTTCGAGTTTGAGATCGAGCGCCTACCCCATAAATTCATTGCCGACTACAAAAGTCGACAGTTGGCGCGCCAGGTAGGGGGAGCACTTCAATCTTTTCCTACAGTCTCGATGGCGTCAACCGGCGGATTCATCTCTGGCCAGGCTTTTCGCTTCGGAAGCCTGGATTTCGTCGCTAATATGCATGGAGAGCTTGTCAGCCTGGATAAAACCGGATCCAATCCGCGTAATCGAGGCGAACCATCTCGTACATTACTCGACTTATCCGAAAACCGTCGGCTCCATTAGGAGCAGCTGCGATTTTCGCGACATCTTCTCAATTGAAGGATGTAAGACCGATCTCCATCAAGAAGATCGTGGCGTCGCGAAGAAGATCGCCGACATAAGGTTAATGAGATCAAAACGCGGTCTCTCCGATCTTTGGGTCGCAATGTCCGGAGGACATCCCGCAATCTAAGTTGGGAGATCGGTCCGTCTTCGCGACGCCGATGCAAAACGCCGCCGCTCGAAGACGCTCCTCGACGCTACCGACCCGATGATTGCATCGGATACCCAAAGAGCCCGATTGTGGCTCACATCAAGGCCATGGTGACGGCGGCGGCTATCCAAAGAAAATCGAGAAGCTACCGAGAAGCGCATCGCGCTCTAACGCGCCACTCGTGTCGCCGCCAGCCGATCGGCGCAACCACCGGAAGCGTTGGCGATCGGCGCCATGCACCGCCATCGAGACGCTCGACAGATCCTTGACCGCGACCTCCGCCAGGACATCACGGCCAGGCGACGAGAGCGGAACGAGGAAGAAAGACATGGACGCCGCGACGACTACGATCGTTTCGGCATAAGCTACGATTGGCGGAACGACCGAATGCACGATGACCACGACGATCGCAGAGTTCATCATCGTCGGAGTGAAAGTGACGACGAACACCGAGTCAATGACTCGCCGCGCCGAACCTCACCTCGACGTTTTGACGGTCATCATCGAGCTAGAAGATCTCCACGCCGGAGTCCACCCCGGCAAGATGAAAGATCCATCGATGGGATCCGAGCGTTCACTCCCCGGCTTCGCCGAGTGGTTTGGCCCGACGGATTCAACCCCAAAGGCATTGTAAAGTTCGACGGGGAACGAGACCCAGAAGCTTGGTTGCAGGTCTACGCCCTGGCGGTCAAGGCAGCAGGAGGAAATCAGACCGTCATGGCGAACTATTTGCCGGTCAATCTCAGCCCCTCGACACAAGCATGGCTCACGGGCCTCCCTGCCAACTCGGTAGACTCCTGGAGTGACCTGTGCGAGCAATTCATCGCCAACTTTCAGGGGACCTATGAGAGGCCCGGTACTCCGTGGGACCTGTATCAGCTGCACCAAAAGAAAGATGAAATGCTGAGAGACTTCATCCGGCGCTTCATGCAGAAGAAGAACACCGTCAGAGACGTGTCAGAGGCGGTGGTGGTGGCGGCCTTCCAGAAAGGGGTAAGCGATCCTGATCTTATTGAAAAAATGTCCAGGAAGCCCCCGACCTCCGTAAAAGAAATGTTTGCATTAGCCGACCGCTACGCCACGGCCTCAGATGCTCTGGCCGAGCGGCAAGAAGATCATCCCACACAAAAGAGCAAGGGCGATAAGCCCGAGTCCTCTAAACACAAGGATAGGAAGCGCAAGGGCGAGGAGTCGTCGCGTGGCGAGCATAATCGGCCCCGAGCCACTCGGAGAGAGGCACCCGACTACAGCACCGTCATGGAAGCGATCTGTCCTTTCCACCCCAAGGGAAAGCACGCCGCCAAGGACTACTTCACTCTGAAGCGTTTTGCGCGCGAAAGTCAACGCCAACCAGCCCCAGCCAAGGGCGAAGTTGCTCCAGCGAAGAAGAAGGAACTCCCGGATGAAGAAGATTTCCAAGAGTCTGAGCAGGAGCTGAACTACATCTATGGGGGCTCAACTGGATATGAGTCCAAGCGGAAGCAAAAACTTACCACTCGGGAGATCAACGCAGTGGAACCGACGACTCCTCAATATCTGAAATGGTCTGAGGTCCCGATCACCTTTGACCGTAGAGATCACCCCAAGCAGGTCCCACATCCGGTAAGTTTCTCTCGTATTTGACCGGTTGTGCAGCGTGAAGCTCAAGAGGGTTCTGATCGACGGCGGAAGTGGGCTCAACATCCTGTTCGCCAGAACTTTCGACGACATGAGCATCCCCCATTCGGAGCTGAGGCCAAGCACCCAGCCTTTCCACTGAGTAATCCCGGGCGTCCCGTTCGCCCCCTGACGATTTCATTACCCGTTACGTTCGGAACCAAGGATAATTTTCGGACCGAATTCATCAATTTTGAGGTAGCCAATTTCGAGACGGCGTATCATGCCATCTTGGGAAGGCCTGGCCTAGCCAGATTCATGGCCATGCCTCATTACACTTACTCGATGTTGAAGATGCCGGACCCAAAGGAGTTATCACACCGTGGCGACATCAAGCAATCCTCGCAATGCGATCGGAGAATCATGAACTTGTCGAATTGCGTGAAGCGGTACCGTGCAAAAACATCCAGCCGAGGTCGCCACGCCCAAGACGAAGGAGAAGTACCATCAAAAAAGCAGGCCACCTCGGGAATTAAGCCTGGCGAAGGAACTAAAAGGATCATTCTTGACCCGTCTGACACGTCTAAAACAACCGTGATCGGGATAGGGCTCGAGGACAAATAGGAAAGCGTGCTCGTCACCTTCCTCCAAGCTAACAGGGACATTTTCGCCTGGAAACCATCAGATATGCCAGGTGTGCCAAGGGAGGTGATCGAGCACTCTCTCCATGTTGATGAGAAGTCAAAACCCGTCAAACAAAGGCTTCATGGGTTCACTCGGATCGTCTAACGCCATAAAACAGAAATCACGAAACTCCTAGCGCGAGTTTCATCAAAGAAATGTATCATCCCGATTGGTTAGCAAATCCGTGTTAGTTCAAAAGAAGAATAAAACTTGGCGCATGTGCGTCGATTATACTGATCTCAACAAGGCGTGCCCGAAGGATCCCTTTGGACTGCTCCGAATTGATTAGGTTGTAGATTCGACTGCCGGTTGTGAAATTTTGAGCTTTCTTCACGCATACTCGGTGTCGGGACCCAAATTTGCAAATCCGACCCTCTGTATACCGCACTAGTCCAGATCACGCTAGTGCACACAGCTCAACATAGATGCTATCATAGTCACACACAAATAAATATAGCATAAACTTCATTAATTAATAATAATGTTGTCTTACATGAATAATGCCTCACGTGGCTTAAAAAGAGTATCAATGAGAAGCGGCGGAAATAGAATAAACGCAGATGGCGCTCGATTCGCCACGAGCAACCGACGAGGCTCGGACCCTAAGCATTCGTGATCCATATAATCCTCCTCCACGAAGGGCGTAGATTCCTCCTCTTCGAAGTTGTTGTTGTTGGGGTGAGTACATAAAGCACTCAACAAGTTGTGCACAATAATGCAAGTCTAATATTCTATATGCTTGGCTTAATCCAAAGGAATGGCTAATATGGCTATTTTGCAAGAAAGCAAAGATTTAACAAGAATATAGTAAATATATTGGAAAGCGATAAAACAAATACGAGAATTAATAAATTCAGCATTTCAAGTAACCAAGTTTCTCAATCCTAAATTATTTTCCACTTTCCATGGCACCTTGCCATCCCAATAGGTTTTGTTTAACAAAAGTCTAACCCTTAACTGTAATTCGAGCATTGCCCAATACCGTGAGCACGGCTATTCGAATAGATTGTACACTCTGCAGAGGTTATGCACTTTACCCACACGATACAACCAAACACCACCAAGGCGAGTGATCATAACAAAGCCTTTATAATGCTACACCTAGACCCAGATCGCCGCTAAGGTTTCAACATCAAGGGTTAAACCACCACAACAGGCCCCCTCTTGCGCCATGTGAGTTAAACCGTAACCGGGACTCACTATTCACCACGATAAAGATCAAATCTAGGTTTCACAAATTATTCACTAGGCTGTCCCATTCCGCACATGTGGTTGCAAGAGAGACTCAGTCAAAGGCTTGCAAGGTTAAGTCCTTAAAGTGATTAAGGCAAGACTTCCACATACCCCTGCCATCCTCGCCCACCTTGGCACACCGCCTTGCCACTTGCCCCAATCTAAAATCATTACCACCCCAGTTGATTACCAAGCACCACATGCCATCAACATTTCAATCCCGATGTGTGACCTCCTCGCCACGACAACTTGATATCATTGTGTGACAACACATGACACACCAATTCATAAACATTGTTCCATATTCCATTAGTCAAGATTAAGTATCGACATTCGGACACATGTGATGACGTGGCATGGCTAAGCAATCTATGACGATCTAACTAGCCCAGGTTGATTATCAATATTAACCAACTATAATTCCACATCCTAGGGTGACAAATAGATCATGGCATAAAATCGACAAGGTATGGTTTAATTCAAATAGGCATATTATCTAATTCCCAGATTAATTGAAATCATTTATACACATAAAATATCATGCATAAAGTTTAAGAGACAAAATAGCAATTTGGTGAAAATTAGGTGCAACATGATCAAAGTACAACTTGCCTTGGAGTAGGTGCTGGTCTTGATCTGAGTTTGGGTCTTGGAGCGACGAATCTTCCTCCGGATCACCGAAAGCGGTTCAACGCTCACGCGAAACGATGCCAAAATAGCAAATAAACACCAAACCAGAGAGCAAACAAACTCCAAGAATAAAATAAAATTCACCAATAAATAGATATTGATTTTACAATTTTTTAGAAATTTGAATCACTCAAATCCGAGTTAAAATGCAAAAGATATAGCCTTTTGAAGTTTGAATAAATATCGAAAATACAGAAAATAGAAAAACCGATTTTTCGAATTATTTTTCTATTGAAAAGATCTTTATTGCGCAACGCCGACGCCAGCCCTGGCCCGAGCCAATCAGCGCCGACACGCCACCTCGGCGCCTGCAGACCGGTCCACGGAACCGCCTACGTCCACCGTGGGACGCGCTCACTGGCGCCTCGCATCACGTGCGGACACGCGGCGCGCATCGATTAGTCTGCGACGCCGCGTGCCGATGCTCGACACGCGCCGCATCCAGCGATGATCGACGGCCACCGATCTACCCCTACGTGGCTCAATCCCGATCGCCTATTCGGATCTAACGGTTAGAAATTTACCCGGCGAAACATCGATGAAGAAGCGACGTGGCTTGATCTCGACGGTTGGCGAAGATCCAACGGATGCGCCAAGCTCCGAGACACGGCGGCGGGCTTGCACCGAGCGAGGAAGACGACCACCCGAACGGCGTTTCGACGCGACTCGGCGAGAAGAAGGGCGACTCGACGCGACACGACGCGAGGAACTCGGATCCGAACCGATTGGCGGGAGGATGCTCGACGGCGGCGGAATGGCGCAAAAACTCGCGGTGGCACCGCAAAGAACTACGGCGAGCTCTCGGCGATGATGGCGTGAAACAGCGAAGAGGCTAGAGCTACCGGGTGCGCAAGGGAACGAGGAACATCGGAGTGCGGCCGCGGCTTTTATAGCCTCGGCATGCGCCAGGAAGGAAACCCTAAATCACGCGGCGGCGACGGCAGCGGCGGCGGATTCGAAACCGAATCGGAGACGACGATCGAGACCGTCCGATCCAAGATGAGCGCCAAGATTAGATCCGGCGATACGATCCGATCCACTCTTTCCAAATCCAACTGACGAGATCTAAACTTACCAAAACAACGCGAAGCGTCCCGACCACTTGATCTCGATCCAACGGCTCGCAAAGACTAGGGTTTCGCGAAAGGAGGCGACCATCCGATCTTCATCCAACGGTCACACTGCGGCGGCGGCGAAGGAGCTAACGGGCGCGATAATGAATGGGTCACAAGACGGTCTTCGGGCTTGGCCCGAGATCGTTCACTCGATTTTCAAAAGCTTTTGATTTAAAATAATTTCAAATTAGATTAATTCATTTAAGGCAATTAAAATATCGGAAAAATCGAGAAAATTCTCATAAATACTTTGAGACATTACGAGCTCAAATAAAATATTTTTGGTAAAACTTTATATTAACTTTATCTATATATATTTAGTTTTCACCAAAGGTTCAATATACTTAATTAAAATAAATTTAGATAATTTCTGGAAAAATCCAATAAATTCAGAAAATCACAAAAATGCACGTGAGCGAAATTATAAGCCAGATTTTGGGATGTTACACTCGGGCTATCACCGGATTCGCCTAAAGGAGGAAGATCATTTCAAGACCTCGTTCATCACGCCTTTCTGAGCTTTCTGTTACACCACGATGGCATTCGGGCTAAAATACGCTGGCGCGACCTATCAGCGTGCGATACAGCGGTGTTTTCACACCCAGCTCGGGCGCAACGTGGAGGCGTATGTAGATGACGTTGTCGTAAAAACTCGGGAAAGGAAAGATCTTGTCATCGACCTAGTCGAGACTTTCGAAAGTTTAAGGGCTTTTAACATGAAGCTGAATCCTGAGAAGTGTGTTTTCGGAGTATCTTCAGGAAAACTGCTCGGATTTATCGTGTCACAACGAGGCATTGTAGCCAACCCAGAGAAAGTCAAGGCCATATCAAATATGGAACCGCCGACTAACCAAAAAGACGTCCAACAGCTTACAGGGTGTATGGCCGCCCTAAGCAGGTTCATCTCCCGACTGGGTATGCGAGGTATTCCTTTCTTCAAACTACTCAAGAAACAAGATAAGTTTCAGTGGACGTCGGAAGCGCAACAAGCATTTGAAGATCTGAAGACCTTCCTGACGACACCTCACATGTTAGTCTCACCAATGCCAGAAGAACCCCTATTACTTTATATCGCGGCAACGGCAAATGTAGTCAGCGCTGCGATCATCGTGAGAGAGGAGGAAACGGCTCAAAGTGCACAGAGTCCAAAGACCCGGTATACCGTCGCTGAAGTCCTAAGTGAATCCAAGGTACGGTATCTACAAGTGCGAAGCTATTATATGCCAGACTTACATCTCGCAAGCTTAAACACTACTTCCAAGAGCATGTCATTTGGTAGTCACCTCCTTCCCGATCGGAGACATACTTCACAACCGTAAGGCCACGGGAGAATTGCCAAATGGGCGCTTGAACTCGGGCTTTGACATTCAATTCAAGCCCGCGACGCCATCAAATCCCAAGCACTCGCTGACTTTACTGCCGAGTGGACAGAATTGCAGCACCCGGCGATTACTAAAGATCTCGAGTATTGGACGATGTACTTTGACGGTTCCCTCATGCTCAGCGGCGCGGGGGCTGGTATAGTGCTCATATCACCAAGTGGAGACAGATTGAGGTATGTCCTCCAAATATTTTTTCCTCAGATCCAACAACGCGCCGAGTATGAGGCACTCATTCACGGACCAGACGCCATATCTCTCGGCATTCGACGACTGGCGGTTCGCGGAGATTCGATGCTCGTGGTCAATCAAGTGCAGAAGGAATGGTCTTGTATCGAGGAAAACATGGCAGCATATTGCCAAGAAGTGCGCAAGCTAGAAAGCAACTTCGATGGACTCGAGCTCGTTCACGTGCTTCGACGAGACAACGAAGCAGCTGACGAATTGGTGAAGATGGGATCCTGCCGGTCCAAGGTACCCGTGGGAATATTTGTAGATGAAATTCATAAACCCACGATTAGCGCTCCGCCAAAAGCGCATATCCAGAGAAAAAGGGAAGAGGCAGAGGTCTTGATTATTACCCTGCATTGGACATCTCCATACCTGGACTACCTGACAGAAGACAAGCTACCCGAGGATCGCGTCCAAGCCGAGCGGATCATGCGCCGAAGCAAGAGTTATGTAGTCGTTGGAAAGGAGCTTTATCGTAAAAGCTCCTCTGGCATACTGCGACGATGCATATTGGAACAAAAAGGGAAAGACCTGCTCAAAGAAATCTACTCGGGAATTTGTGGGAACCATGCGGCGTCATCGACCCTGGTCGAAAAAGCCTATCGCCAAGGGTTCTTTTGGCCGACTGCCGTCACAGATGTGGAGGACATCGTCCGGACATGCGAAGGATGTCAGTTTTTCGCACGTCAAATGAACAAGCCAGCGCAGGAATTACAGACTATCCCGATTACGTGGCCATTTGCGGTCTGGGGGCTCGACATGGTGGGACCTTTGAAAAAGGCTCAAGGAGGCTATACTCATCTTTTCGTTGCCATTGATAAATTCACCAAATGGATTGAGGCCAAACCAGTCACCACCATTACGGCGACAAAGGCCAGAGAATTCTTTCACGAGATCGTGGTTAGATTTGGCGTACCCAACCGAATCATCACGGATAATGGCACTCAGTTCAGAGGCGAAGTATTTCAAGATTGGTGCGAGGAGCTGGGCATAAAAATTTGCTTCGCATCAGTCGCGCACCCCCGAAGTAACGGACAGGTTGAGCGAGCTAATGGCATGGTGCTCCAAGTCATAAAAGCAAGAATTTTCGATCGACTCCAACCATATGCTACTCGGTGGGTCAAAGAACTGCCTTCAGTACTCTGGGGGCTACGAACTACCCCAGCAGAGCAACCGGGCAGTCACCTTTCTTTCTGGTATATGGCACAGAAGCGGTCTTACCAACCGAGTTAGAATTCGGATCCCCGCGGGTTCGGAGTTATGAAGAGATCGCTTCAGAAGACAGCCGGCTAGAAGACCTCGATAGACTGGAAGAAGCCAGGGATATCGCAACAATTCGTTCGGCAAAATACCTCCAAGGCTTACGACGTTATCATGGGCGCAATGTAAAGAGCCATGCGTTCTCCAAAGGAGATCTAGTCCTAAGGAGGAATCAAAAGAGCGAACATAAACTCTCCCCAAGTTGGGAGGGCCCTTACATCATCGATGAAATAATTCGTCCCGGAGCTTATAAACTTAAGCGAGAAGATGGATCGACAATCAGCAATACTTGGAATATAGAACAGCTACGTCGCTTTTTCACTTAAGTTTTTGTACTTCTTTTTAATCCTTTGTGAATAAAAGTTCGATTGAAAAAGTCGTTTTCATATAACCTCTTTTATAATCATGAATTCGAGTGCTTTGCTCTTATGTTAAGACTCAGGGACAAGATCCATGAATCATATCCCAGAGCCTGGGGGCTGGAGTCAGATGAACAAAGGTCTCTGGTCAAACCACTCGAAGATGTATACTTTCATGAAGGAGAAACAGGGAACACTTTTTATGCCTTTAAAGGTCAAGAGTCTCTACAATCGACAAAGAAGTGTCCCTGACTTCCTCCCAGAGCTCGGCAGCTCGATCTTCGTCAACATCACGAGCGTAGCCTTCCCTAAGGGCCTCAAGATCCACTCGGGGATAGAGGGACTTGGTGATCGCCAGGGTCTAGCTGGCACCGTTGGCCGCTGTTTCCTTCAGCAGGTTCTTGAGGGCCCCCGGGGCTTCCTTCAGCCGGACGACGACTTCACCCCTACTGAGTGGCCTCTCGCCATCTGGATGAAGCGAACTCAGCAGGGGGCTAGAAGCGTCTTGGAGCTCAGCGCAGGAAGCTTCGAGAGCTTTAACTCTCTCGCCGAAGATGGTGTACTGCGCCTGAGTTTTCACCTTATAATCTGCAAGGCAAAGCATTAGAGAGGATAGTAAGGGATCAAACAAAGACTAGTTGACAGCTACACCTTCAAAATACTTCTCCAGCTTCGCTCGGGAATCCTCCGCGGCTTTAACTTTTCCTTCGAGCTTCACGAAAGCCGAGTCCTGAGCTGGAGCAAACACAAGAGATCGGCAAGATAGTCGACTAAGCAAAAAACATGAAACAACCCAAGAGATAGCTACCTCGGAGGGAGCCGGTGATATCCAGATTCTCCGCGCAGCGTTTTGTTCCGTTCGCGATGTCCGAGTTCGGACCGAAGGATCGCAGCCTACCGCATACTCGGCTTTGATGCGTTCTAGGTCGCCGATACTCTGGCGCGTCCGGATTTCAGGGAGCATCCTTTGAATGTACTCGGACTTTCGCTCGAAGCGCTCCCCTATTTTCTATAATCATCATAGCAAAAGGTAAACGCGTGGCAGAAGGGCGGGAGGAGGGACACAGTGGTCTTGGAGGAATGCTCACCTGGGCGGCATGCGCACAAGCCTTGGCATGGATGAAAAAATCATCCCTCTCTCTTTGCTCTTCCTCCGGGTCGTCCAAAAGTTTCAAACCCTCGTCATCGGCAAAGGCGGTATCTGTTATTAGCCGGGGGCGAGCAGGGGCTGGCGGGACTCGGTGAATATCTTCAACCTCAGGGGACGAGCAGGAGGCCGGCTCAGGAGCAACGAGATCTGTTGCAAGGGCAACACGAGCAGGAGACGGCGCCGGGGGACTAGGAGACACTTCGCGCCCTCGTGGCGGTTTATTCCGTCAAGTATGAATTCTGGGAGGTCCAACCTCAGCAGGGCCCCCAGACGGAGACCCGACGGGCGCATCAAGCGAAGGGTCCCTGTGAAGAAGAATCGTCAGCAAGACCGAAGAATAAAAAAGGAGTCAACGGAGTAACGGACCTGTTGGATTTCCTCATTCTCATCGGGGGCTTCTTGCGAATAGCTGTCCCACCCCCGGAAGAACCACTCGGATCGCCGCCGACTGGTGCCCCGGGCTTCTATTGAAAACCCGCCGGAGCTCGTTAGGGCGGATCTTGGATTTTGGGACCGCCGACCGGGCGTCGGGGGGCCACGAGGTCATCGGACAATGTTTTCTTCCCTTTTTTCACAGCGGGGCTCCCTGCTGGAGACCGCGCCCGGCGCTTCGGAGAATAGCTTGGGCGAGGTGGCATTTCCGGAAGGGGAGGATACTGAAGAACGCGATGCGATCCTGAAGATGAAAGTCAAGAGTTAGCAAAACTTCAGAGAACAAGGAAACGTAAGGTTCCCAATAAAATTCGCCTACCGCAGGAGGGGGGCGTGAGATGTTGAAGGATTTCGGGCACTTGACAGATAATATATCGATGCTCGGGATAAAGAGTTCTCCAGCCCTGGTGCATAACTTCTCCCTTGGCAAGTCGTCGGGCAGTTCCCGGGTCGGGTCATTTTTCCCCTATAAGTGAATCCCAGATGAACTCGCTCCTTCAGGGGCTGCACCCGGTGGGCGATGAAGTGGAGGGCCAAACCCACTCCTGTAAGCCCGCTATCCTTGACTTCCGATCAATGCCAAGAGTTGGACACTTGATCCATGTCGGAAGAATTAGGTAGAACCCGTGAAATATACACATTGGGATGGCGCCAGTGAACGGAGGCAAAGATGACTCGAGGTTGGCGCAGTAGAACCATTCCCGATGCCAGCCCTTGTTGGAGATCTTGACAGAAATGGCAAAGTAGTCCTTCTTCAGCCCTTCCCACAGCTGGAATCCAGCGCCCCCAATAACCTTGGGGTCATTTTTGGAGGATAGGGCTTCAGGAGATAAAGGTGACGAAAGAGGTTTAAATGGGGCTAATGCCGTAAAAGCTTCACAAAGGTTGACAAAGAGGGAAATTTGAAGGATAGAATTGGGGTTTAGATTCACCAATTCTATTTCATAAAAGAAAAGAAGGCCGAAGGAAAGAACTGATCGGAAGACCAAGGCGCGGTGGAAAAGGATTAAAACCACCACCTCCTCGAGCGGGAGTCGAGACGGATTCACCGGTGACGGGCGCATGGAGATCGTGGCCAAACTGCAAGATCCGTCATCTACCATGGATTTCACTTCTCCTCGGTTGTTGTCGAGGTCGCCCAATCTTGTGGTGAAGGTGGAGAAGGAGTAGAGGAAGACATTCTTGCAGAAAGATTGACAGCGACTCGAGAAGGCAAGAACAGCGAAGGATAACCTTGGTGGCAGAGAGTTCAGGAGGCGAGAAGGTGAAAGGAGAAAAGGCTCGCGGAAAGATGAACTGTCGGCGTCAGATGACCTAGTTTTTAAAGAGAGAGCAATAAGGTCTCTGCCGAATCGGCGGGAAAAGGCTGTGAAACGTCTCACCCTTTCAGATTCCACATAAATGATTTGCAGGCCTGTCACCTCGACTTACGGGGTTTGACAGGATTTGACCGGATCGCGTTGAAGCCACATCGCCCCCACGATGGGGCTTGTTTCCCACTTACCGTATTAAACGGGATGTGGATAGTTTCCAACTTGAATAAAAACTTATCTTCTTGCATTACGCCCCACGTTGGGCCTTCGGGTGGTTACCTCATGACGGAATCATGTACCGCAGGATTGAGCCCAAACGGGCACAGATCCATGGGCGTGCTCCACGAGGGCCGAGAATGCTGTGATTCATTTTAAACAAGTACAGACGCCCTTCGGATCTAAATGTGATACACTCCAAGAGAGCTTAAGCCGGGTCCGACATCAGTCGGGAAAGGGTATCACTCGGCCAAGAGCCGTCAAGAGTAATATGCTCCAAGAGAGCCTAAGCTGAACCTGACATCAGTCGGGAAAGGGTATCACTCGGCCATGAGTCGTCTAAACGTGATACGCTCCAAGAGAGCCTAAGCCGCTTCCGATATCAGTCGGGAAAAGATATCACTCGGCCATGAGCCATATGAAATCATGATACGCTTCAAGAGAGCTGGGCCGTGCTCTTAGGACGTGTGTATCATTCGGCCATGAGCCAAGAAAAACCTTGGCATGACGCAAACTGAATTACGAACTATGCTTTGCAGCAGCTGGACACAGGACTGCTTGGCCAGGGGCACGATGCACTCTGAATTGGCATCAGGCTACGTCCATTGAAAGTCCGAGTTGGACGTCGTCTAGCCTTGAGACGGCGATGAGTGTTGCACGACTCGGGATTGCGTAGAGTCAGACGAACTTCATGTTGACCCTAGACTACGTCTCGCAGCGGTCAAACGTGTCATCAATTTCAAGTCACGAACAAAATCCAAGACGCCATATAACGGGTCCAATCCACTGCCGAAAGACCAAACAGAGATTCTTCGACAAAAGGTACTTTATTACATTATACAAAATGCCCAAAGTACTATGTATAGAAATTGTATACACAGGAGGGTTACACTTCCCCGCGGTGCACCCGGCCCAGTATCTCGATGAGGGGTTCCCTAACCCTGCTAAGGGCGGGCACGACCTCAAGGAAAGTGTTGATTGCCTCGTGGTCACGCTGCTTCGCCTCTTCCTCCAGCAGCGCTTCGAAAGCTCGATCAAATTCCTCCCAACGCTTAACTAGCCTGGGGTCTGCCTTCGCTTGATGATACCACTGTGGCATGATGAAGGCTGAAGCTAAAAGCAAAAAGATGGAGGATAGAAAGCGAATGGATACATCTCCAAGTATTAGAACGCCTTTTTATAGCCAATTCAGACGAAATCGAAGCAAGAGCCGGGATATTAAGCGTCGGAAGCTGAAGAGGTTTGGTGTTAATGCAACTTCAGAAGACGAAGAGTTTTTTCCGGCTGAACAAGTTGGCACGGGAAAACAAGGCAACCTCGAAGACTGCCCGATGACTGTCAAGCGATGAAAATTAAAGACTTCGGGCGGGAAAAGTATCAAATCTACGTTTGTGACATGATAAGAAGTCCGTGAGGCTGCTCGCGATAAATCAGCTCGGTAAAAGATTTGCACTTGAGAAAAGCAAAGGACGGAATTTATGATCGAGTTCTTCATAATTCGCCTGTTGCAAAAGGAAGGTTTTTTTCGATTGGATAAGGAAACCAGTCGGGATTTCAGGCAGGGAGCCCAGAGAAAGGCAGTCGGATCATGAAGCACTCGGGGGCTGCTGTGGGATATAGATTCCAGGGGATCCTCAGGAAAGGCCCAAGATGAAGGCCCAGAAGATATGTTCCACGTCAAGCTTCTTAAACCGTACGGAAAGGGATATATCATAACGGAAGTTGAACTTGTGTTTAGAAATGATGGATACAGTTGTAATCCGAGTCGTTAGAAGGATAGATAAAGATGTAAACTCTGTCCTATAACCGACTAGAATCTTGTAACCGATCGGAATCTCTTATCCGATTGGGACTCGTAGTCGCCTCACCCCACTATATAAGGGAGAGGGTGGGCAACAACAGAGGGATGAAGCCATAGAGCATAAAACACCTCATATCGCCCGGAGCACATTGCACTTTGAGCATCCTTGGATCCAAGAGATCCGCATAATCCCAGCACACAGGATTAGGGTATTATCTCCTCCGCGAGAACCTGAATCTGTCTAAATCCCTTGTCTTGTGTGACCTTCGAGTTTGAGATCGAGCGCCTACCCCATAAATTCATTGCCGACTACAAAAGTCGACAGATAGAGATGTTGCTAGTATTGCTATCGGTTCCTACAAAGAACCGATAGAGATGTTGCATAGTATTTCTATCGGTTCCTACAAAGAACCGATAGAGATATTGCATAGTATTACTGTCGGTTCAAACAAGAAACCAATAGAGATCTAAAGCTATCAGTGTCAGTTCTTTTGACCGATCCGACATAGATAGCAATTAAGAACCATAAGTTTGCTCGCTGTCATCTCTCCCGACAGACTTCACTGCTCGCTAGCTCACTCCCTGCTCTCCCTGCTGACCGGCCCCTCCATCGAAACCCTCCGCCTACCGGGTCCCCTCCACGCCGTCGCCCCCTCCGCCTCCAGCGCCCCCTCCCGAGGGCTCCAACTTGCCGGGTCCCCCTCCGCCTCCAACGCCCCCTCCCGCGGGCTCTAGGATACCAGGTCCCCCTCCACGCTGCCGCCCCCTCCGCCTCTAGCACCCCCTCCCACGACCTCTCGCCAATAGAAGGTAAACCCTAGGTTCGATTGTGCAATGTTCATATGATACTTTGTTTCTGTACTTTGTCTACAAATGACTCAGTTCTTGCCAACGATGGAAGATTTGACCTCTAGAAGAAATATTTAGAGCCATGAAAAAGAAATTGTCCATATGAAATATGCGTTCTAAATTTCTGTTGCAAACATGAAAGCATTAAGAACAAGAATTACTTATGATGTAGAAAATGTGTGAAGTAGGTTAAGGCAAACAGGTAAAGATATGCATGAGCTTCAATGATTGTGACCCCATGAGCAAATAATGGAAACATAGTTTAAAGACACCATCGGGAATTAGACAATTCATAAAGACTAAAGAGGCATCATTTCAAAGAGGAGCAACTGTGCCTTCCTGTTTAAAATAGTTCACACTGTAACTATGCTCTTTGCATGCTATTCTCCACATATCACTTTACACTATTTAGGCTCCACAACTGTAAGTTACATAACAATTAATTTTGTGCATTTGATTAGTTTGTTGGGTTCACAGGTGCTTTGTGACATTATAGCAGTAGTTTGCAGGGTTCACAAGTTAACCTTAATAGGACCACTGAGGACAAAAGTGATTTGAACATAGTAGTTAGTTTTCAGGATTCACAAGTAGAGAAACAACCTGACTTGTTGCTATTACACTACGGGCTGGTCATATTTGTCTCTAAAATAAAACCCCATCTCTATTCACTTAATGATTGTCAATTGAGAACAAAATAAATCAGCAACTTTCATTCAAGCAAACAAAGACAGTGGGGAAAAGGCTAGGATGTACCTCATCCAACTTTTGCCATACCAAATCAGTTTGGCTGAAAAAACCCTTATCAGTTGCTAAGAGATATAGGTTCCCATTGTAGTGCACAAAAAGCATGAAAGCAATAAAAGCAGCAATCTAATTATAGCAGTCAGTGACTATGAACTTAGTTAATTATCATACCTTGAACATAGTGTTGAAGTGGTTATTACGGAAGAAGACACAAAGCTCTATTTCATTATTGTTGTTGTAAGATGATCAATGTTAGAGTTTAGATTGCGTAACCTACGTCTCCCGTTCGAGGGTGCTTATTCATAAATATACTGAAATGGCATTTTTATAAGCAAGCAGTCTCGAATTACCCTCTTTTTGGACAGTTCGAGGATATGTGGTTCGGACAAGTTCCTAAGCAGTTGTACAACTCCAAAAAAAGTTTCGGTAGCATCTCCCTGATGTTATCCGGATACACACCCTCTTGACTTGTTGTTGAGACATGTATTTGGAGAACAGTGGGAGATACTGCCAAAATTTTCTCTAGAGTTGTACAACAGCTCAGGAACTTGCCCGAGCCGCATATCCTCGAATAGGATTAGGACCTAACCTAATTAGAGATTTGGAGTCGTCGTTGGTACGTACTTAGTTGGTCAACAGATAGACGTTTCTTTAGGGTCATCCATTAATTGTTAATTTACTACAATATGCTAGTTCAATTATATGCTATGAATTATCCATTATTCTGTTAATTTACATGATTCATTATCAAATCGACATAATAGCTATGAATTGCTTTCTCTCATGTGAAATATTGACCATGTCAGGCATATGAATTGCTTTCTCTCATTATGTTTAGGTTATATATATATATATATATTCAAAATATCGTAAAGAGAGAGCACCGGCTCATCGCCAGACAGAATAAAAGGTGATGTTGAGGGGCCAAGTAAGGTAACAAATGTTGAGGTGCCAAGTAAGGTGAGAAAGGCCCGAGAACCGAATAAAGGGGCCACAAGAAGAACACCACAGGTTCTCCACTTTGATACCACGGGGGTTTGCACGGGTACTCCCAAGTATAAGGGGCGTTACCGATCTTTTCTCAGCTAATTGGTGAGGGAGAGAGTGCCGATCACGGTTAAGGACTGGAGGAAGGAAGTCAGCACCGAGCAGAAGAATCGGCTATAGGACGAAGTTAAAGAGAAATGGATTATACCATAGGAAGATGATGGGTGTGTCTCTGAGGCACTTCAAGGTTATCATGCACGGTAAGTACGTGCTGAAAGGCCGTACTCCTTTCGAGAGGTATCTGTTTGTGACTCCCAATGTTGGGTATAAGTTCACAAGGATGAAGAGTACGCCTGAGGTGAAGGAGCTGAGAGAGAAGAACATCACTATCCAGAGGCAGAACACACACGCGCACCACCTCGATTTTGTCGGCTATGAAGGGAAGAAAGCAGAGTGGGCACGACTAGCTGAGGAGTGTGCAAACTCCACGACGGCAATGCCTTACTCCCACAAATGTGAGGAGCGAGCATGACACTGGGTATTAGCGAGGACGAAGAAAACCTCCGACGGTCGGCTTGTAGTTCCAAACTCTGTGACTGTGCGGATCGTCTCCATCATCGTAAGACATCTAAATTAGTACATTGCAGTTGACCCTTCTTGTTATATTTTAGAACTAATTTATATTCGCTTATTGCAGGAGGAGGTAAGCCAGCAGAAAGAGCAGGGGAACTTTCAAAGCAAAGGGTCGAAAGACAACCTATCTTCGGTGATCGGGAAGCCAAACCATAAGGGCTGGGTGCTTGCCGCAGGTGCAAGGCATATGAAGAGGTCCTTCTTCCAAGAGGACGCTGCCAATGCCAAATCAAGATCATGGGAGGCACGTGCAGAGCGCCTCAAGGACACGCTGAGGAAGGAGCTGAAGGAAGAGATGAGGAAGGAGATGATAGAACATGAGGAGCGCTTAAGGGCCGAGATGATGGCGATGATCTCCTAGAGTCAGAGTCAGATGGTCTCGCCTCTCGTAGAAAGGCATGTGCCCCGCCCTAGTAGCTGTGCTTCCAAAAATGATAAGACCAGTCCCCAACTAAAGGTAATAATTGTTTCTGACTTAAAGGTACGAGAGTAAGCTAAACAATATTTCCGATCAAGTTATGCACTTCTTGTAGGCGCATGCCAAGTGGCAGCTCGTCATGATGGAAGACGGATTTTTCATTGAGGCTGGATGTGAGGTTGCATTTCCATGCAAGGAGATTGACATGGTGCATGTTAACCCTTTGGGGAAGGGCTACATGAGGGTGCAGGTGGACTATGTCCACGAAGACTTCCTATCTCATGTGTTGGAGTTCCCCTCGAACGAAGATATCACCACTCTCGGGCAAGCACGAATGTCATTCATCAAGTGGGCCACGACGGGTGTCGTACTACTCAAGGTAAAAATCTCCCACATCTTCTCGATCATTCCAGTAACACAACACGTTACATATGCATGTGCTTTGTAGGTTCCTATCATATCCACACCTACTCTTGCTCCTACTCCCACCACCATGACGAGTCATCCGTCCAAGTTGACTCCCACACAGAGTGCAGAGTTGGTGCCCAAAATGACTAGCTCGATAGCCAAAGGACCACAGGAGGCCTCGAAGACTTCTTCTGTCAAGAAGGCAAAGTTGACAGATGCTATAATGCCTCCTCAAATACATGAAAAGCCCCTTTTCCTGACCTCGGAGACTCCTTCTGTCCAGAAAGCAAGGTTGACAGAAGCCACAGAGCCCCCTCGAGATTATAAGAAGGTATGTACATGGAAAGCCCCTTGTCCCTAGCAACGAATTGAATGCTTTAGGCATATGCACTCGCTTACTCTATGGATGGTATATTGACAAGGCGAAAGAGGCCGAGCGTCACGTCAATTTCAATGTGAGGTATCGAGGGGGATATTTCCACCGCGATGTGCATGAGACATTCCCAGTGAGTTTTGAGGATCTATTCTGTTTGTACAGTCTGAAAGCTATCGATATTTCTACTATACGACTGGACGCTGTGAGTATCGCACCTTACAGCATGAGCCTATGACTATTATAGGATTTTGTATTATGTTTTTTAACATTTGACACGAGTTGCAGGATAATCAGGCAGCGAGCCGTGACAGGTCAACACCCAGTTAGGTTCGTAGACCCCGAGATGATGTCTGCAACCATGGCTAAGCTTCAATCGGAGTTCCTTGTGTAAGTTCAAGCTCCATTAGTTTTGGTGATTGGTTTAATATTAATGTTTAATCATTGTTTAATTACAAATATAATCACTAACATGTTCTATTGAGTCTTATTCTTATTAGTCTCATATTTGGATGGAAAATGGAAAACCTAAGGTATGCACTCGCATTCATTTTGTTATCTTAATGCATACTTAGGAATCAAGTTAAAGTATGAACTCTTCCATTGCCTTAGTCCAAATATTTGCATTATGTTCCTAATTCATATATATATGAATGCACACATATAAGGGGAGTTGATAATTTAACTTATGTTTCAATTGTATTGATCCATATCCTCTTGTCATATAATATAAAGGATCAAGACTTTGAAACAGTCCTTTGAGTATATATATAACTTGTGTAGTTGTAGTATACTCATGCAAATATAGAATAAACTCATATGCAATCTAAGATTGATTATGTGCATGTTGGTTCCATATTCAATTAATTATATGCACATACTTAATGGAGTTTGTTCTATAGTTGATGGTCTAAATGTATTGATCCCTTTCCATCACTCCAACATATTGGATCATTATTTTTCATCAAATTGAGTATATGAAACTTGTGTAGTTTTATATATACTCATATCAATTTAAATAAAATTTAAATTGAGTTCAGTTGTCTTTTAATCAAATCAAAGAATACTTCATCATGTGTTGATGGAGTTCCTTGTTGATTAAAGACAAGCGAAAAGTTCTTGAGTATAATGAAGCATTAGTTGCATCAAAGTACTCAAGACACAATTAATCATTTAAATTGATTTGGGTTGTGCTCAATCGATCTTAGACGCATCCATTATGTGTTAATGGAGTGCAGTGATGATTGAGACAACCGTATTTATTGGACTAACGATCTTCAATGAGTTGTGAAGTAGGTTGAGTCCAAGAAGATAAAAAATCGGGAATGAGAAGTCATCATGTGTTGATGAGCTTCAAGAGGTGATTCCGAAGTGAAGAGAAGGGCTAGGGAAGGTTCATCATGTGTTGATGAACAAGAAGAAGTTTCGATCCTGGAGAGAAGATGACTGGAAATTATAAAAGCTCCAAGTGGATCGCTAGAGGCAAAGGTATAACTAGCTAGGGCTAAAGATGTGTTCCTAGTCTTTTACCGGTCTTGGTGTTTGGATGGGAGACCGGGTTGCTAATTAGGTTGCCATAATATTAAGAGGGGTTGAGTCGTTTAGCTTGAGCTTCATCATGTGTTGATGAACTCAATCCGGTTCACTCTAGCTCACTCTCTTGATCGGTTTTTGCATAAAGCTAACCATTTGGCATGTGTTGCAAATGGGTGAAGCTCGTGCATTGGATTTTGCATGAGCTAAGTATTTGCATATGTTGCAAATAAGGGTGCTCATGCTTGCATCTTAATTGACTTAGTTTTTGCATGAAGCTATGGATTTGCATGTGTTGCAAAAAGGGAGATAGCTTATACAATGATGTTTATGTGGTTATTGCTTGGAGCTAAGTTTTGCATGTGTTGCAAAAAGAGGGAGCTCGAGCAATTTGGTTTAAAGTTGTTGCATGGAGCTAGAGATTTGCATGTGTTGCAAATAGAGAGCTCATTCACTTAAGATTGTTTTGGTTGTTGCATTGAGCTAAGTTTTGTATGTGTTGCAAAAGGAGAGAGCTCATGCAACTTGATTTAAATAGTGGTTGTTTTGCATGGTGCTAAAGATTTGCATGTGTTGCAAATAGAGAGCTCATGCTTTGGTGTTTTAGCTTTTGATTAGATCATGTGTTGATCATCACAAGGCTAAGTTTGGTTTGTGCTTTGAGTTTGCAAAACGTGTTTTTTTGCAAAACATTGAATGGATTTGTTATTTACAAATATATTTTGCAAATGAGCTGGAAGTTATGGATTTCGATCCTAGAGCGTGTGTTGGCATTTGTAAATGTGTTTTGCAAAGTGTCGGGATCATGTGTTGATCCTTACATGGCTAAGAGAATTGATCTCATAAGTTTGTGATTTATTTGCGAATATGTTTTGCAAATAAGTTGAAGTTGTTATTTGCAAATGTGTTTTGCAAATGAACTTGAGGTTATGGGTTTCGATCCTAGAGCACGCGAATAGGGTTTGCAAATGTGTTTTGCAAATTGACTTGATCATGTGTTGATCATCGCATGGCTAAGAGGATTGATCTCATAGGTTTGTAGTTTATTTGCGAATATGTTTTGCAAATAAATTGGAGTTTAAAGCGATTCTTTGGAGAATGTGAATAGGGTTTGCAAATGTGTTTTGCAAATTGAATTGATCATGTGTTGATCATCACATGGCACAAAGAATCAAATCTTGGAAAAGTTTGGAGAAAAGATCGCGCGAAATCGGACTTCGGTCAGAGGGGGCGGTATGACCAGACCCCCTAAGGTCATACTGACTGTCGGTATGACCGGGCCCGAGAACGGTCTGTTGTTTTATAGAATAGGTGTATTTCGAGCAAAGGTGGGGCGGTATGATTGGACCACCTCCGGTCATACCGA
The DNA here is from genome assembly GCA_036346275.1 of Otatea glauca. Taxonomy (NCBI): domain Eukaryota; kingdom Viridiplantae; phylum Streptophyta; class Magnoliopsida; order Poales; family Poaceae; genus Otatea; species Otatea glauca. The sequence continues at coordinate 32,416,173 of CM070716.1, read as the reverse complement.
CGAGCGGTATGACCGGGTGGTCTCCGGTCATACCGACCATGTGCGGTCATACTGGCCAGGTTTTCTGTGTAACGGCTAGTTTTCTAGCCGTTTACTCTGAGGAGCGATCATACCAGCCCTAGAGCGGTATGAACGGGCTCCCAGGCACTTTTGCCCAATTTGCCCTCCAGCGGCTAGTTTTTCTTGGGAGGCTATATAAGGAGCCTTGGGGGCTGGCATTTTAAGTTTGCTAGTTCCATTGAGCATTTGGGTGAGGTGTTGCATGTGTTGCACACTCAAATTTGGTTTTTGAGCTAAGAGTGAGCTCTAATTGCGTGTGTTGCAATTAGGAGTGGATTGAGAGCCTCTTGTGCATGTGTTGCACTTGAGGGAGCCATTGTGCATGTGTTGCACTTGGTGATCACCGGAGTGCATGTGTTGCACTAGGTGAAGTTCAAGTGGGAAGGCTTGGCTTGTTACTCTTTGTGTTTGCCGACACCTAGACGGCGTGGAGGCGTCGTGCGCGGTGAGCTTCTCGACGAAGGTTGTGAGAAGCCTCGGCAAGTTGTGAAGGTCAGTGCTTGCCTACCCGGAGGGGGGAAGAGCAACCACTAGTGGATTCGAGGTGGGTGCTCAATTTGTGGAGCCGATCCAATTCGTTTGGGCTAACCTCAATGTGGATTAGGGGAGACCGATAAGTCTCTGAACATCATGGTAAAAAGTATTGTGTCTCTTGTGCTTGCTTTCCATTCATTATTTATATTCAAGCAATTTAAATTCATAGAATTAAATTGATTGATTGCTTGTTGTTTTTAGGATTGCAATTTATTGCTAGAGACATAACTAGTTAGTGCGCATAGTGAGCCTAATTGATTTAGGCTTTGATTGTCAAAACCTTAGTTTATCGCTTCCGCATTAATTATTGTTAATGTTTTGACATAAGGGTAATTAGGGGTGAATTGATTTGTAAAAAATTGTAGTAATTTTTAAAAACCGCCTATTCACCCCTCTCTAGTCAGCATTCTCGACCTTACACCTTCTAAACTACATCAAGCAGGCATTACAGGCTGAGGCCAAAAAGAACTTTATTCTATTCCCGTACCACGAGGAGTAAGTACTACTTTACCCTTCAACTACTTGTTCGCACTTAAACCATATATGAACTTATTTCCTTGTACCGCATACCATTTAATAAGCAACTATTGGGTTCTACTCGTGGTTGCTCCGAGTGAAAACAAAGTCTACACTTTTAACTCGATCAAGAAGAGACTGATGGCCTACGCGATCAAGCCTATTTTACAGAAGTAAGTATATTCCTTTAATCTAACACTTTCTGTATTTAACTACGTTTATTTTTTTCTCAATGGCATCTCTCCAATATATGTTGGGCTTTCTTGTCTTACGTTGCTGAAGGAGGGCGACACGATGACAAACGAGACGACCAGCTAGAGTAGAAGCGCTTCAAGGTACAAGTGCCTAGCATAGGATTAATTTTTTCTGACATCTATTTTTTGTCTCTTAATTTGATTTTCTTTGTTCACAGTGTCATCAACCGGGGTGTGACGATCTGTGCGACTTCTACGTCATGCATCACATGCTGATACTGGTCGGCGGCTCACACCTTTTCCCTAAGTTATATGTATATGCATAATACACTTAGCCTTTTACATACAAATTTTAAAACTTAAATTAGTGCACTCATTTCTATTTTGCAGAAGATCGAAATCCCCTTCAAGAGCTTACAAAACAAAGATTTTAACAAATTACGGAACCACATATGCCAGTGGTATTGAACAGAAGTTCTAGCGAAGGACGGTAGATTTAGAGATCTAATAGACTCCTACTAGTCCATATGTAAATAATATTATATCATGTGAATGTGATATGTGTACTGACTATTAAGTATGTTTGTGTTCTATATTGTTAACGAATGTGATATGTGTATTGTAAAGTGTTTGTATTCTATATATATTGTGAATGTAATATACATATGGTGTGTAATCTATGCTGTTTTCTGAAGGATGTACAAAGAACAAACACCAGCACCCACATCACAATCGATTCCAGGAACATCACAATCAGTTCTAGCTTGGAACCGATTGTGATGTTACCCCACATCACAATCGGTTCCGAGCTAGAACCGATTGTGATGTAGTACTCATCACAATCGGTTCTGAGCTAAAACCAATTGGGATGACCATTTAGCACTATCAGTTGAAAATCGATTGTGATAGCGCTTCCTAATCACTATCTAATGACTTTGTATCGCCACGAAAACCGACTGTGATGATGAAAAATAATCGATTGTGATGTACATTCCTATAGTAGTGTAAACTAAAAAAAGCTGGCTTTAAAGGTGGCCCTATTTGGTATAGCTGTAGCTTTTCTGAAAAGTAGTTTTCGGCTGAGCTGCATGGCTGAAGATGTTTGATGTTTGGCAGTCTGACTTTTAGTCTAGCTTTTAGGTGTGAGGGGTGTGGGACGGGAATGAGGGTGAGAGGGGTTGGGTTTGGGATTTTATACTTAATAGGAATGGGTAATTTTCTTCAACTCTAGTGGCAAAGTCAAAACCCCATCCCACTAAAATCGTGGGAAAATACCCTAGACCAGCTTTCTACTTTTGGGTTCTCCTAGTATAAATGGACTATTGCTTTTGGCTTCCGGCTGCGAAGAAGCCATCCGTTTGGAAGCTTCTAGCTTTCAGAAGGAAGAAGCCAAAGCTGAAGCCGTTCCAAACATGGATGGCTTTTTAATTTGGCTTTTTCAAAAGTCATAAGTCTCCATATAACTAAAAATTAAAAACCACGTAGTGAGACCTCACCCGTCCAAAATGCATCTAACGTCCATAGTCAAAGTCAGCCTCTTACTTGTCTCCTCTAGACTCTATACTGGCTTCTTCCCTCATTTGCTTCCAATTCTTGTCCATGGCGTGTACAGAGACAGCTCACCTGCGACCAGCGGCTAAACCCAGACGAGTGAACCTGGTCGACGATCGATCCGAATGGCTGTAAATCTGAATCACCGGCGACCGCGTCTACTTATGGGCAATTGAGGTATAAAATGTCTACTGCCATGGATTTGTCACTACGATGGCCAACGACAATAGCAAAGTAATATGTTTTGTGGAAAAGAGATTCAATATGATCGTTATAATAACCATAACTTTAACAATGACATGTGAACTGTTGGATCAAAAGCGATAGAGCAGATCTTCTCGAAATATGTTCCAAAATACTGTGCTGATTTTGGTATTATAGCAAACACAGTAGCAAACCTGTTCCGAAGCACTATTGAGAAATCTAGGCCAATCGCTTCCTCGATCGGACGGTCCTGACCTATTAACTTGTAGTAGGAATTGCACAGAAACCTTATCCGTTGATGTGAGCCATGATTTCCAGCGAGCTTCAACCTTGTGTGAATTCAGTGCAGCAACATTGTAGGAATGATTCAAGTAGTACCGTGATTTATTTACACACAGTAGTACCAAACTAGCAATAGTCGGTACTGTTTGAACGTGTATAGATCTATGCTTATCTATACCTCTTTATAATGCACCTAATCAATTTTTTCTACGTCCACCTTAAATAATACATCTCATTAGAGATGGCCCAATGTTTGTGCACCCAGCAAAACGTCCCTAAAAACTTGCATTCATCAAAATGAACGTCTCAGATCTTTCCTCAGTTTTACTCACCCACATCCGATGGCCATTATTTAGTGTGTCTAATCATCCCTGTGGCTCACAACAGACCTCCTCCACCTACATATTTGGAAGGAGAGCGAATCAAACAAGGAAATAAATAAGGAGGATCCGCATGCAAGGAAACCAGACTTGAATTTTTTACTGGCCAAAATTGTATGTACTACATATTTAGAAGGAGGGTGAATCAAATAAGGAAATAAACAGGGAGGATCCACATGCAAGGAAACAAGACTTGAATTTTTATTGTCCCGCATTGTGATCGATTTTTTCCGAATATGACCCTTCTCGAGATTTTTTTATGGATCTAGCCCCATAGAGCCTAATTTCAACGCACGGAGAGCGTTGAATTTTTGCTTTTATTTTTTGTCTAAGGAACCAACGGTCTGTGAATGCTGCTTAATTCTTTTCAATTTTTTCTCGCGGAACCAAATGGGCGGCGAAAGCAATCGCTTAATTTTTATCTTTTTCCTTGCGGATCCAAATGTCGGCGAACGCAGTTTATTTTTCCATATTTTCCCGAAATCATCCTTGTGGCCCACAACAGACCTTCCCTCACCTCCAGCATCAACAAAGAAAAGGAAACAAACGTCTTGGAAAAGGAAAGGATCATACATTACGTCCGGGAAAAGGAAACCGGAGATGGGGCAACGCGGCCGGAGAACGCAGTCAAGATTGGCTCCACGGCCGCCATCGGTGGCTTTGCCGACGCGGGCGAGGTTGTCGGTCACGACCGCGTCACCGCATTCTCGGCAAATTTATAATTTAAATTTTTTGAAAATAATTTTATTAAGTACAAAATAATCGAAAGTTTTTTGAGAATTTTTCTAGAATTTTTAACCTAATGTGCTATCTTTTCAAAAATCCTTCTATATTTTAAAAATAAAGGCAACTCAATTGTAGCTTCTTTTAGTCGCAGCCTGCACTGCAGAAGCTTCTTCTCTTCCTCCCTCCATTAAAGTAAGAAAGAAGCTCCAAAGCTCCATCAATCCCGCACCAAATCTCCTCTTTCCATCTATGGTGTTAATTCCCAAATTTCGTGCTCTATTGCCAAAATTTCTCCCAATTTGATTTGATCCTAAATTATGGTTTCCATAAATATGCTTGTTTCGGGCTATAAAAGCCGACGAGCTCTCCTCCACCCCATCGACATGCGTAAATCCCCAAGTGCTCCTCTTGTAAAGATCGCGGATTTTGGAGGTAACCCAAGCCATCACCGTCATTTTTCCGTGAAATTCACCGCAACCGTGACTCCTCTCAGAGGCGCTGGTGCCGACGATCTCGCCGCACTAAAGGCCGACCCACTACGACCGGCCGCCACCCCGGCCTTCCTCCACTTGCGCTGGTTAAGCCCAGAGCACGCCAGGTTTCTATGGAAGCTGCAAAAATAATAATCTAAAATCGAAAATTCTTTTTCTTTCTCTTTCTTGATTTAAAATCTTTTGGGAGCCCGCTACCATTCGACCTCCATTTAGTTCCGCTTTTCTTTCTAAATTCATTTAAAATTCTAAATTTCTCTTTTATTATTAAGTGTTGTATTCATACTTATCTTCTCATTTAATTGATAAGCGGGTGTACTGCCGTCGTAGCGTTAGCACATGCACTATACTAGTCTAATTGGAAAGATTTGCGCTGTGAGAATGGATGTTATCATTCTTTAGACACGTTTTCTTGATTTACAAAAGTTACTAGAAATGTGTGGATTATACTTGCTCCAATCCCTAAAAGAATATGCATTCATGCTTTCAAAAATGCTAGAGGAGGATGATCTGCTCGGGTAAATATGCGGACACCCAGAGCTGATCTAGTCGTCTGGGGGTTGGCTGCATAGGTGGATCTAGGGGTAGTGGGTATGCATCGACACCTTTAAAATTTTTAAAAAGGTAAGGAGATCTTTTTAATTGATCAAATTTGTTGATGGAATTGATTTTGATTTTGGTGGTTTTTGGTTTGTAAGATTTTAGAACTATTTGTATTATACTTTTAGCAAATTTTGAATATATATGTTGGATTCATGATATTATGAAACCATTGTACGAGACTATAGAACTGTACGTATAAAGTGTATCTTTTATTGAAATTTTTTTAATTCCACCACCAGCTAGCTACAAGGCTAAAAGATGAGCCGTCTCTTTGCTCGCCATGGCCAAGATCAAGAAATAGGGGGGGGGAGAAGCAGGGTTCCAAAATTCGGCGAATTTCGGACCACCCCAAATTCTAAAGTACCGGCCGGGGAAAAAAATAATTTTTTTTGAATTTGCTACAGTACCCAAAATTTTGGATTTTTTGGGGCCAAATTTCGACGAAATTTCGTGTTTTTTGGCCGGTTTTGAAACTTTTAGGGGCGGATTTGACCGGATTTGGTCCAATAACCCTTAGGAAAGTCATCTCCTATGAAAATTTGTTGAAAAACCGAATTTTTTAAATATTTTAAAATTTTGGCAGAAACACTGTCAGATTTTTATAAAATTGTACAAGCTTTATAATAATCTAAAAATTTTATGGTACTACCCTTAGTATATTAGGATCATACAAAACAAATTTCAAAATAATTTAACTTCATTTGTTATCTTTAAAAAATCAAAAATAGAATGAACATAATTGGGACAGTTATATTGTTAGAATTTTATAAATTTTCTTGAGTGTGATTATGATCTAATGTTTTTTTGAGATATTAATAATTGACTCAGTACCATTATGTAAATTTTTTAAAAAAATTCAACTTTTTTTGTTCCGTCAATCAAATCTATGTAAGCATTAAACTTCGTTTGCTATATTATATTTCAAAAATAAAAAAGAAAAGAACATAAATGGTACTGTGCCTTGTAAGAATTTTATAAATTCACTGGAGTGTGATCATGAATCAAAATTTTTATGAGATATTAATAACTTCCTTATCACCATTCTGTAAAATTTTCAAAAGTTTTTATGGTTTACATAATTTTTCATTTTGTTCAAGTTTGCCGGTAAGCCTTTTAACAGGGCAGTAGTACTATTCGAATTGTTAAAAATTCATACAGTTTTATAATCATCTTAAAATTTTATGAGAGCATTATAGATACATCATAACCATGCAAAAAAATGTCAACAGTTTCTAACTTCATTTGTACCATTTTCCATTCGGATCAAACTTATCGATCAGTGTTCTATCAGGACAGTGCCACTCTCCGAATTTTTAAAACTTCCTCACATGTGATAATCAGCTAAAATTTTTGTGAGAACATTATGTATGGATCATAACCATGCAAAAAAAATTTCAATAGTTTATAACTTGATTTGTACTATTTTCCATTCGGATCAAACTTGCCGGTCAGTGTTTTATCAGGACAGTACCACTCTCCGAATTTTTAAAAATTCCTCAGATGTGATAATCAGCGAAAAATTTTCTGAGAACATCAGCAATGTGTCAGGAACCTCCAGAACAAATTTCATAATTTTTAGATAATGTTTAGACCACTTTTCAGCCAGTGCGAAAAACCCGAAATTTCAAAAATTTCGCCCGAAATTTCGGGTTTTCTCGCCGAATTTTGGATTTTTTTTCCGGAATGGACCAGATTTGAATTTTTGAATTCAAATTTCGTCCGAAATATTTCCGAAATTTCAAAATTTCGCCGAAATTTCGTTATCCGGCCAGGGACGAAATTTATTCCGAAACCGAATTTTGAAACCTTGGGAAGAAGTCATCAAGGATAAGGACGAGTTGGGACCGAGATGGGCTGCCTGATTCCTGAATATTGGATACGTTTTGAATGGTTTAGATCATTCTACTGCTAAAGTTACAGTCATATTCCTGACTACACGATCCCAGTCCTTCAGTTGGATACTTTGGATTGGATCGAGTAGACACAAAGAGACTCAGATATGGTGGTGTACGGACATGTGGAGAGCTAGTTGAGGTTATTCCGTACGTGAGAAAGGATGAAGGATAGAGGCTGGGATTATGCATAGACGCGGGCACACGACTCTGCTCTTTGAAGCCTAGCATGACAGTACATGATATGATCTCATGTGTAACCTAAAATATTATAGGTCTACTCGAGCGATCACTACCAGGTAGCGGTGTGTGCTGTGTGTGAAATGTTTAACCGTGGAGTAGTGTTATAATAGGGGTGAAATCTTTAGACAGGAGTAGACTTCTTTGTGGAGTAGACTTCTTAAAGTAAAGTCTAATCTCTCTGCTGGGTGCACTCTCTGCACCTGTCCTCTTATACTTTCTTCCTTCTTTAATATATTCACGGCGTGCCGTTTCAAAAAATAATAATAGGGGTGAAATCTTTAGACAGGAAATAGTAACACTTATGCTAAGATACATGGAACGTGCTTTTATATATCACTATTTAAAAGTTGTACAACTATTGAAGTATAAATAAGTAGTAGATAGCGATTACTTATCTCTTCGTTTACTTCAAAATTTATATAGTTTGTATTAGAAAAGTGATGCATAGAAGCACCAATCATGCTAGGGAAATGTTTCCTGCGATTGCAAACTTCATCCATTCTTCTGCCCTGTAATCCGTGCAAAGTTTCGTAGACGACTCTCCAGTTTCGACTAGGATTCACTTAATTTGTTCGATGGCGTGTTTGACGGTGCAGTTATTTAACTACTACAGCGGAGCCGAGTCCCACCAGTTTCGTATGCGCAAAGTTGCAACGAGCTTTTGTATCAGGGCGAGCAGCCTTGCATCGTCGCAAGTAGCGACGAAGAAGCTAGCGCACCCTGCCTCAGACAGAAGCTTAGAGATTATGGTCCCCCACCGCATTTTTATCGTCGAATTAGTCCTCGTGTACAGATTTGTATTTTTAGCCCTAATTTATCGCGGTCCGGTAGCACAACAAGAGATCTTATTTAAGTAGGTTCACCCGAGCTACTACGCTAATAGATTTTCCGTAGTATCGGATAACGGTAGAAGATAGATGTCACCTACCGCTATAATCACGATTGAGAGGAGGCAGATCTGTAAAAACAACACGAGGAAACCAAATCAGGAGAGAGAGAGAAAAAAGAAAAAGAAAAAACGATGCCGAGGAGTCCAAATTCGAACTGCCTTCCCTCGGATATAGCGAATCCGGGCTCCCGCCCCACCCCTCCCACGGTCCCTGCTGCCGGACGAATCAATCCCGGGGAGGAGGAATAGGAATCGCGCATCATTGGCACCACGACCGCATTTCGCGAATTATATCCGGCCGGCCGTACGCCAGCAGTCAACCACATGCGTCCCGTTTGCCGGCCGGCCAGGCCAACCACCCCGGCGCGTCCGCCCATCCATCTATCCATCCGTCTCGTCACACGGGAAAAAGGAGACGGCTCATGCGTACGTTTGCCTGCCACGGCGGGGGGCGCGCGTGTCGACCGCGCGCTGGGCAGCCCGCCATTATCGCCGCTCGCCACCCTCGCGCGCACCACGCCACGGCGTCACGCGCTCGGCACGGCCGGGCTAGTGGTGTTCCATTCCATGGGCTGGCTGCTTGTTCCTGCGCTCAGATGGAGTCGGCGTACGTACGTGGTATCGAGCGTCGACTCGACGACCCGCTCGTTCGGGTGGTGTATGTACCGCGCGCGCTTTTTCCTGTAGCACCAGCACCTTGTTGTGTTTCCCGGACCGTGCGTCCGTGCGTGCATGATTGCGGGCTTGGGGCAACGGACGTCGTCGTCGCCCATCATCGGCGCTAGCTAAGCTGAGGGTAGGGCTCGAGCAAGACTGGTCTGACGCCGAGTAAGCTTGAGTTAGGGTCCAGTTTGAACCTGAGCTTATGCTTAGCTCGGTCTAAGCTAGCAAGCTTGTTAACCATTAACAATTTAATATGTTCTAATTTTCAACAATAATAAAAGATCAAGCTCTTACTCGAGTAAGATCATTAAAATTAATATGCATTAATATTTAACAAATAATCTATAATGTAGTAAATTTATCTAGCCCAGATGAGCTATTCGAGCTCGGTTTGTTGGAGCTCATGAGTAAATTAAGCCTAGAGCGAGTCCAACTCACGAGCCTCGAGGTCTTTTCGCAGCCCGAAACTGAGGGGGAGGCCTTTGCGCTACAGTTATCAATACCGTACTTGTCGACGATCGGGACCGTCGACCGCAAAAAAAGGGGAAGGATCGCACGAAGGGGCGAGGCTCAGAGTCGCGTTCGTCCGGGAAGAGGGGTTAGGAGACGTGCAGCACAGGAAAGAAGGACGAGCAAACAGGGGACACAAAGTTTATATCGTTCGAGCCCCTAGATCGGGTAAATGCTCTACTCCGCCTTGCCCGTAAGCTTAAAGATGTCTAAGAGCTCTTCTAAGAGAACTACAGGGGAGCCCACTGGGTCGCTGGAGGCAACGGCCGAGGGGCTCGTGAACGGTGGAATGTATAGTGTTGCCGCAGACGATCGCGCTGCTCCTTAGGTTTCTTGGTGTGTTGCCTTGTGCGATCTTGTTACCGCTATGTTCTTGATGTCGGATCTTCTTCCAATCGGGCGGTCGGGCGCTTTATAGGCTCATGACGCCGATCCCGAGGCCGACGCCGTGTGGTCGCTTGTGAGTTGACGGAGCAAGTAACCCCGCCTCCCACGCAGGGGAACTGACAGGAGATGTTGAGGAGTGGTTGACCCTAGTTCCCACGCAGGGGATTCTGACAGGAGTAGATAGCCTCTAGTCCCCACGCGGGGGGATTGACAAGAGTGGTTGACCCTAATTCCCACGCAGGGGATGGAGGTCATCCATACATAAAAGAGGAGATCTATTACATTGAAGTCTGGACTGAGAGTAACGAGGTCGAGGAGGTCGTCGAGGTTAGCAGCAATTTGAGGAAGCTCTTGCCCGAGCTCGGGAATAGTCTTCCGAGCTCGGGACCACCCTCGCCCGAGCTCGGGAACAGTCCTCTGAGCTCGGGGGAGGACGACCTAAAGCCCCGGAGGGGCCTAGACACGTGTCAGGATGACCGATCCTTGACAGTACTGGTATCAACTGGTATGACTAATATGTACCATTTTAGGCCCTAAAACCGGTACAAAGTAGTAATATGTACCGTACCAGCCTCGATATCGGTCAATACTGGTCATACTAGCTTCGATATCAGTCAATACATGTCATATCTACTTCGATATTGGTTAATACCAGTCAAACTAGTGGAATCGGTAATATGATCTATTGAACGATATATTATATTTGATAGTACTATTGTGTATTTGGAGTACTATTATAAGTAAAATTAAATGGTATATATCAGCTGTCTATAAAAGTATGACACATGGGATTTTGGATGATGTGGAGAAGAGAGAGAAAGATGATGTCTACTATTTAACAGACGGTCTTATAGACAGCTTTATACTGTGCATATCATTGTACAATAGTCTATTAATTATATAAGAAATCATTACAGACAACTATCATCTATACCACGTATCTTTAACAGATGTTTCCGGATACTAGGATCGAGGAACCTTTGCTTCTGACCCTATAGGCTAACAATGAATGGTAACTGCAAACTAGAGAGGTCGTGGAATTGGGTCAAATCGGTATAGTATTAACAGGTGCGCTCTCCGCTGTTTCCAGATGCTAGGATCGAGGAACCTTTGCTTTTGACCCTATAGGCTAACAATGAATGGTAACTGCTAACTAGAGAAGTCGTGGAATTGGGTTCTGGTGCGCTACTTCTAGGCTGCCTACCAAGTACCAAAACGGTCTACTGGTTTCTCGGTGGAAATTACTAATCCTCGATATGTTTAGGCCTCGGCCTTCTAGAAGATGCTACACTGCTTTTCTTCTTTCAGATTCTGTTACGTTCCTTCTTTTCCCCCCGAAAACATACGAATTGGTGTGCCAGGTATGACTGTTGGTGCCACGTTTTGTGTGGCATATTGTTAATGCCGAAAAATATGACGAAGAATTGATCGATTCAAACACACGAGAATGCCGGGTTCAAAGGGTTGAAGATGTGCCAACCGATTTGATCTTGCAATCGGTAAGATAAATAGAAAATTATACTCAAAGCCGATCTACTGTAACAATCGGCAGAGATATAAACAGCTAAGAAGCCGATCGAATCTAGGTTAACGATAACTCTAAACAGTCGATTAGGGCTTATTAGATGGTAGATAAAGGTGGACTTTCTCGAAAAAGGCGATGCATAACAAGATCAGAGAAAATCAAACCTAATTGGTGTAATCGAGGATGACCAACAATCGACGATGCGTAACTTTTTTGATCAAGATCGGATTACAAGAAATATTCTAAATTACAAAGCTGCTCTTAGTTGATAGGAATAAAAAAGAGTAAATAGGAGTTGTTTTGTTGATTGTGTTGTTCGATTCTGCTCACCTTCGACTATCTTTTATAGTGCATCGGCTGATCGTATCCTTCTCCGATGTGTTGTCAACCATGATCCGTATCGATCTTTACACGGATAGAATTCCCATGTACGAATCAATATTGGTCATAATTCTATCTTTAACTTAACTTTTTCTTTCTTAACCGATATCAGCAAAAATATCCCTTTTATCCTTAGTCCTGACAAATTGGCCATGCTTTGTCAAATTCTGGTGCAAACATATACCCCCCATTTTGTGGTGATAATATGTTATCTTCCAAAAATCTTCTTCATCGGCTTTTATTCGATCGGCTTAGCGCAATATCATTGTTGGTAACTACCCCATTTATGGTGCCGTAAAATCTTGAAACGCGTATCTTCACCAATAATCGCATGCGTCCCGTCGAAAAAACTCCATACCTTTTCACCTTTTCTACTCCCCTATAAATATGGGCCCCATTCTCGGTCATTCATCACGCGCTCAAGCTCTTGCATCCTTCACCATCGGCTTGACCCCTCATTGTCTTGTCTTCAAGACTTTAGCTTCTCCCACCTCATCGGCTCAAGGACAATGGACCTGAACCAGGTACTTATCCCTGTACCCGATTGCGAAGATAGATATTACTTAGTCCCCCTAGGTGATCCAGATCCGTCGGCCATAATAGAAAAGGACGTTCCTAGACTTCCCTTGCATGCCCGTGAATACAATATCCATGGATAGAGTAAAAGCTTTAGCGCATGGCTGATCGCATTGAAGGGCTGGAGAGATTGGTTCAATCGAATAGCCACCAAAAAAGTACCTCAATGGGAGCAAATAGGTATTGCAGAATGCCTCCCTCTCTCTCTAGCCGACCTAGAGCCCAACGAGTCTTTGGTAGCAATGGCCTGCTATTTTTGGTAGGACTGTTTGAATGCTTTCATGTTTAGGACAGGCTCCATCGGCCCGACACTTTTGGACGTGGCACAACTTTATTGCCTTAGACCTGATGGGGAGCAGATGTCGGTTTTCAGCACCAAACCACAGCATAAGCTAGTCTCAGCCAAAGGTGAAGGTTGGAGCAAATACATAGAGAACAATAAAGGACTTGGGCTAGTGTCGGACAAAGTGCACATTGCCTTCCTGAATATGTGACTCAATCGATACATCTTTTGCGGCGGCGCCCTAGGCCCAACTCAAACTTATCAAGTTATATCCATACAACTTGTAGAGGGTCATTGGCTAGATCTAGGAAAACTCTTCTTAGGAGTGCTATATCAAATGATGCACATCATCCGCTGTCAGCTATTCACAGGTCTGGGCCAGTATGCTGTGTGTAATATTGGTGGGCCTCTTTGGTTTATCCAAGTTTGACTTTACAGTATGTTTTGCCGATCGTTTGAAATCGATGCGGCCACCATGACCCCCTTTCCGCATGTAGATACCTTGGAGCATCAGGAAGTCGAGTACAAGAATAGCCCAATCATATGGCGAGAGATATATCCTATGTTCTGGAAATGACAACAAAATTACACCCATTGGAGAAAGAAAGTACTTAGCATTCTTCTTCCAGCTTGACCAAGACAATTTCAGCCAATATGACTTCTTCAGCTACAGAGCAGCTGATGCAATTTTCTAGCCCTGTTTTTTGCGTCTGACAGCCGACAGCAATGACATGCCCAAGGAGACAGTTGAGCTATTCAAAATCTTCATTTCACCCAGCATTTTGTTTGTCGGCTTGCATCCCAAGGGTCGAACATTCCATCCATCTTATGAATTCTATCATCCTTCAATTTACGCTAGACAACTGGGATTTGTACAAGTGCCTCCAAGCTTTCAGCTTTTGGATCGACTTAGGCCAAGAGATCGGGTGCGTCAGGCTTCTTGGTTGAGATTGTTCTTCACATAGCCGATGATCTTCATATTCAAGTCTTGCCTCACTTCATGTTGCAAACTCGATCGGCTGGCAGCTTCATTACGTGGTGGTCAGCTATCCAAGCAGCTGCATACCCATCGAAACGCACAATATCAGCTCTTGTATCTGATTTCTTCCTAGATCTTACATCTGAGCTGACACAACTTACTAACTCTGATAGTAGTAGTAGTTCTAGCAGCAGTGCTAGTTCAGGCTATACTCACTCAAGTTTTGTCAACATAACGGGGGATATATCGCCTAAGGTACATACTTCTCGTCAGCATTTTTCGAATGTTTGTTGAACTCCACTGATCGGCTTCTCCCTTCTATTTTTTCAGGCCAAGCAAGCGGGTAAAAAAGTCGTGAGCGATCCGCTAGGCACTGACCCATCAAACAAACGCCCTCTCCCTAATATCGGAGTGGGCGTCGCTAGCTACTCATCGACCTCCCTAGGCATCCAATCACCTTCTCTATCAGACGTGGAGAAGCAACAACCCAGTAAGTATCTATCGGCTTTATTTTACATTTCCACCATCTTCTCCATTTACTAATTCCATGGTCGATAATTTAACAGAGAAGAAATGTGGCCGACCCAACAAAAAGGTTTTGGCCAGCAGAGGCAACAAACCTCAAGAACAATCCGGTGAGAGTTCCACGCGCGCATCAGCCACAGGCGAGGTAAATTGCCTTCTTTACCAATTTTGATTTATCAACTACCTAAATAAATCGGCTCAACTCATTTTTGGATCATCTTGTAGCCTTCGCTTTCTCCTGCCGCGCAAGTTGCCGATATTTTAGCTGATCTCCCGGTAGAGACAGACTTGCCCCCTCCCTCATCACAGTCGACGCCGTTGGCCACACTCCACAAAGCTGCACCAATCACCACTGCCCCTCCTGCCATTAAACCAATCGAGTCTATGAGCAATGTGCTCAGATTCGATTGGTCCGATATTGAAGATGAAGTGGACTTGGGCATGGACAACTTTTCGGAGGAGATTCAGAAGATCCTGTTTGTTTCAAAGGATGCATCGGCTAAGATGATGTCAGCCCCGGACATGGCAGAGAAGCTGAACCATTTTTTCAATCTGGTCTACTCCCTGTCGGCCAAGCTTCTTGAGAACGTCTAGCCTCTACAAGACGACATGGCGGCGGTGCAAGCCGACCTGTCAGAAGAGGCCATGGCTGATGTGCTAGAGGTATGCCACCTGGACGCAAACAAAGAGACAGTAGAGGCGGTAAAGGCAAGGATAGCTCGTCGAGCAGCACAAGTCAAGGATCAGAATTTCCTCGACAAGTTAGTAGCTAATGCAAAAGCCCTGAAGGTCAAGTACGATGAAGAATCCAAAGACTTGAAGGCCACCAAAGAGATGATGCTTAAGCTAGAATCGACCAAAAAATCCTTGGAGGAAGAGTTGGCCAAAGTGAATGCGTCCCTGGCCAAGTCGCGAGAGCAGATGGCAACTACAACATCAGTTTTGAAGGATCAAAAACTTGGTCTGGGCATGGCCATTGCATCGGTCAAGAAGCAAGTGGCCAAGATCACTCCCATCCCGAGCTTAGAAGAAGACAACAAGATTGTTGAGGACGTGGAGGAGACTATTGTCAAGGCCGCTGCTACGCAGTTGGCTCTGGGAGCCAGGCTCAGCAACCCAGGGGCATAATTGGTTCGTCCTGAAATTGTGCTTTGAATGCTTGTAATGGGGCGACTTGTCTTGGAATAATATTTTGGATGCTTTGGAACATTTTATAATCGGTTGTTTAACCGATTATTTATTTATGTTTTAATCCCTTTTTCTTTCAAGTGTGATGTTCTATAATCAGCTTAATCTATCTTTTACTGTTAGTCTATAGCCAGAAGCAATGAGTTAATTTAGCCTTTCACAACCGATAGCTATCCTTAGCTGATTAAGACCCAACCAAAATACTTGGGTGATATTTCTATAGATACTTACCATTAATCGCCTTAGAAAATACCACACCTTCCAGCCTCTCTAAAATATAGGAATTTCCATCTACAAGTCGATGAATTTTATATGGTCCTTCTCACGTTGGAGACCATTTGCCAAATCGATTATCTCTAGAGCCGACAGGTAAAATAGTTTTTCAAACCAAATCAGCTCCACAAAATGACTTAGGTATTACCTTTTTGTTGTAAGCCTTTGTAACTCTCACCTTATTTTTCTTACGCCGATCTAGTGTATGCAAACATAATTCCGTCAAACCATCCAAATTGTCAATCATTAAATCCTTATAATCATTAGCCGATAAACCATTTTGTCTGGCCGTTCGTATAGAGTCGATACTAATTTTCAAGGGCAAAAAAGCCTCCTACCCATAGACCAACTAATAAGGTGATAACTTGGTCGCACCATGGTATGCATTCTGATAGGTACATAATGATTCCGATAATGTTACATGCCAATTCCTCGGCTTTTCTTCAATTTTTCTCTTGATTAATTTGATCAATATTTTGTTGGACGATTCGGCTTGACCATTAGCCTGAGTATAATAAGGTAATGAATTCAATAACTTGATGCCCAAACTTTTGGCAAAATTTTGAAACTCATCGGACATAAACACAGTGTCTTGATCAGTCGTAATAGTCTGTGGTATCCCAAACCAATGGATAATATGTTCTATAACAAATCCGATAGTTTCAATACTTGTAACCTTTTTAATCAGGATTGCCTCGACCCACTCAGAAAAATAATCGGTCGTGGCCAATATGAATTTATGACCTTTGCTTGATGTAGGAAATATTTGTCCGATTACATCTATCCCCTATCATCTAAATGTCCAAGGTTTGATAATTAGGTGCAAAGCCGATCCTGGAGCTAATTGTATATTACCAAAATTCTGACAAATCTGGCATCCTTTATAATATTTGAAACAATCTTCCAACATTGTCGGCCAAAAATACCTCGTACGCCTTACAACCATTTCATCTTATGAGACGATTGATGGGATCCACAAATGCCTTCGTGTACTTCTCCCATAGCCACTTTAGCTTCTTAGGCCTCAAGACATCTTAGCAACAAGCCCTCTAAAATTCGATAATACAGTATATTATCCAGGACAACATACTTCAAAGCTTGTTGCTTAATACTCCGATCAGTAGGTTTTGAGGGATCAATCAAATAATCTATTATCTTCGTCCTCTAATCAGTGGCAGTTACACACATGAATGATTTTTTCTATCGGCTCGAATTCCTCTAATCAGCCAAACACTTTATAGCCCGACGCTTGCTGGTTTAACAAGTTAGCCTTGTCATTCCACTACCGAGGAATATGACTGATAGAAAAAGAAGTGAATGAGCCGATCACAGCGAGACGCTTCACTAAGTATTTGATCAAAATTTCATTATAGCAGTTATACTCTACTTTAATCTGCTAGACCACCAACAAAGAATCACCAAAAGCCTCAACAGAATCAACTCTGATATTATCAAGAAGCTGTAGGCCTTTAAGCAATGCTTCTTACTCAGCTTGATTATTGGAACATCTGCAATTCAGCCTGAATGCGAACTCAAAATTATACCCTTTTGGTGAAGCCAACACTATTCTGATACCATCACCCTCTCGACATACTGATCCAATGAAAAATAATTTCTAAGGGGCAACAGATACTAGATCGGAATTTGTGTTAGTTTCATGCCTTGTTATAAAATCGGCAACCACTTGACCTTTAATAGCTTTTGCCGATTCGTACGTCAAGTCGAACTCGATAAGCGTATATGCCTATTTACCAAATCGGCCTCGCAAAATTGTAGCTAACAACGTATATTTTATAACATCATTTTTATAAATAACTTTGCAAGCCGATGCTAAAATATAATGCCTTAACTTTGTGCAAGCAAAATATAATGATAAGTAGAGTTTTTCTACAAAAGGGTACCTGGTTTCTATATCAATTAATCATCGGCTTAAGTAAAAAATGACTCGGTCTTTTCCGTCGATTTCTTGTGCCAAAACAGCTCCAATAGTCACCTCTTCAGCCAATCTATATAATTTGAATGGTATACCTTTTTGAGGTGCAGCTAAAACTGGAGGATTAGTCAAATAATCTTTTATGCTTTCAAAAGCTTTCTGTTGATCGGTTCTCTAGACAAAGTTTTGATTATCTTTTAATTTTAACAATAGGGTAAATGAACTAATACGACCAGATAAATTTGAAATAAATCACTGTAAATAATTAATCGGCACTTTTGTAAATCCTTCTTGCAGGTTGACGGCTTAGTTTTGGCTCTGGCTTTGACCCTTTCTTGATTAACTTTAATTCCTTTTTCATGAACCATGAAGCCCAAAAACTATCCAGCCGACATTCCAAAAGCACACTTGTATGGATTCATCTTTAAACCATATGCCCTTGTATTCTTGAACACTGTTTCTAAATCGGCCAGATGCTGCAAGTCTTCCTTAGATTTAATAATAACATTATCGATGTAAATCTCCACAATATGGCTGATCAAGTAGTGAAAAATCAAATTCATAGCACGCTGATATGTTGCACCAGCGTTCTTCAAGCCGAACGTGATCACAGCCCACTCAAACAAACCTAAAGCATCAGGGCACCTAAAGGTTGTTTTAGGTATGCCGGCTTCTACCATGAATATTTGATTATATCTAGTATTACCATCGAGGAAGCTAATAATCTTATTTTCTAATACAGCATCGATAAGCATATCGGCTATGGCATTGGGTGCTCATCTTTTGGAGTGGCTTTATTTAAATCCCTAAAATAAATGCACACCCTGAGTTTACCATTTTTCTTCATGACAGGAACGATATTAGAAACCCATTCAGTATATCGGCAAGGCCTAATAAACTTAGCCTATTACAATCGCTCAATTTCTTCTTTTATAATAGTATACAAGGCCGAATTAAATCGTCTAGGAGACTATTTAAATGGCCGATAACCTGGTTTTATAGGTAGCCGATGTTCAACAAGTTGTTAGCTTAAACTAGGCATCTCATGATACTTCCATGCAAAACAATCATTATAACTCTTTAACATTTTGACCAATTTTTCTTTATAATCTGTAGCTAACTTTGAACTAATAAAAGTAGGGCTTTTTAT
This sequence comes from Otatea glauca, assembly GCA_036346275.1. Lineage (NCBI taxonomy): Eukaryota > Viridiplantae > Streptophyta > Magnoliopsida > Poales > Poaceae > Otatea > Otatea glauca. The sequence continues at coordinate 32,397,235 of CM070716.1, read as the reverse complement.
ATCACCATCACCAATGTCAACTTCCTCTAACAAACAGTCGATGTGAAATCTTGGCCCAACTTCTCAATTTCTTGGAAATCTTCAATGGCCTCACAGCTATCTGTTATTTGCGATAGCTTCGCATCCTGCCTTGTAAAGCTTTCACTGCCAATTTGGACTCCATCGGCGCAAAATATCATCTACCGGACCAAGCGTGCTTGGCTTTACATTGATCAGAATAAGCCTTGTTTTGTTGATGCAGATAAAATCGCAATCATCTAGAACTTTCCCAGATATTCACTCGGCTTCTTCATGTTGCCAATTTGCATCTAAACTCACCATGGCGATATGAGCCGATGTATCAGCTTGAATTATTCAACTTCGTCCCCGTTCCATTGGACGAGCATTTGATGCATGGTCGACGGCACAAAGCAATTAGGTTGAATCCAATCTCACCCAAGCAGAACACTGTAATTACCCTTGACGTCAACCACGAAAAACACGGTCAGCAATATTTTGCTGCCAACTGTCAACTCAGTCACCATAACCCCTTTTGCTTCAGTAGGATCGCCTATGAAGTCATTTAAAACCATATTAGTTTTAATAAGATCCTCGTCGGACTTACTCAACTTCTTGCAAGTAATATATTGCATTAGATTGACTGTAGCTCCTCCATCAACAAGCATTCTTGATACCGGCTTGCCATTGATATGGCCCTTCAAATATAATGACTTCACATGCCGATGATCATCTTGAGGCTTTTCAAAAACTGCGTCTTGAGATGCTAAGCACAATTGAGCAAACATCTCTTTGGCTGGTGAGGTACTTTGCTGGGGAACAGGTAGGCTACTCTAGCGAAAAATCAAAATTTTCTACCGCGTAACCAAGGAACCACAGCAAGTTATAGATCACAAAATTACTACTAGATGGCAGACCCGTAGCGGAAGTAGAGTCGATTTAGCGCGGTGGTGTAGATGTAGTCGTACTAGCCTCGCGCCTCCCCAACAGCTCTTTGTGACTGTCGTAGGTTGCGGATCGTCCTAGCGTTGAAGTTTTGCAGCAACGCCTCCAAGGTATCCACACTTACGGGGCAGGAACACCAAGCGCTAGAGTGCTATTGCCGGTTGCGTGGTTCTGGACGGAGGAGGGGTGGCAGCTAGGGTTCCAGGAATTCTAAATTCCTATTGTGTCTCTTCGTGTATATCACTCACACATCGCAAAGCCATCACCTCCTCCCTTTATATAGACATCCCATAAACGGGTTTTAACCCTTGAAGCCCATTAAGAACTCTAAGCCCATTACAACTTGGATCCCTATCTGAATTGGTTACAGCCCCTTAAGCATGCGACCCTATAGGTTCACGTGCACTCAGACATGGCTGGAGTACCCCTATCGATCGTTGAGTACTCCTACTCAACCATCGGGTATACCTACTCGATTATCAAGCATTCGACCAATAGTCGATAGTGGCCCCTAGCAGGACTTACCGACTCCCGAATACATGTAAAGATCGAACGAACCTCAACAATGTCCTATATGCATTTCCTTTTTCCTGACGATATTGGTCAAACCCAAGGCGAGTTGTTGTCATCCTTGTTTGGATGCCTCGACCACTCTTTCTCGATGCCGTGACTCGGATTCCTTGAATACATTGAGTTAACTCCTTAACTCGATTACTCAAGTAACTCTTTAACACGAGTAGCATGGCCATGCATTTTCGAAATCTGACCACTCGAGAGGTCTAGAGATATCTCTCCCGTTGTATGGAGGGACAAATCATATCTTGATCGACCACGCCTCGCAGCATGTCTCATGACAAACCCGAAAGCCATCTTTATAACTACCCAGTTACGGAGTAGCGTTTTACGACCCCTAAGTAAGCCATTACGCATTTTGAGAACATGCGACAATCTCAAGTCGGAGGATATAGTATACACATCGTATATGAGACCAATTGATGACATGAAATAATACAACGTTCTCGCAGTGTCTCATAGTGGGTCGATGTCCAGCACCATGTTCTCTAACATGTGTCTATATTATTGGTTTGATATCTCCATATTTATAACCCGTGAAACATGGTCATCGATCAATACATATGCTAGTCTACTCATATGTGTCCTCATATGATTATCAACTAGGAACCCCCTTTTATAATGAACATAATAAAGATGAATACAGAGTTTCACAAACAAGTCACGTACTTGTTAATCAATATCCATGATGTTATTCAAAGAACAATCTTATAATTTATAAACATTTATGGAAATATAATCATCTCTATGATTGCCTCTAGGGAATATTTCCTACATACTGATCTTAAACTTGGCTGGCAAGGTGAACACCAAATTGACTTCCATCAGAGGTGGAGAATCATGCCAAATCATAGGTGAATCCAGATCATCGACTGAACCAAATTCTTCCTCAATTGGCTCTTTTCTCATCCACTCCTTTCTAGCAACTTTAATTGGCCAAAGCTTATTGAATGCTTGGTCGCTTTGTTTTTCTTTCTCGGCCTCTCTCATCTCTTGGGTACTTAGCCTTTAAAGTCGTCTGCATTGTGATCGGCTAAGCCTTGGAGGATACCACCTGGGTTTACGTTCAACTGGCTCACGTAGTTTTCCAGCCAGATTAACCGGCACCGTGGAACTTGAACCCTCTTCTAACTACGCTTGCGTTTGGAGCAGTCTGGAGATTTTTTTGCTCGATCGATCTTTTATAATTTTCATCAGGCTGGCCCAGTATCTTCTTCGATATTATATCTTTAACCGATTATCATTGCTAGTCACTTTGTTGTGGATAATGTTCAATAGGACATGTATGTGGTGATGGCAGAGCTGACCCCCTAATGAGGACATCACTACTATGGATATGACCACATTTGGTTGTGCCAACTCCAACACGTCATCCACGGGCCAAGAAGAGAGAGAGATCAAATCCATCACGTTCTGTAATCCAATTCGGCCTCCTGGGACAGCACCGATTTCAAATATGAATAACTTTTGCATACGGACTTCGATTTGAGTGATCTTGGACTTGATTGAAAGCTTACAACAAGATATTTCCAATGGATCTAATCCTAGCTCCAGATTCATTATGGATTAGTTGAAATCATCAAAACAATACACTATAATACTGTTTTAGGCTGTTTCGGACCTTGTAAGTGTGTGGGGGCCCAAGCCCAAGTTGTGTGCGCCCCCATTGGTTGCACACAACCCTAGGACGTACCTCTCATGTTCATCCCTCTTATAAACTCAGTAGCCGCCGCTTTAGACACTTGGGTTTTGTTTGATTAGTTTAGACAAGTGCAAACTTTGTTTCTTCAAGTTGTGCTGGACAGCCACCTTGTCAAGATCCTCAATAGAACCCCATCTTGATTTTGCCTTCCATTCTTATTTGCAATTTGAGATTGCTTTTACTATTGTTCTTGCTTGTTCTTCGGTTGCTTGCAGGAATTAAACCTCGTGTTCAGGTTGATCATGCCCACAGCAAGATCAATAACACTCCGGAGTTGGTTTAGCGATTGCTAAGGCGCATCGTCATCGTACGTTGTAGTCAGATCATCAAAGTTGGTTCCCCAAAATGGATAGTTATCGGTCTCATCGAAAGATCGGGACACAACCCTCACATCAGGTGGTATCAGAGCCCCTACTTTCGTTTATAGTCTATATGATAGTTTTCAAAAAAGGGAGTGTTTGGGTGATTGTGATTCACGAGCCATTGATTTGATCACAAAAGATATGCATATTGTTTTGCTCTTTGTCGCTACTAACATTTTGCAGGAGAATGTGATGGAGTTGAGGGCGACTCCAATTCAAGAAAGGGAGACTGATGAGACCATGCTCGTCCTGGATATGATCAACTCTATATCAGTTTGGCGACACTTCACGTCATCCTCTGCATCGTCTACATCTACTAGGATGGCTTTCCTTCACGGAGGGGAGGAAGCATCCAAGAGTGCTAGCTTTCAACATGCCTTTATATGCTAGAAAGAAATATTGAGCTTTGTGGATGATTTTCAAATGAGAATATTTTTTATTGAGGATAAGCTAAAAGCTGAGTATGAGTCGAGGACGACTCAAATTCAAGAAAAGGAGGATGATGAGGATATCACTACTACGGATATGACCACATTTGGTTGTGCCAACTCCAACACGTCATCCACGGGCCAAGAAGAGAGAGAGAGAGATCAAATCCATCACGTTCTGGAATCCAATTCGGCCTCCTGGGACAGCATCGACTTCAAATATGAATAACTTTTGCATACGGACTCCGATTTGGGTGATCTTGGACTTGATTGAAAGCTTACAACGAGATATTTCCAATGGATCTAATCCCAGCTCTAGATTCATCGTGGATCAGTCGAAATAATCAAAACAATAGACTACAATACTGTTTTGGGCTGTTTCGGGCCTTGTAAGCGTGTGGGGGCCCAAGCCCAAGTTGTGTGCACCCCCCTAGCTGCACACAACCCTAGGACGTCCCTCTCATATCCATCCCTCTTATAAACTCAGTAGCCGCCGCTTTAGACACTTGGGTTTTGTTTGATTAGTTTAGCCAAGTGCAAACTTTGTGTCTTCTAGTTGTGCTAGATAGCACCTTGTCAAGATCTTCAATAGAACCCCACCTTGATTTTGCCTTCAATTCTTATTTGCGATTTTAGATTGCTTTTACTATTGTTCTTGCTTGTTCTTCGGTTGCTTGCAGGAATTGAACCTCGTGTTCAGGTTGATCGTGCCCACGGCAAGATCAATAACACTCCGAAGTTGGTTTAGCGATTGCTAAGACGCATCGTCATCGTACGTTGTAGTCGGATCGTCAAAGTTGGTTCCACCAAATCGATAGTTATCGCTCTCATCGAAAGATCGGGACACAACCTTACATCACCCCCTCTCCCAATAGAATTGCCAAAAGGGGCATCGTTGGTGAGCTTTTTCCAAGTTATCGGGCCAATATATATTATCTGATCGACGTGCAGGATAACATGGCCTATTCCTTCTCCTCTCATATTCCTCTAATAGTTGGGAGAAAGTTGGCTTTGGCTTACGAATTGGCTTCTGTGGTGGCGATGTTCTTTCGACCTTTGTACCACTTGCCAATCTGCAAGTCTTCTTTTGGCTTGACAGTCCTTGAATTCCTCCTTTCATGGATGATTTCTATTTGTAGTGAGCCGACCGTAATCTTCAGGGTCGCTTTGCCGCTAGAGCTCAACTAAACGTCACCATGATGTACAACCTTTAATCCTGTATACTGCATCGGCTCTTTTCCTTTTCCAGAACATTGAACCATATTAATGGGAAAAGAATTAGCACGCAATTGCATCTTTGTCTCTTCTTCAAACTTGAGTCAGCCATCCTCTATAGCCGATTGTATTTGCTGTTGGAAAATATTGTAATCATTAGTATTATGAGAAAAAGAATGATGTCATTTGCAATACCTTCGCTTTTTAATTTCATCACCCGACGGTATAACATGTACTTCAGGCAACCATATAATCTTTTCTTGCAATAATAGATCAAAAAAATAGTCACACTTGGAAACATCAAAAGCATATTTTATTTCTGACTTATTCTTAGTCGGCTTAAGCTAGAAACAGACTAAAGACTTCTTAGATCCCTTAACCCATTCAGCTATATTTACTTCACCCTCGTCGTCTTCAAATGAATCGCATGAACCGTACTCAACAAGGTTGACCTTGGCTTTTTCTTTATCATTATTGTTATTATTCTTAAACTTGTCTCTGAAACCTTTGTTTTCAGTAAAATGGCTTTCTTGAGCCGGTGCCCTATGCAATAGATGACTTAAATCAGTGAACTCTTGTCCGCCGAATTTCTCTCTCAGCTGGGGAATTAATCCTTAGAAGGCTAAATCGGCTAGCTGGTTATTAGGTAGAGTAACACTAAAATACCGATTTCTTACTTCTCTAAATCTCTTAATATAATCTAGTACCGATTCCCCAAATTTTTGGCGAACAGAGCTCAAGTCGAAAATTCTAAGTTCCAGACTGTCAGAGAAAAAGTATTCATGAAATCGGCTTTCCAAATCGGTCTAGAAATGAACCGAATTCGGAGGTAAGCTCGTGAACCATGTAAAAGCATCTCTTGATGAAGATAGCGGGAATAACCTAATTTTTAACCCGTCAGACTGAGCAGCTTCACCACATTACGCGGTAAAACGCCTGACATGCTCTAAAGTAGTAATGGAGTCATCCCCTGAGAATTTCGCAAAATCATGAACTTTAAAATTATTAGGATAAGGCATCCGATCGATGTAATCAGGGTACGACTTCCGATAGTCTATAACCCTTCCCTTGGGCTATATGCCGAATTGATCTCTAATACGACGGATATCTGATCAGCCCAATTTACTGTGTTAGCCGATGCAACGTTAGGAGCTTGCCAATTACGCTCGTAATTGGCATTCGGCCCCCCGAGCGTAAGCTCGGGTTGATAGGTTGGTTGAGCCAATGGGAACTAACCAGATCACTCACAACCTATGTTGTTTTTCCTATCAATGGGCTCTGGTACTGGAACAAAGGGTTCCGAGTACATTACAACTTTGTGTGGAGCCATATTCCTTTGCGAAATCAGCTCAGGATAATGTTGATACGTAGGAGGTTCAATCTGTGGATCCTATTGGGGAAAAGCATAAAACGGAGCCGATGGTAGTAAATTGGCTGGTACATCCAACTTAGCGGCATCGGCATATGCCTGATAATGCGCAACCACACTTATGCGAGGATCTCATGGAAAATGATAGTAGGATGGGTTGGCATCATAGTAAGGGATGGAGTCATAGCCGATGGTTTAGGATTGGCTACAGGACTTCAGGTATTTTGTGTTACCGAATAAACAGGGTAATTCGGCAGGGTCTGCATTGGGTCGATCAGGCTTCCAGCCGATGTCAACTCTTGAGCTATTGTCTTAACACTATTAGTTATCATCGGCTTAAGAGTTGTAACTAGAGCCGATGATTGGTTAATCAAAGCATGGTGTACATATTGGTTAATCATGGCAGATAATTCAGCTTGTGCAAGCATGTATTGACTTATCGATGTGTCGACAATCCCTACGTCGCCGAGGGCATTGACGGCCAGTAATGCAACTTTTTGGGTGACGCCACGTTGAGTTTTCTGATAACAGCTTAGCATCATCTCCTCGAGTGCGGCTTTTCGATCTTCAATCTCTTTACACCGTTCAAGTGTCAAATCGTCCAATGTTAGGACAATTATAGCTTCGTTGTTGAGATCGGACGGCAGGATCGATTTCCCTAAAGAACACATCGAGTCCCACTAAGCGTGCCAAAAGTGTGTTGACGCCAAAAAATGTGAAGAAGGATTGACCGGCTCAAACACACGAGAACACCGGGTTCAAAGGGTTTAAGGCGTGCCAACCGATTTGATCCTGCAATCGGTAAGATAGATGAAAAAATATACTCAAAGCCGATCTACTGCAACAATCGGCAGGAATCTAAACAGCTAAGAAGTCGATCAAATCTAGGGTAACGATAATTCTAAACAGCCGATTAGGGCTGATTAGATGGGAGTTAAAGGTGCACTTTCCCGAAAAAGGCGATACACAATAAGATTAGAGAAAATCAAACCTGATTGGCGTAATTGAGGATGACTAACAATTGGCGATGCGCAACTTTATTGATCAAGATCGGATCACAAGAAAGATTCTAAATTACAGAGCTGCTCCTAGTTAACAGGAATAGAAAATAGTAAATGCGAGTTGTTTTGTTGATTGTGTTGTTCGATTCTGCTCTCCCTCGACTATTTTTATAGTGCATCGGTCGATCGTATCCTTCTCCGATGCATTGTCAACCATGATCCGTATCGGCCTTTACACGGACAAAATTCCCATGTTCGAATCAATATTGATCATAATTCTAACTTTAACTTAACTTTTCTTTTCTTAACCAATATCGGTCAAAATATCCCTTTTATCCTTAGTCCTAACAAATTGGTTATGCCTTGCCAAAATCTGGTGCAAACACATGTCAATGAACTTTAGAATTTGTAAATTCTAGTGCAAGAAAAATACCATATACTTGTGAACCCTACGTTAAACTCGTCATGTAAATATATTCAGCAAATTGTGACTCTAACAAAAAGCTTAATATGAAAAATAACAATTAAAAAATTAAAATGCATATAATCACCACTACAGAAAAGGACATCACTGCCGGATCAACATCAGCATCACTGCCGGATGTTGACCAAGATTTCCTAATCGGCAAGTGATAGTCGGACTATCATCGCCGGTTCTTCAACCGAAAGTGATAATAATATCACCGCCGTTTATATTATACAACCGCAGTGATAAGGCTTATCACTACCGGATTTTTATCCATAACCGCAAGTGATAACAACTTATCACCGCCGTTGTTATTTTTCAACCGGCAAGTGATAACACATTATCACCGCGGTTGTTATTTTTCAATCGGCAAAGTGATAATCCATATCACGCCACTTAATATTTCCCAACCGTAGTGATAAGGTGTTATCACCGCGCTATTTCTCAAACCGCAAAGTGATAAGTACAAAGTGCCATATTATCCTCCAAAACCGATTACATTTTTCGTTGTATTATATGTATGATGTAACGTTGTACTATATATATATATTGTACAGTACATGTATCCTGTACGGTATATGTTATGCAATATTAATGAAGTATTGGTAAAGAATAATTCAAATATATTAAACCATCATAATATTTAACATTGAATATCAATACTCATTTAATCATGACAATATTAATGAAGTATTTGTAAAGCATAATTGAAAAACAAGAAATCATCGTAATATCTAATTATTACATTGTTCATTGACAATCGCTCACATTTCGATTAATTGTAGCGTGTGGCTCAGAAACTCGCCTTCGGTTGATCACGAACGATGAACCCAAACCATCCGCTCTCGAAGGGCTTCAACCCACCGTCAAGTAGGTCGTTGGTGCCGAGCTTCACGCTACCGTCATTGAAGAAAATAATGCATTAATTAGTGTCGTAGTTTTTATAAAGAAAATTAGGCGCCAACATGTAATGATATACCATCTCGCCGTAGTAGTCGATCGCCGGTGATTTAACGTGTGTATGTGTGTCATTACGTAGTATGCACATAAATTGTTCCTTGCGGCCGCCTTAGGCACGAAAAATCGGTTTTTATTCGAACTTCTTCGTGAATGGACGGTACCGCGTGCTCTTCTTATGTATTTTGTGTACGCCTGTATGGTTATGAATCCTCATTAAACTTAATTAGGTGCAATTAAGTGCAATGGAATGAAAGATTACGGAGCAATAACGCAACGATCGAGTTTACTGCCTAGAAATTCTATTACTTCTTTGTAATCGCTTGTCGGTTTCTCATTGAGTCCAACACGGTGATCGTGCTATCGCCTAACGTAATGACGAGAAGGATCCAAAGTGAAAGCTGCGCAGGCCCATTAGTCATGACATGGTGTTGCACATGATAAACCGACTAGTAGGCGTGGAAACACGATCAAAGTTGTAGGGTAAAAGTACGTAGGTCTTGTCTTGTAACTTTAGCGGCGCCTTTAGTACGCACTCTCGATCTCTCTCTCCGTCATTGGATCTTTAATAAGTTTGCGCTGACAAGGTCGGGATCAAGAATCCTACCCTTTCATTTAAGTCCGCCTGAGTGTCATTGTCTCCATTCTACATAAGAAAGAAGTTAGACACTAAGTTTAAGGGTACGTGAATGTACAAGATTTAATTATACAAGAGACTTACAGAGTCCACATTCTTAATACAAACACGCCCAGAGCATCTCGCTGGTACAACCGTATAATTCGGGGTTTCTACCGTAAAATCGCGTCCATATTGTGAAAATCTGTTTCTTTGTATTTGACGGGAACGCGCCGCTTTTTGTCTCTTGGACAAACCGCCGATACCATTGATGTAGACGTCGAATCGTGTCGCTCCGTCTCGCCTCGCTTGGATCCACCAATGCTTCCCGCTAACGAACTTCCACTTTAGAGGGGGCCTACCCTTTAGCACCCTTCCGTCCGCAGCAGAGCTCTTTTACCAACTCGTCCTTTAGATTTCGCCAGAGATGCGCCGTAGTCCGATCGCTGGCTAGGTTGAGGAGATTCGTTGTCTGTCGATCTGCTTAACCGTCGCTATGTCTAGGAAGAAATCTCTTTGGCGCCTTCGATTTCAACTTTATCAGTCTTTGTCGTGCCTTTTGAAGTGAGTCGTCACGTGGCTGGCGCCTACTTCCTTTCTAGTTTCTTCTTCGGTCATGTCATATGCTCGCTTACCGTGATTATACCGCTTCACAGATGTGGCACTTTTCCCACGACCGTGATGAATTTTGAGATCGCGTGCTCTTTCTTGATTTTTCGTGGCGCCGAGCCGAGGCTAACTTTTTAGGTGACGGAGGAGGACTTTACTACCGGATAGGCCGCCGTCATCATTAGTATCATCATCGCCATTGTCGCCATCGGATAAAAACATTATGTAGCGCTTGCGCCACGCGATGAATGTGCCTGTGCTTTGTCCAAGAGTATTTCGCCTCCTCGCCGGGATCTGTAACTCAACTTCACGGTAATTGTCAACCACCCTATGTACCGATGCTCGCGTATCCTCAGAATTGGGCGGTTATGCAACATCGCGCCTCGCCGCATGGCCAAGCCATCCTTCACCACCTTAACGGTTATGTTCGCTAGAGGTGTGCAACCGCAACGATCGGCTCTACGATTTTGTCCACGGAAAACTACAGCCGAGTCCTCTTCGAGGGCACGCGGACGCTGGTCGCTTTACGAGCAACGGCGGACTCGGAGGTCATGTGCCCGACGTCACGAGGACGCCGCTAGCATTTCTTGCATCTTTTGTATCCGTTCTTGAAATTGCATTTCCTTTACCGCATCCTTTCTTCTATTACTCGTACACGCATCCAACTGTTCTTGTCTAGTTAGCTTTGACGCTTATAGATAGAAGCGCCCTCCGAACGCCGCTTTCAGTGGCACCAAGCCTAACCTCTAGTGCGACTAGGTGCTCTTTGTTACCTGTATGCGTGTTAGCTCGTCGTGCTCTCTTCTTGGTTGGAAGCGCCCGGTAGCTTGGGCATGGGCATCTACGATCTTCTTTGAAATTTCCTCTTCTTTCGCTCGAAGCTTAAGTCGCTATCATCCGACGAGTAGCGCCCCTCGCAAGCATCCAGTACTTTGATCTTGGGGCCATCTCGGATGTCGCAGGAACAACTCCACTAAGAATTAGCTCTTCTCGGATGTCGCAGGAACAACTCCACTAAGAATTAGCTCTTCTTCCCTTGCATCCCACTTGGGTACTTTCTTCACGTAGCCACCGGTGCCTAGCGTATGGGGGTAAATGTTCTTGTCCGAGTTTGCTTTGTTCTTTTCACTGATAGCTTGGGCTTCATCAGACTTCTTATATTGCACGAATTCATCCCAAAATTGCCTCAACCTCGGGTACGTATCAAAGTTCGGCGTTTCATCCTTCTTCACATACTCCTTATTCAGCTTTGTCTTCCAATTCTTCCAGGAGTTTCCCATGATGACTAGTGCACGTTTCTTCGCATGCTCCAACTGATTATAGGGAAATACCATAACACCTTGGTTGGGGGTCTTTTTTTCTTACGATGCACTTCGATGTCGGCATCACCGCGCTTATAACGAGATGCCTTGCAAACGGGACACGCATCCAATTTTACGAACTCATTGCGATACAATACGCAATCGCTTGGACATCGCGTATTTTCGTACTTCCATCCCAATGGGCGCATAATCTACTTGGCTCGCACGTGGTTGTCGACAACACGCTTCCCTCGGGAGAACGTCTCGCAGGAAACCAACAACTCTGTGAAGCTCTTATCGGACCAACCATTGCTTGCCTTCAACTGCAGCAGCGTTAGCACAACATGCAGCTTTTTGAGGTCCTCCTTGCAGCCCGGGTACAAAGGTGTTGTAGAGTCCTCTACCATACGCTGGAACTTCTGAAAATCCCATCCACTCGTGTGGTCCTCCTCCCCATCATGCAACATCTGTTTTAGATCATCTTCATGGTTATCGACGAACGTATCATCTTGGGTGTACACGAATGTATCCTCGACCGCCGTGGAGTCGTTGTCTTCGTTGTCGTCATCAATCGAATGATCTTCACGTAAAATCTTATTTTCACCGTGCTCACCCAATGTATAGGCAGGCTGAAACCCTTCAAGCAAGTGTGCACGAATCGCCTCAAGATTAGAAAAGCGCTTCTCATTCTTGCAATCGACGACGGGCAACAAATGTAGTCCGTCACTTAGTTGACTTGTACGCCGCACCACGCCATAAAACTAGTCACACCGCTAAAGTACTCTCTATCGCGACGCTCCGCTTCATACATCTATCTTCGGTCCATCTGCAAATATTTATAACAAATAAAATCTCAGTAAATCAATAAGTGGTCACAAATTATTTTATTCATTTAATTTGTTACGTACTGCTAATTAATCAAAAAATCCATTTCCAAATCTCACTATTAAAATCAATTAAATAATTGCTATTACTTATAATGGTCTGTCCGGCAAATTTGCATTACTTACAAAAAGTATTAAATTAATTTACACCAAGTAAAGAAACAATAATAAGTAATTAGATACAATAACAATTAATTATGTAGTGCTGTCGTACTTAACATATTAAACGCAATCACTAATTTGGTCCTCATAGAAACTTAAATTCAAGCTATATCGGATGCCTCTTTATGTCGGATCGGATATTTGTCAGATAGTATCGGATCGGATAGGGATACGAATTTTTTTTTATAATAATACGGATTCGGATTCGGTACCTCACTATCCGTCGGATACGGATTCGGATAATCCGGATATTGATGGGTCGGATATCCGGATATACGTGTGGGCTGGGCCAAAACTACAATTTTGTCCCAAAAAGGTTTCTTAATTTTAGAATTGTTTTTTAATTTAATTAATCCATAAAGCAAGTTTCAATTATTAAAATTAGCATACCAACTTCAAAAATTATGAAATTTTTTTGAGAAATGTTTTTGAGAAAGTTCCACAAATAATATAACATTTAAAAATTTATTTTCAAGGTTTTATCACATTTTAAATTTTCTCAAAAATTCAAAACTTCCTCTTCTTAATAGGAAAATATTTTAAATAATTAGCTAAAAAGCATAAAAACTCATAAATACATAATTTATTATTTAAAACATAATTCAACAAATAATATAAATACTTTTTCTATACACATGATATCTAAATAGTTACATACAACGACAATTAATTATGTAGTGCTGTCGTACTTAACATATTAAACGCAATCACTAATTTGGTCCTCATAAAAACTTAAATTCAAGCTACATCTTAATCTCACTAATCACTGCACACATAAAAAGGTGGTGAATTCAAATCTAGTCTCTAAATTAGAGCTCTAATTGTGCTCATTATGCAATCGATAATTCTCACAACCAACAACCATATAGAACGTAATATCCAACAAAAACCAACTACAAATAAAATATATATCAAGATACGAACCGTAGATCACGAATTAGAAGTGAATTCCACCAAATTTGAGAGCAAAAATTCGCCCCCTCTCTTCCCCAACCGAGCAAGAGCAGAGCTCCTCTCTGTTCTGGAGGTGGGGCAAGTACGAAGGGTATTTGTAGTGTAGACTTATCACTGTCGGTTCTTTTTCAAAACCCGGCAGTAAAATATCAGTGCCGGTTCAATAATATAATTCGGCAGTGATACTCCCTGCCAGTTGGACAAAATGAACCGGCAGTGATATTGCTTCACTTCGCGCGGAAAAAACTATTGTGCCGGTTTTACTTGGAACCGGCAGTGATAATACAATCACTACCGGGTGGGCCTCACCCGGCACTGATGAGGCGTCGCGGATATACCCCTCTGTAGTAGTGAATACACAAAACGATACTCCATAAATAGAGTAGTGCATGTTATTTACATGTTTTCTGTTTATCAACCTAAAAGACAGGTCGAATTGGCTTCTGGACATCGCACTCGTGGTATTTGTCTATACACAATGTAAAATCAATGTTTGGCCGATGGCTAATGGACATCGCAAATTTGCGGTTATTTGCCATTGCACATCGGAGCGATTAAAATAATGTTACTCTGACAATCAGGACACCACAAATTGATATTGTTTCGAAAATAATATTACACCGTAAAATCACTCTAGTGTCCAGTGGTAAATGACTACAAATTTTGCGATGTCCATCACTGAATATCGATATTACAATGTGTTTTGGTAAATGCCACACAAGTGCGTTGTCCAGGTCCTCCGGGAGCCAATTTTGCATGCTAGTGTTACTAATATAATTTTCTCAAATATATCCACTGAACTCGTTGGATGTTAGATTCTACCGACCGACTAATAAACTCTTTAGAGTTTTATTTTCCTAAAAAAACTACATGCTTTCATAGTGTTATGGACCCAATTTTCCTAAATATATTCACCAAATATGCAACACAATGTTGTATGGTTTTGTGTATTAACGCTCTCGTACTCTGACTAAATTATCCTACTCTTAAAAAAAATCTAGACAAATCGGCAAGAATTTGTTTGACCATCTGTTGGAAAGTGGATTCATAATCACCGCACTTCCGATCTCTCCAACTCAGGGCCTCAGGGGTACAAAATTCGTGGTACCATCACTTGTACCGTTTGAAATCCTTAGACCCTCCACTTTGTTCTACCGTGCTCCCACTTTCTTTGCATGCAGTAGTCGTTCTGAATCTTCCCCCAGCACAATCATGCTGAGTTTACTTTGCCTTGGGAAAAGAATATTTTAGGCTCAAGTTGGCATGGACTGGTCCGGGTAATGCCATTTTCAGACGCTTAGCCAAGAATTAGTCCATGTTCCATGACTGCCAAACTAGCCAAAGTTGCTTCGGTCTTAGGCTTAAGTTTCAACCTTTCAGCCGGAATTAAATATAAGTAGGAGATTGATGGAAGCTGAGCAGAACAGATCGATTGACATTGGCTTGTTTGAGCACCATGCATGCTTTAGTTTGTTTGCTGTCGGTGCAAGTACGCAGCTGGCTATTCTGGTTTATGGACACACTGGATTCTCATTGTGTCTTTATTCATGAAATTTGCGTCTGGTGTCTGCACATGAGAATGCTTCAGAGATGGCGTTGTGCGCGGAGACTGAACTGAGATCCTGGAGCTTAGGCAGGTACTTAAGAGCTTATATATTAAGATCGATATCCCAATGATCATACACCAATCAGAATGGCGTAGTGGAAGCGTGGTGGGCCCATACACAGGTCCAGGGTTCACAAAGCTGATAAAACCGACCTTGCCGAGCCGGTTCGGCAACAGAAACCGAACGGTAAACCGGAGAGTTCAAATGTAAATTTTAAAAATTTGAATAAATTTAGCAAAAAGTGTTAAAAAAATTGAATTTTTTTTTGTGTGAGGTCCTGAGGCAATGATAATAATTCTATAAAATTTTCAGATGATTATCAGATATGTGTATTTTTTAAACATTCTGACAGTGATACTGTCACAATATATCCTCTTCAATTTTTTATTTCTAGGGGAATAAAATGAAGCCTAATATTTCTTAAACTTTTTGTGTGATGTTATAACGTAATTAAAATTATGTGGTAAAATTTTCAGATGATGATCAGATATGTGTATTTTTTAAAAAATTCTGAAAGTGCTATTATCATTGTATATGCTCTTCTGTTTTTTATTTTATATGGGTACAAAATGAAGTCTAATATTTATGAAAATTTTATTACATAATCCTTTGGACATAGTTATGGTTACACTAAAATTTCAGAATATAAAAAAACTTTTAAATATTTATAAAAAAACTGACAGTGTCTTTGTTCCTTTTCATTAATTGTTGTTTTAGTTTTTTTAGAAGAAATAAATGATTTAAAAAATTGTTTAAATTTCTCTGAGATGTTTGATAGATTATTTGGGATATTTTGTAATTTTCTTACAATTTTTCATTACATTTTCACCATTTTTCCTGCTATCGTCGGTTTTCGACCGGTTTTCGGTTTTTTTAATCGGTTTGACCACCTGTTTGACTTTCGCAAACCGATTGGTTTTTACCGAATTTCGGTCGGTTTCCGCGAAAAACCGGTGCTGACCAAATACCAATTTTCGAATGCAAAACGAAAATGTGAACCTTGCACAGGTCTGTGATCGAAACTTTTTGATAAATGAGAGCTTCCGGTGTTTCTTTTCTATTCTTGCTCCTTATTGTTTGTGTGTTTCTTAGCATGGCCATGGCCATGGCATGCTAAGATTTTTTTTTTACGTAACACTTAATTGTACCTTTCTATCCCCATTTCCAATAACACGGCAATTTGGCAGACTCTCCACTGTGCACCGTTTGGGATTACATATCAAAGCTGGCTTTGGTAAAAATATGTTAGTATCGTTTGAGCATGTCAATTAATCGAGCGTCATCATCTTAACCGGTGAGCTAGTGACGATGCTTGCCGAGTCGAAAGGCGATGGGACGCATGTTCCATATGCTCGCGTCCGTGCGAGATGGAAGGCAAAAGATCGATGTGGATATAGTACAGCTACATAGGAGACCATTGCGTTATGTCCCGTCCCGTCGATCTCCCTGAATCTCCATGCATTTGCAGACGACGACGGAGGGAGGGGACAAGGCAGCTCACACGCACGAGCAAAAAGAACGTATAGATGTGTGTCAGTGTGTGTCTCCGCAGTCACGTGAATCGTTCGATTTTTTCCAACGTAACGTCGGCTGCTGCCGTGATCGCGTTGCGCCTGACGTCCGCGGCTGCTTTCAGGTGTCGCCGAGGCGCCGTGCCGCGGTGTCGAGCTCGTGGTGGCTCGTCGTGCCCTTTCCATCTGCGTTTATCCTGTTTAGGAGGTTTAAAAACATAAACAGCTCCTGAAAAGCCAATAAACTCCCAAACCGTTTAACTTTTAAACGGCTTTTGTCATAAGCTATAAACCATATATAACTAACAAAAAGTCAAAAACTGGTGAAACTTACTTTTGTATTTTATTGTTGAGAAAAATTAGATGTTTGTTAAACGACTTCTTATAAAAATCTACCGTTGTTTTTTAGCCTAGAAAACCAAAAGATAATTTTTTAGAAAAGCTATAACTCCCTAAATAGAACCTTAATCCTCGGCTTCTCACGCTGCTGAACTGATATTATTGTTGTTTCTCTAAGACTAATTTTTCAGGACCTTTTTTCATGTGAGTTGTAATTTGGTTCTAATACCCTTTCATGATGCGAGAGTTCGACTCCTGACTTGAGTGTGTGTTGCCAACAGAATAGTTATCTCAAAGAAGGTTTTTCTACAATTAAACAGAGTTAACTTTTATTGGCTAAACAGTAGACAACATATTATACTTCAGAATATGCTTAAGTATTGTAAATTAACACAGTCGATCGATCACACGAAGACTTACAATTGTGCTTAATGAAGAACAGAAAGCAGCGTAGTGGCCGTCGTGGAAGTAGTCGACGTCGAGGAAGAAGTAAAGCGGTCGCGCTGATGCGCTGCTCAGAAATCTTATTGCTGCCCTGTGCAGGTGATCATTGCGGCAACGGCTTGGATATACTGCTCACCCTCCTTCACGATGCACGCAGAGGAGAAAGGCCGGCGCGGTTCAGCTGCTCAACACAACAGTGCAACAATTCAAAGAGGAGGAAGAATGAAGGAGAAATTCGATGTGTCTGGCATGAACGTCTCCAGGGGTTTATATCCACGCGTGTCAGTAACTGACAATATTATGTTAGTTGAATGCGGCAGTTACTCACAAGTAACTGACTGCATTATGTAAATTAACTCGCTGAAAACTGACGGCATTATGACACTTAAACCGAATTAAAACAAATGTTTAAATCGTATTTAAACAGAATTAATAGAGAGATAATTGCAAGATTCAGCAAAACAAAAAGTTGAATTCAAAGTGCCAGGAGACGCCCTACGCGTGGTGCGGTCGCAAGTCACGCAAAAATACGCGAATATGCACGCATGCGTGTGTGTTTAACCAATGTTCACCCTGTGCCATCCTCATGCCATATGTCATATTATTTAAGGAGTGGCAAGGACTCTACCTTATAAATTATCTTTCCTCCACCTTCTAAGTAATATAATACTAATCATGTATGCTTTGGAATTAAAGAAAATAAGCCTTACGTGAGGCAATTTCTAACAAAAATTCTAGGTTGTGGGGGCGGACGCCGCGCTCCACCGTCCGATTGGTCTCATCAAAGCATCCCTTAATCATCTGATGCGTTTTTTACGTATCATGTGCTGCCTTAGCCACCTTTGTTGACTGTCGTGCTCTTGCATTTTTCCTTACAACCTTGTTCCTTCCTCAAACCAACACCCCCCCCCCCCCCCAATTCTTTAATATGCAGATAATGGATGCATATGTATAATTTTGTCACTTATTTAATAATTCAATTTCGAAGGTAATCATATATTTATAAATAATATTTCTTAAAATTTTCAAATATATTTGCAGATTCATTTTTCAGAACTTCATATTGGATTTCTATTATATTGAAGTTTTGTTACTGTACCTTTGGATTTTTTTCTGAATAATTTATTTTATAGTATTCGGGTTTTCAATTTCCTAATCTTGATAGGTATTTGTCATTTGGTGGACAGCTAATGAACTTAAGATTCTATTTGACTCTAATTTCAAAGTAGAGGGTTCACAATTAAACATTTGACAAAGTACTGGGACCTGAATCCTGATTGACATTGAGAAAAGAGGGTCTGCTTTATAGCAATCGACATAAAACAGGCACTCAATTGAAAACAGGAGGACTTGTCTGGGAGACCGGGACATCGAATTAAAAAGAGGTACCATTGGGTAAAATTATTCCTTTTTTTTTGTTAGAAGAGGGAAAAATTATTCAAAAAAAGGAAGAAGAATAAAGGTTTGTATGGGAACTGGGCTGTCCTTTGAGCCCATTAGCCAACAGACATTAGTTTTGGCCCATACCTCTCTACATTGGGCTTAAAAATTAGTATAAGGTTCTAAGAAAAAGGAGGTTCATAAGGTTCACGATGCTACAGTTTGAAGCTGGTAAGAACGTACCCTCCACAAGTGGATCAAAAATGCAATGCACGACATCTTCGGCCGTCAGCTGCTAAATTTGAATAATGTACTGACTTGCTTGGAATTTAGTCTCCCATATGTAGGTTCGGGATAATGGACTTGCATAGATATACGTATGATGTAGTAATTGGTACTGTGATACATGTAGAAGCTTTTATAGGTATCATGTAGTAATTGGTACTGTGGTACATGTAGGGCTGTTACAATAAAAAAAGGAATATTTAACATGCATTTTATATTTTTATAAATTTTCTGGAAATTATTTGAATTAACTTGTATTTATTGATTTATGGCTTAGTTATAAAGTTATCTGGAAAATGTGAAAAGTTTAAATAAAATTTTAATGAAAATGTTTTGTTTGAGTTCTAAATGCCTTAAAATATTTTTTTTTGAAATTTTTCTGGAATTTTTCTGATATTTTTGCTATTTATTTGGGTTTTATTTATTTTGCTGATTTGTTTTTATTTGAAAAAGGTTTTAAAAAATCTTGGAGCAGTTCAGGGCCGAGCCCAATGAACCCAATCCATTTTCCTCGTGTCGCCAGCCTAGCCGCGGCCCGCATCGGCCTGCTCCATCGAAAACCCTAACCCTAGGGGTTGTGATCGTTGGATCTTGATCCAACGGCTGAGCTCTCTCTGCGTCGTCACGTGTAGTCTGCCGCCCGATCGGATCTGCATGGACGTCCAGGATTGCACCACATCAGCCCGTTGAATTCGGATTGTATCTCCACCGCCTCTGCTGAATCCGTCTGGATCTCCGCGCTCTACATGGAAGCCGAGAGCCCTATTTATAGCGCCACCGCCGCCATTGAGTTCCTCACCTCGCACTGCATCTACTGACCCAAGCCCACATGCCGAGACGCCTTCGTCTGCTCACACGACCTCGCCGTTGTTCCAGAGGAAGCCACCGTCGTTTTTCGCTAACGCCGTCGCCGTCTGTTGTCTTTCGCCATGTTCGTGGCCGGATTCGAGACCACCTCGTCGCGCCACTTAAGACCAAGGAGAGCACGTCACCGGAGGAGCCCCAGAGCGCTGTCGGTCGCGTCGTCATCCTCATCTCTGGTGAACCAACACCACCGTGCCATCGCCGTCGCTGCGAACTTCGTCGACTGTCGGATAGGGTGAGGCACCGTCAGATGTTCGCCATGTGTCGCACGTCGGGCCAGCTGCGTCGTCTTCTATCGTCGCATGATTGCTAGCTGTCGGATCTTCTTTGAGCAGGTGAGATTGGTCGGCGTGGTCGCAAAGCTGTGGCCATTTATTTGAATCTGGGCAGATCATATCACACCGGCGTCACGACTAGTCGCGTGCTGCCACGTTCGAGCGTAGCATCCGAGGCACCGTGCACCATGTTTACGGTGAACCAGCCCGGTTCCGTGGACCAAGTCCATGCGCCAGTGACGCATGTCGCCTTTTGATTGTGCCACGTGTCGATGACGTCAGCATGACATCATAATCAGGTTTTGCCTCAGAAAAAAATTCGGCCGAAATCATATTCGGTGCTGACGTCAACATGACGTGATAAAATGCTATTTTTCAGTATAAAAATAATTCGGTTAATTCGGATTTTTTATTTTCTGATTTTTTTTTAATTTCAAACTTTAACTAGCTCGTTATTGCTCATATGAACTCCGATTGAGGTGATTCCAATTTCTAAAAATTTGTAAAATCAAGCTCTATCAAATGGTGAGTTTTATTTAATTTTTGGAGTTTATTTTTTTCTCTATTTTTGGTATTTATTGTTTTCTCGCTCGTTTCGCGTAGACATCGAAGTGCCTATTGAGTTTGTGATCGAGGAGCCAACATAAGAGTAAGGTCCAGAGCAGGATCCAGAGCTCTTTGAAGGCAAGTTATGCTTTGATCATAACCCATGTTTAAAATATTATATTGTTTCAAAGTATTGCATATTAATTCAATTACTACTTGTTTCAATTATGTTGGGTATAGTTATTCATCCAATTGTGGTATATCCACCTTATCATATTGTAAGTCGTATTTCATTTGTCACCCTAGAATGGTTTCATATTAGTTGGTAGCTATAATTGCCAATGTGGGTAGCTAGAACACATGTAGTGTGCTTAGCCATCCAACGAGTCATCGTTTTATGAAAAAAATAGTTAATCTTGCTTAATGAATTGTGGAACATGTTTGTTAACTTGTGTGTTGGGTGTTGTCACACAATGTTGTTGTTGTTGATGGCACGTGGTGCATGGTTAAATAACCGGGGTGGTAAAATAATTTAGAATGAGGCAAGTGACAAGTAATTGTGGTGGGCCAATGTGGCATTTAGACGGTCGCATTGTTTTTTAATGGTATATAGTGGTTTATGATAATAATGGTTTTTGGTTAGTCTTGCTTTGATCAATTAAGGATTTAACCTTGCAAGAATTTGAACTGAGTCATTCATACAACCACAAATCTGGTATAGGATAGACCTAGCTGATTAATTTGTTATGTCTAAGCTTTGGTACTACTAGTGGTGGTGTGAGCCCCGGGTTGTGGTAACCAGTCCTCATACGGGTAGTCTCACATGACGCAAGAGGGGGGCCCTAGATGTGGTAACCAGTCCTACTAGTGTTGAAACCTTAACGGGTAGTACTGAGTTTAAACTGGGCATTGAAAAGGCTTTGTTATAATCACTCGTCTTTGTGGTGTATGGCTGTACCTTGTGGAAAAAGTATATAACCTCTGCAGAGTGTCAAACTATTCGAATAGTCGTGCTCGCAGTATTGAGCATTGCTCGGTGATTACAGTCAAGGGTTAGATTTTATTAAAAAAATGTGGTTATGGAGGCTGTACGCCTATGGAAGTCGGAATATTATTTAAGGTTATAAGTTGGTTTATTTGGGAAATAACTGAGAAATTTAATATTGTTATCATTTGTTTTACTGTGTTTCGATCTATTTATGCTGTTCTTTTATAAATGTTGTTTTCTGCAAATTAACCATGTCAGTTATTCCTTTGTAATAAGCCATGCATATAGTATATTAGACTTGCATTTTGTGCACGACTTGTTGAGTGTTTTAAGTACTCACTCTTGCCACAAAACATCATCAGTTGAAGAAGAACCTACGCCTGCTTTTGAGGAGTTTCATGATGAAGCAGACAACTAGGTGCGAACCTTGTCAGTTAGTTGCCTGTGGCAAATTGAAGGGTTACTACGAGTAAATTTATCTCCGTGCAGTTTATTTATTTTTCAGTCTTAGCCATGCGAGGCATATTCTTGTAAGGTGGACTATAAGGTTGTCTAACAAGTTATATTTAATTTAATGAAGTCTTTATTATGATATCGTTGAGTATGATCGTGATATTCATCTATGTTGAGCCTGTGTATGCTAGCGTGATCCTGGACTAGTGCTGAATACACAGAGGGTCCGGATTTGCATATTCGGGTCCCGATAGTATCATGTAATGTTACATGTTTAATCTAGTTTGCTAGTTTTTTTCTTAACAATGGGTTGTTAGTCCAACGGCTAATTTGAAAACCAAATACCGCAAATATCAAGCACGTCATGGTTTCTTTCCTCAAAACTGTAAAACAACTATAGTATTTACTAATTGTAGTATTTCATCTCTGGTACTTTGAAAACTGTGGTTTTCAGATACTATGGTTTTAAAATACTTTAGCATCCAAAAAAGACCCAGGCTTACGACTCAAAGGTCAGTTCAAATCCATAGAAGTAACTAGGGGTGGGCATTTTTAAACCGAAACCGAATTACCGAACCGAACCGAACCGAATTAATCGATTATTTCGGTTTATTCGGTTTTCGGTTCGGTTTTTGTTTTGGTATAATTCGGTGTTCGGTTCGGTTTTTGACTTCCAAGAACCGAAATAACCGAATAACCGAATAGCCCACATACAATACCACTTTTATAATATTCTTCCTAAAATTACTAAATAATTCTCATATTCTAATACATTTATGTATATGTTTGGTATATTCACATGTTCTATTATACTTATATTGTAATAATCTATGAATATTGTGTAGGTTTAACCATACTCTATGTTGCGATATGAGAAGGACTAAATCTAATCTACCTAGTGTTTATTCATATTTCGGTTAATCGAAAAACCGAATTAACGAACCAAATATTTGGTTAATTGGTTCGGTTTTTTATTTTGGTCTGAGAAATTCGGTTGCTAGTTTCCAAAAACCGAATTATTTTAAAACCGAAAAAACCGAACCGATCAAACCGAAAAAACCGAATGCCCACCCCTAGAAGTAACAACCAGAAAGAATAAAGAAGACCTCAAGGCAAGCAAGTACTGTATCATGAGAAAAGATGAAACATGTCGGTGAAAAGTTAATTACAAAGGAGAAAAGAGTGAAGGATAACATACACGCCTGAAGGGAACGGATAGGCTACCCTAGCATAAAATCGAAATTTTCTATCGTGTAACCAAGAAACCACTGCAAATTATAGATCACAGAATTACATGCTTTGCTGATTTATATATAAAATTAGCACATACCTTTGAAAAAATATACTCGAATTCAAATATTTTGAACGAGTTTGGATCACATGCTTTGCTGATTTATATATAAAATTAGCACATACCTACAACAAAACTATCATAAAAAAAGGGAAACTCTAGTTTGAATTCCAGTTTGAATTAGTTAGTAAACTAGTTAAACTCAGCATCATAAAAATTTCAATAAATTTTGCATGAAAATATATAGAGAAAATATCCTTTTTAGATCATGGTGCCTAGGCACCATGGTGCCCTAGGTAATTATACCATATATATACATACATACATACATAC
Source organism: Otatea glauca (assembly GCA_036346275.1). Taxonomy (NCBI): domain Eukaryota; kingdom Viridiplantae; phylum Streptophyta; class Magnoliopsida; order Poales; family Poaceae; genus Otatea; species Otatea glauca. Next base: position 32,373,378 of record CM070716.1, on the reverse strand, counting down.
ATACATACATACATACATACATACATACATACATACATACATACATACATACATACATACATACATACATACATACATACATACACATACATACATAGGGATGAAAACGGATCGGATATTTTTCGACTATCCGGATATTTTTAGATACGGATTTTGTCGAATCGGATATTTGTCGGATAGTATCGGATCGGATACGGATACGGATTTTTTTTTGTCAGATACGGATACGGATTCGGTAGCTCACTATCCGTCGGATATGGATACGGATTCGGATAATCCGGATATTGATGGGTCGGATATCCAGATATACATGTGGGCTGGGCCAAGACTACTCTTTTGGCCCATAAAGGTTTCTTAATTTCAGAATTGTTTTTTAATTTAATTAATCCATAAAGCAAGTTTTAATTATTAAAATTAGCAAACAAATCCCAAAAATTATGAAATTTTACTGAGAAAGTTTCATAAACAATCTAACATTTAAAAAATTATTTCAAGATTTTATCAAATTTTAAAGTTTCTCAAAAATTCAAAAACTCTTGTTCTTAATAGTAAAATGTTTTAAATAAGTAGCTAAAAATGCATAAAAGCTCATAAATACATAATTTATTATTTTAAACATAATTCAACAAAGAATATAGATCTTGGGTCTTGTAAGTTTTATATATTTTTTCTAGAAATATGATACCTAAGTATTATCAAACCTTTATATGTTATGCGTTTACTTTCATTTGTATCTCTGAGCAAGAATTACCTTCATTTTATGTTTTGATCTAGGTGTATGATGAACTAATCGTATGTGTGTGATAAAAACTAAGTCTTATATGATTTTGTTTGCGACACGGTGTCTAACAATTGTCCAAGCGAATGAAAATACTTATATTTATTCAATTTTTAATAATGTTTTGATCAAATCAACTACTTATGTGTTTTAGTTGATTTTTTATATACAATCTAAAGGGTTATCATGTTTCGATAAATATTCGAAACCGTATCCGATTCGATTCGTATTCGACCCTTATTTGTATTCGAGATTATCCGTATTCGTATTCGTATCTGGACTATCCGTATCCGTATCCGCATCCGAGAAAAAATATGAAAACAAATATGATAGAGCTATTATCCGTCCGTATCCGATCTGTTTTCACCCCTACATACACATACACATACACATACACATACACATACACATACATAGACATATACATATATATATACATATATGTATATGTAGGGGTGAAAACGGAAACGGAATTTTCGACCGTTCTGGAGAAAAATGGAAACGGAAGCCTTTTTCGGAAACGAAAACGGAAAATGTTGGTACGAAAACGGAAACGAATTTTTTTTTTGTCGGAAACGGAAACGGGAGAGCAATTTCCGTCAGAAACAGAATCGAAAATTCTGTATAAGTGAAATCGAAAATTTCATCGGAAACTTGGCCTACTTGGCCCAAAAAGGAGAATGGAGAATTTACATTTATTTTCAAATTAAAATAATTTCAAAAATACAAATGGTTTTATAGAAAATATCAAATAGAGTTCAAAAATTCTGAAAAAGAATCTCAAAAATACTTTGAAACATTTTGAACCTAGGAAAATTATTTCTAACATAATTTTGGCTTCATTTTTCATGAATAGATTAATTATATAAATATTAAAAATAGCAAAATGGCATTTATAAACTCCATAAAATCCAGGATAAATCTCAGAAAATCATAAATGAACATTGAACAATAATATGCAAATTTTAGGGCATTACATCTTTATAGTTGGAAGAGCAAGAGGATGTCGGTAATAATGATATGGAGGAGGATATGATGGTCTGATCTGGGGGACAAATAGCGAGCCTTCAACTTCCAAACTTGAGAAAAAACTTTATAGTGATACCGGTGAACATAACATTGTTCTTGTATCCACCTTTGAGGTGGAATGAGTTACATTGTTTTTGCGGTCATGTATATTGTGATCATGTGCTACATTCTTGTGGAATTTTTCACTTTCGTTTCCGTATCCGCTCTGTTCCGTTCCGCATCCGTTTCGGTCATTATTTGTTTTCGTATCCGTTTTCGGGGTTTCCGATTTCATTTCCGTTACCGGTATAAGATGTGGAAACGAAAACGGAACGACCATTTACCGACTGTTTCCGTTCCATTTTCATCCCTATGTATGTATGTATGTATGTATGTATGTATGTATGTATGTATGTATGTATGTATGTATGTATGTATGTATGTATGTATGTATGTAATATATATTATAATATTACAATTACCTGGGGCACCATGATCTAAAATGGGTATTTCCCCTATGTATTGGCATGCGATTTTTTTTGAAAATGTTAGGATATTGAGTTTAACTAGTTTACTAACTAGTTCAAACAAGTTTGAACTCAAATTCAAACTATAGTTTCCTTTTTTGATGATAGTGTGATTGTAGGTATGTGCTGATTTTTATATATAAATCAGCAAAGCATGTGATCTAAATTCATTCAAATATTTTAATTCGAGTATATTTTTTTTAAAGGTATGTGTTTCATTTGAATTATTATAGATGGGTATATACCCTAAAACTGAAAGCTTCAGAAAATATACCTGAATTTGGCTTGAATTCGTACATTTGAAATCATGGTGCCCCATTTTGCGAACATCTTTGAAATTTTTAGGATGTTGAGTTTAACCAGTTTACTAACTAGTTCAAACAAGTTTGAACTAAAATTCAAACTAGAATTTCCTTTTTTGTTGATAGTTTGGTTATAGGTATGTACTAATTTCTCTACTATTTCTAATTAGGAGTTGGTGGCAGTGGTCCGTTCTCCTCTAGAGTATCTGATTCGTTAGATCTGACATGAACGGTTGAGATAGAAGAGGATTTTACCATATCTTTTTTGAATAGAAATATTATTTTAGCATATCTCTATTCACATGTTCTTACTATGGAAGGATGTTATTCTCTACTATTTCTAATTAGGAGTTGGTGGCAGTGATCCATTCTCTTCTAGAGTATCTGGTTCGTTGGATTTGACATGAACGACTGAGATAGAAGAGGATTTTATCATATCATTTTTGAATAGAAATATTATTTTAGCATATATCTATTCACATGTTCTTACTATGGAAGGGTGTTATTCATATATCTTATCTCATCATATTCTGCATGGATAGAAGGATATACTCACCATATCCTATAATATGGGAATTCTATCTCATCATATTTGGAAATGCGTAGATTAAAAGGAAAGAATCATGCAACCAAATCACGTGCCAATCACGAAGATGTCGGGGAGACCTGGCTTCCATCCACCTACGTACGCTGCCTTCTGCTTTCATCTACTCCCTATTAGAGGGCACCCACTCTCATCTCCAGGAGGACAGGCCGGTTGGTAGTGGAGACACACGCAGGAAGAGAAGAGAAGAGAAAGGCTGCATGCAAGAAACAAGAAGATTTCTTGCAAGAGGAAGGCAATAACTTTCTCCTCGTTCAATAGTAAGGATTGATATCTCTCTAATAATTCTAATTAAGAGTTGGTGGCGATTGTCCGTTCTCCTTCAGAGTACTTGATTCGTTGGATCTAACATGAACGCTTGAGATGGAAGAGGATTTAACCCGATAGTCAAATCTCTTCGGAGGAACAAACTTTTCCTACTATTGAAACATAACTAAAGTTAGTGTTCTTTGCAAATAATTTTTTTGTCGCAAATTGAGTTTTCGTTGCAACGCACGAGCACATGACTAGTTATATATAAATCAGCAAAGCTTGTGATTTAAATTTATTCAAAATATTTGAATTCAAATATATTTTTCAAAGGTATGCATTTTATTTAAATTGTTATTGAGGGGCATATACCCTAAAACTAAATTTTTTGAAAAATATACCCGAATTTGGCTTGAATTAGCGTATTTGAAATCATGGTGTCCAGGTTCCATGATGCCCTATTTCAGCGTCAATTGTGCCATTTTAGCACACAACTACAAAGATAGAGACCGAGGATAAATCTGTGACCTCACAAAAATCCTACTAAAAACGTATTTTTATATGTAAAGGTGAGCACCTGGATTGGAATCTTAGTAGATAAAATCGTACATCTACAACTTTACCACCCAATGAGAGCGGGTCGGTAAGGTTAGACTTTGTTAATATAAAAGGCACAAGTCTAATGATCTGCACAACATCGCATGTGGCCATGCCTCTACTGGTTATAAATACTAGAAGTTGCAGTGAGAAAGAACCTTCTCTGTAAATAAAAGTTAAAACTAGATGATGCGCAACGGACCCACGCGTTGCTACGGGTGGAAGGAACCTCCGACACAAGCACAGATTCTAACAGAGAGAAAATCTTTTTCGGGAACACCCATAAAAAATGAAACCAAATTGTCATAATTTGTAAAAATCGCAAAAGCTTGACCACGATCCTTTTTTTTAATGGTAGCTCAGAAATGCTGTCAGACCCTTCTCACAAATTTTAAAGAATTTACAAACTTAGCAGCTCAATTAAATCAATGAAGTTGCTTGAAGTGCGTCAGTAGCATTGTCAGATTTTTTAAAAATCGCAAAAGTTTAATCATGATTTGAAATTTCGACGGTAGTGCATGCATGTTCTCAGGAACCTTCTCAAAAAATTTCAAGAACTTGTAAATTTAGCAACTCAACCAAATCAAGGAAATTGCTTTAGATGTATTAGTAGCATTGCCAGAATTTTTATAAATTGCACCAGTTTGATCGTGATCCAAATTTTTTTATGGTAGGTTAGGCATGCTTTGAGGATCCTTCTAAAAAAGTTTCAAAATTTTACAATTTGATTTAATAGTTAAATCAAATCAGCGAGGTTTTTTTTTCTTTTTGTAAAAAAAACTGTAGCTTCAACACTATAGCTCTACCAGATTTCTGTGAAGCTACAGTGTTTTGCCCCAGCCAGATTCGAACCGACGCTAGCAAGGGAAGGCGTTAACCAACTGAGCAACGGAGTCCTTGTGAAATGTGAGGGCTAAGAAATATATGAGGCTATACAGCGGGCACTGTAGAATCTACAGTGGAAAGCGCCACGTGTCGGTGTCGTGTGAGACGCGTCGTACATCAAGATGACGAGTAGATAAGGAAAGCAAAGCTTCCCTTCCATATGGTACTCCTCTAATTTACCACATATCTCTTATGAATAGATAAATAGATTTAAGCCATGGATGAAAATGATTAAGAAGATTGGACGACCAAGATTTTCTTTTTTTTAGAATAATGTGGGATTTTCTTGCGATTTTTCTTTTCTTGATTAACGTGGGAATTTGTAGCATTTTTTGATTAAGGCGGGAGCTTCTAGGAGGTCTTCTAATTAGTATATAAAAAGATTTATATGATTTCTAGACTTGCTTGTGTAGAAGGGGATTAGACCCAATTCATTCGGATGGGCATTGCAATTGAACTAAAATCTCAGTCTGTTAGTCATGTATTTCTTGGCTGCTAAAAAAGACATACGTTATAAATTCCTAGAAAATAGAAAAATATGTAACCCTCAATGTTGTGAACGCTAATGATGATTAAGCCATTGCCCGCGTGGATGCTATTTCTGAATCTATTTAGTGTGGAATATAAGATTGAATTAAACTTTGTAGTCACTGATCTGGAGTAAAAGATATAATGTTTAAAATTTCCTCCACATACTTCTATCTTGAAATCTTGTCACCTAAATCATGTGAAGATCATTTTCTTTTTTAATCAAAGTGGGGATCTTTTTCTGTTTTAGGTATCATGCTATTAAATTGGTTTCCCCCTAATCCTGTAGAACAAGATCATTGAAATAACTGAAAAATAGGTATTGCCAACAAGAACAACAAAGCACTAGCACCTCCTAAAGCTAACGTCAACACCACTATAATTAACAAGATGTTTTCACATATCTTGTCGTAGCGAGTGGTATGAAATACTTCACCATAACAAATTTAATACAGTTACACTAAAAATAGCCATGCAATGCAATTGCATAGACACTCCAGCTAGTTTTTTTTTTTTTTTGAAAAACGGACACTCCAGCTGGTTTTACAATAACAAAATACGAACCGTTTGGTTCCCCTTTCTTCGTTATGGGTTTGCGTTCAACTTGGCAACTCAATTTGGCAAAACTTATCATGCTAGATAGCAGGGCCGTAGCTAGCATTTTGGAGGCCCTGAGCTGAATTTAAAATTAGACACTCTTGAAAGGGTTAATTACAAGATCAAATGATCATGTTTCACTATCCAAACTAGTATAACTTTGTAATCATCATACGTTTAATCATTGTAGTGCTATCGTGAGTCTTTTCAATCCATTAGATCTATCTCGAGTCGTTGTAAAGTCCAAGTAGAACTTCAAAAAATAACTTATAAAAATTCCCTTTTGCAAATGCAAAAACCATGTGAATACTCAACAAAATTCTATATGCAACAATTGAATTATGGAAATAATAAGTAGTTTCATAATCTTTAAAATATCAATTGGCCTATATTTTTCTTAGGAATATTTTTTAAGTAAAAGTTTAGCACAAGAAAATAAAGAGAGAGAAATGGAGAAAGTAGATGTGAATTGGTGGAAGTTTTTATGGAGAAGTGAATAAAAAGAGCTACTCACTTACTAGTTTACTATTAATATCAAGATTAAGCTTCATTAATTGAAAGAGATTTGGTAAAAAAAATGAGGCCCTTAATATTTGGGGGCCCTGTACGGTTGCTCACCTCGCACATGCCCTCGGTACGGGCCTGCTAGATAGAGTAACTCAATAGGGGTAATTTCAATATAATTCTAGTATCCACTTCTATCAAATGTCAATATCATATCACTTACAATGTAATATCAGTTTGGCCATACAAACACAGAAACTGTGCTTCAACTAGTACTACTACTAGCACTCCCTCTGTCCAAGCTTATAAGGCACATTTCTTATTGGCATATAGACTGAGAAGATATTGAAAATAACTAGATTACTCTTAATTATTATTACTAAGCACTATACTCAATGCATGCATGTTGTAACACCCTAAAAATTTTAATTATTGCTTAATTGATTATTTCTAGTTTTTCTAAAATTTGTCCTGAATTTTTGGAATTACTTAAATATTTTTTGCTATTTACAGATTATAAAATGATTTACTGCAGAAAAAATCAAAATCAAAAAATTTCTGAAAATAATTTTCTTAAGTCCTGTATGTCTCAAGGTATTTTTAAGAATTTTTATAGAATTTTTAAACCTCATTTGCTATCTCTTCAAAAAGCTTTTCAATTAATCCCAAAAAAAAGCTTCACCGGCAGTGGGTCAGGACCATCTTCCCCAGCCGAACTCAAGACAGACAACCATATTTCCCAGCCGAACTTAGGACAGAGAGCCAACTTCTCCTCTCTCTCTCCTCCATTGCTTAGCTTCGAAATCCCGCGATCCCTTCACCCGTTCTATCCAATTTCGCCAAATGAATCCCTGGACTTCTCTCTTTCTATTCTAGACCTCCTTTCTCAAATTTGGTGTCCAAATTTCACTTCCTTCCATTTGGCTGACCGTGACAACCGCGCACCTTTCCTTCTGACCCTCCTCGACCCTATATAAGGTGAGCATCATGTTCATCACTCTTCACACAATCCATTCCTCCACTCGCTTCGCTCTCTTTTGCTCCCATTTGGCCGGAATGCCATGAAAACCCAACCGCAAACCGAACATCGGCCGACCATCCTCGCGAGCTCTCCAGCGCCTCGAAGCTCCAATTGCTGAACCAACCGCGTCACGAGGTGCCCGAGTATCTCCTCTATCTGTCCCCCTCTCTTTTCTCCCCAGATTCCCCTCTCCCTCGCCGGAATTTCACTGTTTTTTGAACGACGCCACATCCATCTTTCTTCACCGTCGTGTCGTCTCGGCCTCCACCACCAATGCCAGCTACGCCTCACTGGCGCCCACCTTAGGCACGCCGCCACCAGCTGATGCCGCCCCGGCCGCCCCTCCCCTCCCTACACACTACTGCCGGCAGAGAGAGCTCTCTCTGTTTGGCGCATGTGAACAGTGCTTTCGCTAGTTAACAGTGCCACACAGTGCCGTGTGAACAGTAAAAAATAAAAGAAGATAGAATAAAAGATGTAGAGAATAAAGATGAATATTTATTAACAATATAGAGGAAATGTTACGTTAATTTTGTATTAGAATATAAAATACATCCTGTATCTACGAGGAAGATTAATCAAAAATACATCCTATAAACTCCACATAAAAAGAGTAGTTTAGAAATAAATTCTACGGGTACACAGCTGGCTGCTTCTGGTTGTTTGTTATTACCTCGGTGCACGGCATCTTTTAATTGTCCTTGAATAAACCTCCATTGCCGTCAGCTTTGACCCCTTACAAGAAAAACAGCTCATTGCTGTCACCGATTTATTACTCACGGGCAGTAACTACTAACTACTGCTGGCAAGTGGTACCGATTTATGACACAGCTATCTACTCGATGTACACTCCGGACCATGGGGTGCTTGGTTGCAGTCGTAGTAACACTGCAATTTTGACTGTCAGATAGAAAGCAATGATCCGTATCTACTGACACTGTAGTAAATATCATAGCGATGTATTGTATGACAGAATTCAAATTTCGTTTTCGGATAAAATATTATCTGCGACTGGAATCCAAAATTTCGTCCAAATTCGGGTATTTCGGACAAACCTCTTTCAAAATTCAAAAACAATTCAAATCCAGTCCGTTTTTCTACCGAGAAAAACAAAAATTTCGTCGAAAAATTCTGAAATTTCAGGCGAAATTACCGAAATTTTGGTATATTTGCACCAGCTGAAAAGTGGGTCAAAAACGACGAAAAATTTTGAAATTATTTTTAGAGGTTCCTGACATATCAATGATGTTTCCATAAAAATTTCAAATGATTATCACATTTGAGAAATTTTTAAAAATTCAAACATTGCTACTGTCTTGAGAAAACACTGACCGGTAAGTTTGATCCGAAATAAAAATGGTACAATAAATGCTAGGAAATTTTGAAATTTTGTGTGTGTGGTTATGATGCATCACTAATATTCTCATAAATTTTTAAGATGATGATCAAGCTTCATGAATTTTGAAAAATTCTAACAGTGGTACTGTCCTGTTAAAAGACTTACCGGCAAATTTGAACAAAATGAAAAATGATTTAAATCACGTTAGAAAATTTGTAAAATTTTTGTGAATAGTACTGATATAACATTAATGTTTATATAAAATTTTAGGTTATGATCAGTCTTAAATAATTTTTAAAAATTTTGACAGTGCTACGTCCTGATAAAAACCTCATGATCAATACGTAGATTTGCTTTAGCAACAAAAAAAAGGTTTAAATTTTTTGAAAATTTTACAGAAGGGTGATAAAGAAATGCTTAAGATCTCATAAAAAATTTAAATCATGGTCATACTCCAGAGAATTTATAAAATTCTTACAAGGCACAATCCCATTTATGTCTTTCTCTTTTTGAGTTTTGAAATATAATATAACAAATGAAGTTCAATGCTTACATAGATTTGATTGGCCAAACAAAAAAGTTTAAATTTTTTGAAAATTTTATAGAATGGTACTGAGGCAATTATTAATCTCTCATAAAAATTTTAGATCATTATCACACTCAAGAAAATTTATAAAATTCTGACAAGTTTACTGTCCCAATTATGTTCATTCTGTTTTTGATTTTTTAAAGATAACAAATAAAGTTTAATTTTTTTGAAAATTTTATATATGATTATAAACTACTAAATATAGTACCATAAATTTTTCATATCATTATCAAGCTTGTACAATTTTATAAAAATCTGACATTGTTTCTACCAAAATTTTAAAAAGTCTAAAAAATTTGGTTTTTCAATAAATTTTCATAGAAAATGACTTTCTTAAGGGTTATTAAACTAAATCCAGTCAAATCCGGCCTTTAAAGTTTGAAAATCGGCCAAAAATCATGAAATTTCGGCTAAATTTTGCCGAGAAAAAAATACGAAATTTTGAGTACTATAGTAATTTCAAATTTTTTTATCCGAACGGTAGTTTGGATTTCGTAGTGGTTCAAAATCCGAAATTTCTGCGAAAATTCACCGAATTTCGGCGAGATTTGTATCCTTGATTGTGTCTCATATTGTTCCACAATCCGTATGGTTGGTTATTTCGATGAACGGTGGTGACGACCCATATGCTTAAGTTACAGCCCCGTTACAACTGTACGGGGACTCTATCCTACTCCTACAAGACGTGCATATATACTTCGTCAGTTAGTATACAATTTTTATTTGCGACGAGTTATACAATAAATTTATGTGTTGTGCTTTCCTGGGAGTAAAAGGTAGACGCACACAACCTAAACATTCGACACGTATTACACGTACATACACATGTGCATATTTTCTACACGTACTAAAGAATTAATTGGAGGCTTCGATCTCGTGAGCGCGAGATCACACTGTCACGCTAAATGTGCACGCTTATATACTAGATATTGTGGTGAGAAGCATTGGATCCAACCCAAGGATGAAACCCTGCACACGTATAATCCCTCTATTATACCTGGAAGAATCGTCGGCCTTGGGGCAGTTTGAGCCACGGCTTGGCTCGAGCCGCGAGCCGAGCCGATTCGCAGAATCTCCTCAGAAAAAAAAATTACGTTTAGGTCCTTCTGACTATTTTTTTCGAAGAGGAGGAACCCAAATAAATGCCAAAAAAAAAGTGTAATTACGTTTAGATCATTTTTTCCAGATAAATACAAAAAAAAGTTTAATTACGTTTAGATCATTTTTTTCGTTTTTTTACGAAAATGACCTTTCGTTTACGTGAAATCGTGGATCCTTCGTGAGAGGACTCCAAATAAATGCGAAAAAAACGCAAATATATTTATATCCTTTCAATTGTTTCACACGTTTTCTCGATTTACTCGCGTGAAAAGCGACGGTCGCAACGTGGCACGTCACAGTCGTTTATCTAGTATATACATATTCTGGTGAGAAGCACTGGATTCAACCCAAGGATGAAACCCAGGCGGGCGAGCCGCTCAACAGCAGCCTCGGCCACTGAGCTACGGCTCATTTCTCAATTTATGTGTTGTGTTGAGAAGTAACTTTTATATCCTAACCTACTACGGAAAGGTGTGTTATACGGATATCTAGATCCTAATTAGATTAGAATTTCTGCTTTTTCTTTTGAGGAGAAATAGAGGGGCATTATATTAAGCCATAAGGGGTGGTTAGGGAGAATCCAAACCACTAACCAATTCATTCAAAGTAAGAGGTGCATGAATGATTAAAAGTTAGATTATTCTTTAACGCTAAATTCTTATATAGGACAAGAATCTGAAAGTACTGAAAGATTCAAAATGGTTGTGAAAGAGCAATAGTTCATTGTACTCTTTTGAGGTCATGTTTAAGGAATTTGCGATCGGTTTTATCAAATCTTTCTCTCTCGTCGTGATTGTTTATCACCATTAATTATTTTAATTATCCCTACAGGATTCATCTACTTCTTTCTTGATATCGTGCACTCTTATGTCATATCTCGTAACTCTAATCTGATATGGGAGCAGCTGCACATAATAAGGGTTATCAGAGTATAACATTTTGTACCGTATGAATTGAACTGTTTTATATGAAATTTCCGTGTTCTAAAAACAAGTTCATTAATTTCCAACATATCCAACTAAATTATGACGTATCCGAATTATGGATAACAAGCAACTATTACCCATTAAATTAGGATGTTCCTGGAATGGAAAACAAATCCTGGGACAATCCAGTACGAATCTAGCTTGTTTGGCAATGTTCTAAACAAGCATTAGAAGCGATCCACAAAATACTTTAAAATGGATTCCAAAAATAATATTTTAAAACGGTGCAAGTCCGTTACGCTGTCTCGGCGCACAACTCTCCAAGACTCGAAGTCTTCTTCCTTTGCACGATCTCCCAGACATGAGAGGACAGCAGCCAGAAATATGTTAGTAGTAGTATTTAGTTTTGTTCTCTAGTTTTGGATTAATGCTAACTCTTTATAATCTAAACATTTTAATATCCTATTTTGACCATCAATTATTTTTGCAAATATATAGCGCAACTGAAATGCTTGAAACAAATCTCAAATAAATTAAAAGCTGATATATGATTTTTGATTTTTTTTTTAATTTTAAAGAACAGGTACGTGCGCGATTGCTAGTTATTCCTTTGAAAGAAAAGACACCTTATCTATATTAGGGTTAAGTGGATGAATGCCATGATAAAGTTACAAGTTCCCTAAAATACCATCGCAAACTTGCCTCTTTTAACAATGACATCACGAAAGTATAAAACATAGAAACTCTTAAAAATACCAATTTTGCCTTGACCATTGCTTAATCTTTTGACACCGGTTCCCAAACGGGGTTGCGTTTGTGTTGCGCTTGCATTGGCTGATCAGTCAGGCTCCTTTGTCATCTCTGAATGGATCGAGCCGCTGCCATGGCTGCGCCTGAGGCACCGCGTGCCCTGTGCCGACGACGTCGCTACCTAATGCGTCATCAGCTGCCTCATCGACGGGACTCCAGTGTTGCCCGTCCACACCTGTCTTCTTCGGCTATGGGAGGCGCATAGCCACCGGATGCTCCCACAGGCAAATCTTCGACAAACCAAAGTAGGGAGATGAGTGTGTTGGTTAAGGAAGAAGATTATGCATTTTGGTCCAACAAAGGCAAATATAGGCATTTTTTAGAGTGTGTAGAGTTTGCAATGACATTTTCATGAGAGGCAAGTTTGCTATGGCATTTTTTCAGAATTTGCAACTTTGAAGTGGCACTGATCCAATCAACCGTGCTACTCCCTTCAGAAAACACACACACACACACTACCACCTCCAATAAAAAATGACACCTTTTAACATTGACAGTCTCTCTCTCTAAAATACAAGTTTGGCCACCAATTTGTATTATAATATGTTTGCAAAACATTAGATCTAATAAATAATAATATTATAATATATTTTTGTGAAAAATCTAATTATATAATTTCTATATAGCCAATTTAAATAATTCTATATCAAGTTAAAAATAGTTTGATTATACGCATATCAACGTGCCCTTAGATAGAGTACTACTAGCCAAAAGTAGATGCCTTTTAACAAGTTGGTTTTAATTTTCTAATACTACTCTTTCGATTTATGTGGTAATATGTCCACCAAATGTCTTTATTAATTACTTAAGTAGTCATGTTATCCATGACCCGAAAGTTCGCGTGTCATTAGCAGCAGTTTCCCTCGTAGTATTCTAAGGTTTATATCGATCCCTCGTGGACACATATGGATTAATCTATTACCTTCAAACAACTATTAATTTAATTACAATTAAAATAACAGTGAGAGGTAATTATGATGAGAAAAATGAAAAATTAATTTACTACTAAAGCAATGATAATTATAATATTAAAGAGGTTGTGATTCGTATGATGGAGGATAGGGCCTAGGGTATTATGATCACCTACAATGTTAGTAAATCTTGGGGATGATAATAATAATGATCTAATAAATAAAAAAAATGTGGTAACCATGTGTTCATGTAAGCAGCACACCCTATATGCATCTCCCTTGGGCAAATTGAAACCCTGTTTTCCGTTTAGGCTCTTTCTTTTTTATAATAATTTGTGACTATGTGCCATTAAATGGGCTTGTTAAAATTAAGCCCATAAAACATAGAGACAAAAGCCCATCCCTATTTGAACGATTAGATCTTCGACCAGTTTAGTCAAAAATAGTCAAAACTTAGCTTCACACTTGTCGTCACCGACCAGTGATATGGCCACCCGACCAAGAAGCGGCGAGGGCAAGCATTTTCTGCCACAGTCTCCGTATGACAGTTATATGACAGAAACACACAACTACCTGGAAGTTATTATCAGAAAAGGCGTCCTTTGAGGAGAAGACACCATTTGGCGGGAAGACGTCCCCGATTACTCGACACCCTTTTGGAATTCAACTACCGCCTCTTCGTTAAGGATAAATAGGGGGGCCAACCCACGCTGTTGAAGATGGATCTAGCATCATTTGCAGTCTCGCATTCTGACATTAGACATCATCTGTAATATGTGATTAATCCTCTATAATCACGTAGATCATCTTGTACTTAGAACATTCTGTCACAGCCGCTTGGCTAATAAAGAAGCATTCACATTGTCTCCATTTTGATATCCAGGATCCCACATCTTATAAATTTTATGTAAGCTCGGTTCAGAGACCCAAGGTCTTGAACATCGACAGTTGGCGCTAGAAGGAGGGCCTCTAGATACTGAAATCAAGAAATTCTTCACAATGGATGAGGAACATTGGTTCGACCTCGCCGATTAAGCCCATCTCACTGCTGACAATGAGGAAATGGAGGAACAATGTAAGTACGACTTTTACTCTAAATATGTCACCGCAGAAGACTAGCAAAGATTGAGGCAGAAGTTGAGGCCAAAGAACAATCATCACACTCGCTAAAAGGTAAAGATCTCATTACTTCTCTAGTAAATGGAGAGGAAGATATCCATGTGGCATGTTCCATGGAAATTAACAATAAAAACATGTCAAAAGGTAGTAATAACCTTCTGAACAATTCAGCCTCAAAAGATCATCTCTAAGGTTTGGATTACACACCTTCATCGGATGAAGATGGAGGATTAACGCCCTCTATTTACTTGTGTTTCTGTCCTTGCGCGGTCACCACCGAAATAGATGGACAGCAGGCAGAACGTGAAGCCCATGAAATTGCCCAAAAAACCGCTCAGAGTGAATACGACCGTTATATGGCAGAAAAACAAAAATCTATTGACGAGACCTGACGCTCATATTTTCTAGATCAACCAAGCACCTTACGGAGACTTCAAGTTTTCGAGGGATAGGTAGTGGCCAGGGACCGCGACTTTGCTCAAAGCAATTCGTAGCAAACAATCCCCATTGAGAAAATTAGCATTTATTCAAACGCAATTCTTAATCATCCAATAGAGGGGATGATGCACTAAATGCAACCGTTATACAGTCTATTGCTGCTGATCTGCAAGAAGCCACGAATGAAGTGCAAATAAGATCTATCCCAACAAGATCTTAGATCGAATCCCATTTGGAGGGATCCTCATCTGGTCGACGCCATCAAGGCTCTATCCATCAGCAAAGAGGAGGCCCACGACGGAGAAGTGTCTTCGAACGCTTAACCCCAGGATGTAAAGCTTTCTCCCCTGGGCTTAGAAGCGTAACCTGTACTGAAAAATTCAAGCCAGGATCACTGGAGAGTTTTGATGGAACCCAGAATCCATTAGAATTCTTATAGGTCTATACTACCGCCATCCAGGCCGCTGGAGGTGATGAGAAGGTAATGGTCAACTACCTTCCTACTGTTTTAAAGGGATCAGCATGAACTTGGTTGTTTAATCAGCCAGAGGGTTCTATTTACAGTTGGGAAAATTTGTGCCATGCCATTTCAAATAATTTCAAAAGTTACTACGCCAAACCTGGTAAAGAAGATGATTTGCATCGTCTTCGCCAAACTTCTGGCGAAAATCTGTAGCAGTTTATTAAAAGGTTTGTACAAGTACGCAACACCATCGCTAATATTTCTGACGGCTCTATGATTCGTGCTTTCAAGCAGGCTATCCGTTATAAGAGGTTTATTGAAGATCTCAATATTCATCCGCCATCTACCATACCAGAGCTTTTCGATATGGCGGACCGATACTTAGATGCACACGAGGCTATTGAATGGAACCGAATGGTTGACAAAGGCCATGTTCCACCCCAACCTGGTCCCCAGTATCGGAGGACCAGAAGATGAAAAAAACCTCTAAATCTGAAGATTATAAAAAAATGAATAAGAAAAAGAAAAATAAACAGAATGACCAATGTGAAGTTGCTGGAATTGCAGAACAACCAACATACTCCAAGAGAAAGGCACCTTGGAAGAAGACCACTAGTCACCAAGACAACCAGTCCGGTTCCAAAAATCCTAGTGCAACCAATGGTAATGGTCATCGGTGTCCGTTACATAGGGTACCAGGACATGACCTGCGGAACTGCCGTACATCGAAGAAACGCATGAAAGATTTCTACTTCGGCAAGGGTCCAATGCCTACCTTACCGGAAGTTTCAGGCAACAAGGATGCAGATGGTGATGAAGAGATGGGCTATCAAAATCCCGACAACCATGTCAATGTTATATTTGGCGGCTCATCTGCATACACATTCAAAAGGCAATTTAAAACTGCATGGAGGGAGGTGAACAATATCGACAATCGGACTGAAAAACCAGAATACCCTAAGTGGTCGGAGGTCAACCTCACCTTCAACAGGCAAGATTGCACAAAAGGTACGTCAGTCCCCAAAAAACTCCCATTAGTAGTTTCTCCTCCTATTATCAATTGCAAAGTTGGAAGGGTTTTAATTGATGGGGGGGGGGGTCTTTGGACTTGCTTTTTATTCATACTTTGGATGAGATGCAAATTCTTTGTTCTAAGATAAGACCTGTTACGAACCCATTCTTTGGGATTATACTTGGTCCGTCAATAACTCCAGTGGGACAGATAGTATTGCCTATCACCTTTGGAATGCTAACAACTTCAGAACAGAATTAATTTCATTTGAAATTGTTGATTTCGAGTCAGCGTATAATGCTATTCTGGATAGACCTTCACTAACCAAATTTATGGCAGCAACTCATCATGCCTACCAGAGATTAAAGATTCCTGGTCCAAAAGGCGTAATTACTGTGCAAGAAAATACAAGCAAATCTAGCAAGACAGAGACGCTGAAGATAGTTCTTCAGCCCAATGAGCAAGTAAAGCAAGTTCCCATTGATCCCATCGACCAATCAAAAGTTGTTCGGATAGGATCATCAATGGATGCTAAATAGAAAAATGCTCTCGTCACTTTCCTCCAGGCTAATGCAGATGTGTTTGTATGGAAACCATTCGACATGCCTGGGGTCCAAAGGAAGTGATAGACCATAGGTTAGCCATTCGACCTGACATGCAACTAGTGAAGCAGAAGCTACGACGATTCGCTCCTGATCGACAAGAAGCCATCCGACAAGAGTTGGATAAACTCTTGGAAGTTGGTTTTATTCGTGAGGTTGATCATCCTGATTGGCCTGCAAATCCGGTCATAGTCAAGAAAGCAAACGGTAAGTGGCGCATGTGCATTGATTTTACCAGTTTAAATAAAGCTTATCCAAAATATGATTTTCCTTTGCCCCGGATCGATCAATTGGTAGATTCCATAGCGGGCTGTGAATTGATGAGTTTTTTGGATGCATACTGAGGTTATCATCAAATAAGCATGGCAAGTGAAGATGAAGAAAACACTTCCTTCATAACCCCGTTTGGTGTCTACTGTTACACAAAGATGACATTCGGGCTAAAAAAATGCTGGAGTAATGTACCATTGACTCATGCCGAAGACTTTTCATAGTCAAACTGGGCGTAATATCGAGACTTATGTTGATGATCTTGTTGTAAAGAGCAAAATTAGCTCTAATCATTTGTCAGACTTGGCTGAAACCTTTAATCATTTGAATAAACATGAAATTAAGCTCAATCCAGAAAAGTGCATCTTTGGTGTTTCTTCTGAAAAATTGATTGGTTTCCTTGTCTGTTCACAGGGTATTGAAGTAAACCTTGAGAAAATTAAGGCCATCGAATCCTTAAGACCACCCTCTACATTAAAAGAGGTTCAAGGTTTAACTGGTCGGATGGCTGCTCTCAGTCATTTTATTTCAAGATCAGGAGAATGTGGATTACCTTTCTTTAAGGTAATACGAAAACACGATAAATTTCACTAGTCGGATGAAGCAGATAACACCTTTAATGATATAAAGACTTATTTGCAAAACTCGCCCACTCTGGTCTCACCCAACCTAGAGAGCCGTTGTTGGTCTACCTAGCAACTTCAAACATTGTGGTCAATGCTGTACTCATCGTCGAGTGAGATCAAATCCAAAAACTTGTTTATTATGTAAGCGAAGTAATACACGGACCTAAGGAGCGATAACCTCAGGTTCAAAAATTAATTTATGCTCTATTAATGCCTTCTAGAAAATTGAGGCATTATTCCCAATCACATCGGATTACAATACCATCCTCTTTTTTCCTTGGAAAATATTTTACATAATGAAGGACCATGTGGAGGTCCATCCATGTTTGTGATGAGTATTTGACTTTATTTGAGCAAGGTGTGCTCAAGTTTGAGTTTTATTTGGATTGATTTTTAAAATGAAGCAATTTGAGTTGTCTCTGCCAGGAGTGGCAGTACCGGCCGTATGGGCGCGGTAGTGATTAGTTGGATGGTTTATTGCATATCATTGTGGGCATTGCTATGTGATTTGTTTCCTTGTCTTTGATGGTTGCAGAGCGACGGTGCTAGGTCATGGTGAGGCGGAGGATGACCGGGACTAGGCGAGGAGCGTTGGAGGTCCAGACAGTTGGGAGATCGCCGGAAGATGATTGGAGACGGAGTCCGGGCAAGTCAAGAAGACAAGGAAGGGAGATTATGCTAGCTAGATGCCGCGTGGATCAATGAGGGCCGTCGGTTTGAGGTCTAGTTGATAGGTTAGCGGGTCTAGGTAGTATGCTTTGAAAACCGTGCAAGAAAACCCGGTATGTGTGTGGGTTTTGGGTTAGCCCTTGCATGGCTGTGTGTGTGGGAAAATCCTAGCCCTTAGATGAGTGCTCTAGGGTTGAGGGACTCATCCAAGGGTGTTAGGTGGCCCAAGAGTAGTATAAATAGGGGTGGAGGGGTAGCCTCCTCCCCTTGAAGGTTTTGAGATTTTTGAATGCTCGTTTGAGCTTTGCCCACATGAAAGTGAGGCTTTGTAACCTCTCCTTCCAGAAATAAAAGTTTTATCCATCCATCTCTGAATTTATTTTGCGCATTTATATTATGTCTTTACTTTACGCAATTTAAATTCAGCATTTACTTTCCCGCAATTACATTCTCGCAATTTACTTTCACGCAATTTGGATTTGCCTCCCCTCCTTCTAAATGTTGTTTATCTTGGATGTTTTGAGTGTGTTCATATGGTTTTAGATCTCTTTTGCACTCTTGGATTGAGTACAGAACATCTTTTCCTTCAAGTTCCAACTTTGTTCAGAACTTGTTCTTTGCACAGCATTTAGTATTTGATTTTTATAAAAATCTAGGAAACTCCTTTTTAAGTGATTCTTGTTTTAGGAGGTTCAGGACTCTGATATCCACCTGCATAAAAATTTGGGAGTTCACTTGTTGCACCGTTTAGGCGCCATGAGGTGAAAACCGAGCCCCAAACTTTCTGCTCGAAGTTCTTGACTGACTGTGTTCTTTGATTTTTCCTGTGTTTTCTGTAAGGCTTTTTGAGGAGAAATTTGGTGGAGTTCTTCACGACGTTTCTTCTCATAGGGAGAAAAATTTTAAAAATTTTGTGAGCTGCATAAACTCACCAACCTCCTCCTGTTCAATTGGAGGATAATTTCTGGAAATTCTGCTTTTGCTTTTCTGAAAGTGACTTTTGTGATTTGAATTGATGTCCTTTATAAAAGCAAGAGTTGGATTGATTCCTTTTTATCTTGGACACTAGACAACCAGAATTGTGACTCAAAAATCCCCACATATTTTATGGTACTTATCAATGCAAGCTAGGGGTACACATAGTTGTCTAGTTTTTCGGGTTTTTCACGATTTCCTTTGAGCGATCTTGTCGAGGTTTTTGTTGGAGTATTTTGGGAAAATTTATTTGCGATCATTCACCCCCCCTCTGTTCGCCATTTCGATCTTTCACATAACCAAGACGCAACTGGTCAGATTGCTAAGTGGGTGGTTGAACTTGGGTCATTTGATATCCATTTCATAACCCGAACAACAATTAAGTCTCAAGTTTTGGCAGACATAATCGCTGAATGGACGAATAGTGAACCATCCATCCAAGAGGATAACACTAATACCGATAACTAGAAATTATACTTTGATGGTTCTCGAGAAATAAAAGGCTCAGGGGCTAGCATAGTATTGGTTACACCACAGGGAGACAAATTAAAATATGTAATCCAGATACACTTCCCTGCTACAAATAATGCAGCAGAGTATGAAAGTCTTCTAGCCGGGCTCTGAGCAGCAAAATCCCTTGGAGTCCGTCGGCTACTTGCGGTGGGCAATTCGCAATTAGTTGTAAACTAGGTTAGCAAAGAATACAAGACATCCGATGAGGTAATGGCTCACTACCTAGATGAAGTGAGGAAATTGGAAAAATAATTTAGGTATTTCGAAGTCCAATATATACCGCGAAAGGACAATGTCTTAGCGGACCAATTATCAAAATTGGGTTCCTCACAATCACCTGTTCCAACAGGTGTGTTTCTTAAATATCTATCTAAACCTTCTATAGACACATCCATAGAGCAATCCCCGACCAATGATGAGGTCGGAGTCCTTAAGCGGGATTCAGATTGGGTTAAGCCATTTAAAGCCTATCTAGAAAATGGGACACTACCTGAGGATATTCATGAAAAAGACAGATTAATTTGAAAGGCGCGAATGTATAAATTTCTCGACAATACCCTATATAGGAAGGGCACACATGGTGTTCTCATGCGATGTATAACCCAAGAACAAGGAAAAATAATGTTAAATGAGAAACATGGGGGCTTGTGTAGAACACATGCTTCATACAGGACACTGGTCGATAAAGCTTTCCGACAAGGTTTTTATTGGCCAACTGCTTTGCAGGATGCCATGCATCATGTGAAAACTTGCGAGCAATGTCAATTTCATGCACGTCAAATACATTTACCTGCTAATCAACTACAAGTAATACCTTTGTCATGGCCATTTTCGACATGGGGAATTGATATAGTAGGACCATTACCTAAAGCAACAAACGGATTCAAATTCTTATTTGTTGCAATTGATACATTCATGAAATGGATAGAAGCTGAGCCTGTAGTATCTATTACAGCGTAAGCTGCGAAGAAATTCTTTATGAAAAATATAGTCACTAGATTTGGTGTACCAAGTAGACTAATTACTGATAATGGATAACAGTTCATCAGTGGTCTGTTTCGAGATTATTGTGATGAAATAGGCACAAAATTTTGTTTCGCTTCAATCGCTCATCCTCAGAGTAATGGAGCAGTTGAAAGAGCTAATGGCCAGATTATGCAAGGCATAAAGAAACGAGTGTTTGACCGTATTACCAAACTCTCGGGGGCTTGGGTAGACGACCTCAACTCTGTACTCTGGGCCATTAGAACGATGACCAGTAGAGCAACAGGAGAAACTCCTTTTCAACTGGTCTACAGATCAGAAGCTGTGTTGCCAATTGAAATTCATTTAGGATCTACACGGACGTCTCTCTATAAACAGGTCAATCAAGAAGACCAGTGCGAAGATGACATCAATCTTTTAGAAGAAAAATGAGACCAAGCATTAATCAGGTCAGCGGCCTATTTGCAAGGCCTAAAAGATATTACAAGAGAAGAGTACAACCATGTACATTAAACGTGGGAGACTTGGCTCTACGGCGTATCCAGAATCAGTCTAACATGAATAAGTTATCTCCCAAATGGGAATGTCCCTTTACTGTAATATCAATTATGCGACCAGGTTCTGTTCAACTTGCTATGGAAGACGGAAGAATTCTGTCCAACACATGAAATATCTCGCATCTTCGTAGGTTCTATGTGTAAATAAGTTCTTTTTTCCATATGCATATTTTATCTCTTTAGTCGTCATTTTTTATACATTGTGTCTGTACTGATAATCCTCTGGGAATTCACGAAAGCCATTTTTTGACCAATCACTCTAAAACACAACATATAAGGTTGATGGCCAGATTATGAGATAACATCTAATAGAGACTTTTCTTGTAAACCAGTTCTTACTGCATTGAAACTCATTAACATGACCTTATCTCCGATCTGTTGCCAGTTAATACCAAATACTATGTCAAGGAGTTGGTCGGTATTCATAAAACTGTTTGTATTCCGAACATATCGCTGTTCAGTACACAAACAGTTGGGAGCTAGTAAGTGATATACTCGAAAAAAATATGCACAGAAATAAACACAAGACATAATTTGACTCAACAAAAAGATTCTTTTTTCATTCATTTCAATAAGATCATACATTTTATTTATATGTAATCTTTACATTGCTCATGTATGTCTCAACAGTAGAAGCTACTTTTGCACATTTTCTATTAATCTCTTCTTGAGTGCTTAGCCTCAGGTCGGGCACCAATTTTTCCAATTTGACCACATCCTTGTAGAAATGCCTCAACTTGACGAAAAGGGTACCTACTTGGGAAGCAATCGAAGCTTGAAGTGCAATTTTCATAGTTTGCGCCATGATGGAGATTTGCTTCTGGATGATCTTCATTTGGTCATTCACTCCCTCAACCAATTCCTCAAACGACGGATATGTAAGTGTTACTTCTTTTCCTTTTAAATTCATCGCGATCTTCTGAAGCTGCTCAAGAATAAAGTTCAGGGTAGAGATCCTACCCTCTGAACTGTGGCCAAGTCTTTGGTGAAGATCTTCAGTTGGTCGGTGAGTTTTTCTACTTCATCCTTCATCACCAACCTCTGTTCTTCATTCTTTATTCTCTCTTCTTTCCAGGTAGAAAGAGACTTTTGAATTGTGAGGTACCATTATGAGCTCAATATATATGAGTGTTATTTTGTGAAATAACTCGAATTTCAGAGCCCGATTGGTGTTGAAAAAGGTTATCATCCCACTTTTGGCTACTATTACTTTTGAGATTCATTGGCCTTTATTATATTTTTCAAGTCTGCAAAGATTGGCATTATAATATCAATTTTATCAAATAAAATTGAGTTTTGAGAAAACAAGTCAGAAGTTCTGTTTTACCTACTATCTCAGACTCTTTTGTCTGGAGAGTACTCTTCTACTCCTCAGAGAGCCTTTGGAGTTTTATCTTTATTCCTTTTTAAGGCCTCGTGAAGTCTAGCAGTTTTGTCGTTATAGTACTCACTTGTAGCAACAAGGTCAAACTTATATCCCTTGGTGGTATTCTGAGCCACCAAGAGTTGCTTCTCTAAATCTTTTATTTGTTCCTCTTGTCTATGTCAAAGCAGATATAATCAGAACAAAAAGGATAAGAGAAAATAAGGGGAAAATAATAATACAGTAAAGGCTGATACTTACTTTTTTATTTTTTCCACTTCGGCTTTCGCCAAAGTCCTTGCCTGCTATTTTAGTAGGTCGAGCATTTCTTGCGAATGCTATAAAAAAGGAAAAAGACAAATGAATTAAAATTTATCTTTCTCAAAAATAGCATTAAGGAGAAAAGATAAATACCTTTGGTTGCAAGTTATCAAAAACCTGCTTAAAATCTCTCTAGTTAGGCCGACCAGAGGAAGAGGCCAGCGATAAGACCACTGGTCGGATGATCACCCCTTCAGGAGGTACATCCTCGCTGGTCGGAGTGACCAATGTCTTCTCTGTAGGTGGGAGTTCCTCGACCTCCCTACTAGCAGAAGTTTCCTCTTCAATAGTTGTAGTCGTGTTGATCACCTCCTCCATGGTCGGCAGACCTTGACCGACCAGTGGCTCACCCCCAACGGTCGAAGGGTCTTCACTTTCGGTGTTAGATGGGGTTGCTTGCCCACTGATCAAAGCAGCCTCTTCGGTCAGGGCTGAGACATTTTCCTCACTGGTCGTCGTTGGGACACCCAGTGGGTTAACATTGACATTGACCTGTGTTGCCACATCCTGATCCTCAGAAGGACCATGAGCAGTTGCCTAGGAGCTAAGAGCAGATAACACATAGTTAAAAAAATTATGAAGATACATACTCAGGATAAAAGGTATACAATACCTGCATTGGAGTCCTGGGTCTATCTCCCAGGACAATAGAAGGGTGGAAGTTTCCTGTAGAGGTCTTCCTTTGTCTCTTTATGATCATAGGAACGTTGTCCTCCGAATCCTCACTCTCGCCCTAAACAAAGGGAAAAGTTGGAAGATGCCGAAATTGAAGGTTCGAATTGTGGTTGAACCATTTTTTGGGGCGCACCTGGAAAGAAGTCCTCGTATGCTTCCCTGCAGCGAACGATACCTTCTTGTGTTGCGCACCATCATGAGCGCGCTTAGAACGCACGGCTCTAGTCGGCACAAAAGCTTGACTAGTGTTGGTCGGATCAGCACTAGTCTCAGCAGCGGTAGGAACTGCCACAATCAGAGCACTCTTGGTCTTCATCTTCTTGATCGGAGGGGCTAAGGTTGAAACCTCAGACTACTCGGTAGGTCTCTTGCGACCATGCATCTAATAAAATTCAATTGTCAAAATCATAAAAGGCAATTAGACTAAGAATAAAAAGTTTTGGTACTTACCATGATGCGTTCATTTATGAACTCATTGGATTGCTCGATTAGACTGGATGGCTGCTTATCCAAAGTAGCCAGGTCGGACCCGTCAGCAGAGATGCGCAGCATAGATGCAACTCTTGACCAGGCCTCCTCAGCGGTCAGCACTGATTGGAGGAATAAAAAACTTTTTATTAATCCTTCAATCAGAACTAAAGAGGTCGATACTAGAGAGTTCACTTACCTCCAGGTTCATCCTTAATCGAATCCTGGTCGCCCTCTAGCCTACAGATGAATCGGCACTTCCTCTTTAGAGGACTGATCTTATGGAGGAGAAAATCGTGAACAATCCTCTGCCCCATCAGACCTCCGTTCACCATTTTTCTGATGATTTTACAATATCCCACACCTCGGTCTTAGTCCAGTTCGAAGCCGCTTTTCTAGTAAAACGAAGACGGTTTCCCCCGGGGATTTTCAAGTAAAACCACTCCTTCCGATAATCACGCTAGGTATACCTAGTCAGAAGAGGAGGATATTGAGAGGGTGTTTTATCTTGAAGCTTAAAATAGGCGCTCCCAAAAAGATCGTGGATTTTACTATTTTTGGTGTATTGGTAAAAGAAGCGAAAAATGCGAACTGAAGGAGGAATCCCCAACAAAGCCTCGCAAAGATGCGACAAAATGCTCAAAATGAGGATAGAATTGGGAGGAAGGTGATGCAGCTCGATCTCATAGTAGTCAAGCACATCAGCAATAAACTCACTTTCTAGGAGGCGGAACCCTAACCTCACCAAAGCGGCGAATAGCACAAGGCGCCCTTCCTGGGGCACCAGCTTCACGTCTTCTCCACTGGGATCCCATCGTAGTATTGGCGACGCCAGAGGATATTAGTATTGGCAACGCCGGACGATTGTTTTCGACACTTGCTGAGGTGGACAGAACAGTGCCTGAAGTGGCCGGCGGAGGGGACCGTCGATAAGCCATGGCCGACGGATTCATGGATATGGCGCTGTGGCGCCGCAGCCTTTGTCGTAGGGGCCGAGGAGGTGAAGACGGTGGCGGTGACGGAGGGGAAGTCGACGATGGAGGCGAAGGCGGTGGTGGAGCCGGCGTAGTCCAAGGCGGTGGGGCAGCGGAGCCGACAGAGGAGTTTGAGATGCTCATGGTTCTGTGGAATGCGATCGATCGAGTACATTTTGAACTCCAGCGCTAGCATATATAGCGCGCGGTTGTGGAAGTGCAATTAATTACGACCTTCGTTGGGGAACGAAACGCTTGGAAGACGAAAGGTCTTCCTCGGAACCGCGCTAGCCTGGAAGACGGTGGTCTTCCTCGGAACCACGCGAGCTTGAAGACGAAAGGTGTCATCACAGACGATTTTAGGCAGCCAACCGTTTGTGATGACGTAGAACATCATAGACGATTTGTGGATAAAACCATCTGTGATTTGCAAATATCACAGACGGTTTTATCCACAAACCGTCTGTGATGATCAATTCTGATATATATACAAATAGAGAGCCTCGACCTCCTCTGTATTTTTAGGGATTCCTAGATATTTTCGAGGTGGCTGCGATTAAGAGGCGTTCTGGTGAAAGAGATCCTAGATTTGGAGGTGTAATTGTAGATCCTGGTGCTCTAGGTCATCTAAGGTTAGTAATTGCTTCAAAATTGCATTATATTTTAGATCTAGCTTGGTAAAGAGGGAAATGAAGCTGGGTTCTACATCTAGGTGTAGATCCATTTGTTCTCTGTGATGTAAAGTAGTAATTTGTTCTTTTTGATATAAACAAGTAGTTTGTTTTAATTGCATTACACTGAAGACATAGCTTACATGCATATGTTTACATATCCATTCGTTCTTTTTGATGTTAAGAGCTATATAAGTTAATCAGCAAGTTGAAATGTAGCCTATATGTAGCATTGTGCGCATGTGCACTTCTAGCATACTTAATTCATCATTTAACACCTATTGTTACATATGTAGCATAGATGGACCGAAGCTGGATGTACACTGAGAACCGTGTGAGCACCGAGTATATTAATGGTGTCTCCGCTTTTAGAAGAGCTGCAGAGGAATATATGTTGAACAAGGGGGTGCAATTTATGCCTTATCCATGCATTGACTGCGAGAATCTGAGGATGTTTCGAAACCCAGCGCAGATCGAAGCACACTTGATTCTACAGGGTTTCAAAAGGGGGTATACATGTTGGACCAGTCACGGTAAAGAGCAGATTACGCAGGGACTAAGTAGTACTACCATCATCAATGAAGTCAACGATACTCTGGATATTGTCAACGACGTCAATGATACTTCGGATGATATCGACTGTGCTTTCGATGAGGATAGGTTTCACGATGATAATCTGAATTAGATGCTACGGGATGCAGAAGGGAACCGTGATGAGCGGGACTATGTAAAATTCCGAGCCTTGATGGACGACTCGGAGAAACCTTTGTTCCCGGGTTGCAAGTCCAAATACACAAGGTTTTCATCCATGCCGGAACTGCTGAAATTAAAGGCAAGCAACGGTTGGTCCGACAAGAGTTTCACGGTGCTGTTAGGTCTGTTAGCGGATATGCTTTCGGAGGGAAACGAGTAGCCGACAACAACCTACAAAGCCAAAAAGGTTCTTTGTCCCTTGGGAATGGAAGTAGAAAGAATACATGCATGTCCGAATGACTGCACCCTCTACCGCAAAGAATACGCAAACTTGCATGTATGTCCAGTGTGCAACGCATCTCGGTACAAGCGTAAAGATAGATCAGATGGTGACGACGAGGGTATGGAGTTGAAGAAAGGACCTCCTGCTGATTCCACATAGTGGAGAAACATCGATAGGAGGTTTGAAGAATTCGCAGCGGATCTAAGGAATATAAGGTTCGGATTGAGTATGGATGGAATGAATTCTTTCGGTAACATGAGCAGCCGTCATAGCAATTGGCCCGTGAATCTTTGTGTGTACAACCTTCCTCCTTTGTTGTCTATGAAGCGGAAGTACATATTGATGTCTATACTCATCCAAGGCCCGAAGCAACCTGGGAACGATATTGATGTGTACCTAGAATCATTGGTGGAAGATCTGAACACATTGTGGGCTCCTGGGTGCAGGTATGGGATGCTCACAAATGAGAGTACTTCACTCTGTGCTGCCTGTTATTTTGCACCATAAATGATTATCCTACCCTTGCTAACCTGTCGGGGCACAGTACAAAAGGAGCCAAAGCATGTACTCACTGCTTGGATGATACCGAGAGTGTGTGGCTGAATCACTCGCGCAAAACCGTGTACATGCTTCACCGTAGTTTCCTTCGGAGGGATCACCCATACTGCAAGATGAAGAAACAATTCGACGGCACGACCGAAGACGCTTTAGCTCCAAAGCCTTTAAGCGGGACAGACGTTCCTGACATGGTTAAGAACTTGGATGTTGCGCTAGGAAAGGGACGTAAATTGAGAACCCGTGAGAAAAGCATATGGAAGAAGATATCAATATTTTGGGACCTACCTTATTGGGAGCACCTAGAAGTTCGGCACTGCATCGATGTGATGCACATAGAGAAGAATGTCTGTGATAGCTTGATTGGTCTCTTACTGAACATTAAGGGTAAAACAAAGGACGGTACCAACACACGGCTTGACTTGATCGATATGGGCATCAGACCTGAGTTAGCACCGATAAAGGCCGAACGTACTGTGAACCTGCTTGTTACACTCTGTCCAAGGCCGAGAGAACCGAACTGTGCTAGTGTTTGCATGGTGTGAAAAGTTCCGTCTGGTTACTCGTCCAACATGAAAAGACTTGTTTTGATGCAATATTTGAGTTTAACTGGCATGAAGTCCTATGATTGCCATGTGCTTATGATACATATACTCCCGGTGGCAATTAGAAGTATTTTATCGAGTAAGGTCCGGGAGATAATTATAAGGCTGTGTTTTTTCTTTAACACAATTAGCTCAGAAGGTCATCGATCCTGAAGGACTAGATGCTCTGCAGGCCGAGGTGGTCATAACTCTATGTAATCTTGAGATGTATTTCCCTCCATTGGTTTTCGATATCATGGTCCATCTCATTGTTCACCTTGTGAGGGAGATAAAGATGTGCGGGCCTGTGTTCCTACGTAGCATGTACCCGTTCGAGAGGTACATGTGAATTCTCAAGTCCTACGTACGGAATCGATCTCGGCCGGAGGGTAGCATTATTGAAGGTTATGCAACCGAAGAGGTCGTCGAATTCTGTGTGGATTACATGGCTCAGGTCGAACCAATAGGTGTGCCTCGATCTCGCCATGAGGGGAGGCTCCAGGTCATCGGGACCATCAGAAGGAAATCAATCACGCCTGATCCGGTTGCGTGCGCTAAAGCCCATTCCGCAGTTTTGCAACACATGGCTCTTGGGGGCCCCGTATATCAACGAGCACAAGAAATGGCTACGACAAGAGAATCCGTCACGGCAGGAGTACTAGATCATCAGACAGCATTGTAAGGACCAAGTTGGCCTAGAGGGGGTGAATAGGCAACTTTAAAACCTTTTTAAATATTATGAAAAACTTTTTCTCGATAAAAATAGAAACGGAAGCAATTAGTATAAAGGTCCAGCAGGAAATTTCGAATGAGAAACAATAAGAGAATAATAAGCAAGGATAAACCAAACACAGGAGAACACAAGAATTTTTTCACCGAGGTTCAGAGATCACTCCTACATCCCCGTTAGAGCACTTCTTCAGAAGTATTACTCCACCAAACAGCCAATCTCAATAGCTTTTTGTTTTTCACTATCTTGACTCTTTCACTACTCCAGTGAGGTAAGTCTCAACCTTTCACAGTAATGGTGGCCTTCCACAATCTTTGATGGATAGGTCACACCAACAACTTCCCCAACCATCTAGCAACAGCTAGTTCCAAGAGTAATAGACTATCCACAAGCCCTGTCTCTTGGTTCAGTAGCTAGATGCAAACTAGACTTAGCTTGGAGCAAGTACTCTAAATGTTCAGAATGAATGTTTGTGATTTTCTGAGTTGAAGCTCAAAACTCTTTGATGGAATAAAGCTCAGAAATTCTAAAGATCAAAGAGTTGTATATGATTTGAATGATGTCAAAGATGTTCAGGATTTCAAAGATGTGTAAATGTGAAGCTCTTCACTATTGTTTGTGAACCAAGTCATTCTATATATAGATTCTGAACTGAGATAACCGTTACACCTGCCATTTGCCCATTGGGGTTGGTAGGATAGATGGGGTAGGTCAACTGCTGCTCTTTTTATAAGAATTTTAAGGTATATGAGTCATAAGTCAAAGTATACACACACGCCGGACCGAAAACTTTGGTCTGGGGTACATAGGATTGGAAAGCATTTTTGTGCTCAGAATGATCCATTTACACTGGACCGAAAATATCGGTCCGTCGTATATATGCATTGTTTGATTTTGATATTAGTAAGACAATGCTAGAGTTGGACCAAAAAAGCTGGTCCGGCGTACACATGATATGTTTCTTTTGAGTACCAGCAGATAGCGTTTGCGCCGGACCAAAAAAGTTGGTCCGGCGTACATGGGAAAACGGCTGGTTTTATTAGGGTGAAACAAGTTTGCGTCGGACCGAAAAAGTTGGTCCGACGTACACATAGAATTCTGGTCTACATCAGACTTTATATTTTTGGTTAAAATACATTTTAACACAGACTAAAATTTTATTTAGAGTGAAAATATAACTTATGTCGGACTAATTTTAAGAAAGAATTCAGATTGGTCCAACGAAAAAAGTTATACTTGGTTGAAAAGAATCAAAGACGAATTCTTAACGCCGGACTGAAAAAGACAGTCCGACGTACAAGGAATACACTCGAAGAAGAAAATTTTCAGCGCCGGACCGAAAATATCGGTCCGGCATACATGGTGTACGCTTGGTTAGAATTTGAACTTAGGATCTTTGAACGCCTATGTAAAGTGAAGTTTGGTCCAGAGAGAACTGTTTTGGCTTAGGAAGATAAAGCTCTGGATTTTTGAGTGAGAAAATATGAAAAGTCATATGCTCCAAGTAATCTTACCGATTTTGCATATGAACCAAGATTATTTCTTATGTATAATCCCTCTTAATAGTACGGTGATTTTATCCCTATGGCTTGAATCAACTCCCAAGCCAAAAGCTACAAAAACACCTTAGCCTTGATCATCAAATCTGACTGTTGTCGGTTTTCACTGAGTATCCTTTTTAGTCATCAACACCAAAATCTACATGATAAGCATAATTTATACAAATAGGGAGCCTAGATGCTCTCAAGCATAACCTCCAGTTCAATAGATGGTTCAAGGAGTGACAACCCATCAGTGAAAACTCGTCAGGTGATACGCTGACATGGTTGGCAAAAGGGCTAGCATTTACGGTTGTAACATGGAAGGGATACGACTTAAATGGGTACACATTTTACACGAGAGATCAAAACATGAAGAGCACAAACCAGAAC
Source organism: Otatea glauca (assembly GCA_036346275.1). Lineage (NCBI taxonomy): Eukaryota > Viridiplantae > Streptophyta > Magnoliopsida > Poales > Poaceae > Otatea > Otatea glauca. Next base: position 32,342,626 of record CM070716.1, on the reverse strand, counting down.
AGCGGTGTTCGCGTTGATGCGCTGAATACCGTTGGGTCGATGAGGAGCTCGTACTATGGGTTCATTGAGGAAATATGGGAGCTCGACTACGTACTATTCAAGATCGCCTTATTTCGGTGCCGTTGGGTTAACCTGCAGCACGTGAAGGTTGACAACGACGGTGTCACAACTGTGGACCTCGAACGTGTCGGATACCAAGATGAACCATTTGTTCTCGCTAACCAAGTTGTTCAAGTCTTCTATGTAACCGACCCGTCTAACAAGAAACGGCACGTTGTTCTTCAGGGAAAAAGGAGGATTGTCGGAGTTGAGAATGTGGTAGATGAGGAAGAATACAATCAGTTTGACGAGTTGCTTCCTGTTGGTACCGGCGTCACGATCCAGGAAGACCAACCAGAGGAAGCGAGCTACACACGTGTTGATCATCGTGAAGGGCTAATATTTGTACAAAAAAATAATTAATGAGATGTATTTTTGTATTATAATTAATGAGATGTATGTTTGTATTATAATTAATGAGATGTACACAAATTATAATTAGTGAGATGTATTGATTAAAATTAATGAGATGTATGTATTATAATTAATGTGATGTATGTATGTATTATAATTAATGAGATATTTGTATTATAATTAATGACACAAACTTAAATAAATATTGACAACAAAAAAAAAACTAGCTCATCCCAGACGGTTCTGGGCTTGAACCGTGTGGGATGACCTTGGCCCCTACCACACTAAGCCCCTTGCCCCACGTTTGCCATTCACTAAGTCCCACACACTCTCAGTTTGCAACCCTAGCTAGCGCTCTCCCCCTCGACAACGCCCTCCTACCTCCCCCGTGCCCTCCCCCTCAGTGGCGCCCTCCCCACTTGGCGGCGACTCTCGGCCGCGCCCTCCCCCCTCGGTGGTGCCCTCCTTCCTCCGCATGCCCTCCCCCTCAGCGACGCCCTCCCCACTTGGCGGCGACTCCCGGCCGCGCCCTCCTCCCTCCTCGTGCCCTCCCCCTCGGCGGCGCCCTCCCCACTTGGTGGCGACTCCCGGCCACGCCCTCCCCTCTCGGTGGTGCCCTCCTCCCTCCCCCGTGTCGTCTCTGTGTTCATGGTCCAGAGGGTTCGGTTTTATGGGATAGAAATTTTCTATTACGCCTTGCCCTAACATCCGTTTTTTTGTTACCTTACTTGCTCGATGACGATAATGGGTATTATGATGACTAGAACATTTATTTCCGTGAACTAGGCCCTGAACCTTAGACTTATACGCTGGAAAGTGTTGATTCATTCACTGATTAGAGTATATCTGTTTAATAGCTTGTTCTTGACTATTATTACCTTTCTGTCAGTACCTCATTATATATACTAGCTTCTAGTTTAATCTTGATTGTGCTATCAGTCATAGAATTCTAGTTTTCTAATCCATGCGCAAATTGTTATATCAGTAGATGTACGATTTAGATGCTTATCTAAATACACTTTGTTATATTAATTGTTTACTGATGTGCTTAACGTATGATTGAGTTTTAATCAGTGAATGGATCAGTTTTAGTGTTGTTCAACTGTTTTAGAATCATCCTATTGAACTACTGAACTAGTAGTCTCTTGTTGATTTAGTGCATATTAAGGTGGTAAGAGTTCAAGGCCTTATTCACACAATTAATTGTTAGCCCATTCGTGATTAAGCTTGAAGGTTTAAAATCTTCAACCAACCCTTATCTAAGAGCAATATAATACAATCTTCAGTTCAATTTGTGATAGAAAACATGATTTGTTATATGATACAATCTTTAGTTCAATCTTCAGTTGCTACTCTTAACATTGCATCATACAAGATAGCACCCCCTCAATCCTCGTTGTCGAATGGATCTGATGAGGCGCCCAACATAGGAGGAAACAGGCGTGGTCCAAGAGGGCTTAGTAAAAGGCCTTAGAGTCGATACACCATCACTATGGTCAATCCGCACGATGGGGCCCCTACCGCGTTTTCAAAGGATGCGACAGCTTTTCGGACCATGTGCGGGATCGTTGGCCATGAAAGGGTCCCCATCACTTATCTATCATGGAAGATGCTGACAGATGAGGAGCGTGATAACCTGTTGATAGAAATATTCGCGTCGTTCGAGCTTCCACAAGACGCCATGCCTGCACTACGACGGTACATTTTGCTAGTGGCGGGAAAGGCGTGGAAGAACTTCAAGAGCGTCTTCGTCACTAATTACGTGAATAAGGAAATGAATCCGTTCCAGAAGTACGGGTTCATCACTGAAGACGTGTGGAGATAATTTGTTGAGTTGAAGACGATGGAAGAGTTTGTGCGTCGAAGTGCGGCGCACAAGACCGCCAAGTCAAAAAACACCCACCCACACAGACTCTGCTCAACTGGGTACACGGGCAAGATCACGCAATGGACGAGGGAGGACGACGAGGTAGCCCAGAAGGAGGTCGTGCCACCGTTTGCCTCGATCGTGGACCCGCGTGCCCGAAACTGGGTAAGAGCGAGGTCACGACACACGTCTTCGGGCGGCGTGTCGTTTGCCAACCCCGCTGATGAGAAAGTGTTGCAACGCCTAATATCGTTGAGCACGAAATCTTCCCGGGGCTCTTTCACTTCAAAGAGAGATAAATATATACTCTCCACGGCCTTGGGAAACAAGGAGCACCCAGGTCGCACCCGAGGCCTAGGTGTTTTTGTTCCCTAGAAAATAGGATTCCCACATGACTCCGACACGTACTGGAGTAGGAAGAGAAGCAAAGCCGAGCGCGAGGCACGGCTAGTAGCCCTAATTGAGGAAAGGGTTGAGGAAACGCTCAAAGCACAGTTCGATAGTCAACTACGAAGCCCTGAGAAAAGGATGGAACAAATGGTGGCTAAGGAGAGGCAGGCACGGGACATGCAAGCCCAAGAAGTACAAGCGCAGTTCAGCCCAGCCAACCATCGGAGCAGCTGCGCGTCCACCCCTAAGATGAACGTGGATGAAGCCAGATTTCCTCTTGACAACACCCGGGTAACATGTATGCAATGCTCCTTACATAGACCTGTTGGACGTGTTACATAATTACTTTTGTACACTTATGTAGGTGGTCATGTTGTGCAATTTGCAAGTGAGGCTTGCCAACGGCTGTGTTCCCCTGCAGGCTGCTTGGGGACGAGCGTATGCATCCGGTGCAGGGAAGGTCCATGTCGACGGTGTACATAAAATTTTCAAGGCCATCACGCTGGAGATACCCCCAAACGATGAGATCGTCATACTAGGGGATGCCATCGGCACATTCATCCAGTGGCCCAAGAAGGATATCCCCTTCGATCGCCCAGGAGCACTGAATCTACAAGCACTACCAGAGCCACGTGATGCGCCGGAGCTACCAGCACTACCAGAGCCATGTGCTGCACCGAAGGAGCCCGCTAAATCGGCTACCGTGTCCCATCAGGCACAGGCCGATACTGCAATTCGGGCCAAGTCATCTCCCGTGAAGACGACATTTGGTAGATGGCGAAGCAGAGACAAGGACAAATCAAAAGGGATGACCACGTCAGCCCATGACTTTCCGTTTGCCCCGTTGGCGCGGAGATTTGAGCTAGGACAGCCGTTCGTACCGAAAGTGCGCCAGGAGACGCTCACATTAGCCTGCGTTAGATTCCAAGATTGGTGCATGGAACAAGGCAACAAACTGGTGGCACAACGTGCATCGAGTATCTCGGTCAACTTCAAGGAGGAGTATTTCTTACACCGGTTTTTGGATGGTTGTTTCGTGGTCAGCTTCAACGATCTGTTCGAACTGTACAACCTCAACACCCTCGATGCATCACTCATGAGATGCTGGATATTATAAGTGTCTGCAATCACAGTGTACATTCGTGTCGTACCGATAAATGTCAGATATATATGATCCTTGATTTTGTATATGTAGATACATGATCATGGAAGCGGAAGCAAGGAAACAACCGGTGTGTTTCCTCTACCCACACATGGTGTCCAAGCAAACTATAGACGAAAATTTAGATGTCTTCCACGAGTGCATGCAAAAAGTATTGCTGGCTCAATGGGACAAAAAATTCATACTTTTACCCTACAACCCGGGGTAATTGCTTCATCATGTTGTTATACTACTTTGTACTATATAACGCAGTTTGAAGTTAGGTTGAATGACCATGGCGATATGGCTGTGTAGGTTTTACTAGATTCTACTCGTAATTATACCAAGACAGAACCAAATAATTTACCTTGATTCTAAAAAGGGTGGCACCTCCAACTTGAAGCCTATCAGAGATTTACTCGACACGTCATTCAGTGTCTACAAATATCGTGGACGTCCACATAAGAAGAACCCAGCGACGCTGAAGCATATTTATAACTTTCCGGTAATCCTTCACACTCCATAATAATACCTTCCGAACTAATTAACCTATTATATTTTGGCAGTGCCACCAGCAACCAAATGGCACTAACCAATGTGGATTCTACGTTTGCCACAATATAGAACTCATCATTGGTTCAAAGACGACTAATGTTATAGAGGTTTGTCGATCTTACAACAATTGTTTCCACTTTTTAATTTATAAACACGCAAGACTTTACTCTTCCTATCACAAGCTTGGCTATACGCTGAATCTACGTTGGAACAGGCTAACCTGCTAGGTATTCGAGGACAACTCTGTGCCTTCTTAATACTTGAGGTCATTAATCCAAAAGGCAAACACCACTCAAGCCTCGCTTGAAGAGTTCTGAATTTGTTAGATACCGTTTCCATTAATTTGTGAATCTTGTGCTGTGAATTTGTGAGTTGTAGTTCTCAATTCAATTGGTTTTTATATATGTGAGTTGATTTTTTAAATAGATGCGTTGTATGTTCATATATGATCGGAGCTCATTTCTGAGATGTTTGTCATAATAATGCTGGTGACATTCTGTATGTTGTATTTTGTCTTTTTTCTTTCAGAGGGCATAGCTAGCATTTCCTGAGACTAACCAATAAAACAAAATTAAAGAAAAAAAATGAAAAATCAACATCCCAGAGGTTCCAAACTGGAACCGTCTAAGATGATCTCCACATCCCAGACAGTTCCAGTTTGGAACCGTCTGAGATGATGTGATGAACTCTACATCACAGAAGGCTCCAGTTTGAAACCGTCTGTGATGTGAAGATCATCTCAGACGAAACTGTCTGGGATGTTTTTTTTCACAGACGGTTGCAAAACCGTATGTAATGAAGTATTGTCATCACTGACACTTCAATACACACGGTTCAAAAATCCGTCTGTGATGACGGTTCCGAACCGTCTATGATAAGTGGTTCTGCAGCAGTGCATCTTAGTTTTGGTTTCATGCACAATTATACATGTTAGTTTACTACTTAAATGACCACCAAAATAATTGCTATGCAATTATTTAACTCATCAATGTCTGCATGTTTTTAATTAGCAACACCAATACCGGTGGACTCGCTCAATCTATGCAGCTAGGTATTTGCACTAAGTATTTCTATTACTTGCTAACTAGTAGTTATGTTATAGAGTTTAATATCGTTAATAGAGGAAATATAAAGAATTCATTTATCGCTTTCTTGTTCCGTTTGCATAGATCTAAAACTACGCCTAACTCAGGCCAACGGGAGTAGAGCATAGTATAAAGATAATACACATCAACCCAGGTATTAATATTACACATCAAACCATTTTTCACCCGGTTAATTAGTTTTGGTTATTTAGGTTTTCTAAAAAAACAAATATAGTTTTAAAAGAAATCTTAAGGATTTGGATCTACGTTCCTTACTCAAACAGACAATATTAAAATGCCTATAAAATTGAACTGTTTTCTACAAAATTCATATCTTCTAAAACTGGAGGCTATTGAATTGTCTTCCACGAAGTTCATACCTTCTAAAAGTGGAGGCTAAATTTTGAGCATAGTCTCTTCGGGATTCTCTCTCACGTAGACGTGAGTGTTGGGAAACCATGTGGCCCACGAAGGTCCACGATGGCCCCTTAGCCAAAATCTAGGCGACTACTATATAAGGAGGAGGGGGTCCCCCATTGTACAGACAATTAAAAAGCAATAAAGAGTTCTTTCGTTGTTCCTTCTATATCCTGTGTTCATCTTTCTCCCTCTCTATTCTCTACTTCAGATTTATTCGGGAACCCCGGACTATTCGATAGCGAGGTTCCTTAACACGTTATCACCACGAAGCTCTACCGGCGAACGGATTGAAAAGGTGAGAAAGGTGAGATACGGGGATTTATCTAATCGCTCGTATGAATCCTATGCATGTATCTACATGGCACGAAGCTACAGTACATGGCGACTTTACAGTTCGTGGCACAAAGCTACAGTATGTCAACGCTACAGCACACACGTTCGGCCGAAAACACCGTTACCGTCGGCCACCCATGCGCGCCTGCAGCGCGTCAGCCCACCGGCCGCTGGTCGGAATCCCCGCCTAGCATGAAGCCATTGCCGACCACACCCCGCCGCCATGCGCGCTCGGAGATGTCGCCGGCTGACCACACGTCACGCCCGCCCGATAGTGCCCGCTCGGCCTCGCAGGTCGCTACCGCGCTGCTAGACTCGGCTAAGCGCCGCCTCGGACCCCACAGGCCGGTGTCGCCCCCGGCCACCGCCCGCACTTGAAGCCACCGGTTCGGCCTGAAGCTCCACCAGCACGCGCTCGAAGTCGCCCTCGGTCGTCCCACTCGAAGTCGTCAGTTTGACCCACGCACGAAGCGCTCGGCACCTGGCCCGCCGAGCCCGACCCGCTGGTTTTCCGCTCTGCTCTAGCCCGAAGCCGCCGCCACGCCCTCGCAGCCACCGTCGCCCACGCACGGGCGCCGCTTGCTGGCGCCTCGGCCTCATGCTGCACCCGGCCGCTACGCCCTCGAAGCCCGGGCCGGTTACTACTGCCCCGCCGAGGCTCGGCCGGCTTTGTTCGGTCGCCCCAGCCGCAAGCTCCATGGCTCCCTCCCGATCGAACCCGACATGAGAAAACTCGGTTGAACCAATCCGGTTGGAATCCGGATAAGAAGAGGGAGGGGCGAAAATACCAGAAAATTATTGGATCTGGTTTTATTTTTCTTAGCATTCTGTTTTGCAATTATGAATATTTTTTTATGAATTTTGCATTTATTGCTTCTAATAGCTCACTGGAAATTCATGAGAATTTAATTTCTGCATTTTATGAATTTTGCAACCTCTTTCTATTAGATTACACCCAGTAATCTAATGACGGAATTTTGAAATCATGCAGATGTCCGGCATCGTGAACCGTGAGTTTGAAGAACTGGCCCCGCATGATCAAAACTACCTCACTTGGGCATTGGACGTGAAGATCGTACTTGGGGGCAAGAAGCTCCGTGCTGCGATCGGTCTAGGGTCCTCGAAGGACGCGCAACCTACCTCCGAGCAGAACGATCAAGCCTTGCACTTCCTCAGGCTCCACCTCTTAGCCACTCTGAAGAATGAATACATGGCTGAGGAGAGCGCACTTGAGCTCTGGATTGCACTTCAGAAGCGGTTCGAGAAGTTCAATTACACCATCTTGCCCCAAACACAGCAAGATTGGGTCCGCCTGAGGTTTGCGGACTACAGAACAGTGGCCGAGTATAATTCTGCCTTGCACAGAATTTGTACCAATCTCTCCCTATGTGGCAAGAAGATCACTAACGAGGAGAAGATTGAGAAGACTCTCTCCACTTTTCACCCAAATGCTATCCAAAGTGCCCGCAGCTATCGTCGAGACGCATACAAGGAGTATAGCGAACTGATTGATGTCATGCAAGTTGCGGAGTCACAAGACAATGTTCTGCGTAAGAACTTCATCTCACAGCCACCTGGAAGGGGCATTGGCACAGAAGTCAATGCCAATAGCTATAAGGTGAAAAAGGCCACTCATAGAAAGAAGGGCAAGCAGGGTGGAAAAGAGAAGTACCAGGCCAAGGGAAAGTCCAAAGCCCCAGTGAAGAAGGATGACAAGACACACGCCAAGCCGTATGGACAGCAGAACCAAACGTGCTTCAGGTGTGGTACTTGGGGACACTGGTCAAGAATATGCCGGGAATCCAAGTAAGTGATCAACGCATATCAGGCCAAGAAGAAGGCAAAAGAAAATGCCCCAGCAGAGGCGCACTTCGCCAAGATTGGTGATAATAATGCCATGGATGTGGATACCCCACTTGCCTCATCCTCACAGACTAGCCTGGACATCGACGCTGCAACCAAGCTTATGACAAATGAAGAGAAAACTTCTGTCGACGACATAGAAGCAGAAATCAATGCATATTTTACAGATTCTGTTTAATGCATGAATCGCATTATTTCCTTTTTTTAGATTGTGGTTGTTAGCGAATTTCTTTTGAATAATTAATTATAAGCTCTAGAAGAGCATACTTTTCTCATAAATAAATATGCAATCTATTCTTTATTCCAGTATTCTTTAATTTGCAAGCAATGTTTGAATTATTTTGCCACTTTCTGATTGGAATTATATTTCTTTTATCTAGAAATCATGTAGCGTCCAAATGGAAGAGATATGCATTGTTGATAGTGGCACAACAAATACCATCTTAAGAGAGTCCAAATACTTCCAGTCGATCACGAAGAACGCTGAAAAGATTACGACGATCGCAGGAAGCAATTCCTATATAATAGGCTCCAGAAGAGCCACAATTATATTGCCAATGGGTACAACTTTGGTAATTGAAGAAGCCCTTTTATACCCTGAATCAACGCGCACTCTCTTAAGTTTCAAAGACATCCGCGCCAATGGTTTTCATGTAGAAACCAATGAAGAAAATTTCAAAGAATACTTGTGCATTGTGAAGCACGTGGTATGTGGAAAAATGGTATTAGAAAATATCCCTCATATGAATCTGGGTTGTACTACACGAAAATACATGCACCCAAAGTGTATACTTCCTTGAAGACTGTCTTTAGAAGCTCTGAGTTGTTTTCTTTATGGCATTGTAGGTTAGGTCATCTTGGTCTTAGAATGATGAGAATATAGTGAACAACTCACACGGTCATGGCATTTATGTTAAGAATTTCCCGAATCATGAAGATTTTATGTGCTCTGCATGTGCCACCGGGAAATTAATAACTAGACCCTCTGTCATGAAAGTGCAAAGTGAAATCCCTGCATTCCTGGAACGCATCCAGGGGGATATTTGTACCGATTCACCCTTGTTAGAAATTTGTTTGATCTTCATGGTGCTCATCGATGCTTCCTAAAAACGGTCGCATGTATGCTTATTGTCAACAAGAAATCATGCTTTTGCAAAGCTGATCTCGTAGATCATAAGAATTAAGAATGCTTTCCCTGATCATCACGTGAAGTCCATTAGAATGGACAATGTCGGCGAATTTACTTCAAAGGCATTTGATGATTATTGCACTGCAACAGGGATAGCAGTTGAGCACTCCGTACCGCACGTCCATACGCAGAATGGACTAGCTGAAGCACTAATAAAGAGGATTAAATTCATTGCTAAACCGCTTTTACAGAGTTGTAACTTGCCCAACACTTATTGGAGACACGCAGTCCTGCATGCAGCAGCTCTCATCAATTTCAGACCTTCAGCCTACAACATCTATTCCCCTATGCAACTAGTGCGCGGGGTCATCCCGAAAATCTCCCATCTCAGAAAATTTGGTTGTATGGTATATGTTCCTATACCACCCCCACAACGAACTGCAATGGGCCCTCTCCGCAAGTCTGGGATATACGTTGGTTATGAAAGTGCATCCATAATCAGGTATTTGGAACCCATGACTGGAGACTTGCATACAGCCCGATTCGCTGATTGCATATTTGACGACGATCGTTTCCCGTCATTAGGGGGAGGAAATCAACCTTTGGATGAAAAATCCCGAGAAATCATATGGCATTCCACTGGGATCCCTGCACATGACCCCCGCACTAATGAAGCAAATCAAGAAGTCCAAAAGATAATTGATTTGCAGAATTTAGCAAATGAACTGCCTGATCATTTTTTGTGATCTAAAGGGCGTGGTTAAGTTGCATGTACCCGCAAGAAATGCACCAGAGAGGGTGAAAATACCAAAGAAAGCAGAAGGTATCCCTCATCCTGTTCAGAGGCCTCAAAGAAAAGAACAGAAATCGGCTCCTCAAACCCAAAGTACCCAGAGACGTCTGGAGAAAACTGGGCGAGAGGACTTACCACAATCAATCACGAAAATGCCCTAAGGAAAGAAGGGGAGCCAGTTGAGACCTGGCACTGGAAAGAAGCCGACGGAAAAGGCAATTCCAGACTTGAATCTTCCACTGCAAGAAGCCGCCTAAAATAATGTGCGCACACATGGGCGATGAAAAGCTAAAGGAACTTGCTCCTGCGATAGGAGATAGCAGCGAAGAGCAAGTAGAAGTGCATGAAGCACCCTATGATGAAATGGCCATAAACTTTGTAATAACAGGAGAATCTCTGAATAGAGCAACAGCCAATGTCAATGCATACTTTGCAAAGAAGATTGCCTCGATCATTGATCATGATCCTGAGCCTGCATGTCTCACAGAGTGCAAGAAAAGGCTAGATTGAGAAGAATGGAAGAAGGCAATCACTATGGAATTAGTCTCTCTGAATAAGAGAGAGGTGTTTGGGCCCATATGCCGCACACCTCCCCATATAAACCCTGTAGGTCACAAACGGGTCTTTGTTTGGAAGAGGAATGAAAACAACGAAGTTGTAAGGTACAAGGCAAGGCTTGTAGCTCAAGGTTTCACTCAACGTCCTAGGTTTGATTATGAAGAAACCTATTCTCCGGTCATGGGAGGAATTACCTTTAGATATTTGATCTCGATGGCAGTCAACTTGAAGTTGAAAATGAAGCTAATGGATGTCGTCACAGCATATTTGTATGGAAACTTGGATTCGGAGATATACATGAAAGTATCAGAAGGTATTCCTATCCCGAACCAAGACAGAGCAAATGGAAACCTGTACAGTGTGAAATTGGAGAAATCACTGTATGAGCTAAAACAGTCAGGAAGAATATGGTACAATCGCTTGAGCGACTTTCTCTGCAAGAAAGGTTACACGAACAGCGAAGATTGTCCATGCGTGCTTATACAGCGATCCCCGAATGGATTCTGTATAATCTCCGTCTATGTAGATGACTTGAACATCATTGGGACGGATGAAGAAATTGAAGAAACATGCTCATACTTGAAGTCTGAGTTTGAAATGAAGGACTTGGGTAAAACCAAGTTTTGTTTAGGCTTGCAGCTTGAGCATGTCCAAGGAAGAATCTTGGTACACCAATCATCCTACACGCAGAAAGTGTTAGAAAGATTTAGTTTTGAAAGGCATATCCTGCAAAGACTCCAATGGTCGGAAGGTCACTCCAAGCAGACCTAGACCCATACAGGCCTAGAGAAGAGGGAGGAAGTCACGGGAGCGGAATTCCCATATCCGAGTGCGTTGGGCGCTCATGTACCTTGTAGTAGCACGGGCACGATATTGCGTTCGCCGTGAATTTGCTAGCCCAGTATAGTGCAGAATCCACCAAAAGGCATTGGAAAGGGATCAAGCACATCTTCCGTTACCTCCAAGGAAGCAAAGATCTCGGCTTGTTCTACAAAAGAAACAATGAACTGAATTTGGTTGGCTACGCCGATGCTGGGTACTTATCAGACCCTCATACTGGCAAGTCCCAAACTGGGTATGTTTTCCTGTGTGGAGGAACAACAGTTTCCTAGAAGTCGTCTAAACAGACTCTTGTCTCGACGTCGACAAACCACTCGAAAATCATTGCTTTGTATGAAGCCTCTCGTGAATGTGCATGGATCCGAAGAATAGTTCACCACATCCAGAAGTCATGTGGCTTGAACATTGAGCAAACTCCTACGATTATTTATGAAGATAATGCAGCTTGTGTTGCTCAAGTGCAGATGGGTTACGTGAAGAGCAATCTCACGAAGCATATCAACCCCAAGTTCTTCTATGCTCATGAATTGCATAAAATGAACTAGATCAAGATACTGCATACTAAGTCATGTGAAAATCTTGTAGACTTGTTTACTAAATCACTCCCAGCATCTACCTTTGAAAGGTGCATTAAAGGGATTGGGATGATGAGACTTAGAGAAGTGCAGATTTCACGGGAGATATTTCACGTACTCCCACATAAACCTTGAACATGAGGTTTGAGTACCCAACATGAATCTCGAAGATTAGCAATTGAAGTTTAGGTGAATTGTACTCTTTTTCCTTAGAAAGTTTTTCATAAAGTTTTCTTTCATAAGGTTCTAATGAGGCAATTCGTACAACGCAGTAAGCGTATACTATGTACTTTTTCTCTAAGTATTTTTTTTCACTGGGTTTTTCTGGAGTTTTAATAAGGCATATGCATCCGCGGCAAAGGGCCCAAGGGGGAGTGTTGGGAAACCATATGGCCCACGATAGCCCCTTAGCCAAAACCTAGTCGACTACTATATAAGGAGGAGGGGGTCCCCCATTGTACAGACATTGAAAAGCAATAAAGAGTTCTCTCGCCGTTCCTCCTATATCTTGTGTTCATTTTTCTCCCTCTCTGTTATCCACTTCAGATTTGTTCGGGAACCTCGGACTATTCGATAGTGAGGTTCCTTAACAGTGAGCAAGGTTTCAAATTTCGTTTTCGGATCACATCTAAGGGGTGGCCGAAATTCAAAATTTTGGCGATATTTTGAAATTTCAGCCGAAATTCAAAAACTAAATTTCAAATCCAAATTTTTTTAGGAACCTTAAACCGAAATTTCGGCGAAATAGGCCAAAATTTCGATGATTTTCAACCCCTGTGAAATGGTCTCCCAAAGCTAGAAAAAATGAGGAAAAATATGGAAAAATCATGAAGCATTTATCTACATTTCCTATATGTTTGAATGTAAAATACTAAGTAAATGCATATAAAATTCCTAAGTTAGGATTTAGACCGAAATCTAAGTTAGGGTTTAGGCCGAAATATAACCGAAATCCCAGTTAGAGTTTAGACCAAAATACAATTTAATGCCGAAATACATTATTTAAGACCGAAATCCAAGTTAGGGTTTAAGGTTTAGGCCGAAATACATCATTTAAGGCCAAAATCCAAGTTAGGGTTTAAGGTTAAGGTTACATAATTTGTTTATGTATTTTTTTCAAATTTTTCATATGTATTCCTCGCAGAAGGCATTAAAATTCACCATAAAAAAATTGGTACGAAATCCGATCCAAAAACTATGGAAACCAGTCAAAATCAACAAAATCTTGGTGAAATTTCACCAAAATTTACTACTAAGATTTAAAATCTTGTTCTCAACCGAAATCCGAAATTTCAGGGGAGATTTCTGAGCGATATTTTGAACCCAGGCGGGCCTGAGAAAAAGAAAACATAAATGCAAGCAACCACCCCACAGCAATCCCCTCTGCTCTCTCCTGGCCCATAATAAGAACAGAACAGTAGGGGGGACCTCTGATCAGGCTACAGAGGAGCAGCCGTTTACGTTCGAGAGAGCGCGCGTGTGGTTCAAGGGGAGTGAGTACTGAGTACTGACTAGACTACTGAGTATGGATCTGGGACCAGTCCTTAAAAATTTATCCTTCCTTCTCCCATTTCTTGCAGCCACACAAGAATGCTAGTACGCTTGTACAAGGGGGAAGACGCGGTGCTAAATTGAACGGAAGGGGGCTTCTGAGCCGGGTGTCTTCTTGATCTTTTCCTTTATTGCATCCCCCTCCTCCTTTCTTGCCATACATCTTGGTTGGTACCAGATCGAGTCAGGGTCGCATTTTTTGAAGCAAAAAAGCTGCGATTCTTGGGTGTTCTTGCGGAAGCCATTGCGCCTGTGATCGAAGGTGAGGTGCCAAGAAATTATGATCTTTTACTAGTTTTTTATTCTTGCAATGTATGCATGACTTCCAAGGATTTTTTTTGTTTTATTTTAATGGTGTTAGTGGATTAGGTTTGTGTGTATCTCTGTTAGTCAGTCCACCCTTGTTGCTTTCACTATACTGCATTTGTTTATGTGAGATTAGGTCGAATCAGTTAATAGGATCCCTCAAAAGATGCATCTTTGCGGGTTTGTGGATTCGGTATATAGGGTTTGGGGTTGTGCAGTGCTTCATCTCACACTAGCTTCATTGACACCCCCAGATTTTGGTCTTCAAGGAGTAACAGAAGTGAAATGGAGATGAATGAGGATGAGAAGAACAACACTGATTTGGAGAAGAATCAGCCCAGTGGACACAACCAACATCTGAGTCTCCACGGTCCCGGATTCTTGCCGGAGGCTCAGATTGCTTCTTCTTCCACTAATGCAATGGCGGCCATGGGGAATCCATTCCCTCCTGGTTTATGGAATCCATCTGCACAGAAACTGGGCTTGGGTGGAACCAATGCAAATGCTATGATCACTGGACATCCATTCTCATCGTTGTTGGAAATGCTGTCAGCGGGTGTGTCCCCATTTGCGGCCACTTCGGGGTTCATAGATTGTGGAACAGGGTTTTCTTGCTTCAATGGAAGCAATCCTGGAGCCATGATCAACCACCCTTTCCCTAGTACCCAGCCTCTCGGTAATTTCCAAAATGGCATTGAGCCATCTAGGGAGATTGAGACGACTGTGGGCGAAGGTTGCGAGGATGCATCATTAACTGGTAGTGTGCAGCAAGGAGATGCTGAAAGGTCAGATGGTGTTGATGCCTCCAACAAGGAGTTAAGTAAGACGGAGTGCACTGGTTGTGCTGGCCAGGATGAGGGGCCTAGTGTGTCTTGTGCCAAGAAGCGGAAAAGATCAGGCCAGGTACTTGTTTAATCATCCTCCTGAAGTCCTAATAAAGCTGAATTTCTGTGGATTTAGATGGAGTTAAGAATATAAATTGTTCTTGAAGGATGGTAGGGTGAAGCATGCAGAAGGGAGCCAGCACTTGGTAACCGCGGCTGCGAAGCAGAAGAATGACAACGACGAGAAAGATGAACCAAAGAGGCCTGTTATGGCATCCGGGAAGTCCAATGGGAAGCAAATTAAGGATAATGCAGGTGCACTGAAGGAAGATTATATTCATGTAAGAGCTCGGCGTGGTCAGGCTACAAACAGCCATAGTCTTGCAGAAAGAGTAGGTCCTTGGATATCCTCCATGAAGATCTCTTATGTATAATGGTGTGTCTAGCCATTTATTTTGAATGTTATTGTTTGCACTGCAGGTTAGGAGGGAAAAGATTAGTGAAAGGATGAAATTTCTTCAGGACCTTGTTCCTGGTTGTAATAAAGTAAGCAATCTGTATCTGTCTCCACATTATTGCCATGGGAAAGCTGATTTTACACTTGTAAATGAAAAGTTAACCCACACTTTTGAAATTGTGAACTAGGTCACTGGTAAGGCCGTTATGCTGGATGAGATAATCAATTATGTTCAATCATTACAGCGGCAGGTTGAGGTATGATGTCTGCAAAACTTGTATCATCATTTGCAGCTTTTGCACTGTCTGCTGCCATGTAAACTGCTCTACCCCGTATGTTTATATTATGCAGTTTTTGTCGATGAAGCTTGCAGCTGCCAATCCAACACTGGACTTCAACATGGAATGCATTCTGTCAAAGGATGTATGCGACTCCTTACCAGATGCATGTAGATTTTTCAACATTTATTTTCTCTTCCTGATGTTGATATATGTTTCATCCATACAGTTTTTTCAGTCTCAAGACACTACTGCATCATCTGCCTTTGGCTTCTCTTTGGACATTGGTCATCCCCATTTACATCCACCAAAACATTCTCAAGCTGGATTGCCCGGCGTTGTGAACCCTACTGATGCATTCGGAAGAGTAATCAATGCTCCAGTAGGAACTAGCAGTACATTCAAAGAAACTACACATCAGGTTTGTGTCATGACTTGTCTGTGGCTATATTTTTCATTTCAAGCACTTTAAAGCAAATGCTGGATTGATACAAATTAGTACAAGTAGCTGCCAGATTACCAGACCAAGTCCAGTGTTATATAGTGTGGTGGTTCAAGAATTACTGGTTCATTAATACTGTTATTGGAAAAAGAATATGTATACAATATTTTAGAAACTTGCTAGTCCCTTTTATGTTATTTTAGTTCTTTTGCAATCAGATTCATCCTCTTATGACTTGAGCATTGGACAGATGCCCAATAATTTTGATGGAGAGTTCCACAAAGTCATCGTGATGCCTTCTACCCCTCTAACAATCAAGAATCAAATGGTAAACCTGGAGGGATAGATATCGCAACTAAAGCAAGAAGTCAATATGGGCCATGGGTTTCGGCAGAACAATGACATGTGAGCTTGTTGATATTGCCGTACCAGCTCACAGTTGATCACTGAAGTATAGCCATTTTCTAGCATACTGGCACCAGCAGTCGATTTCCTATAAGCCTTTCCTCGAATGTTCCATTTGCTACTAGAGAATGTTGAAGACAAAAATATAGGGATGCTCACATGGAGGTTTCAAGCAATATGTTCTCCACTGAAAATGCATAACTATTGGTAATTTGACAATCTTTACATCATGATGGGAAGTTTCATTTTGCCAGAAGGTTATTGTATCTGGGTAGCATTTGTTTCATATTCAGTAATCCTAAAATGTTCCGTTTCCACAAAATTTGCACTCTGGACTCTGGAGTAGTCTATACCCAGGGCGGTACACTTGCTAGCATTATGAGGCTACAGAAAGATTCTTTGTTGTACTTGCGTAGTACTGTATGTTCCACCACAACAAACACAGGCAGACAAATAAGACTGTTCGCTGATTTTGGATTTGCTGAGAAAATAAAGGAGTTTGCTTTGATGCAGCTAGCATTTAATTGTGCAAGCGATGCATATCGGCAGATATTTTAAGTCTTGCAAACCTGTGAATTCTGACTGAAAGAGATGACTGCCACCATGCGACATGGTGGTCTCGTTAGCTTTGATTGGTGATCACGTTAATAAAACAATGAGAAGTTCTTAACCTAGTTAGTTTTTATCTGCATAGAGGCACTCGTGAAAATGTAAATCTCTTACAGTTGGATCCTTAAGGCCCTTTGCACTTCATGGGTCTGTTTGGATCGCAGAAATCTCACAATAAATTTGCGAGAAAAGAAAATGTAAACCTCTGTTATTCCATCTTTCCAAATGGACTGCAGGAATCTGTGTTACGTGCAATGCAATCGTCTGATCTGAAGTTGATGGTCAAGAGAAGCAACAAATAATTAATCGTAAGAAAACTTAAATTCCGTTTCACTGATTTGATAAAAAAAAAGGCATGGACATGCCTCGAACAAGACTGGGTGACCGGATGAACACCTCACCTTAACCGCATCCATCTGGCTTTACAATCTAAATTATACAAGGATACAATTTAGCAGTACACATCTTTCTTTTCCAAGCAAATACACCAATGAACCAAGACAAACTTTATGAAACAAATTGTCAGAATCTACCTGAATTACACCCTAAGAACACAAGCAAGAATCAAATACTATATCTTTCCCTGCTATGACCTTTAGTTACATTGCATCTGCAGATTTTTTGCCTCTTTTTTTCCTCTGTAATTTAGTTACACCAAACAATGCACCAGCCAATGATATACAGCCAAACAGGCAAGAAGAGATGAACGATGTGCTCGCTACAACTCGACGGAGACGTAGGTGGCGGAGTAGTCTGGCATGCGGTGCAGGCTCCGTAGCACGCTCTCGGCGACCTGCTTGGTGGCGGCGTCGCCCTTGTGGAAGGCGCTCACCAGCGCGCTCGGCAGCACCCGGTCGCTGGTCACCTCCCTCACGCACCGCTCGCTGCCGTGCGCGAGGAACTTCTCCACGGCCCAGAAGCACCGCCGCAACACCGCCGCACCGCCTTTGCCATGTCTATCGTCACGGTGCTGCCGCAACGCACGCAGCACGTGCCGCGCAGCGTCGTGCTCGGCGAGAACGGCCACGCCGCGCTCCACGTCCACAGCGTCGTCTAGGAGCGTGCAGAGCGCGCCCAGCGCGGCCTCCACAACTCGCCCGTTCTCGTTGCTCTCGAGGACGCCAAGGAGGCCCTCGACCGCGCCGGCCTCCACCAAGCAGAACGTGATGGCCGGAGAGCACACACCGCGGTGCACTGGGCAGAGGCGCCCGTGCGCGGGCGGTTTCCGGTTGTCGTGCACCCGACGGGCGTGTGCGTCGCGCAGGCGCCGGAGGATGTTCTTCTTGGGGAGCCGTTCCTCCGACGGGGGCTGCGAGAGGTTTGCCGAGTGGTGGCTGAGGTTCTCGAGGCCGACCGACGCGAGGCGCTGCACCTCGTCGCTGCCCGCCGACCGCACGAGGAGATCGGTGAGCACCGAGGTGAAGTTGTGGTCCATGGCCACCAGGAGCACGTCCGGGTCGTACAGCGTCGTCGTTAGCCGAACGAGCGCACCCCCGAGGCCCTCCAAGTACGGCTTTGCATGGCGGCTCGCCCGCATCTCCCCGCGCTGCATCTCCTTTATCTTGGCCAGAATGGTCGGCACCGCGCCCTGGTGCAGTAGCGCGAGGTTGAGCGTGATGTTCTGGTACGGCAGCCTCGCCAGGAGTGTCGCCGACACGGCGTGCCGCTCGGTAATCCGCCCTGCCTGGTCGATGCTCTTGACCAGCCTGCCCGGCTGCCCCGGCGCCTTGCAGAGGTTCTCGGCGATGGTGTGCCCCATCTGCGGCGACAAAGCAATGAGCAGCCTTGTCGCAGCGATGCCGAGTGCCTCGCTTGGTGAGCCCATGAACTCGATCATGGTCTGGCTGCTGTCTTGCTCCTTCATGACCGAGATCACCGTGGTGAGCGGCTTCGGGAGCGCGGTGAGCGCGAGCAGCACGCGCACGATGCTGAGGTTGAGGTCGTCCGGCATGGAGCACTTGAGCATGTGTGCAAAGTTGTACACGGAGTACTTGGACGTGATGACATGGCCTTCCTTGTTGACCACAACAGTGTCAGGGTCGAGGCCCGACTCGACAATGTTGGCGAGCACCGCAGCTGCCTCGGTCTTGGAGCCCATGGGTTCATCGTCGATCTTTCGGATGAAGAGCTCCTCGACCATGACCGTGACGGCACCCGCGTCCATGAGCGTCTTGCCGTTGGGGTGGTGAGAGGAGATCTGGACGAGGACATCAAGGGCTGCCTTGCGAATCATTGAGTTGCCGCTGTGCACCATCTTGATCAGGATCTCCGACGCACTCCTGGCGATGTTGATGGTCATCTCTTGCTTCCGAACCAGCTCGCCGAGGTAGCTCACCATCTCCATCTGCACATCTTCTGATCCTGTTTTGTACTTTCCATGTCAGATAATGCTGGTGTCATGGTGTTGAGTATGAGTTATTTTACTGTATGATACCTTGAGCTTGTTGAGAAAAACCTCAAATCAGTCACCAGGCAAGAGGTCTTATACTAGCGTAGGATTTATCTCATGAGAAATTTAACGGTGCATTATACTAGTAGTATATGGTGGGTAGTAGAAATCAGATCTAGTCATTGATTTGTTGAGGGTATTCATACTACTCTACTACCAGAGGAAGTATAAATAAATACTAGCTAATATGATCCATTGGATAGAAAAGAACGGACTGTCCATATTGAATTTAGCGTACCATGAAACTATACAAGTACTCTTATCTCATATGTTGGCAAACAAGTTTGTACTGAAACAAAATTTAAATTATTGAAGCATGAGTTATGTATTCCACTGTACTGAAATTATATGTTTTCAGAAATTGATTGGATCAAATGTCAGCCACGCTGATTTATGCAAATAAATTCTTTGAGTTACTCATTCACAGCTTTCAAAGGAGAAAATTGCTCTTTTTACACTGTACATGATAGATTAACACATCAAACTAACTCAAGTATATTTCTGCATCTATCTGTCTATCTTATATTATTAATACAAAGGAAAAAGAAACACCACGTTCGCTCTCAATGGCCAGAGATTTTAATCAAAGGAAAAAGAGAAAGATCTACACCGTTGATTGTGGTGGGTTTAGATTATAATAATGTGGATTAATAATATGTATATGGGAGCTATTAAAGTAGTATGGGAAATACGATTGTATTTTCAGTCATATATAAGTATTGGAGTTGGATACAACACTATTTTTATAGTTATTGAAATATCTAGCCACACAATTACGCGGGAATTCTGATAATTATAATCCAAAGATAAAGTATCATTCTTTAAAAGTAAAATCTTACCTTCAACTAGATGTCTTTGGAGAGGGTCCAAGTAGCCACTTTCAGCCATGTACTTGATATTCTTTGGACAATTCTCCAGGTTCTTGAGCACCTCTCCAGCCTTCTCTGCAGCAATAGGATCATCGGAATCGTTGAATTTCATTGTGGTGAGGATCAGTATGCTTCCAGCAGTTGACCCGATGTTTTCCAACAGTAACTCAGAACTTGAAAGCTCTACCAAGAAAGAGATAGCTGCATGTCTTTCATCAAGACTACTACTAGAAAGCAGCTTTATTGTCCTTGCAATGGCTCTGGTTTTTGCTATGATTTCCTGTATGTCATGAAGCAAAATTTGAGTTGTTAACATAACATGCAGGACAATTAGGAATTGAAGCTGCAGTTTAACATTTGCTTTAGCATTTCAATAAATTTCACACAGCCAGGCTGGGGAAAGATTGAACATGACAAAGGCTGAAACATTTCGGACTTCTTTACCTTTCCTGCATCATCCTCAACCAACAGGCAGAGGAGATCCAGCGAGTCGCAGTGTATCAGAGCATCCTTGTGCTCCAGTAGACGAGCGAGGAACTTAGTTATCCCAATCTTATGCATCTGCTCCCTGTTCCTTCTCCTTAGCCTGGCCAGTAGCTTCAGCTCATGTATGGCCTGAAGCACCATTGCATCCGTGGTTGCCAGCGAGAGCGCAGTACGTGCGATCCTGACCCGTGTCGCTTCATTCCTCATAATCCATTCTGCAATTGTGCGCTTCAATGGAACATTGCTCCTCAGTGTCTTGCTTTGCATTGCCATCTTTGTAACCGGGCATATCACAGGTTCAGAGCCATCTGTAAACTTCTCAAAGTACTCCTCAATGGCTCTCCTGTCATAAGTCACACCACTTTCCGTTGTCACTGGATCAACCATGACCTTGTTTGTCAGTGGACAGAAGAAAGAATCATACAACGGTTCGACATATTCTGCGACTTCAGGAAGAGAACTGAACGACTGTCCACCGAACTCATGAGACTCATGGTACATTCCGTGCAGGAAGTCCACCAGCCTTGGCATGTCGCTGTCGTTCAGTATTCTTCTCCTGGCCCTGTCGTTCGCCACAATTATCGACATATCAGCCTCGGAGTAGCCATTGCAGGAACACTGATCACAAGGATGATGCCTGTTTCCAGCAACCTGAAGGTGTGCATCGACTGCTGCATCGGCAAACCTGTTACTCCCAAAAGCTGAAGCTGGAATCCTGCTGAGCTCATGGCCAATGCACTTTATGACATTGTCAAGGTCCTCGGTTATGCTCTGGAGGTCATCATCCACGAGCTGCTGCGCAACAGCACGACACCTCGCGACAAGGTCCTTGGCAAGGTCGACATTTGCAGCCAGATATTCTATCACGTGCATCACATTGGTCCGTGAATTCTGCTCTCTCTGCAGCTCCATTTTGGTCGGTGGCGCATAGTGGAGGTGGCTGCCTACGTCCATGAAGTTCTCTTGCTCGACATCGGCGGCAGCCACCGACGACATGAGCTCAGAGATTGCTTCTAGTATAGACTTGGCGAGTGATGCCTTCCAGGCTTGAGCTCCACTTCGCTGAAAAAGAGTACATGTCAGGCACCCAAGTAAATGCATCCAAACAGAGATGACTTCATGACAGACAAATTGTTCTCATGGAAAATGATAGTTCTGACCAGTAAACCATAAGTAAAGAATCGACAGACTTTCTTCGCTGCAAACAATCTTAAGTTGACAAAGGGATTGGTTCTACAAACAGTTGGAGATTATGATACAGGACAATCCACTGTCCCCAATTCCCAATTGCTACAGGATAGTTTCAAGAATTAGCATCTTATCAATTGTTAAAATTACACGGACTAAATTGAGAAATGTTAACTGGTGGAGAAAAGGGGCAGCACCTAATTTTCCATGGTGCTTAAAAGAACACCTCAAAGAAGAAACAGCACGAACAGTTCGATTGCACGTTTGACGCCGCCATCAGCTTCGTTTCTCCCTTCCATCCTGCCGAACCCACCAACACCATCCTCAATTTTTGCTACTCACCTCTAGAGCTAGGCTCTCATGATTCCTCCCAACAAGGTACACCAAACAACACAAGAACTGCAATATTTGGGAATCACAGGCTCACTACAGCCAAAATCCACAAAACCTACTCAATTCTTAAAACCACTGCGGACCGCATCACATAACCAATCGGCCTGTCACCAAAAGAGAAGGCAGCTCAGTAACGCATACCTGCATCCAAGACCTCCAAGAACTCGAGCTTCTTCTCCTCCTCCGACCTCCACCTGAGCCTGAGAGAGGGAGCTACTGGCGGCTCATTCTCTCCTCCTCCAGGTCCAGCTCCCAGCCAGCCATGGCCTCCAGCCGTACTCCTCGAACAACACCACTCTGGCAGAAGAATGGAGGAATAATACAATATACCTCGCAAAAGGGGAGAAAAAAAATGGAGGGAGGGAAGAATAATGGATGGAAGAACGCGCAGCACAGCGACCCAGTCAAGACTCAAGCGAGGTAAGTTTATAAGTAATAGTGCTGTCCTTGTCTAGAGATCGGAAAAGCGACCCTTCTTTTAACAACCTTTTTAATAGTGTTGCTGCACAACTACATTTGTTTATTGAAGCTCTCTGTATATAGCCTCTTGTACTTTTTTTAAGCTTTTGTTCAAACCAAACCGCAAATCTATCTCCTTTATCGACCACGAGTTCTGATAGATAATAACATATGTCACCTATCAAACTTTCCTATCGCAGTAGGTGATCGGCACCACAAATACCCTTCTGCTGAACTCGGGTACCGTGGTAGTCTCTTTTGACGAGTTCGGCACATACTTACCGTTGTACCCGAGCTTAGCACAAATAGTGTGGCAAGATTGCTAAGCTCGGCGTGCTCGGTAGGTCGACTGTCGTGATTTTAGCTACCTACCGAGCTTGGTGCCCGGGGACTGAATGCTTGCAATGCACACCACGTCTGTTAAAACCAGCAAAATTGCTTTTTACGGCAAGTTTAGCAGAAGTTAGCTCTCTCAAGAATTTTGCAACAACAGAAACAAACTTCTCCTAAATTCCTTCTTTCTTAGACAGGCCCTTGGTTCCTTGGGAGGGGTTCAATGCGATAGCATTTGACCCCCCCAGGAGGTGCTTCAGGAACAAACCTATTATGAAATCAAGTCCTTGACAAGGAAGATAAAAAAGATAAACACGCTCATCGATTTAAGTATTCGTAATAGCATTTTGTTCGTCTAAAATCTTTAATTAAAACTGAGGATATAATTAGGAGGATTTCTCTTAAAAAAAGGAAAGTGGGTCTTGGTGGAGTACATCTATGAGTAGAGTAGGGCTCACATGTCAGCAAATAATTCAGTAAACCCATGAACTATCTGTGTAGGCAGGCGCCAGGCATTGGCTGTGTTCTTGAGCCGAAGATACGAATGGGATTGAAGGGAAAAGGGCCGGGAGAGACAGAATTATTGCACAAGTTTTGAATTGTCACTCACCCTGATTCATTAGTTCTTAGATATTACTCCCTCCGCTCAAGTTTATAAGATGTATTTTTGAATGGTGTTGTCTATAAATATAGAACGTATTTTATATTTTAATACAAAATTAGTGTGTTGTTCACTTTACGTTTATATCTCTAATAAATATCTATCTTTACTTTGTGCTCTCTTTATACATGCATTAAATATAGTGCGTAGTGATAATAATTAAAAATAATCTAGTTATTTTTAATATCTTTTTAGTCTAAAATGCTAAGAAGAAATACGACTTAGTATAAACTTGCACGATAGGAGTAGGTTTAAACTTTTTTTCCCTGCTCCATTTGCCTCATCATGAAGGCATGACGGCATTGATGCCTCAGGCTGCCGAGTCGATCGAATCCAAAAATCGGTGGAATGGAAGAGCTCATTAAGTGCTCTAAATCTGTGAGCAAAAATAGTTTCGAGATTCCGATCGATCTGGCCAGAGTTAGGTGTTGGGTAAGAAGCCACTCAGGGCACTCTTAATAGTTATTAGGGTCAAGAAGTTGCTGAGATTTCTTTCTCCGTTGTACTGGAATACTATGTTATTAACTCTTAATTAACCCAAGGATTATGTTAGTACTAGCAGTGGTATAGTAAGCGAGTACCCCCTCCCGTGCTCCCATGGTTACAGAAATACAGATATCGGTATAGTTTGCGAGACACAACTTTAACGGCTAGGTATAGACCTATAAGAAAAATATGCTATTACAAAAGTAATTTTTTGTGCGACGAATCTACTAGACTTATCTTGGTGTTGTCTAGATACAGTTCTACCATGTTTTTAATAATCAAAGTTAGGAAACTCTAACCGCATGCTCTTTAAAACGACGTATGTGGATAGAGGAAGTAAACCAGAGGTCCTTGAATTTGTCGAATTTTATAACTTGGCTCTCGAAATCTCCTAATGTTTAATTTCTTGGCATGCTCCTTGACTTATTTTTTATAAACCGACTTATTTTTATCTTTGAGATCCATCCATCGTAAGTACTAACTACTCCCTCCGGTCACAGATAGTTATCATTTTAGAAATTGATATGGTCTCTAAAACACAACTTTAACTACTAATTTTTATTATAATATATTTATAAAACATAATAAAATAACAATATTATAAAAGTACTTTTCAAGATAAATCTACGCATACGATTTTTATGTATCCAATTTAAATATTTGGAAATATATTAACATTCAAAGTTCAAAAGTTTGACTATATCTATATCTAAAATAATAACTATTTGTAGCCGGATGAAGCAGTAAACAAAAGAACAAAATAGCATGACAGTGCACGACAAGGTCATTGGGCTTACCCGTCACACGGACCGGCTCATTTCTTACCAAGGTGCACAAAACCTCAGTCTGATTGGTACAACTCACCACAGAATCATTCCAAACTCTGTATTAAATAAAAACGTAGAATCGATCTCACTCGGACGCAAGGCTACTGGAAGATAGCGATAGATAGCTAGCTACGCAGCAGGGAGGGACAGTTCGATTGGTGGCTAAATCGCTTGCATGATTGCTGCATCCTGCATGGGCGCCACCAGGGCCGTACCCAATGGTGTGTCAGCCGGATTACAGACGGCTCTATTCAGACAGCAGATACCTTTCTGAGAGACCTATATCTATTTACTACTAATTTCTCATATACCTTTCTACAGTGGTAAATACTCCCTTCGTTCTGAAAAATAAGGAACAGAAAAAATTTTAGAATAGATTATGGTTTCTGCTAAAAGACTCTAATGCCCCTATTTAATACTGTGTCTCTATTAATTGGTAACATGCATGCATTAATTAATCACGATTATAGGGAATGACCTGCCTCATTTTTGTTTTGGAATATGTGTGGTCGCATGTATCTGCGTGCATCTGCATGCATGGGCACAATTTGAAGACACAATTTAAGGGGGGAGAGCTCTCAATCCCTAATATTGGAGAACACAATTTGAATGCTTCTCTCCCTTACTTTCAAAGACGGAGGGAGTAGTTATCATTTTTGATGCGGCTACTAATTTTTATTATAATATATTTAAAAAATTCAACAAAATTATAATATTATGAAAGTACGTTTCGAGACAAACCTACACATATGATTTTGATGTATCCATTCTAAGCATTTAAAAAGATATTGATAGCTCAAGTTATAAAGTTTTGATTGCACGTATCTAAACCGACAAGTTTTTTACGAATCATAGGGAGTCCTAAGGAAGTGGATCATTAAATCTGAAATTTGTAGAAAACTAGCCACATAAACACCCTCTTCGTCTTAGTCTTAAGTCTGCCAGTCCTGGTCTTAGGTCTGCCGGTGGGCACCGCAACTGATCGCAATCTATTGGTGCACGTAGGGTTCATTCAACCGCCTCTATGTAGCATTTAATTGAGCTGGCCGGCTTGATTTGGACGAGGACATTGTGCGTGCGTGCGTGCTCGTATGAACGAAAGCGATGGTGTTCACATGCCAGGGAGATGAATGTTTTGGGCCGGAGGATTCATACTAAGTGACAGTGCAATGCAGTGTGTTAGATGACCGGTCGACAACCTTCGCAAATACTCTCTCCAGCTATGTTTAATATGCTTATTTTTCTAATGATGTTATCCATAAATATAAGACATATTTCATATTCCAATATAAAATTAATGTAATGTTTCCTCTATACCCTAATAAATATCCATCTTTACTTTATATTTTTGTACATGCATGTATTGAGGATAGTGCTTAGTTATAATAATTAGAGATAATCTAGTCATTTTCAATGTTTTTTTAGTCTATGCACCAAAAAATATGACTTATAAACTTGGACGAAATGAGTAAATTACTATAGAACCATCTCATCTGAAGCACCCAAAATGGCGACAAAAAATAGTTTCTATTGGCACCGGAGCTCCATGAAAAGGTGCTAATGGTGCCTGCCGCGCAGGCGGGGAGCTAGCTAACCTTTGACTTTATCGGCTCTGTTGCATACTTTTTATTTATATTTGGCTCTTGTCTAAATGAAATTGTATTTTTAGCCTTCTCCCTCACCACAGAAATAGTGGCAACAGACACATATCACCTACCATACTCCCGTACTGCGATACCTCGTCGATGTTGCAGCAGCACAGTGCATCACAACAGGTAAGGTGACCCACCGCGGTAGGAAACCTGCCACACTCCTCGGGCTCGGCAAGAGGTTGGACCCACTATGGCAAGAAACATGCATGCTGCGCACCCCGAGCTCAACAGCAAACCTGCTACAATCCCACACCACGGAAGGTGGTGGGGCTACACTTGTGTTGCAGTCAAAGGGTTGCCGTGGTGCCAGCGAGGTACTACGGCAAGTGATACGTGTCACTTTTCGCTACTTCAGCGGTCGACAAGGGGTTTAAATCTGCAAATTCGTTTGCACTGAGACCAAATTTACATATTCGTTCGCACGGGGTCAAATTTGCAAATTCGTTCGCACGGAGACCAAATTCACATATGCATTTTCACGGAGACCAAATATAGAAAATAAATTATCAGAAGCCAAATAAACCAAAAACCCGAAGCTAGCTCCATAGCGCTAGGCCGCTAGCATGCAGGGGACTGCGCGGCTTTGGCTATATTGTGAGGGACCCCGCGCTCCAGTCGGTCGTCATGAACTTTTGAAGGAAGGGATCAGGGTTCATAAAACGAATTTTGAAAAATCGTTCAAAATTCGAAAACTACAAAAATCGCTCGAAAAATCGCTCGAAAATCATCAGAAACCGAAGGTAAGAAATTAAAAAAATTCAAAAAAAATCAAAAACCGTTCGGTTTTTCACGAAAAAAACAACGACCGATTAAATGTTCTTAAAAAATGGTTTTCGAGTGGTTTTCAGCGAAAACCACGGTTTTTGAGTGTTTTTTAATGCATAAATTTTTTCAATTTTTTTGAATTTTTTAATTAAAATTGTTTACTGATCGGTTTTGGACCTCGAACCGCAGCGATACGCTCAAAAACCGCGGTTTTTGAGCGGTTTTCGCCAGTTTGGTGAACCCTAGAAGGGACATACCGTGAGTCCGTGACCGAACCACATCACGTGGTGCCTTCACCGTTACATGCAGGATGTTGTGGAATCTGTACATAGGTTCCGCCCATACTAAGGGACTGTTTGTTTTTGTTTTTTATTCTAGATTCTGGCCCTAAAAGCAGAACCAAAAACAAACAGCCCGACTCTAGAATTCGATTCTTATAATCCAGCCCACCCATATACACTAGAATTCACAATCCACTTCATATGTGCTTTTGGATTCCAGCTTTTGAAGAATCAGTTTCTCTACAACCATAATCCAAAATCAGCTTTTAGATAATCCAAATCTAAAACAAATAGGCTGTTTCATATACTTTTTCTAGAGTAATATACTTTTTCTAGAGACGTGATATTTAAGTATTATCAAACTTTCAGTGTGTTATGTGTTTGCCTCCATTTGTATCTTTGAGTAAAGATTATCTTCATTTTTTTTGTTATGATCTACGTGTATAATGAACTAATTGTATGTGTGTGATAAACTAAGTCTTATATAATTTTATTTGCGACATGATATCTACTTATTGTCTAAGTGAATGAAAATGCTTATATTTGTTCAATTTTCAATAACATTTTTATCAAATCAACTGTTATGTGTTTTCGTTGACTTTTTATATACAATCTAAGGGGTTATCATGTTCCGATAAAATATTCGAAACCGTATCCGATTCGATTCGTATTCGATCCGTATCTGTATTCGATATTATCCGTATTCGTATTCGTATCCGGACTATCCGTATCCGTATCCGCATCCGAGAAAAAATATGAAAACAAATATAGTAGAACTATTATCCGTCCGTATCCGATCCGTTTTCACCCCTAGTCCCAAAGGGGCCTAATTGTTTTATCCAAGTCACACATACATATGCAGCACCTACACTTATTCCAATGATAAGGTGAATTCATTCTTTAGTGCATGTTATCGTATATAAATACTACTATTGTTGGGAGGTACGGCCCGCCTTACTCAAGCATGACACGCGTCATTTTTCTACTGTGATTCCACATATCCTCATATAATTAATACACCTCCCATTTCACAGCCGCTGCATTGCTCAGCTGGCTAGCGCGTTGGCCTGCGAGCGTTCAGTCTTTGGTTCGAGTACCGCCCAGCGTAGCGCACTGCGGCCAATTTTTGTGAAGCTATAGTAAGCTACAAGCCTCGCCACTTAGTTGTTTTTATTTCTCTTCCAGATAAAACCCTATTTTGATTATACAGAAAACACCTTAGGGGTTTTTCTGTCAACAGGACCAAATATTTTCCTTTTATTAAGCGAGCACAATTTTGCCTCAATTGCTTCTTTCCATTTAACCCAATCTGAGTGCTTCTAGCACTCTACCATTGACTTTGGTTCTACATTCAGATCAAGAGTTTTAGTAATTTTTGAGGCAAAATATATGTCACAATTGTAGTCTTTCTTTTATGCAACTCTCTCAAATCCACATAATTAGAGGAAATTTATTCCTTAATTTCTTCTGGCTACTCATGATTTCTTACAATGATGGATTCTAAATGTTCAAACTTCCCAGCGTTAGATTGTGCGAGCAAATATTCGCCAGGGTTATCATTAGGATAACTCACTTTAGGGATGTGGTTACCGTCTTCAAGATAATTCACTTTGGGGATTTTCTCAAAATCGGTTTGAGGTTCTTCTACTATCTTGGGACTGATTCAACTTGTTTGGTTCTCTGTTTATACGGACGTCTCTGTGAAATTGAGTCATGTGCACTCAGAGGCCTTCCCCTCTTCTTATCATGAGGAATAAGTGTGGATTTAATATCCTTCTTAGATATTTTCACTCTTTCGAGTACGTTTACTATAAGTATATAAGACTTTGTAACTCCCTTATAATTAGTAAAGGTATTTAGCAAATTATTAGCTATGTGATGCAGATTTATTATCCTTTGAACTTCAAGTTTGGATTTTTTTTAGTGTTTGGGTCTAAGGACTGAATGCTAGTGACATTCTAATATATTTCTTGGCATTCTTTAGTGTGGTACTTTTCTCCCTCTAATGTCGGAAAATTGTCCTCATCAAAAATATAATTAGTGTACCGAGCTGTATATAGATCCCCTATCATAGGCTCAATGTATGTAATAATTGATGGAGATTCATAACCTTCATAGATCTCTAACTTCCGATGAGGGCCTATAGTTGTATGCTATGGTGGTGAGATTGGCACGTATATATCATAGCCAAAATTTTGCAAATAGAAAATAATTAGCTCATTCCCACACACTATCCGCAAAAGGAAAATTTTCATGGTATGCAGTTAGTCTGAGTTGAATTAATACTGCATCATTGCATGGCTCCAACGTCAGGAGAGTAACCAACAATTCTGCAAGAGTAACCGAGCAATAAGTTTTATTCTTTTAATTAATAACTCTGCAAGACTATTTTATGTGTGAACAAGAGGTCCTAAATGCTCTACATTAATTCGCCAGTATTGTTTATTCGAATAGACTTAATCCTTTTATCTAGAAATGAGGGTCTTAATTTAATAATTTGGGCAATCAATGTAGCAAAAGCATGATTTCGAGTAGATAAGAGGCATACATGGGACCATCTAGTAGAAGCATCTATCAGTACCGTAAAGTATCTAAAGGGGCCCGTCAGGGGCTGAATATGTCAATAAATATCGCCTTGATTTCTCTCTAGGAATTTTAGTGATTCTTCCCAACTTTTAGATAAGATGGTTTATTTATAAGCTCCCCTTTAGCACAAGTAGGGTATAAGAAGTCGTCAGATCTAGGTAAGTCAGTAGTTTTTATGATATGATCAGTAAAATTATTGATGATTCTTCTCATCATATTCAACCCAAAATAACCCAGTCGATCATACCAAATCTTAAATATTTTTGGGTTTTTAAGTATAGTCTTCACTGCAACATGAACTTCAAGTTTTATACTTTGTTCTATAGTAAAGAAATGATTTAACAATCAAACAATTGTTGCATCAGGAACATATTGTAAAATATAGAACAAGTATAGCACAATAAATAAATCAAATATACTCTAAAATGATAATTTATTTAGATTTAAATGATAATTGCTCAACAAGAGTGTAGACCAATGTTCATTCAGGACCTAGGACTAAATAGATAAGGAGACTCATAAGGAACATGTGACATCGACTAGCAAAGCAAAGGAATATTTAGGAGACTAATTTAAGTTTCTATATGAGTCGTGAGTGTCCTTTTGGGACTCCTTGAGCACAGCAGGTCAAGAACCACATCATCACACTTCTCAATGTCCGTATCAACAACAGGTTGTACGGTGAAGTGTGCCTCATTGTTTTTGTGGGTCTTATTGAATTTTCCTGTGGATTGCATGTAAAAGTCTGCCAAATGCGACCATGGCCAGTGCATCCACACATAAAGTAAAGTTGTACAGGGTTTGCATCCTTTTTGGCTGAGTCTTACTTCTAGAAGCTTCCTAACCTTTTACCTTTATTTTTTCTCTAGGGCTTGCCTCTTTCCTTTTGTATTTCACCATTCTTCTATTTTTCCCCTTTATGCCTTTGGCCTTTTCCGTGACCATGGCTGTTGCTAGCGTGTTGAGCATTGGTATGCACTTTGGGCATTTCCTGTGTCCCATTGGGATTTGTCATTAAGAGTGCATCATGCTTCTCTACTTCTAGCAAAGTATAGATAAGCTTGAAATACTTCTAGTATTTGGCATTGATGGTATTGTTGCTGCAGTATCTTCGTATAGGGGTAGAAGCTACACAACATCTTATCTATCATTTCAACATATGTAACTTTCTGGTTGCAGAAGCACGATTTGGAGACAAGCTTGTGTACAGTGGAGTTGCATGCAGCCACGATTTTATAGTACTAGAAGCGTAGGAGGGTCCACTCATGCTGTGCTTCTGGTAGTAGCTAGGATGGATCTTTGCTGGTCATAGCGTTCCTTTAGATAATTCCATAGTATCAGCGAGTCCTCCTTTATCAAATACTCAGCCTTGAGGTCCACATAGAAATGATGCCTCAGGAAGTAAAGAGCTGCACACTTAGTGGCTTCAGTAAGAGCAGGGGTATCAGCTTCAGAGTGGGAAATAGCAGCTCCAAGAGATCAAGCAATCATGTTAATCTTGGCATCCATTGCCCAAATCAGGTAATTGCTGCCATTCATGACAAACTTGGTAAATTTCCTCTTTGCGATGTGCCGGGACCCGAATATGCAAATCCGGACCCTCTATGTAAATCGCACTAGTACAGGATCACGCTAGTGAACACAGTGTCAACATAGATGAATATCATAATCATACATAGCGAAAATATAATAAAATACTTCATTCATTGAATATAAACCTGTTGGCAGACCTTATGGTCGACTTTACATGACTATGCCAAGCAGGGCTTAACTCTAAATTAAAAATTTAAACAGCAGTAGAAAGAAAATATAGATAAACTCCTCAGCATGCCACAGGCATCTAACAAGGCTCGCACCCTAGACATCCGTCTCCTCTTGGTACTCCTCCAAAGCTAGTAGTGATTCCTCCTTAACTTATGATTTTGTTGTGGCAAGGGTAAGTACATAAAATACTAAACAAGTTGTGCACAGAATACAAGTCTAATATAACTATATGTATGGCTTATTCCAATGGTTGGATGATATGGTTATTTTGTAGTAAAGCAGCATTAACACTACTACAGAATGGTACATCACTATCGCTTCATCTGTGTCGGTTCTTAAGTTTTTAGGATAAAATGATTGTGATAGATGACTTAGGAGAGGCATTAATAATAATCACTATCGGTTCTCAGGTTAGAAGTGACAGTGATGTAGCACTGGGAACATCACAATCGGTTCTTATGCGAGAAGTGATAGTGATGTGCATTATCATCACTATCGGTTTTCATATAAAAAGCAATAGTGATGAGCACGTACACATCACTATCGGTTCTTATTGAAGAAGCGATAGTGATGAGAATGCACATCACTATCGCTTCTCATAAAAGAACCGATAGTGATGATCACAATCGGTTCTTATAAGCCAAGCGATAGTGATCATGCACGTACACATCACAAAAAGCGATAGTGATGTGATCATGCACATCACAGTCGGTTCTTATAAGCCAAGCGATAGTGATTATCATAGTCATCACAATCGGTTCCCACATAAGAAGCGATAGTGATGAGCACGTACACATCACTATCGGTTCTTATTGAAGAAGCGATAGTGATATGCATTCTCATCACTATCGCCACTATCGGTTCTTTTGTGAGAAGCGATAGTGATGTGCATTCACATCACTATCGCTTCTTTAATAAGAACCGATAGTGATGTGTACGTGCTCATCACTATCGCTTCTTATGTGGGAACCGATTGTGATGACTATAATAATCACTATCGCTTGGCTTATAAGAACCGACTGTGATGTGCATGATCACATCACTATCGCTTTTTATATGAGAATCGATAGTGATGTGCCCGTTAGGTTATTTATACCACTCGAGCTGAACTCTTCTCTGTTATTGTTCCAGAGGAGGTTTCTCCGCCGCCACCGTAAAAAAATAGCTCATATTCTGTGGTTGGAAGCAATACTTGGGTGAGAAAATTTGAAATCCTCAAGGGTGGGTGTTAAGAGGGTTAATTTGAAGCCCTAACTTGAGGAGATTTCCCCTCATTTTGCATAATTTGTGGTTTTCTTCAAAATGTGAGCATTCCTTCAAACCCCTTTAATTTTGCACTATGTAATTTTGATATGTCGCGAAGAAAGTTTAGATTGCTTTGGTATTGTGTATGTCCTATCGATTTCACACCCTTTATTTCACAAGCATGTACACATGTATTTAATTATCTTAATTTGTAGTGCTTTGATGTTAATATGGAATTATTATTCTTGTCACCGATGAAAGCTAGAGTTTAGGGGTGCGGAACCTCGTCTCCTGTTCGAGGATGCTTGTTTATAAATATGCCGAACGAAATGGCATATTTATAAGCGGCGATCTCAATTGTTCACGTTCTTTGATTAGTTGAGGATATGTGCTTGGGCAAGTTCTAAGTTGTGTTGTACAAGCTGCGAGTAGAGATTTGGTAGCGTCTCCTGGTATTCTCCGGATACACACCCTCTTGACATGTTGTCGAGACGTGTATATGGAGAATAGCGAGAGATCTTCTTAAATTTCTCTGAGTT
This sequence comes from Otatea glauca, assembly GCA_036346275.1. NCBI lineage: Eukaryota > Viridiplantae > Streptophyta > Magnoliopsida > Poales > Poaceae > Otatea > Otatea glauca. The sequence goes on along the minus strand of CM070716.1, from coordinate 32,308,769 downwards.
GTACAACGGCTTAGGAACTTGTCGAACCACATATCCTCGAATGGGATTAGGACCAAACCTATTTAGAGATTAGGAGTCATCGTTGGTACCCTTGTTTTGTTTCGTTGTAGTCAAAAGATCATGAGGCTCTTGCACTATATAATTAGATTGTTTGATATCATTGTTGATGTTAAAAATGTATGTCTCCTATCTAGGGAATTGGAAGCTCTAAACCGGGAAGAATCTAGGTATCGATTGGGAGAACACATTTTATATATCTTGCAGAACTTGCAGTCCTCTATTTTGCAAAGGTAATATTAAATGAAATGGTGTCTCAATATTTCAAATAGCTAGCTAGCTTGCTGTCGCTCCAGTTCTTCCTTAATTTATTGTGTGAATTTTAATTGCAGATGGACCATAAGGAATAGATGTATGACAAAAGTCGTGTGAGTCTTTGAATTTGAGAGGGTGTTAAGGAATTCAAAAAAATTGCCGAACAGGACATGGTGAGGAGGGGTGTAAACTTCATATACTGTCCTTGCATTGATTGCACCAATCTGAGAAGATTTAACAACTCAGCTCAAATTGAGGACCACCTGATTCGACGTGACTTCGTGAGGAATTACACGTGTTGGATCCATCACGGGGAGACAGGTAGTACCCTTCCGGTATGCAACGAAGACACGGTGGAATCAGATGATGAGTTGCAGCCTGATATGTTTGAGGAGGAGAATTTGGAGCAAATGTTGCGGGATGTGGAGGGTAATTACACGGAAAGAGAGTTTGAAAAGTTTAAAAGCTTGATGGAAGGCGATGCCAAACCGCTGCTCACAAAGTTGCAAAGCAGAATACACCAAGTTGGGTTCGGTCCTTGCATTGTTTGAATTGAAGGCAAAACACCGTTGGACAGATACAAGTTTCAATGCACTTCTAGTTCCTCTATCGGATCTGCTTCCGGAGGGAAACGAGTTGCCAACAAGCATTTATGAAGCGAAGAAGCTACTATGTCCCATGGGAATGGAAATAGAAAGGATACATGCATGTCCGAATGATTGCATCTTGTACCGTAACGCACATCAGGAGCTACACGTGTGTCCAGTTTGCGGTGTGCCCCGGTACAAACAAAAGGAGAAGTGTAACGACAAGAAGCGTAACAGTCGGGGCAACGACGGTGAAGAGGTCACTAAAGGTACACCGACCAAGGTATTGTGGTACTTGCCCATCATTCCCCGTTTGGAGCGGTTGTTTGCAAATCCCAGAGAGGCAAAATTGTTGCGTTGGCATTATGAGTCTCGAAAGGAAGATGGCAAGCTGAGACACCCTGTTGATTCGGCTCAATGGAGAAACATCGATTGGAAACATGAGGAGTTTGGTGCCGAAATGAGGAATATAAGATTTGGGTTGAGTACCGACGGAATGAATCCATTTGGTAACATGAGCTGTCGTCACAAAGACTGGCCGCTCATTGTGCATCTACAACCTCCCTCCTTGGTTATGTATAAAGCGGAAGTATATCATGATGTCATTACTAATCTCGGGACCCAAACAGCCGGGAAATGATATTGATGTGTACCTTGCACCACTGATCGAGGACTTGGTAGAATTGTGGAATGAGGGGGTCGTGATGTGGGATGCGTACAAAAGAGAGCATTTCACCCTACGGGCTATGGTATTTTGCACCATGAATGATTTCCCGGCCCTTGGTAATTTGGCGGGTTACAATACAAAAGGAGCCAAAGCGTGTCCTATTTGTGAAGAGGAGACTGAGAGTCTATGACTGCCGAATTCCAAGAAAACTGTGTATATGGGTCACCGTAGGTTTCTACCTCGAAGTCATCGATACCGTAAGATGGATGACAAATTTGATGGGAAGAGGGAAGTACGTTCGGCACCGCAACCTATGAGTGGAAGGCAAGTATATTCACATGTAGAGGATATCGATGTTCAATACGGAAAGAGCCGTAAATCTGTTCGTCTAAGGACAATTTGGAAGAAGAGGTCAATATTTTGGGACTTACCGTACTGGAAGGAGTTAGATGTCCGACATTGTATTGATGTCATGCATGTTGAGAAGAATGTCTGCGATAATTTGGTTGGCATCCTGCTGAACATACCTGGGAAGACCAAGGATGGTGTAAATGCTCGTCGTGACATGGCCTACATGGGAATCAGGCCAAACCTTGCAGTGATAGAGGAGGATGGAAAAGGTCCGTACATCCCCGCTGCATGCTACACCCTATCCAAGAAGGAGAAAGAAGATCTCTGCAAATGCCTCCAAGGTATTAAAGTTCCATCTGGCTACTCCGCAAACATTAAGAAGCTTGTGTCCATGGATGATTTGAAGTTGTTGGGCATGAAGTCCCACGACTGCCATGTCTTGATGACCCAAATGCTCCCAGTTGCAATCCGTAATATTCTGCCAGAGGATGTCAGGTTGGCAATCACGAAGCTGTGTTTTTTCTTCAATGCGATCTCCTGCAAAGTTATTGACCCTGATGTGCTAGACAACTTACAGAGTGAGGTGGTGCAGACTCTATGTCAGCTTGAGATGCATTTCCCACCGTCGTTCTTCGACGTAATGGTCCACCTTGTTGTTCACCTTGTCAGAGAGATTAAGATATGTGGACCTACTTTCCTACGTTATATGTATCCGTTCGAGAGGTACATGGGTATTTTAAAGTCCTACGTGAGGAATCGGTCAAAGCCTGAGGGTAGTATTATTGAAGGTTATGGGACTGAAGAGGTCATTGAGTTCTGCGTGGACTACCTGGGTAGAAGACAAGCAATTGGCGTTCCTGTATCTCGTCATGAGGGCAGACTTGCTAGTAAAGGAACCGTTGGGTCCAAACTAATGAGTCCGAGGTTTTATATGTATTGCAAGGCACATTTGACAGTCTTGCAGAACAGCGCAGAAGTTCGTCCATACATCGAGCAGTATAAGTTGATATTACAGGAAGAGAATCCACAAATGGATGAGCTTTCCATCGCACAAGAACACAATGATCGATTCCTCACATGGTTCAAAGAAAAAGCGAAGGTCTCCTTTAGTGAGAATGTAAAATGGTTGGCTGACGGACCAAGATTTAATGTCTGAGATATGGCAGGATCGATATTAATGGTTACACCTTTTACACTGAGAGTCAAGATGCTAAGAGTACTGTTCAAAATAATGGTGTGAGCATAAATGCTTTCTCCGATTATCATCACTCGCAAAGAGTCTCCCCAACAACAATGAACTCCTACTATGGGTTAATCGAAGAAATTTGGGAGCTCGATTACGGAATATACCAAGTTCCCTTGTTCTGATGTAAGTGGGTAGGACTTTCACATGGAGTGAAGGTCGACAAGAGAGGCTTTACTATTATGGATCTCAGTAGACTCGCCTACAAAGATGACCTGTTCGTCCTTGCGAAGCAAACAACTCAAGTCTTCTACGTGCGTGATCCGTCCAATCCGAGGTGGCACGTTGTTCTTTGTGGCAAGAGACGGATCGTAGGAGTTGAAGATGTTGTAGATGAAGAAGAGTATAACCAATTCGATGAGATACCTTCATTTGCATATGGGGCCTGTCTTAGCGGGGATGACGACACTCATGGAGCCAATTACATGCGAGTAGATCATCATGAACGGCAGTATTGTAAATAAATGGACTGTTATAATGTTTGTTGTTAATCTAGGAGTTGTGTTATGTACGTGAAATAGTTTGCATTGCTTTAAAAGTAAAAATCCATTGTGAGTTGCTGTTGGATGCTTTGATGGAAATGCAATTTCTCTGTATGCATGCACTTTGTGCCATATGTTGTGAAAGAAAATTCCATTTGACGATGTCTAGTCTCGTTGTGATGTACAATCTATATAATTCTGAGACACAGAAATGAGGCTAAGCTATATGAAATCATTTTTGGAAATTTTCAAAAAGTTGGACTTCATTTAAGAAAGTTTTGACTTTTCAACTATTTAAGGAAAATTCATGCCTAGAAAGTGAATTTAGGAAAAAAATTTCAATGCTAACTCTTTTTTGCAAAATTCTTTTTAAAAAAGATTTGTAGTATCTCAAAGTATATTTCTGGAAAATTTCAAATAATTCCAACGATATTTGCAAAAGTTTTTTACTCTTTGATCTAATTCTGAAAATTTAGACTTCATGGTTTGTCTGGAAAGGAAACAGTGCAATGAACTACATCAGTGTCGATTTTTTTTATGTAAAGCGATACTAATGACAAACATCAGTGTCGGTTTTATTAAAAAGCGATACAGATATTGAGAATCAGTGTCGGTTTAATTAGAAAAGCGATACAGATATTTAAACATAAGTGTCGGTTTTTTTATGAGAACCGATACTAATGACTACTATCTGTGTCGTTTTTTTGTAGAAAACCGATACGGATAGTAAAACTCAGAATCAATTTTTTTGGAACAAAAAGCGATTCTAATGACTACTATCTGTGTCGTTTTTTTGTAGAAAACCGATACGGATAGTAAAACATCAGAATCGGTTTTTTTGGAACAAAAGCGATACGGATTGTTGAAACATCAGAATCGGTTTTGTTATTATAACCGATTGAGATCATGAATCGCCATTTTTTACCGCGCGCCTGACCTCATTACTCCCGCCGCCCCCGCTCTCGTGCGCCCGACTCCCGCGTAACCCTAGCTCGCGACGCCCCGATTCCCCTCCGCCCCACCCCAACGCCCGCGCTCCCTCCACCCCGCCCGCCCTCCGCCTGCCCGCCCTTCGCCTGCCCGCCACTCGACCTCCCGCCCGCCCCACCGCCGCCTCGGCGCCTCCGCCCGCCCGCCCGCCCGCCACCCGATGCCTCGACGCCTCCTCGGCGACCCGGCCACCACCGCCTCGAAGCCCGCCGCCGCCGCCACCGCCCGACGCCCGACGCCGCCCATACGCCCGGCCATCGCCCGACGCCCGCCGCCCGCCCGCCGCCCGCCACCGCCCCGACACCTCCTCGGCCCGACGCCCGGCCACCTCGCCCCGAAGCCCCGCACCACCGCCCCGACGGCCCGTCGCTCCGCCTCGAATAGTTGGTCAGTTGAACTTGGAAAATAGCAGAGAATTTACTCTAATTGAATTCTACGGAACATTTTTTTTGTAAGTTTGCATGAAGTGGCAAATTGATTAAATGCTGTTTTTCAATTCTTTCAAAAATGTAGTTTTGTGGAGGTGCAAAGAATGCAGTAGCATCAGACTACCTAGAACGATTCGGTCAACCTGTATGTGAGGTAAACAAATTGAACAGCTTTAAACCCAAATTTATTTTCCTTTCATCCAAATTTATTTTCCTTTCATCCAACAAATTGAACAGAGGAAAGGGTTCCATCAAAGATCCAGGGAAGGTAACAAAAGTTTACAATGTTTGATTTGCATCCACTTATATTGAAATACTATTGATTCTTGAGCTATTAAGTTACTATTATGCTAAAATGTAATTAAACTCCTGTTGGTCTTAGAAATCTACAACATGTTAGAGATTTTGAAGGGATTGACCCCACAGGATTTTGATCCTAGCTACGCCACCGATCAATATACCTTTTATTCCATGACCTATTCATGATCATGGCATTGGATTGTGTGTTCAAACTGACATGTTTTCAACATAAAGAGATTTCTAGAATTACCTCATGCATTTTTCCTTTCCTTCAGTAACCATCCTTGATATGAGTTTTCTTTACCACCTACTACATCAATGTTAATTCAGTTCACTTGCTTTGGCCATTTACATCTCTATGTTGTCATAGGAACTGCATATTGCCTGTTACCAAATTGTTGATATTGTTTGCGTACTGTACATTATTATGCATTCATGCAACCGTAAATAGGGTTGGAGCTGAGCATAAGTACCTCTGCATTGCAAAGGGTGCACAAGAGTGCCTCCTCGCCATAATCTTCTTGTTGGTAAGCTTCATCTCCTTTGCGGCAATCTCCTTTCAAAAAAATAGCACAACTAAAACAACCAGCTCATAAACATGACTTATGCTTTTGGATATCCTCATTTGTTCTCAATCCTGACTTGCCAACTTCAATTTCAAACTCCCCCTAAGATAAGTGGTAAGAATGGATGCACTTTCAAAGGTTTGATCAATTGGAGTTGACAAGTATTGGTGGCATACATGGTGCCACATAAAACAACGCAACTGCCATGGTGGTTAGTTTAGAAAGATTTCCATGAGTTATTGGATTAACCTCTTGGCTGATACCTAATCTTATCATCTAAAATAGCCTCGACCATGAGGGGTAGTGAAAGCTTCGCTTCGTTGTTGAAATTATATATCGCTTCAAACAAGCATTCATTTGCTCCTCTAACATCAAGTTTCCTCTCGGTGATAAGTACACATCTTGCTCTGGTTTGGAATGGAGTATTATGGTACATCTTGTTCTTGTTTTAGAATTTAGGAAACCTTTCAACCTCTTCTGCAATTTAACATTTGCCCATCCTGGTATTGGCAGTCTTGTATATTAAGATTAAACTGGTTGTGAACTGTTTGAGAGGAAGATATGCTTATTACTTAAGTTGCCATTGTTCTTTGCATTCTTATGGACCATCAAGCTTTCGGGACATATAGCTTTAACTTTCCTTCCTAAGTATGCTTTTTTTTATAGTAAAGCCCAGATTACAAGCACATGTCGCTGCAAGTACCCCCTTGAGAAAGTCATTGTTGATAAATTTATAAAGCACCTCATATAGCTCATTTATGTTTTGCAGAAGATCAATATCCCCCAGAAGAGCTTAGACAGGAAAGCACTCAACAATTTACGAGACCACTTATGCCAATGGTACTGGTTACAAGTTATATCGGAGGACGGTAGGTTTAGAGATCCTGAAGCGTCCTACTAGTCCATATGGAAACAATATTAATTGTATATGTCAATGTGATATATATGCACGTGTCTTGATTGTTAAGCATGTTTGTGTTTGTATGTTGTGAGCGAATGGGCTATATGTATTGCAATTTACGTATTCGTGTTACGTGAATGTGATATGTGCATTACGTGTTATGTATTGTCAATGTGATATATATATGCCCAATGTTAATATGTGTTATTTTGGATAATATGCAAAATTGAAACACCCTATGAGGTCATCGAATCGGTTTTTGAATAAAGCGATTGTGATGACCTATCATCGAATCGGTTCTTATGAGCGATTCGATGACCTCTCATCAGAATCGGTTCTTTTAAGCAAGCGATTGTGATGACCACATTAGTAGAATTGGTTCTTTTACAGAAGCGATAGTGATAACCATACCATTACAATCGGTTCTTGGAATAAAGCGATTGTGATGATCCATCATCAGAATCGGTTCTTTAAAGGAAGCGATTCTGATGACCACATCATTAGAATCGGTTCTTTTGTGGAACCGATTCTGATAACCACGTTATTCGAATCGGTTCCACAAAAGAACCGATTCTAATGAGGGGGTCATCAGAATCGCTTCCTTTAAAGAACCGATTCTGATGACCCTTTATCAGAATCGGTTATTAGAAAAAACCGATTGTGATAATGTGTTCATCAGAATCGATTTGATCTAAGAACCGATTCTAATGAGGCTTTATCACAATCGGGGCAAAGCCGACTGTGATAACTCCAACTCATCACTATCCAAAGACTTCGTATCGCCACTTGAACTGACTGTAATGACAAAAAAGAACTGATTCTGATGTACAATTCTATAGTAGTGATTTACAAATGAATACAATAAATAGATTGAAATGACAGTAAAACAAATAACAATAATAAGTAAATTACATATTTTTCTAAAGAACAAACTTGGCACACAACCCTAAACTAAATTCATATTTTCACTAGCACAAAGCCTCTCTTCCCAAGTTTTGTTTATAAAATATAACCCTTGACCAAAATTCCTGAGCATTGCCCAATACCGTGGACACGGCTATCTAAATAGATTTACACTTTGTAGACACTTTACCTATATGGTATGATCAAACTGTCGGCCATAACACATAACCATCGACGTGCAACTAGAAGATCATAACAAAATCTTTCGGAGACTTCATCATAACACTGACCCTCCCGATAAGTTTGAACTCGTTATTCCTTCCCTCACTCAGAGCAGAAGAATAGAAGGGATATATCGTTGGATAGATGTGAGGCCACTACACAACACACATAAATTCCCCATAACCACATACTCAGTTTGGTTATCCTCCCGAGTCATCAAATGTTAAGACTCGAAAACTTACATAGTTAGGTTCATTCCATTCCAAACAAGTGATTGTATGATTAGCCCAGTTTAATAGCTTGTAAGGTTAAGTCATTAATTGACCGAGGCAAGACTTCCAACACTACACTCATAGAAACCACCCCACAATCTCTCATATATCAACATGTCAACCCAATGCCACACAGGCCTACCACGGCTCACAGCCCCTTGCCACATGCGCCAGTCTAAATCAATTACCACCCCAGTTGATTATCGTGCGACACAAGCCATCAACAACTCAACATTATTGTGTGACAGCACTTGACACACCTTTTCATAAACGTGTTCCATATTCCATTAGTCATGATTTGAAATTTCAAATTAATATAAATAACCCGTTGCATGACTAAGCAAACTAAGTAAGATCTAACCAACCCACGTTGGCATGTATTAGCAACCAACTAATAATGAACCATCATAGAATGACAAATAATCATGGCATACAAATGACAAGTTAGGTATAACTCAATTGGTGTAACATCCCAAAATTTGAGTTTTGGAATGTTTGAATTTGAAATTGAACCATTTGCATTTTCTTTGAATTAATCAAAGCTTAATTTGAATTTTCTATTAATGAAAGGATTTAATTTTACTAAACTATTCATCAAACTAAATATTTTCAGTTTTAGTTGGGTTCATTATGCTCAAAGGAATTTTTCTATATTTTTGGAGATTTTTCTGAATTTATTTGCTCTTATTTGAATTTCTGAAATTTTATTAATAGGGAAAAATGGTTTTTATTCTGAAAATCGGTTCTGGGCCAAATTCCCGTTGGCCCATTCTGTTTTTCCGCTGTCCCGACCCAACTCCGCTCCGCGGCCCATCCCCCAGCCCGCGTTCGCTCGGCCCACTTCGCCCGCTCGCAGCCCAGCCAGCCCAACCGTGCGGACCGTCCGATGCGCGCCACGTGTGCAGTCCGGATGCAGCACACGCCGCCGCCACAAACCCTAGCGTCGCCCGCATTCGAATCGCCCGCTCTGCTGCCGCCCTTGGAGTTCGGATCGGGAACGCCTCCCAAGGCCTCTATTTAAGGAGCCGCACCCCCTCCGAGGTTTCCCATCGCGCGCCGCTTATTTTGTCCCACCTCTCGCTGCCCGAGCCACCACCATCGTCAAGAGAGCGCTCGCCGGAGTTTGCTGCCGCAGCCGAGCCCTTCTTTCGCTTGGATCTTTGCCACCGGTGCACCTCCACCGCTGTCGCTTGCACGCCAGAGCTCGTCGCGTTGCACTCTTCCAGACAGGTGAGGAAATGCACCCGATCCGTCACCGCATCGCCGTAGGCCGCGTCTTCTTCCTTGGCTCTGGTAGGTCACGCCGCCGCTGCTTGCCATCGGGCTCCAACGATAAACCGTGGCCGTCCGATCGCTCACCAACGCCCTGGATCACGCCACATTGCCGCCCCGCAGCCCTTGCGTCTCTACCGTCCGATCTGGCCTTGCCGCCGAATGCCCGACACGCAGCCAGTCCACGTCAACGTCACGCGTGTCCGCTGCATCAGTGCCACCTCAACCCTAGTGGTCCACATGTGCGCATGGTCAGCCGATCTGCCCAGTCGACTGTCCAGTCAATAGTGACGTCAGCGATGACATCATCCCAGGCGCTGTTCCACAGACCCGGTTCACTCTAGACCGCAGCATGTCCGTGGACTCGGTCCATAGACCGACGGTCCCACCTGTCAGCCTAATAGAGATTTTCTAATTTATTTTTATTCAGGAAATTGATTGCTGATGTCAGCATTGCGCAATAAATCGATTTTCTAATAGAAAAACAAATCAGGAAATTCAGATTTTCTGATTTTCAGCCTTTTTCTCTGAATTTAATCTTTCGGAGGCCCGTTCTCTCTCATACGAACTCCGATTGAGGCGATTCAAGTTTCTAATTTTTTTCTAAAATCAAGCTCTACTTTCCAGAGCCATTTATTTTCAATTTTGAGCTTGTTCAAGTCTCTGTTTGGTATTTATTTGGTGTCGTTGCTTTCTTTTCCAGTGGACGCTAATTCCGAGGGAGCAAACGGAGACTTCGAAGACCAAGACTCAGCACTAGATCAGCAAGGCAAGTCGTAACCTTCGATCATATTGAACCTATGTTTGCAAAAGTACTTTGCTTTATACAATTGCATGCTATTTCTGTACAATGATTATTTGCCGAGAGTAGCTATGCACCTAGTTGACATTATACCACCTTGATTATTGGGATGACATGTACCCATTGTTAACCCTAGGTTGGGTCAGTACTAGTTGAACATAATCATATTACCAACACTGGGTTACCGTAGCTATGCTTAGACATTACTTAGTTATACGATGGGATTCATATCACGTGTTGAATAATGTTAATCTTGACTTAATGAGATATTGAATTGTGGCTGATAGCCGCTATTGTAAAATTTGTTGTACCATGGCGGGGTTTGCCATTGGTCTTGGCTGAACGAATTGTTTTCCCTCGGGCAAGTGATCGTGCAGTAAATGGGGTGCTTTCTAGAACATTGGGATGTGGATGTCTTGCTTGAGACAATTTTAGGACTTAATCTTGTGTGCCATTGAACTGAGCCTAACCGTACTACCACATGTCTGGTATGGGACAAACCTAGGTGATTAATTTGCAATGTCTAGCCTTGAGTACTGCCAATTGGTGGTGTGGGTTCCGGGATGGATGGGTAGATTCACAAGGCGCAAGAGGGGGCCCTAAGGGGCGAAACCTTCGCGGGCAGTACTGAGTTTAGACAGTGCATTGTAAAGGCTTTGTCATGATTCTCCGCCGACACACCAAAGGAAGTGTGTTTATCGCGTGGCAATATGAGAATTCATGTCTTGTGGGTAAAGAAGTACAACCTATGTAGAGTGTAAAAGTATTCGAATAGCCGTGTCCGCGGTCATGGATAAACCCGGGAATTTCACACGGGGTATAAAGTGTTTCATGAAATATCGAAATGTGGAATTGTCGGGATGTGAACGGGGAGTTCACTGTTGTTTTGTTGTCTAAAGTTAATACTGTTGAACTTAGTGGGTTGATAATTGTTTTAGATGGTTCAGGGTGATGCCTCGCCATTCTGTTCATGTTGTATACCATTGATTTAACAATTATTTATTATCTTTTCATAAATATACTTTCGATCTATTTACTATATTTTAATTCAAGTTATTGGTTTCTGCAAATGAACCATATGACTATCCTTTGTCAAGCCTTGCATGAATATTGCATCATTTCCCTACGGCTTGCTGAGTATTTTTTGTACTCACAGCTATATGCCTTTGTTGATCAGTTGCTGAGGAAGGATCAGGAAATGCTAAATATCATGAGGAGGAATATTATGAAGACTACGTGGATTAGGTAGGCGTTTCCCCAGACGATTGCCTGTGGCATGTCGAATGGCCCAAGTTATTTCTTTTCCGCTGCAACACTTTATTTGTTTCTTAAACCCTTAAGGCGTAGTGGTGTAAATTTTGACCATAAGGTCATTTGCTTTATTTAATAATAATTTGCTTCTTCTTAGTTAATTCGTTGTATGGAAAGATATTTCATCTATGTTTCTACTATGTGTACTAGCGTGATCCTGGACTAGTGCAGTATACACAGAGGGTTTCGGATTTGCAAATCCGGGTCCCGACAATTGGGTATAATAACTAGATCCCAAACTATCTGAAAATAGTTTTAAGCATAAAATATCCTGCAGTAATTTAAATTAATATAGCATTTGTAAAACTTGGTTCAACATGATTAAAGTACAATTTGGCTTGGAAAAGCTCTTGTTCTTGATCTGAAGCTTGGTTTTGAGTCAACACTTCACCCTTGAACACTCCGGGCACTTCGACTTCTACGCGAATCGAGAAAAAATAGCAAACAAATACTAACTAGAGAGCAAACAAATGCCACAAATCAAATAAAATTTATTATTAAATAGATCTCAATTTTATAAATTTTTAAAAATTTGAATTGTCTCAATCGGAGCTCGTATGAAGAAGAACGGGTTCTCAAAAGATTCAAATAAAAGAAAAATCAGAAAAAGAAAAATTATATTTTTCCTGAATTATTTTTCTTCTAAAAAATCAATTTATGACGTCATCCTGACGTCAGCAATAGAATTTCCCTTAATAAAAATAATCCAATAAACTCATAGAGGATAACATGTGGGCCCGGGTCCATAGACTTGGTCCACAGCCTACGTTGGTCTACCGTGAACTCGGTCCACAGCCCATACCGACCGACATGTGGGCCTGCGCAATACTGGCGTGGCAAGCTGATCGAGTGTGCCGATTCGGCAACCACGCAAGTAGTGAAACGATGTGGCACACACATGTGGCGGTGACGTAGCAAACCAGTGGAGTCCACGTCAGATCCGACTGGGGTTTTCGGCGGCAAGGTCCGGTGATGTCTTCAATAGCGGAACACTACCGGAGACGGGGAAGATGCACTGGCTTTGGTTCTCTGACGGCCTTTAGGCAGCGGAAGATGGCGGATCCACCAGCCTTATAAAGGCCTCGGCTTCCATGCATAGCCCGAAGACCAACTCGAACGTGACAAAGAAATTCACTTTCGAGACGGCGGCTACGACGAGGGGAAGACACAATCCTGGCCGAACATGTGTCACAAATCCGACGAACTCCATCTCACCAAACATGGCAAGATCCAAACTGTCCACGCGGCACGATACAACGACTTTGACGCTTTAGGGTTTTCGAGATCAATAAAAGCATTCGATCAAGATCCAACAGCCACGGATCTAGGGTTTCACGGCGAGCCAACTGGGTTGGACCGAGCAAGGCATGGGAAAAATTGGCAAAGTCCAATGGGTTTTGGCCCTAAACTATGCAAACTCTTTTTCAAAGCTTTTCTCATTTAAAATAATTCCATATATTAAAATAATTCAAATAAGATAGTAAATATATTAAAAAATTCTAGAAAAATTCTAAAAAATATTTTAAGGCATTTGGAGCTCAAATAAAATATTTTTAACAAAATTTTATTTGAAATTTTCAAATATTTAAATAATTTCCATAACAAGCCTAATTCAAAAATATGAAATAAATTCCAAAAAATCCAAATTTACAAATACATAAATAAAAATATTAAATTATTTTAAACCAAAAATTAGGATGTTACACAATGCCAAACATAACCTATGTTATATTGATGCAAAAATGAATATTACTATTGGTAAAATCAATATATTGCATATTCACTCTTGAATCAGTAAAGCTTGGTCTATATCTATTTGGTAGATAATTATCTAAAATTCTCAAAAAAATTCTAGTGTTTTTCATATATTTTTGCTAATTATCAAGCAATTTTTAGAATTATCGAATAATAGAAAAATAAACTCACAGATATGAAACTTTCAATGTGTGCGAAGTCTAAGGTTCAACAAAATTACAAAAGCCCATGTACCTAGAAATTCAATTTCTAGGATTTAATATAAAATTTCAAAATTTATTAACTATTTTTTGGGATTATTAGAAACTTCAGGGTTCATAATGCAAAATTTCTTCATCACGTTAAATTTTTGTAATTATGTGAAATTACCGTAGCCACAAAGTTATCCTGTAATTTAACCGAACTCCAGGGGTTAAAACGCAAATATGCTAGCCCACTTCATTTTTATGGGCCGAATCGATCCATTTCCACACCCTAGTGCTCGAGTATAGCGGCGTGGCATCGGCGAACGCGCTTGTGGCGGAGTAGGGACCAAGGTTCACAAAACCGCGAAAAACCGCTCGGTTTTCGCAGTTTTCGACCTTACCGCGCCGGCTCGAGATCCAAAACCGTTCGATAAACCGATCTAATTTTAAAAATCAAAAAAATTCAAAAACTTTGGAAAAATTTATTTGTTGAAAACCGCTCGAAAACAATTGAAAAACCGCGGTTTTCTCAAAAAACCGCTCCAAAAACCGTTTTTCAGGAAAATTCAATTGGTCGGCTGGTTTTTCGCGAAAAACCGCAGTTTTTCGTTGAAAACCGAATGGTTTTCGATTTTTTCGAAAAAAAATCATTTTTTTTTATTTGTTAACCTTTCGGTTTCTGACGGTTTTCAAGCGGTTTTTTGAGCGATTTTTATAGTTCTCACGGTTTCGGTTTTTGCGGTTTTTCATGGTTTCGGTTTTTGCGGTTTTTCACGGTTTTGGTTTTGTAAACCCTGGTAGGGACAGTGGCAACTCACGGCACCACTTCAGTTGGTGCATCAAGTGCTGCGGCACAAGCATGCGGTAGGTGCGCAGGGGCACGCATGGGTATGGTGTCACAGGGCTCGGCGGTGGCGAGCATCGCACGGCAGGCGCGAACCGCTAGCTCGTCGAAAGCGGCGACACCACTGTTGAACCTAGACATCACGGCATCGGCTGGTGAGAGCATGTGCCTCGAGTGTGCACCAGGGCGGCTCTGGCGGCTCGTCAAGAGTAGCTCGCAGTGGGGGCGATGGGTGTCCCACGAGCAGCGGCGTGAGGCATTCATCGGGGAGGTAGGTGCGGCGCGCTTCTAGCGGCTCACGGCTCATGTGTGACAGGGCGCATGTCTATGCACCGACAACGTGCTCATCGAACGAGGGCGACCGGGTAAGGCAACTTCGAGCGCCACCTATTCTTTTTTCAAAATCGGTTTGATGAACAATAACAACAACCATAATTTTTCAATTAGATTAAATGACTAATTTAGGTAATTAGGGAAATTAATCTGCAGGATTAAAAACTATTTATATTTAATTAACTTACATTCTTTGAACTTATGTATGGCTTGTAGTAGATTAATCGCTTGATGCAGGTCGAAATTCGACGCAGTGTAGATTAATGTAGGCAAACAATCTTGATCGGACTAAAAAAGCTTCATATTTTTAGCCCTACAACTACGAGGGCAATGTGCACTTCACTTTCCTTTCTAGGTTCCAACGTTTCATAGTGTGTTGTGCTTCGCTTGGGCTCCCCTTGTTGTCTTGTGTTTCTTCGGGTGGATGCCTCATCATCTCGTATATTGGTTGTCAAGTGACTCAATGACTAGCCTAGTGGTTGAGCGTTGTTGACCTGCTTTGCTTTGCAGAGAACTAGAGCACCTCTCAGACAAGCAAAGCCCACCTACCCGACGCCACGAGAATTTTTGTTAATAATATATTTTTTAAAAAAAATTACAGAAATAATATGTCGCTTAAAAATTTTATAGATCTACCCTACTGCCGCCATTTGGAATGGCGACAATGCCTCTGCCGCTATTCCATATGATGACAAAGACCTATCACCATTTCAAACAGCGACAAAAGCCTATCGTCAGCCAGAACGTCCACATTTTTGCTCACATCTACTAGCCAAGAGAAAGAAGCAGAGAGGGGGAGGAGAAGGGAAAAAAAGAGAAAGGGGAGGGGAAAGAGGAGGAGAAGGAGGAGGTGGAGGAAGGGGAGGAGGAGGAAGAAGTCGTCGGCAATGTCATAGGTATAATTTTTGTTTCAGTCAATTTTTGCTTTAGCTGTATAAAGTAGCAATAGTTATGTAGTTATGTAGGTATTTTAAGATTTATAGTAGTATTTGGAATGTGTAGAATAGATCATATTGGACATGAAAAATTGTGAAAAGTATGTGCGGTAGTATATAATTCTGAAATTAAATTTATGAATATTTACATTACTCGTTTCATGTAGTGTAGAGTAGACAAGACGGTGTTATGTTGTGCACGTAATAGGAATTTAATGAAATGCTCGATAGGTATGGATGAACGAGACAAGACGGTGTTATGTTGTGCACGTAATAAGAATTTAATGAAATGCTCGATAGGTATGGATGAATGAGACAAGACGGTGTTATGTTGTGCACGTAATAAGAATTTAATGAAATGCTCGATAGGTATGGATGAACGAGTAAAATTTAAAATACACTATGGAGAAGAGGTTTCGCACATGGGTGCACAAGGGGTGGAACTGGACTATTTTTCAAGTGTGGTGATTGGCCTGTCACATGTAGGGGAGCGTCCATGAGGCACGGTAACGAGATGGTTATACCACCTATTCTCGCTGGACCGTGAGTTGCATGATCTGAAGTTGCACGGGGTAGGCTGTCAGAAACGGGACTACACATACTAGGAGTTAGTGGAACTGAAGGGGGCTAACATCATGGAGCTCGTATGTAAGATTGACGAATGAGAAAGGATGGGCATTAGTATTGTTGGCTCAAGCATTTCAGATAGTCGATGCCGGCCATGTGACGCAGGAGGAGGCTATTGCTGCTGAACCGAAGGAAGTTGGGAAGAGTAGCCGAAGTGTAGAATGCTTAGTGAGGGAGGATGTGAGTTCGGGTAAGGAGAGAGTGCAAGCCGAGGAAGTTGATGTTACGTTGCCGGAGGTGCAGGAATCGATGGGTGTAGCAGATGAGGAAGAACAGATTGAAGGGTTGATGGAAGCAATGGAGGCTGAGAACCATGAGTATGAGGCTTTATCTGATGAAGAAGGTGATGAAGAGCCATTTCCTAAGGAGTTTGAGGAGTACTAGTTCGATAGGCTGGTGGTCAACTAGGCTGAAACGCGTTGCATGGGAGTATAATCAGAATAAGGTGTGGCAAGGATCCATTTACAAGAGTAAGTGGGAGGTACATGAAGCAGTAACAGCAAGGACAGTGTCGTTGCAGAGAACCTTTAAGTTTATGATGTGAGATGCATAGACAGTTTCTCATGGCGTGTCCATGCCTACCAGCCTAAATGGGACACCATTTGGAAGTGTTCTATAGTTGTTCCACATACATGCGTGCTGACATAGTCTATGCAATCAAATAGAAATATCTCTTCAGGTTTTATTGTGAATGCAATATACGGAGAGATTGTGGGCAATCTGGATTTGGAGCCACGTGCCATCATACTTGCAATAGAGTAGAGGTTTTAGTACACTATCAGCTATGTGAAAGCATGAGAGTGAAGCAGAAGGCATTGGAAGCAAGGTTCGGGAGGTACGAAAACTCCTATCAGAACCTGTTAGGTATGCATCAAGTGATCAAGGAAAGGAATGTTGGGACTTATGTCGATATTTGTGAGTAGCATTCATAGCACTTCGCAGGGAAGATGGTAATGAAGCGCACATTCTTTGGTTTCACTACATGTATCAATGCCTTCAAATATTTTCATCCATTGCCTTGTGTGGACGGAACATTTCTAACTAGAAAGTACAATGGTCAAATTTTGACTTGAAGAGGAACGCGGTATGCTACACTAGCACAAAAAAAAACTACCGCATAACCAGAAAGCTACTCGCAAGAAGGGGATCACAGATTAGATTACCACTAGACGCGCAGTTGCGGAATCCTTCGCGCGTCGATGTAGTGGATCATCCTCGCCTCGCCGTGGATCGTCCTCACCTCACCGTGGATCGTCCTCCCACGCCGCAGTCGCAGCAGCGTCACCGCAACAGTCCACACGTCCAGAGATGGAACGCCGTGCGTCGGTGTGCAAGCACCTGGTCGCTCGGCAGGGGTAGCGAGAGGAGGAGGCTAGGGTTTCGGGTGAATCACTTCTAAACCGTGGAAAAGCACACCCTGTGCCCACCCTCCTCCCCTCCTTATATAGCCACGAGATGAAACCCTAAACCAGGGCCCATCAGCGTGCTAAGCCCACGAGGTCCATTAATTACGGATCCAATCCAAATTAACGTGTCCCAGCCCATTAAGTGTGTGACCTTGCAGGTTCACTTACGTTTGGACATGGATTCGAAAAACTCCTTTTCAATCCAATAGTTGGTAGCAGCTCCTTGCAAAGTATGCCAACTCCCAAACATACTATGATCAAATCAGACAAAACCTATCAAAAGTACTCATGTAATAATCCCTTTGCCAAGTATATGAAGATTGAACTCAAGGCGAGAAGCATGTCATCCTTTGATGATTCAATCCATCTCTCGTATCCGTGATATATTAATAAGTTGTGATTGACTCCTCAATCACGGCATGGCCATGCACTTCCTTAATCATATCACACGAGTGGCCTTGTCATATATCTCCGTTTCATTGGAGTGGCAAATTCCATCTTGACTGCTCACTTCCCTCTACACGTTTCATAGTAAACATGAAAGCTACCTTTATAACTATCTGGTTAGGAAGTAGTGTTTGATAGCTCCAAGGAAAACTATTACACATGTAGGGAATATGACAATCTCAGGTCTAAGGATCATACATCTACTATGTACTCCCTTCGTCCTTGAAAGTAAGGGAGAGAAGCGTTCAAATTGTGTCCTCTAATATTAGGGATTGAGAGCTCTCCCCCCTTAAATTGTGTCCTCAAATTGTGCCCATGCATGCAGATGCACGCAGATACATGCGACCACACATATTCCAAAACAAAAACGCGGCAGGTCATTCCCTATAATCGTGATTAATTAATGCATGCATGTTACCAATTAATAGAGACATAGTATTAAATAGGGGCATTAGAGTCTTTTGGCAGAAACCATAATCTATCCTAAAATTTCTTCTGTCCCTTACTTTTCAGGACGGAGGGAGAATGAGATACATTGATGACACATAAGAATGAAACATTCTCGCAGTGTCCCATGACGGGTCTATCTAACCCATGTTCTTCAACATGCGTCCACAATGTATAGATGATATCTCCATATCCCATGATCTATGAAGCATGATCATCGATCACTACATGTGCTGATCTATTCATCGTTGTCCTATATGATGATATTCGATCAGAGATATTTATCGAATTATATCAATAAGTAAAGAGCTTCATAAGCAAGTCACATACTTGTTGATCAATACAATGATATACATTCATTGGACCAATAATCATATTATTATTCATAAACATAGTCATGTTACAATCATCTAAATGATTGCCTCAAGGGCATAACACTAACATGACTGCCATAGGAGTAGATGGCAACAATCAGGTTCTTCCCGTAGCGCTGGCATTTGTGGAGGATGAGAACACCGACGGCTGGTTCTGGTTTCTAAGGAACGTTAAAGCTGGCGTCATCGGTGAGCAGTCTGTTTTCAATTGCAACAGGCCCCCAACTATCTTCTATGTAGTTTATATTGGTTGTCCCTCTGTGTGGCTATTTGTACCGTAGAACTAGTAAGGCCAACATCGGTACCGATCCGAAGTGTATGCGCCATGTACTTCCGCTTTCACTATGAAATGCTATACCATCCTTTGTTCCGTTCCTTCCAATATTAAAACAACACATCGCGGTATTATGTCCACAACGAATTTCAATATCCAACGACAAAACTGCCTGTAATTTTCCCTAACTTCCCCTATGTCATTTTGGTAGAGTGCAGTGATAGCATCTAGGCCTCCCCTCAATCTTGTTATTGTATGTTTTATTGTTTTGGTATTGATGACTAAGTTAATCATACTCAAAGCTATAAAGAGCATATACTAGATTCAGAAATGAAGCAGGATGATCAAGCAAGAATAAGATGCTCTCTTCAGGTTCTTGGCTTAGGAGTTTGTTCAAGTCAAATAGCTAGGATCTTTTCTTTCTTTTTTGGTTGTCTAAAAGAGGGACTTTGCACAAGGAAATGGTTTGGTCTGCAAAGCAAAAACAAAACTAGATATCTCGGAGCAAAAGACACTTAGTCTTTAACTTTTTCGATATTATTTCTCTCAGTACAACGAACCAATATTCAGCTATCCTTTTTTTCAGTCCGTTACTAAAGTGAAACGCTTGGATAAAATTTATCTCTATTGAAAAAGGTCTTTGGCATCAATCTTCTGAAAAGTCCATCTATGACAGACCAAAAATTTGGTCCGACGTACGTGTGTCTCTATGCCAGACCAATCTTCTGAAAAGTCCGTGTATGACGGACCAAAAATTTGGTCCGACGTACATGTGTCTCTTTGACAGACAAATCTTCTGGATAATCCTTGTAAGACGGACTAAAAATGTGGTCCGACGCTCATGCACTTCTCTCAGTCGTATGCCGGACCTGTCCCTGTGAAAAACCTATGCACAACGGACCAAATTTTTTGGTCCGTCGTGAATACCCTTATTTGGTCCGTCATACATATGTCCAGTATCGCTAGGCTCAGTTGCTCAGTCCGTTGTACGTGTATATTTCTGTTGTTTCGACATCTGACACGTCCAACGGCTTCTGTAGCAGGTGTAACGGCTACTTTCTCTCCAAATGGCTATATAAGCTTTTCATGAGCCATCTACCCAAATATGAATTGAACTCCTTTACATTTTAGCATCGAAAATAGCTCTCATTCACAAAAGGAGTCTGTGCTTCAACTTCACCATCAAAAATTCTCTTTCATCTCTAAGAGTGTCAGCTCCAAGTCGGTGTCTAGTTGTGTGAATTGCCAAGTAAACCAAGAGACAGAACTTGTGCAAAGTTTATTACTCTTGGATCTTAATGATCCTAGACAGCTTGGAGGAAGTGAACAGTGTGACCTGTCCAAAGGTGTTTGTGGAAGGCAACTGTGTTTGTGAAAGGTTTGGAACTCACCTCACGGGAGTAGTGAAAGAGTTACCTGAGTGATAGCCAGAGCTACTGCGACTAGCTCTGGAGAAGCTGAACTTCGAAAGAAGTGCTTCAACGTGGATTAGGAGAGCGGCTCCGAACCACGGGATAAATCTTTGTCTCTCCTGTGTCATTAAGTTTATTGATTTCGCTGTTATCCTTATTTGTTTTAACTCTGTTTTATACTTTGCTGTGAGTTGCTATCTGTTCTATTTAATAAGTAGTTCAAAATGTTTAGAACTTGTTGAAATTGCCTATTCACCCCCCCCCCTCTAGGCCATCTCGATCCTTCAAGTGGTATAGAGCCTTGTTTACCTTGTTTAGCTTAACTGGCTTTGGTAAATGGCCGAGGGAAATGGCTCTGCAACTGTTAGTATTGGTAGAGTACCTGTTTTTCATGGCACAAATTATGCTTATTGAAAAATTAGGATGAGATGCTATTTAGAAACTGTCGGGTATGATGTGTGGAGGGTTACAGAGAAGCCTCTGCCTCCTCAGGTCATGTCTGAAGGGCAATCTGCATATGGAGAACCCACTCCTGGTGAAATTCAAAATATGCAGTATGATGCTCAAGCTAGAAATGCCATATTTTCCTGTCTCAGCTTAGAAGTTTTTGATAGAGTAAGTAATCTTACAACTGCTTATGACATATGGACAACACTACAAGAAATTCATGAGGGTACTTCTAATGTAAAAGAAGAAAAATACTATGTTGTTCGGGAAAATTTTGATCAATTCAAAATGCTCTCTCAAGAAAATGCTAATGATATGTTTTCTAGGCTAAATCCTATTGTCAATGAACTAAAGGGCCTAGAAACTAAAATTTCAGATGTTGAAGTGTGCAGGAAAATGATCAGAGTGCTTCCTCGGACATATCACAGCTTGATCACATATCTATCTAACAGTGGTGATCTCAAAAGACTCTCTCCAACCGAGCTACTGGGCAAAATATCTGCTCATGAGCTCACACTGGCTGAAGAAGATGCCCCAAGAAAGAAATCCATCGCATTAAAAGCCAAGGAAGTTATACAAGATTCATTTGACGAAGATGATGATGAGTCAAGTGAAGATGAGAATGAAGATGTGAAGAAATTAGCTTTACTCATGAGAAGAGCCAACAAACTCATGAGAAGAGTCAATTTCAAAGACAAAGAAAGGTCAAATTATTACTCAAAGAAAAATCCATTTTCTAATGTTGTATGTTTTGAATGCAATGAAAAGGGACACATAGCTGCTCGGTGTCCCAACAAGATCAAGAGAAAAGGGAGGAACAAGAACAAGGATGATGAGGATGAGGAAAAGACTCATGAAAAAACAAAGAAGAAGTTTTTCAAGAAGAACTACTCCAAAGGATTTGTGAAGAAAGGGAAAGGAGAAGCTCACATAGGAGAATGGGTCGCTGATAATGAAAGTGAAAGTGAAGACTCATCCTCAGGTGAAGAAAGTTCAAAGTCAAAGAGGCTAGCTGGACTTGCTCTAGATCAGTCAACTCCACCACCACCTTCATTTCCTCTGTGTCTTATGGCAAGATCAGATGAGGAAAAGGTAAATGACTCACCCTCTTATGATGAGCTAGTAGAACTAGTTGAAGAACTAAATAATGCTTTGCATGATAAAACAAATTCAACTAGAACTCTTAAGAAGACTATCACTGGCTTGCTTAATGATCAAAAGTTGCTAACAGACAAATATGAAAAACTTATGCATGAACATGAAAAGTCTGTGCAAATTCATAATGATCTAGTTACAAGTCATACTTTGCTTGCTAAAAATCATGAAGACTTGCAGATTAACTACTGTGAGCTAGAAATTGAAAACGAAATGCTAGCCAACAAATCCAATCATGTTTCTCTATGTGATGCATCAGTCTCATGTGACTTATTTAAAGAAGAAATCATGACTGCCAGTTTCTCTGATGCTTGCAATGGTAACTGCAAATATGCTTCCTATGCCAAGGAGCTTAAAATTGAGATTGAAGAACTAGAAGCTAAGATAGCCACATTTGATAAAGGCTTAGAAAAATGCTTTCTGGGTAGTGCTACTCTTGACAAAATTCTGGTTGAACAGAAACCCAACTTGGGCAAAAAGGGCTTAGGGTATATAAACCCAACAGTTTGCCTAAGAAAAGTGGAATAAGTCATATTGAACAGATCTTTGTCAAGAAAAGCACTCAATGTTATTACTGTCACAAATCAAATCATGAATAAAAAAATTGCTATCTTGCAAATATTTCTCATGCCAAAAGGGATTGCATGGTAGATGCCCATTACATGCTATTTAAATATTTTAGGGGCAAAACAAATGTAAAATATGTAGGCCCCACAAATCTAAATAAGAAACTTAAAGCTGTCTGGGTACCTAAGGCCATGTTATTAAATCCTTTTAAACCTAAACTGGCTATAACTAACATCAAAGGACCCAAAAGCATTTGGGTACCTAAAGTGAAGAAATGAACTTGTAGGTAAACTATAAAAGTGGAGGCAGACATTAGGTTATTGATAAGGTGGTGCACTCAACACATGACCGGTACCTCAAGAATGTTCACTTCAATTGAAGGTGAAAGTGATCCAAGTCACAAAATTACCTTTGGAGACAACAGCAAAAGAAAGGTAAAAGGTCTTGGTAAGATTGCTATATCAAATGATCACTCTATTGACAATGTTCTTCTTGTTGATTCCTTAAATTTCAATTTATTATCTGTTGCTCAATTGTGTGATCTTGGATTCCATTGCAACTTCACTACGATGGGGTAATCAGTATTTGATAAAATGAAAAGCTTATATTCAAAGGTTTCAGATTTCAAAATCTCTACTTAGTAGATTTCAAATCTAACTCCTCATGCATCTCGACCTGCCTGTTAGCCAAAGTTTCCCTTGGATGGCTTTGGCACAGGCGTCTTGGGCATGTAGGTATGTCTAATCTTAAAAAGCTGTTCAAAAATGAACTAGTGGTGGGTTTGAAAGATGTTAAATTTGAAAAGAATAAGCTATGTAGTACTTGTCAAGCAGGCAAACAAGTAGCTAATTCTCATCCAATTAAAAGTATCATGTCCACCACTAGACCACTTGAGCTTCTGCATATGGATGTGTTTGGTCCCACCTCATATGCTAGCATTGGTGGTAACTCATATTGTCTGGTAATTGTTGATGATTTCTCCAGATTTACTTGGGTATTCTTTTTGCCAAATAAAAGTGAAGTTGGAAAAATCTTCAAAACTTTTGCTAAAAGGGTTCAAAATGAATTTGATTGTCCCATAAAGAAAATAAGAAGTGACAATGGATCTGAGTTTGTTAATACAAATATCATTGAATACTGTGATGAATTGGGAATTAAGCATGAACTCTCAGCTACATATACTCCTCAGCAAAATGGTGTTGTTGAAAGGAAAAATCGAACCTTGATTGAAATGGCTAGATCTATGCTAGATGAATATGAAACTTCGATGTTTTTTAATGAAGCTATCAATACTGCTTGTCATGCTGTAAATAGACTTTATCTTCATAGATTGCTTAAGAAAACTCCTTATGAATTATTGGTAGGAAGAAGACCAAATGTATCATATTTTCGTGTATTTGGTTGTAAAGTATATATCTATAAAAAGAGAACTCATCTGGGTGTAACATCCCAAAATTCGCCTAAATATTATTTTATTGTCATTTGTGCATTTTATGATTTTTCTGGAATTTATTTGGATTTTTCTGGATTTATTTGAATTAATAGCAAATTAGGTATTTTGGCCTTTTGTTAAAAACTATTTAAATTTATGCAAAGTTGAAATAAAGTTTTGCCAAAAATATTTTATTCGAGTCCAGAATGTCTCAAAGTATTTTTGAGAATTTTCTTGGATTTTTCCTAGTAGTTTTATTGCCTAAAACAAATAAAATGAATTTCAGTAATTATTTTAAATGGAAAATCCTTTTAAAAAGTGGATGAACAGTATTGGGCATGGCCCATATGCTGTTCATGTGTGGCCCGGAGTAGCGTGGCCCGTTTAGCCCGTTTCTGGAAGATCTAATCCCCGCCGTTGGATCGAGATCGCGCGGGTGAGAGCAAGGCGTACCGGTTCGGGACTCGGATGGATCTTCGCCGTTGGAAGGAGATCGTGGGCAGTTAGAATCAGATCTTAGCCGCGAGATCGTGACCGATGGATATTGATCGGACGGCTGGCGTGTGTCGTCTCCGTGCGGGACTCGGGCGCCCGAGCAGGACACCGCCGCCGTGTCGGTTAGGTTTCCTAGCACCGTACGCGGTCGTCGAGTGCTATAAATAGGGGGGCTAGTACCCCGAGGTTCGCCGGTGTGCGCCGCAGCGTTTGAGTGGAGCTGTTTCGTGTATGTCCTCGTAGATCGCGCCTGGGAGCTCGTTGTAGTTGGTTGCACGCGCCGCCGCTCGTTTCGTGCTTTTGCGCCGTCGTCTAGTCGTTTCTCGTCGTTTGGGTTCCAGATCCGAGACCGTCGTGTTGTGCCACGTCGGTGTGGGGAAGCAGCGTCGCCGCTTTGTCGCCAGAACGACGTCATCAAGGTCGTCGTCTCCAAGGTCGGTGGAGTTGCGCCGCCGCACCGCCAACGTCGCGTTGAAGCTTCAAGGACCGTCGGATCTCCAGCGAAGGATCGAGATCGTGCCACGTAAGCTTGGACCTGTATCCGTTAGATGCGATCTGTGCGGTGGATTCTGCGTCGCAGAGATGGACCAATCGGGTGCCGCCGCATGTCAAGCGCAGAGGCCGAGGCGCCAAAAACCCGGTTCACGGTGGACTCGATCCGATCGATGGACCAGGTCTATGGATCGGGACGCGTGGCAGCATCGGGTTGGTTCAGATCGGCGCTGATGTCAGCGTGATGCAGTAATCTGTTTTTCAATCTAAAAATAATTCGGTTAATTCTGATTTTCTAATTTCTGTAATTTCAGTATTTATTCAAACTTCAAAAGGCTATAACTTTTGCATCTTAACTCGGATTTGAGTGATTCAAATTTCTAAAAATTTGTAAAATTGAGATCTATTTAATGGTGAATTTTAATTGGTTTTTGGAGTTCATTTGCTCTCTATTTTGGTATTTATTTGCTTTTCTCCTTGATGCGCGTGAGACGTTGAATTGTGCGGCGCTTGGAGGAAGATCCAAACAACTCAAGAGCAAGCTCCAGATCAAGATCAGGACCTATTCCAAGGCAAGTTGTGCTTTGATCATGTTGAACCCATGTTTATAAAATTTCTATATTTGTTTTACCCTATTGCATATTATTTCAAGTATACAATTGTTTCAAATTAAATTGGGACTTAGCTATTATACCCATTTGATCTACACCCTACCTTGTCATTATATGCCATGATCTATTGTCACCCTAGATTGGTTCATTATAGTTGGTTAGTAATAATAATCAATTTGGGATGGTTAGACCGTATTAGTTGCTTAGCCATGCCACGTCATCACATGTGATTGAATCATTGATAATTAATCTTGACTAATGGAATATGGAACAATGTTATGAACTTGTGTGTCATGTGGGATCACACGATGAGATTGAGTTGTTGTGGCGAGTCATGTCACGCAACGATGTTGAATTGTTGATGGCACGTGGTGCTTGGTAATCAACTTGGGTGATATTCACTTAGATTGGGGCAAATGACAAGGGCGAGTATGCCAAGGTGGGCCCGATGGGCAGAGGGTATGTGGAAGTCTTGCCTTGATCACTCTAAGGACTTAACCTTGCAAGCCTTTGACCTGAGTCAATCATGCAACCACATGTCTGGTATGGGCCAGCCTAGCTGATTAATTTGCAATGTCTTAATTTTGGTACTATCGTGGTTGGTGTGAGTTCGAGTTATGGAGTAATTCACATGGCGCAAAGGGGGCCTCGGATGTGGTAACCAGTCCCACGGTGTTGAAACCTTAGCGGGTGGTACCGGGTTAAGCCAACGCATTGCAAAGGCTTTGTTATAATCACTCGCCTTGGTGGTGTTTGGTTGTATCGCGTGGGTAAAGTGCATAACCTCTGCGAGTGTGAAACTATTCGGATAGCCGTGCTCGCGAGATTGAGCAATGCTCGAATTACTGATTAAGGGTTAGCTTAATTAAATGGACAACTTGGTTGGGATGGCGGAATGCCATGTGGAAGATGGAATTTGACTTAGAATTGGAAACTTGGTTTACTTCAGAAATACTGAATCTATTTACTACTGTTATTTGTTTTACAGTCTTTACAATCTATTTATTGTACTCGTTCATAAATGTTGTTTGTTGCAAAATAGCCATGATAGCCTATCCTTTGAAATAAGCCTTGCATATATTTATATAGAACTGCATTCTGTGCACAACTTGTTGAGTGCTTTAACTACTCACCCTTGGCAACAACGAAAATCAACAGTTGAAGAATCTACACCTGTGTTGGAGGAGGAGTTCCAAGAGGACGCGAGTCATTAGGGTCCGAGCCTTGTCAGTTGCCTATGGTGAGCTCATGAGCTATCTATGTTTTCTACTTTTCGCTGCTTAATTCTTAGCTTATATTTCCAGTCTTGTCCTGCGTGGCTTAATAATGTAAGTTGGTCATAAGATCATACATTTAGCTATATCAATAAATGGAGTAATATTCTATTATCGTTGAGTATGATATGATATGTACCGATGTTGAGCTGTGTGCACTAGCGTTGATCCTGGGACTAGTGCGGTAAAACACAGTGGGTTCGAATCAGTGTATTCGGGTCCTTACAGATGTGGTATCAGAGCATACTGGCTATAGGTCTTGGCCCTAGAAAGCATGGAGGTGTCCAGGTTGTGTCCAAAACTATTTTCTAAAGGAAAATTTAAATTTGGCTAACAAAACACTTTCGACTCATCTCATTCTCTACTTCTCGCCTTTGCTGAATTTACCGTTTACTTGCCGTTTCGGGTGGAGAACTTATTCAAAGTTCTTGTGAAGCAGATGCCGATCGTTCCGACCTTTGAGGAGTCAGCAGGTGGCTACGCCATGGAGCTGTGGAGAGTTCTTCAGATGCTTGGAGGTTTTTATCGTCCGCTTTACCGAGGAGGCAGCTGGACCGTTAATGGTGTTCATCGAGGATTTGTATGCAAGCTGATCATCTACGCTCGGGAGAACGAGGAAGCTAGCAGGCCAATCAACATCTCCGCCGAAGATTCTCGTGCGAGGTTGCGATCCAGAGGTTGCCCGACTTGCTCTTCGCCGTGTCTGCGCGACACGCCGGCGAACTTCACGACTCGGTGTTTCGACTTCACCTCGATGTGCAAGCATGCCGACGCCGACGGATCGTGGAGGGCGAGTGTGCTCTGCGGTACACCTTGCGGAGTTCGCCCTTGCCGGGAGGAGCATATGAGAGAGACCACTCGGGAGCTGGAGACGGTGTCACGAGGCACTCGAGTGACGGAGCGGGAGCTTGAGGAGACCGTCTGCGGCTATCGGAATGATCACCGAGCTAGGAGAGGCCACGGAGGGGTTGAGGACGAGTTGGGCGCGTGACCGAGGAGCTCGAGCCAGCGGTGAGTCAGGAGGATCAGAGGAGTGAGTGGGAGCGGAGGAGAGTCACGGACACTGTTGTTCTTGAGGAGCCGATGAGGTCATCGGATAGGTTCGCTCCTATGCCACCCACCCGCCGTGTATGCCGGATCGATCTCGACGTGGTGGTGGATGAGTGAAGTCGGTCTTGGAGTTGTGTTGAGACTCGAGTGTTGAGTCGCGTCTTTAAGATTTGTCTTTACCTTTTAGTAGGCGTTAAGGTTTCATGTTTAGTTTGCTTCTTTGTAATCTTGAGTGTGCGTTATGTGTTGCAAAGCTTGTAGGCTTTATAAGCGACCATACCAAGATTAAATAAAGAATTATTTTAGTTGGGTTAAACTTATCTTCCCGCCTAGGATTCTTGCATCTTATCTATGCTACTTCTACCTTTCCTAACCCAAGAGGTAATCGGATGGTGAACACTCGTGGAACCAGCGGTGCCTCGGGAAGTGGATCGCGCGAATGACAACCCCAATGATGGAGGCCATCCTCAACCACCACCGCCAATCGACATGCGAGAATGGGAGCGTTTCTGCAAGCAGACTCAAGCGATCACGGACTATGATGCAACAAATGCGAGATGACCAAGCGTGGCGCAGACTAGCAACAACCAAGTAAATCGAACAACAATGGTGGGCCTCGGTCTTTCTCCAAGTGCCCGATTTCATGAGGACTCGGCCGCCAACCTTTCTTTGGGAATGTTAATCCTTTGGAAGCCGATGGTAGCTAAGGACTATTGAGAAGAAGCTGCATATCACTCAATGTGAGGGCAATGAGAGGGTGCTCTACGCCTCTCATCAATTAGAAGGAACTGCCGCAGAATAGTGGGAAAACTACTGTGCTCCACATGGAGCCCCGCAAGAGATTACCTGGGATGAGTTTACTACCGCTTTCCGCCAATATCATGTCCTAGAAGGAATGATGGACCTTAAAAAGGAAGAATTCAGGGCTCTGAAACAAGGAGGCCAGCCAGTGGCCGAGTATCTGAATAAGTTTACTCAGTTAGCTCGCTATGCCCCTGAAGATGTAGCGACAGATAAAGCTAGGCAGTCTCGTTTCATGAAGGGACTGAATTCAGGACTACAGGTGGGACTGATCACCTACAATTTTCCAGATTTTCAGGAGCTAGTTAATAAGGCTTTGATTTTGGAGGATAAGCGCAAGGAGTTAGGTGAAAATCGTAAGCGCTTGATGACTAATCAGGGTGGACATCCAAACCACCTACGCCTGAGGATGTCACCACAACAGTTTGCTAGATTCCAACCGCCAGCCATGAATAAGACAGCAACCCCTGCACCTCGCCACGCTAATCGAACTTTGGATGCGGCCGCAGGCGTAATGCACCGGGGAAGTCGTGATCTGCAAATAAGAGATGCTATACATGCAATGAGCCAAGGCACTTCTCTAATAGGTGTCCACAGAGAGGAGGCATCACACCAGTTCGCTTTAATTTGGGAACAACACCTGCCAAGGCACCGGCTTCAGGAGGAAATCCTGCGCCCGGTCAAGCCGAGCAACCCTCAATCAACGGTAGCGTGGTAGGATCAACCACATCACCGCAGATGGAGCTCAAGAGGCTACGAGGCGTCGTCTTGGGTAAGTTTACGGTTAACTCGACTACCGCTCTGATTTATTTGATTACGAGCTTCGCATTCGTTTGTTTCTCAAAGTTTTGCTACCAAGAATGGGTTTAAAGTGGTGAATCTTAAATGTGTACTACTAGTCCAAGCCCCAGGATCTGAGCTTAGATCTAGCCTCAGGTGCTTGGGAGTTAAGTTGCTCATGGATGGGATAGAATTCCTAGCGAATCTTATCTTGTTAGATGCACAATCCCTAGATGTTATCCTTGGAATGGATTGGCTGTCTAAGCGTAAGGCTGTTTTGGATTGTGGCCGAAGGATCGTGACTCTGGAAGGCCCTAGTGGCAAGAAGGTAGAATTTCAAGCGACTGCAGTTCGTGATGGGCAGTTAGTGGTCAACAGCGTACAAGCCATCAGCATAGAGGATGTGCCAGTAGTCAGAGAATACCCGGATGTGTTTTCGGAAGATTTACTAGGGTTGCCACCAGACCGCGATATTGAGTTTGTTATGGAGTTGGCACCAGGGACAGCACCGATATCAAAGAGACCTTATCGGATGCCTACAGATGAGTTAGTGGAAATGAAAAGCGATTGAGGCGCAAGAGAAAGGTTTCATTAGACCAAGTTCATCACCGTAGGGAGCACGGTATTGTTTGTTCGTAAGAAGGATGGAAGTCTTAGGATGTGCATTGATTATCGTGCACTTAATGAGGTAACGATCAAGAATAAGTATCCATTGCCGGGATCGGCGATTTATTTGACCGATTAAGAGGAGCGGAGTTTTCTCCAAAATAGATCTTCGTTCGAGGATACCATCGATTGAAGATCCGAGCGGAGGATGTGCCTAAGGCTGCGTTTTCTCGCGATATGGACACTATGAGTTCACAATAATGTCGTTTGGATTGTGAATGCCCTGCATATTTCATGAACATGATGAATATGGTTTTCATGGAGTATTTGGATAAGTTTGTTGTGGTCTTTATAGGCGATATCTTAGTTTTCTCGAAGGCGGAGGAAGAGCATGCGGAGCATTTGAGGATGGTTTTAGAGAGGCTGCGAGAACATCATTTGTATGCTAAGTTGATAAGTGTGATTTTGGAAGGAGAAGGTTGAATTTCTTGGTCATGTGATGACTACTAAAGGAGTTCTGATTGACCCAAGCAAAGTGGACCTTGATGTTACATTGGGAGCAACCAAGTGCATTACTCGGATCCGTAGTTTTCTGGGAATGACAGGATACTACCGTCGGTTCATAGAGGGATTCTCAACGATTGCTAAACCCCTGACGCAGTTGTTGAAGAAAGAGAAGAAGTTTGCATGGACGCCAGAGTGTGAGAGAAGTTTTATGGAACTGGAGAAGCGTTTGACGACCGCCCCCGTATTAGTGTTGCCGGACGTGCAGAATGGATTTGATATTTATTGCGATGCCTCAAAGCAAGGCCTGGGGTGCGTGTTAATGCAGAATGGTAAGGTTGTTGCTTATGCGTCTAGGCAGTTGAGACCGCATGAAGCAAATTATCCGACGCGTGATTTGGAATTAGCTGTCGTAGTGCATGCTTTGAAGATATGGCGTCATTATCTCATAGGAAATAGATGTGAGATATATACTGATCATAAGAGCCTGAAATACATTTTCACTCAAGCAGATCTTAATATGAGATAACGAAGGTGGCTGGAGTTAATTAAGGATTATAATGTGGGAATTCATTACCACCCTGGAAAAGCTAATGTGGTAGCCGACGCTCTAAGTCGAAAGAGTCATAGCGCAAATACGCTGTCAATGGAGGATCAGCCAGAGCTATGCAAGGAATTTTAGAAGTTAAAGCTGGAAGTCGTTCCGTAAGGAATTGTAGCTGCACTGGAAGTAAAATCAACACTGGAGGATCAGATCAGAGAAGGCCAGAAAGATGATGAGAAAATCACTAAGATCAAGTCCAAGAAAGACGAAGGCCTAGCAGTGAATTTCACTCTAGATGAGCAGGGAACCATGTTCTTCAAAGGCCGAATTTGTGTACCGGATAAAAAGGAGCTGAAGCAACTGATTCTTGAGGAAGGTCATGATTCTAAATACTCAATTCATCCAGGAAGTGCCAAAACGTATCAAGATTTGAAAGAGAGATTTTGGTGGCCTAATATGAAGCGTGAGGTGGCTGAGCATGTTGCTCTATGCGGTGTATGTCAGAGAGTAAAAGCCATGCACCAAAGACCATTTGGTTTATTCTGGTAGTTGAAAATTCCTGAATGGAAGTGGGAGGAAATTGGTATGGACTTTATCACCAGTTTACCTAAGACTCAGAGAGGTTACGATTCTATTTGGGTTATTGTGGATCGTTTGACAAAGGTCGCTCATTTTATCCCGGTGAAGACCACCTACTCAGGAGATCGTTTAGCAGAGTTGTATATGTCAAGGATTGTATGTTTGCATGGAGTGCCCAAAAAGATTGTGTCAGATAGAGGTACCCAATTTACCTCAAGATTAGGAACAAGTTGTATGAAGCAATAGGAACTACTTTGAATTTGATCTGACATATCATCCGCAGACGGATGGTGAGTGAAAAGTAAATCAGATTTTGGAAGATATGTTGAGAGCTTGTGCTTTAGCTTATGCTACATCTTGGGACAAATGTTTGCCGTATCACGAATTTAGTTACAATAATAGCTATCAAGCTAGCTTGCGAGATGTCACCGTTTGGCGTTATGCGGACGTGCTTATCGTACTCAGTTAAATTGGAATGAAGCAGGAGAGCGTTTGGTGTTTGGACCAGATATTCTCAAGGAAGCGAGAAAATCAAGTTGCTATGATTAGGAGAGGATAAAGATAAGCGCGATCAAGCGAAACGGCTATCCGATAACCGATTTGAGATTTGAGTTTGAGCCGAGGATTATGTGTATCTTAGGTTACCCCTCTTAAGGGTGTTAAAGGTTTCACGTTAAAGGGAAGCTTGCACCAAGATATGTTAGTCCGTTCAAAATTTTAAGCCGTCGAGGAGAGGTGGCCTATCGGTTGGAATTGCCTCGATCTTGGCGAGTGCATGGCGTGTTTCATGTGTCACAACTTAAGAAATGTCTCAGTGCCACAGAACAAACCTCGTTGGGCCTTAATAGAGTGCAAGAAGACGACTTACAAGGAGCGGCCGATCGAATTTTGGATGTTATGGGCGCAGAACTAGAAGCAAGTCTATTCGCTTTGCGAGTTGATTGAGCAATCATTCTGAAAATGAAGCAACCTGAGAGCGTGAAGAAGATTTGAAGTCAGAGTTTCCAAACATATTCTCTAGTTAGCCCTGTATCTCGGGGTCGAGATTCTGTTAAGGGGGGAGGTTTGTAACATCCCAAAATTCGTCTAAATATTATTTTATTGTCATTTGTGCATTTAATGATTTTTCTAGAATTTATTTGGATTTTTCTAGATTTATTTGAATTAGTGGTAAATTAAGTGTTTTGGCCTTTTATCGAAAACTATTTAAATTTGTGCAAAGTTGAAAAAATATTGCCAAAAATATTTTATCTGAGTTCAAAATATCTCAAAGTAATTTTGAGAATTTTCTTGGAATTTTCCTGATTATTTTATTGCCTAAAACAAATAAAATGAATTTCGGTAATTATTTTAAATGGAAAATCCTTTTAAAAAGTGGATGAGCAGTATTGGGCTTGGCCCGTGTACTGTGCGTGTGTGGCCCGGAGTAGCGCGGCCCGTTCAGCCCATTTTCTAGAAGGTTTAATCCCTGTCGTTGGATCCGGATCGGATGATCGAGGATGAGGCGTACCGGTTCAGGACTCGGGCAGATCTTCGCCGTTGGAAGGAAATCGTGGACGGTTAGAATCAGATCTTAGCCGTGAGATCATGATCATTAGATCGTGATCGGACGGCTGGCGTGTGTCGTCTCCGTGCGGGACTCGGACGCCGCCGCCGTGTCCGAGAAGGACACCGCCGCCGCGTCGGTTAGGATTCCAGGCGCCGTACACGGTCGTCGAGGGCTATAAATAGGAGGGGGTAGCGCCCCGAGGTTCGTAGTCGTGCGCCGCAGCTTTTGGTCGGAGTAGTGTCACGAGAGCAGCCGTAGAACGCAGCCGCGAGCTCATCGGAGTAAGCCGAGGGCTTCGCCGTGGTTTTTCGCTTGAAGCTCGCCGTTCGTGGAGTACCCGCCGTCGCCAAGGCTACCAACGTGATCCCTGTGCTGTGCCGCGTCGGACCCGTGAAGAATCGTCACCGTTTCATCACCAGAACGCCATCCACGAGGTCGTTGTCTCCAAGGCCGGTGGAGTTGCGCCGCCGCTCTGCCATCGTCGCGTTGAAGCTTCAAGGATCGTCGGATTTCCAGCGAAGGGCAGAGATCGTGCCGCGTAAGTTGGAGATCTGTATTCGTTAGATGCGATCATGCGATGGATCTTTGCGCCGCGAGATGGACCAATCAAAGCGGCTGCGCGTGTCAAGACGTTACGCGGCGCCGTGGACCGCGTCTACGGTGGACCAGAGGCGGTCCCGTAGACCGAGTCCATGAACCAGGACGCGTGGCAGTGTTTGATTGGCCGACATCAGGGCTGACATCAGCATGATGACACGCTTGCGCAATAAGTCTGTTTTCAATTTAAAAATAATTCTGTTAATTCTCATTTTCTAATTTCTGAAATTTCAGTATTTATTCCAAACTTCAAAAGGCTATATCTTTTGCATCTTAACTCGGATTTGAGTTATTCAAATTTCTAAAAATTTGTAAAATTGAGATCTATTTAATGGTGAATTTTAATTGATTTTTGGAGTTCATTTGCTCTCTGTTTTGGTATTTATTTGCTTTTCTTCTTGATGCAGCGTAGGCGTTGAATTGTGCGGCGCTTGGAGGAAGATCCGGCAACTCAAGAGCAAGTTCCAGATCAAGATCAGGACCTATTCCAAGGCAAGTTGTGCTTTGATCATGTTGAACCCATGTTTATAAAATTTCTATATTTGTTTTACCCTATTGCATATTATTTCAAGTATACAATTGTTTCAAATTAAATTGGGACTTAGCTATTATACCCATTTGATCTACACCCTACCTTGTCATTATATGCCATGATCTATTGTCACCCTAGATTGGTTCATTATAGTTGGTTAGTAATAATAATCAATTTGGGATGGTTAGACCGTATTAGTTGCTTAGCCATGCCACGTCATCACATGTGATTGAATCATTGATAATTAATCTTGACTAATGGAATATGGAACGATGTTATGAACTTGTGTGTCATGTGGGATCACACGATGAGATTGAGTTGTTGTGGCGAGTCATGTCACGCAAGCGATGTTGAATTGTTGATGGCACGTGGTGCTAGTAATCAACTTGGGTGATATTCACTTAGATTGGGGCAAATGACAAGGCGAGTATGCCAAGTGGGCCCGATGGGCGAGAGGGTATGTGGAAGTCTTGCCTTGATCACTCTAAGGACTTAACCTTGCAAGCCTTTGACTGAGTCAATCATGCAACCACATATGCGGTATGGGCCACCTAGGTGATTAATTTGCAATGTCTTAA
The DNA here is from genome assembly GCA_036346275.1 of Otatea glauca. NCBI lineage: Eukaryota > Viridiplantae > Streptophyta > Magnoliopsida > Poales > Poaceae > Otatea > Otatea glauca. Next base: position 32,273,528 of record CM070716.1, on the reverse strand, counting down.
TTTTGGTACTATCGTGGTTGGTGTGAGTTCGAGTTATGGAGTAATTCACATGGCGCAAAGAGGGCCCTGGATGTAGTAACCAGTCCACGGTGTTGAAACCTTAGCGGGTGATGCGGGTTAAGCGACGCATTGCAAAGGCTTTGTTATAATCACTCGCCTTGGTGGTGTTTGGTTGTATCGCGTGGGTAAAGTGCATAACCTCTGCAGAGTGTGAAACTATTCGGATAGCCGTGCTTCGCGATATTGAGCAATGCTCGGAATTCTGATTAAGGGTTAGCTTAATTAAATGGACAACTTGGTTGGGATGGCGGAATGCCATGTGGAAGATGGAATTTGACTTAGAATTGGAAACTTGGTTTACTTCAGAAATACTGAATCTATTTACTACTGTTATTTGTTTTACAGTCTTTACAATCTATTTATTGTACTCGTTCATAAATGCTGTTTGTTGCAAAATAGCCATGATAGCCTATCCTTTGAAATAAGCCTTGCATATATTTATATAGAACTGCATTCTGTGCACAACTTGTTGAGTGCTTTAAGTACTCACCCTTGGCAACAACGAAAATCAACAGTTGAAGAATCTACACCTGTGTTGGAGGAGGAGTTCCAAGAGGACGCGAGTCATTAGGGTCCGAGCCTTGTCGGTTGCCTGTGGTGAATTGATGAGCTATCTACGTTTTCTACTTTCCGCTGCTTAATTCTTAGCTTATATTTCCAGTTTTGCCCTGTGTGGCTTAATAATGTAAGTCGGTCAAAAGATCATACACTTAGCTATATCAATAAATGGAGTAATATTCTATTATCGTTGAGTATGATATGATATGTACCGATGTTGAGTGTGTGCACTAGCGTTGATCCACAGGACTAGTGCGGTAAAACACGATGGGTTGAATCGATGGATTCGGTCCTTACAAACAATATCATCTTTGATCAAAGAAGATTCCAAACAAGATACTTTGAAGATCGGGATCTGTTGCTCTAAGATATGAGGAACAGGTGAAATTTCAAAATGAAGTTATGTCCAGATTTGACCACCTAAGCAGAAACCAGGACAACCTAAAACAGCATGTCCAACAGCTTGATACGAATCAAAATTTGATAAAGGACAGACTGTATGACATGTACCAGAAAATGGATGATCGGATACAAAGCGAGAAATCAAGTTGAGGCTGGAAGTACATCACATACAAGTAATCAGTTATGGATGAGACATCAGTTAGACCATCTTTCAGAATTCACTGAGGATGCCTTGCTTGACTACACTCGTTTGACATATGATTGCATATATGATGTGGGTGAAGTCCTTGCTGAAACTCACACTATGAATGAATCTTTGGATCAAATTCAGTCAGATCTTAAACTGTTGACTATTTAGCCAGGTGATCCAGACTATCCAGCTTGGCATGATCAAGCTATGTCTCAAGAGCCAGAAGATCAAACTCAAGAAACTTCTGCTGATAAAACAGTCTCTTCTCCAAGGAAAAGCTCAGCTCGAGGCGTGTTCAAAAGAGTCTTTTCGGTATAAATAGGAACTCTTTTTGGCTATTGATGCCAAAGGGGGAGAAAATCTCCTTTACCGTAGAATCTTCTAGCTATAGTCTCTTAAGGTTCTAAGACTTATTTGTATCTAAGACTTATGTGTGATACTTTTGTATCTCTGCTTAAGTTGCTTTAAGTTTGTCTACTAATGCTCCAATACACTCTTTGTTTTATAATACTTCTCGAGTATTTATGCTCTGACATCTTGCTCTGATGATTTAACTCTGTTGATACTTACCTATTTTGTGCTCTGATACTTTGTTTTTAACTCTGCTCTGAGGTTTACTTCATATTCTGACAAAAATCAGTGCATGGATTCATTGAGGGGGAGCACATTCATTCATAAATCCTGCAGTCAGTACTTTTGACTAACTCTGTTTTGCAGAATAAATGAGATATTATTAACTAAAAGGTATGTTGTCATCAATTACCAAAAAGGGGGAGATTGATAGCATCTAGGCCTCCCCTCAATCTTGTTATTGTATGTTTTATTGTTTTGGTATTGATGACTAAGTTAATCATACTCAAAGCTTTAAAGAGCATATGCTAGATTCAGAAATGAAGCAGGATGATCAAGCAAGAATAAGATGCTCTCTTCAGGTTCTTGGCTTAGGAGTTTGTTCAAGTCAAATAGCTAGGATCTTTTCTTTCTTTTTTGGTTGTCTAAAAGAGGGACTTTGCACAAGGAAATGGTTTGGTCTGCAAAGCAAAAACAAAACTAGATATCTCGGAGCAAAAGACACTTAGTCTTTAACTTTTTCGATATTATTTCTCTCAGTACAACGAACAAATATTCAGCTATCCTTTTTGATCATTACTAAAGTGAAAGCGCTTGGATAAAATTTATCTCTATTGAAAAAGGTATTTGGCATCAATCTTACGAAAAGTCCATGTATGCGGACCAAAAATTTGGTCCGAGCGTCGTCGTGTCTCTATGCTGAGACCAATCTTACGAAAAGTCAGTGTATGACGGACCAAAAATTTGGTCGGCGTACATGTGTCTCTTTTGAGACAAATCTTACGGATAATCCTTGTAAGACGGACTAAAAATGTGGTCCGACGCTCATGCACTTCTCTCGATCGTATCGGACTGTCCTGTGAAAAACCTATACAACGGACCAAATTTTTTGGTCCGTCGTGAATACTCTTATTTAGTCCGTCATACATATATCCGAGATCGCTAGGCTCGATTGCTCGATCAGTTATGCGTGTATATTTCTGTTGTTTTTGACATCTGACACGTCCAACGGCTTCTGTAGCAGGTGTAACGGCTACTTTCTCTCCAAATGGCTATATAAGCTTTTCATGAGCCATCTACCCAAATATGAATTGAACTCCTTTACATTTTAGCATCGAAAATAGCTCTCATTCACAAAAGGAGTCTGTGCTTCAACTTCACCATCAAAAATTCTCTTTCATCTCTAAGAGTGTCAGCTCCAAGTCGGTGTCTAGTTGTGTGAATTGCCAAGTAAACCAAGAGACAGAACTTGTGCAAAGTTTATTACTCTTGGATCTTAGTGATCCTAGACAGCTTGGAGGAAGTGAACAGTGTGACCTGTCCAAAGGTATTTGTGGAAGGCAACTGTGTTTGTGAAAGGTTTAGAACTCATCTCACGGGAGTAGTGAAAGAGTTACCTGAGTGATAGCCAGAGCTACTGCGACTAGCTCTGAAGAAGCTGAACTTTGAAAGAAGTGCTTCAACGTGGATTAGGAGAGCGGCTCCGAACCACGGGATAAATCTTTGTCTCTCCTGTGTCATTAAGTTTATTGCTTTCGCTGTTATCCTTATTTGTTTTAACTCTGTTTTATACTTTGCTGTGAATTGCTATCTGTTCTATTTAATAAGTAGTTCAAAATGTTTAGGACTTGTTGAAATTGCCTATTCACCCCCTCCCCCCTCTAGGCCATCTCGATCCTTCATGTAGGACCAACAAAAATCACAATATGCATCTTGCACAAACAAATCCCCCACCCCGTAAACATTTCCTTCCAAATTACAACTAAAAAAACTTACCTCTCTGTTGCCATTTCAAACAGCAACAAGGACCTGTTCCATTAGTGACAGGCATGTTGCCATTCCAAATGGCGATAGTATGGTAGATCTGTAAAATTTTTAAGCGACATATTATTTCTATAATTTTAAAAAAATATATATTATTAAAAAAATTCGTGCCGTGACTGGAGCTCCCTTCACGACAAGTCGGTGGGGCTTCTTGATCCGGCTCGCATGCTCCTCTTTGCTTCCGTCTAGGCCTTTGGAGAACTAACGTGCTAATAACGTGTTGTAAAACGGTAATGACTGCTTAGATCAATCACAATGCACTGATCGAATAGCCAGAACAATCACGAAGTGCACACAGGATAGGGAGGAAAAACTCTCTTTTCGTTATTAGATTGATAGATTGATTCCCTTGTACAATAGAATGCTATGTTTATACCATAATTTTTTAGGGTACTTTTGAATTTTGCGTACCAAAACCAAGAGTTTATATATATATATATATATATATATATATATATATATATATATATATATATATATATATGAAAATGGTTCCATACTTCTGGGCGTACGTACTTCAACTCTAAGTATACCTCTTAAATGATATTGTTATACCTCTTTATATTTTTTTAGCATACTTTAATACTGATTATAAAATACTCCAAAGTGAGTTCTACGAAAAATTTCATCATGCTCCACTTTTTATAGAATAATTTATGTATACACTCCTTTTACATATGAAAAAGTGTATATAGCAAAAATAAAAAGTTTTGATGAATTTTTTTCAGCTATATCACATTGGTGTATCGTATAATTATTATTGAAGTATACCGAAAGTGATAAAGAAGTATAACATATTCGTTTAAGTAGTATATTAGAGGTGGGAGTATGTACACCTATGAGGAAAAGGCTTCCTGTATGTATGTATGTATGTATGTATGTATGTATGTATGTATGTATGTATGTATGTATGTATGTATGTATGTATGTATGTATGTATGTATGTATGTATGTATGTATGTATGTATGTATGTATGTATGTATGTATGTATGTATGTATGTATGTATGTATGTATGTATGTATGTATGTATGTAGTGAAAGTGGACATACAGTGAAATCATGAAAGTAGTCAAAAAGAGGCGTTGGATCAAACTTGAATGGTTCAGATTTAGGTGGAATCCCACCTCCTCCACTTAAGGTGTGGAATTTTATAATTTTTCTGAGGGGTTATGTGTGAAACGTGTTTAAGTGAGGAGGTGGGATTCCACTTAGATTTGAATCATTTAAGTTCAATCCAACGTCTCTATTTATCTACTTTCATGATTTCACCGTATACCTACTTTCATCATATATATATATATATATCGACAACTAAGATCAGAGTCCAAATATAACTAACAACCAAAACATCCTTAGCTATTTTCACATCGCCCTCGCGGGTACTCCTACAAAAGAGTACGAGCAGAAAGAACTCGCGACGTGTCCAGCTCGAACGCCAGATGATTCGCGCACCATGACGCTGGATGGTGGGGCCACGAGGGAATCTCCCAACGAGCGGCGCACGTTGCGGTGCCTTCGGCCCACATGGTCTCTGTAGCCCCACCTGCAAGTCACGAAAGGTCCACGTACCAGGCACGGACGGGTGCCCACGCCAGTGTCCGCATCACTCGTGGGACCTGTTAAGGAACCTCGCTATCGAATAGTCCGAGATTCTCGAACAGATTTGAAGTGGAGAACAGAGAGAGAAAAGAGAGACACAGGTTTAGGGGGAACGGCGACAAAATTCTTTATTGCTTTATGATCTCTTGTACAATGGGGGGACCCCCTCCTTCTTCTATAGTAGTCGCCTAGGGTTTCAGCTAAGGGACCATCGTGGGCCTTCATGGGCCACGTGGTTTCCCAACACTCCCCCTTGGGCCCTTTGCCGTGGGATGTATATGCCTCATTAAAACTCAAAAAAACCCAGTGGGAAAAATACTTGGAGAAAGAGTACATAGCATACGCTTACTGCGTTGCACGAATTGCCTCGTTAAAACCTTATGCAAGAAAACTTCATGAAAAACTTGCTAAGGAAAAAGAGTACAATTCACCCAGACTTCAATTGCCAATCTTCGAGATTCGTGTTGGGTACTCAAACCTCAAGTTCAAGATTTATGTGGGAGTATGTGAAATATCTCCCCCTGAAATCTGCACTACTTTAAGTTTCATCATTCCAATTCCTTTAACGCACCTTTCAAAGGTAGATGCTGGGAGTGATTTAGTGAACAAATCTGCAAGATTTTCACAAGACTTAGTATGCAGTATCTTGATCTCGTTCATCTTATGCAATTCGTGAACATAGAAAAACTTGGGGTTGATATGCTTCGTGAGATTGCTCTTCACATAACCCATCTGTGCTTGAGCAACACAAGCTGCATTATCTTCATAGATGATCGTGGGAGTTTGCTCAATTTTTAAGCCAAATGACTTATCGATGTGGTGAACCATTCTTCTGAGCCAAGCACATTCACGAGAGGCTGCATACAAAGCAATGATTTCCGAGTGGTTTGTCGACGTCGAGACGAGAGTCTGCTTAGACGACTTCCAAGAAACTACTGTTCCTCCACATAGGAAAATATACATAGTTTGGAACTTGCCAGTATGCGGGTCTGATAAGTACCCAGCATTGGCGTAGCCAACCAAATTCAGTTCATTGTTTCTTCTGTAGAACAAGCCGAGATCTTTACTTCCTTGGAGGTAACGGAAGATGTCCTTGATCCCTTTCCAATGCCTTTTGGTGGGTTCTGCACTGTACCGGGCTAGCAAATTCAAAGCGAACGCAATGTCCGGCCTGGTGCTATTCGTAAGGTACATGAGCACTCCAACTGCACTCAGATATGGGAATTCCGCTCCCAGGACTTCCTCCCCCTCTTCTCTAGGCCTGTATGGGTCTAGGTCTGCTTGGAGTGACCTTCCGACGATTGGAGTCTTTGCAGGATATGCCTTTTCAAAGCCAAATTTTTCCAACACTTTCTGCGTGTAGGATGATTGGTGTATCAAGAATCCTCCTTGGACATGCTCAAGCTGCAAGCCTAAACAAAACTTGGTTTTACCCGGATCCTTCATTTCAAACTCAGACTTCAAGTATGAGCATGCTTCTTTAATTTCTTCATCCGTCCCAATGATGTTCAAGTCATCTACATAGACGGAGATTATATAGAATCCATTCGGGGATCTCAATATAAACACGCATGGACAATCTTCGTTGTTCGTATAGCCTTTCTTGCAGAGAAAGTCGCTCAAGCGATTGTATCACATTCTTCCTGACTGTTTTAGCCCATACAGTGATTTCTCCAATTTCACACTGTACAGGTTTCTATTTGCTCCGTCTTGGTTCGGGATAGGAATACCATCCGGTACTTTCATGTATGTCTCCGAATCCAAGTTTCCATACAAATATGTTGTAACAACATCCATTAACTTCATCTTCAACTTCAAGTTGACTTCCATTGAGATCAAATATCTAAAGGTAATTCCTCTCATGACTGGAGAATAGGTTTCGTCATAATCAACTCCAGGACGTTGAGTGAAACCTTGAGCTACAAGCCTTGCCTTGTACCTTACAACTTCGTTGTTTTCATTCCTCTTTCGAACAAAGACCCATTTGTGACCTACAGGGTTTATATGGGGAGGTGCGCGGCATACGGGCCCAAACACCTCTCTCTTGTTCAGAGAGACTAACTCTGCAGTGATTGCCTTCTTCCATTCTTCCGAATCTAGCCTTTTCTTGCACTCTGCGAGAGATGCAGGCTCGGGATCATGATCAATGATAGAGGCAATCTTCTTTTCAAAGTATGCATCGACATTGGCTGTTGCTCTATTCAGGGATTCTCCTGTTATTACAAAGTTTATGGCCATTTCATCACGGGGTGCTTCGTGCACTTCTACTTGATCTTCGTTGTTATTTCCCATCGCAGGGGCAAGTTCCTTTATGTAACACCCCAAAATTTGCAAATAAAATTATTTATGGCTATTTGTGTTTTTTCTAATTTTCTGGATTTTTTTGGATTTATTTAGAATTTCCAAAAACAATTTATATTGCCTTATTTGTGAAAAGTATTTATTTAAAGCCAAAGTCAAAATAAAGTTTTGCCAAAAATATTTTATTTAAGTTCAAAATGTCTCAAAGTATTTATGAAAATTATCTGGGATTTTTCCTGATATTTTAATTGCTTAAAACAGATTAAACTAATTTCTGTAATTATTTTAAATCGTAAGCGTTAGAAATTACGTGAGCGATCTTGGCCGAGCCCGGCTGCGTGCGTAGCGTGAGCCAGTGGCGTGCGGCCCGTTCGGCCCGCTTCACCGCCGCCTTCGCGCTCGGCCGTTGGATTTCCATCGGGCGGCCTTCTTCATCGCGAAACCCTAGCGCTGCGAGCCGTTGGATTGGGATCGTGCATCCGAGATTGCTTCGTGTTATTTTGGAAAGAGCTGATCGCATCCGTTGATTTTGGAAAGTGCGGATTGGATCGGATCACCCGAGATCTAATCGTGGCCGTTGATAGCGAATCGGACGGCTGGGCGTCTTCGTCTCCGATTCGGGTTTCCAAACTCGTCGCCGCACGTCGTCTCCGCCGCGGAGAGCTAGGGTTGCCTTATTAGCGCGCCTGCCGAGGCTATAAAAGCCGTAGCCCGCACTCCGAAGTTCGCCAGCTCGCTCCGCATCGTTTCATCGGTAAGTTTTCGCCTGCGCTGCCATCGCTCATGCGTTAGTGCTCGCCGAAGATCCAGATCGCGCCGCCGATCGTTTTTCCCCTGTTCCGTCGCCGTCAAGCTGCCTCTCGCTGAATCGGTTTTAGATCCGGAGTCGCTGTTCCAAGAAGCATCGAGGCTGCCACTTCATCTCGCCGGAGTCGCGCCAAAACGCCGTTCGGGTGGTCGTCTTCCTCCACTCCAGTGCAAGTTCGTCGTCGTGCTGCCATCTTCGTCGGGAAGCTTCATCAACCGTTGGACCTTCGTCGGGCCGCTGTGATCGTGCCACATCTCGGTAAAAGCAGTAAACGGCTCGGGTAAGCGTTGGCCGTTGGATCTGTCTGATCGGTTAGGATTGAACCGCGTAGGTGTAGATCGGTAGCCGTTGGATCCCCTCGCGGATGTGCGTCGCGTATCGAGCATCGGCACGGGCGGCGTCGCAGCCAACCTGGGCGCGCCGCGTGTCAGGCGCGTGGCGCGAGGCGCCGTGGGCGCGTCCACGGTGGACCGCAGGTGGTTTCGTGGACCGGTGCAGGCACCGAGGTGGCGATGTCGATGCACGATTGGCTCGGGTCGTGGCGTCGGCGGGGACGCAATAAAGATCTTTTCAATAGAAAATAATGCGGAAAATCGAAATTCTATTTTCGTATTTTGATGTTATTCAAACTTCAAAAGGCTATATCTTTCCTATTTTAACTCGGATTTGAGTGATTAAAATTTCTAAAAATTTATAAAATTAAGATCTATTTATTGGTGAATTTTATTTTATTTGTTGGAGTTTGTTTGCTCTCTGTTTTGGTGTTTATTTTGCTATTTTAGCATCGTTTCGCGTAGACGTTGAACTGCTCGGTGATCCGGAGGAAGATTCATCACTTCAAGACCCAAGCTCAGAGCAAGACCAGCACCTACTCCAAGGCAAGTTGTGCTTTGACCATGTTGCACCTGATTTCACAAAATTGCTATTTTGTCTCTTAAACTTTATGCATGATACTTTATGTGTATAAATGATTTCAATTAATCTGAGAATTAGATAATATGCCTATTTGAATTAAATCATACCTTGTCAATTATATGCCATGATCTAATTGTCATCCTAAGATGGTTAATTAATAGTTGGTTAATATTGATAATCAACATGGGCTAGTTAGACTGTCATAGATTGCTTAGCCATGCTACGTCATCACATGTGTCCGAATGTTGATACTTAATCTTGACTAATGGAATATGGAACAATGTTTAAGAATTGGTGTGTCATGTGTTGTCACACAGTGATATCAAGTTGTCGTGGCGAGGAGGTCACACAACTAGATTGAAATGTTGGTGGCACGTGGTGCTTGGTAATCAAGCTGGGTGGTAATGATTTAGATTGGGGCAAGTGGCAAGGCGGTGTGCCAAGGTAGGCGAGATTGGCGGGGTATATGGAAGTCTTGCCTTAATCACTTTAAGGACTTAACCTTGCAAGCCTTTGACTGAGTCTTTCTTGCAACCACATGTCCGGAATGGGACACCTAATTTGAATAATTTGTGAAGCCTAGATTTGATCTTGTCGTGGTGAATAGTGAGTCCGGGTTTACTGGTTAAACTCACATGGCGCAAGAGGGGCCTGTTGTGGTGGTTTAACCCTTGATGTTGAAACCTTAGCGGCGATCTGGATCTAGGTGTAGCATTGTAAAGGCTTTGTTATGATCACTCGCCTTGGTGGTGTTTGGTTGTATCGTGTGGGTAAAGTGCATAACCTCTGCAGAGTGTACAATCTATTCGAATAGCCGTGCTCACGGTATTGGGCAATGTCGGGAATTACAATTAAGGGTTAGACTTTATTCAAATAAAAACTGGATGGGATGGCAGGATTGCCACGGAGTAAATGGAACTTGACTTAGGAGAGGAAATCTGATTTACTTGTAATACTGAAATCTATTAATTACTGCTATTTGTTTTACTGTTTTTCAATCTATTTACTGTATTCGTGTTAAATGCCGCTTTATTGTAAAATAGCCATGTTAGCCTTCCTTGGAATAAGCCAAGCATGTAGAATATTAGAATTGCATTACTATGCACAACTTGTTGAGTGCTTTATGTACTCACCCCAACAACAACAACTTCAGAAGGAGAAGAAGCTACGCCTCTCGTGGAGGAGGATTATATAGATGCAAATGCTTAGGGTCCGAGCCTCGTCAGTTACCTGCGGTGAACTGGGGAGCTGCTACGTTTACTTATTTCTGCTGCTGCTTAATTGCTATTTCTTAGTTAAGCCCTGTGTGGCAATAATCATGTAAGACAACAGTTATTATTAATTATTGAAGTTATGCTATATTCCGCTGTGTATGAGTGTGATAGCATCTATGTTGATCCTGTGTGCACTAGCGTGATCCTGGACTAGTGCGATATACACAGAGGGTTCGGATTTGCAAATTCGGGTCCCGACACTTTAACTTTCCATCGCCCATATGTGCGCACACATTATTTCCGGCGGCTTCCTGCAGTGGAAGATTCAAGTCTGGAATTGCCTTTTCCATCGGCTTCTTTCTGTGCAGTCTCAAGCGCTCCCCTTCTTTCCTTGGGGTATTTTCGTGATTGGTTGTGGTAAGTCCTCTCGCCCAGTTTTCTCCAGACGTCTCCGGCTACTTTGGGTTTGAGGAGCCAGATTTCCTGTTCTTTTTCTTTGAGGTCTCTGAACAGGATGAGGGATACCTTCTATTTTCTTTGGTATTTTCACCCTCTCTAGTGCATTTCTTGCGGGTACATGCGACTTAACCACGCCCTTCAGATCACTGTAGGATCAAGGATAACCGACTAGAGGGGGTGAATAGGAGGTTTCTAAATTTTTCGGCGCTATTTAGAAATTACAAAAGACACTAAGATATAGAGAAGCAATTATGAATGACACACTCAAATCTCTTGCAATTACTTAAGATACTATGTCGATTCAAGTGTAGCAAATATACTAGTGAGTACAAAGACTATCAAGAGTATGCTCTTAATGAAATAGATTCTCAACAATGAAGAATACCAATCACAAATAAATAAGAGACAAGAAATTTAACCCGTGGTCTCGGAGACTTGCCGGTCTCCCCTACTCCACGTTGAGGTGACTTGAATCGCTTCAAGCCGGCTCCACTTGCTCGAGCCTTCCTCGATCACTAAGGTAGTTCTTCCCCGCTCCGGGTAGGCGAACTCCAGCCTTCACAACTTGCCGGGGCTTCTCACAATCTCCGTTGAGAAGCTCACCGTGCACGATCGCCACCAAGCCGTCTAGGAGGCGGCAACCTCCAAGAGTAATAAACCTTGACGCTAGCTTGAGGTCGAATATCAGTATCTAAAGGCTCAAACACTAAATGCAAAACTCAATCTTGCTTCTCACACTCACAAATGTAAATTGAATGCACACAAGAGTGGAGAATACTTGCTAGAGCTCAAATATCATCAATGAGGACCAAGAGTTTGCTCTAGAATGCAGGTGGGGAGGTATTTATAGCCTCCACCAAACTTTCTAGCCGTTGGAGCTCGAAATGGGCAGAAGTCTGTTTTTCCGGTGCTACGCCCATGTAGGACCGGTAGCAGGCTCCACTTCAGCGGCTAGAAACGAGTGCATTTAATGCACTTGCGGAGACCGTTACAAAGGTCGGTGCTACTGCCAACTAGGATCGGTAGCAGGGCTCCATTCATTTTCTTTCTTCAAAGAAATCTCTTTGGAATTTAAGCACGGTGAGGGGCGGTGCTACACGTGTCCGTGCACCGGGATACCATGGCGGTAGCACCGGCTACTAAAACACCCAAAAACACACCCTTTTGTGATTTTCACACGGTTTGATGTCGGTGCTATCGATAATCGGTAGCACCGCCCACCATGGCGGTAGCACTGGGCTACAAAACACCCAAAACACACCCATCGTGATTTTCACACCGGGTTGATGTCGGTGCTACCGATAGTCCGTAGCTGCCCACCATGGGTGTAGCCGGCCCACCATGGGCGGTAGCCGGGCTACAAAATGCCCAAAGGTGCTTCTGGAATTTTCACACCGCCCTCTTGGGCGGTGCTACCGACACCAGTATGCCGTCTTTGCCATAAGCGTAGCACCGGATTTCCAGAGACTTGATTAGTTTAAAAAGATTTTCAAAATAGGAACTTATTAATCATCAGGCATTCATATGAATATGTAATTTGAGCCTTTAAACCCTAAATGACATCAAGATAAGCGTCAAAATCCATCTTTATAGTACGGCCCTAATTCTAGCAAACCGATCTTTCTTCCAAACTCCAAGATCGACAAAAGACTAGAAAAAGAACCTTATAATTAGGGCCGACGACTTTGGCGCAGGGAGGCGGCGCCGAGCGCGAGGGAGGCGACTACTACAAGCGGCAGGCGCAGCGCGTCGGCGATTGCCGAGCGCGCGCGGTGGCGAGCTGTGAGTGGCGGCGGGTGTGGCTTCAAGCGGCGGGCGCTACGGTGCGGGCAAGCGGCGACGGTGTGGTACTTTGGGCACGCACGCGGCGGCGGCGTCTTCCGGCTTCATAAGCCGCGGCGGGGTTGGTAACCGTGCGCCGGTGTCGGCGGAGCCAAAGCGCGCCGACGGCGGACGACGCCGGGTGGCTGCGATGTGGCGAAGCGAGGTGGCGGCGTCTCGGCTTGCAAACCGAGGCGGCGGGGTTCGGCGCTTCGGGGCGGTGCGCAAGCCGATGCGGGCGGTGCGCAAGCCGATGCGGGCACTGCTGCCGTCGATTTTTTGTTCGGATGAACAGTAATTGTAAACAGAGAAAAGAAAAACGTCCTGTACTGTAGCTTCGAGCCAATGCCGTGTAGCTTCATGCCGCGTGATGAAAAGTACCGGATGCGTAGGTTAGATGCATGCATAGAATTAACGAGCGGTTAGATTCAATCGCCGAAAACCCACCTTTTTCTCACCTTTTTCAATCCGTTCGCCGGTAGAGCTTCGTGCTGATAACATGTTAATGAACCTCGCTATCGAATAGTCCGGGGTTCCCGAACAGATCTGAAGTGGAGAACAGAGAGAGAAAAGAGAGACACAGGTTTAGGGGGAACGGCGACAGAATTCTTTATTGCTTTTTGATCTCTTGTACAATGGGGGACCCCCCCTCCTCCTTATATAGTAGTTGCCTAGGGTTTCAGCTAAGGGACTATCGTAGGCCTTCATGGGCCACGTGGTTTCCCAACAGGACCCAGCTGTATGCCAGTGAGATGTGAGGGGTGCTAGCTAGTGCCACCAAGAGGGGTAAGTTTGGTGGAGTATCACGAGCTGGCCCCACTTTGATTGCACATATGGGCCATGCCCTAAGCAAAACAACAAAAGAAAACCTAGAAATGTAGAACTGTAGTACTAACTAGATGTGCGACACGCCGCGCCGTTAGGGTGAGTTTCAGGATAACCAGTGAAATCTAAATGCATCAGAAGCATTGTCAGAATTCTTAAAAATTGCAAAAATTTGATTTTGCTTTGAAATGTTTATGGTAGCTTAGGCGTGCTCTTAGGGCACTCCTCAAAAAGTTTTGAAATTTTCCAACATACTTTAACAGCTCAATTAAATTAGTGAAGTTACTTTAAATGCATTAGCACCATTGTCAAATTTTTTAAAAATTGCACAAGTTTGATCATAATCTAAAACTTTTATGGTATTTTAGGCATGCTCTCAGGACCCTTCTTAAAAATTTTGAAAAATCAAATTCGTTTGATGGCTCTAGAAAACCAAAAACTGCAAAATTTAAATGCATTCAAAAATTTTAAAAATCCCACAAGTTTAATCATGGTTCAATTTTTTATGGTAGCTTATACATGCTCTCAGAACCCTTATAGAAAAGTTTAAAAAATTTCCAACATGATTTATCATCTCAATTAAATCTGTGGATTTGTTCTCAATGCATTAGTAGCATTATTAGAATTTTTAAAAATTGTTCAAGTTTGATCATGGTTCAAATTTTTTATGGTACCTTAGACATGCTGTAAGAACCCTTATCAAAAAGTTTCAAAAAATTATAACATTATTTTTTAGCTCAATTAAATCAACAAAAAGTTTTACCTCAACCGATGAAAGGACCTAAACATAATTACGTATTTTTTTGAGGAGCTTTCACGAGGGAGGACATGTGGGGGGCTCCCTGGCCGGTAACTCTATGAGTATAATTAAGGTAGTATTCCGATGAGGAATAGTCAATCAAATGTAGTAAGACTAGCCTAGGTGGCACCATCGGTCTATTTGAAAGCGGTAGTTTTTCAGAAAAGCTATTTTTTAGATTTTTTTACTGAAAAGTAGTTGTAGCTTTTTATGAGAGGCCGTTTGATAAATAACCTATTTTTTCAGTAATAAACTATAAAAGCAGATTCTACCTAACTTTTAGCTTTTGGCTTTTAATAGTTATATGTGGCTTCTATCTTATACTAAAAATCATTTAAAAACTGAGTTGTTTGAGGAGCTTACCAGTTTTTCGAAAGCTGAAGTTGGCTTTAAGCCCCCAAACAGGGCCTATTTTGCATGGAATAGGCTGGTTGTGATTGTGATGCACGATAGATGTAGGTTCTGAATTTTCCTTTTTTTCACTTTGACATAATTTTTTTTACAAATCTGACCCATTCTAAATAAAATTACAAAAATAGCCTTCTCCTTGATGACGGAAGACGCGACAAACGACATGTATCACCTGTTGCGCTCCCTACCGCGGTAGCGGAATCCATCTCGGTAGTTAGGTGGGTACCCAACTATGCTTGCTCGGTAGGTAGGTGTCTAGCTATGCTTGCTAGTACATGACTTAATTAAGTAGTTAAATAATTAAAGTGACTAATCAAATGTTCTTAATTGATGAACATACCGAGGATAGGGGGCTCAGTACAAATCAGGGATACGGCAAGTCAAGGAATGTGTTATTTTTATAAATTTATTTAGAAGGGATAAACTTTGCTTAAAAAGAATGTGGGGGACAGAAGACTTTGTAGATCCCTTCCCATCACGTGGCCATAGCGGTTTCTCTAGGTGTCTGGAGTGAAATTTACCGAGAAAAGGATGTTAAAATAGAGCACGTCATTTTCTCATTTCTAGCTTGATCAGAGAATCTACGGCCAAAATATATTTCTGCAATAGTTTTGACTATAATTGGATCTTGCTTATTATTTTCTCACCGAACAGTTGAACTGGCACAATATGTTGCCATGTGAGCGTAATTTTGTATAGATGGCTACTTGCTTAACTTCAGCTATAGAGACTACAACTTAAGTAGTCTATGGTTTAGAGCTGTCCGATCGAGCGATTCAACGACTACAATTGTCCAAAAATTTGTGCTACAGTACTTAGGGCAGCACCCTACGCCAAAAAAATCACTATAGTATTTGCTACAGTTAAGAGATTCAGACCTTTTATTTTGAATTGGTCGGACCGCATAGACTACTTAAGTTGCTGTCTTTATAGACTATGCCTTATCCCGATCCCTCAGCATCAGTAGCACTAGCCTTTTTAGCGCCGATGTCACCTTAGGCTCCTCTAGGTCCCTAAGTAGTTTGTTTCTTGAAGTAACATCTAGTAGCAAAAGCCGTATTAGGTCCTGTTTGTTTCCCTCCCCAGTTTATATATAATCCAGCTTATTGGTGCTGGATTATATAAGCTGTCTTGAAGTAAGTTGGTGGGTTGTTTGTTTTCCTGGATTATGGGTGTCTTGGATTATTGATTCGAGATGGTAAAAGACATCAGTACCCTTGACTGTTTTTGGACATTTTTGAGAGGGTTCCATGGACCTTGCAAAGTTGGATTACTAGCGCCTGGGATATGTGCAGCCCGTTGTTTTTTCACCGTTCTTTTTTTCGTCGTTCTTTTTTGCATCGTTATTTTTTTCCGTCGTTCTTTTTTGCATCATTTTTTTCGTCGTTCTTTTTTTCATCGTTCTTTTTCTCGTCGTTCGTTTTTGCATCTTCTTTTTTTCGTCGTTCTTTTTTTCATCATCTGGACGTGCACAAACATAAATTAGCAATATTTTTTTCCAATGTTCTCATCAATCAACTTGACCCCACACACACACACACGTAACAAGCAAAATAAAATCGGTTCCCGTGACTCAAAATAACTGGACAATATTTGATCCATACAAAACCGGTCTCATAATAAAATTACACATTTCTAGCAAATAAAGCATTAGCAATATTATCATGGAAGCCATTCATGGCACCTTCCTCGTCCCCCAATTGACTTGCACTCCCTTGCGATGCAGGCATAGGCATATAGTTTTCATCTTCATTACACCGATCAAACTCCTCATCGACCAACTTACTATCTCTAATAAAGTTATGAAGAGCCATGCATGCATGTATTATTTTAGATTGTTTGATCATTGGATAGCTTGGCAGATGCAACAAAATTCTCCACTTCATCTTCAAAACACCAAAAGAGCGCTCGATCACATTTCGAAGAGATGAATGTAAGTGGTTGAATACCTCCTTCTTGCCACTTGGACGAGGACCCACTCGAAACTCCGGTAAATGGTACTTGGTCCCTTTGTACGGTGCTAGATATCCCGGTCGATTCAGATAACCCGAGTCAACAAGATAAAACCTCCCTACACATTAAGCATACAACATAAGACATAGCTTCATTATTTTTAAAAATTTGATGAGAATGCAAATCTGATTCTACCTGGTGGAGGATGAGGGAATATATCATCGTATTTCAATAAAGCAGCATTGAAACCCTCATGTCATGTGCCGATGCAGGCCATCCAGCATCAACAAAAGTGAATCTCATATCAATGTCACATATGGCTAACACATTCTGAGTTAGAAATCCACGACGACCCACATGTTGGACCACTTTTGTGGATGGCACAACCACCGGTATATGAGTACCATCTATTGCACCTATGCAATTGTTGAAATGAGGCTTAAACCGTGCACCTAGAAGTCTTGGATGGATTGTTGAGAATTGTGGATCTCTAGGTTTCACAAAACCTTCTGATAGGAGGTATACACTATGCAACACTTCAGTGAATTTCCTACTAATTGTTTCTTTTGATCTCCCAAATCGGTTCTTCACTTGAACAAAAGATTGGGGCGAACCGATTGTCCATAAAAACATACATAAAGCTTCCATAGAGTCCATATTGCAACTAAACTTCAAACCATAGTATGTGACCAATAAATCATGTAACCTATCAATCAGTGGCCTACTCATCCTGAACATGTCATAACAATCTTGTGGAACGCTTAGTGTTCTCATAACCCATTCGTATCCTGATAAAATAGATTCTATTCTCTTTGACTTGTTCAAATAAGTTTCAGCATAGTACATACCACAAGCAGATATCACGGCTCCAAAATTTCTCATCATATCGACTCGATTGCGTGCAACAACAAAAGCTTCATCCTCCTCCTCATTCCCATTGATATCCATCTACAAACATGCAAGCGTATCTGATCATGCAAACTGATCCATATATAATATAACCAACATTTTAACATAGTTCATGCATACTGATCAACACACAATAGTTCCATGCCAACATTACAAAGACAACGGTCATGCAACAAAACATATAAAATAGTCCACAAAATATGGTAGATGATGTTCAGCCGATGCAAAATATGACTTCTACATCAACCCTTC
The DNA here is from genome assembly GCA_036346275.1 of Otatea glauca. Taxonomy (NCBI): domain Eukaryota; kingdom Viridiplantae; phylum Streptophyta; class Magnoliopsida; order Poales; family Poaceae; genus Otatea; species Otatea glauca. Next base: position 32,255,657 of record CM070716.1, on the reverse strand, counting down.
CTTCGCGCACCACCTCTTCAGCCAAAGGAGTCTTCCTTCCTTGGAAGCCAATAATCTACTACTGTACTGCAACACTTTTCTCCAAGATTACAACAACTTAAAGGTGGATCTAGGGGTGCTTGATTTGGAATGAACATTTTTGCAGTTAGACTACTATCTGTATCATGATACCTTCTCTAAAATTTCTATGTTTTATAAAAGGAGAATAATATAAACTTACATTACATGATACTGTTATTTTTAGAAATTACAAGCCAACTGATTGTTTTATGAATTGTGCCTATGGTAATAATGGTGATAATGGTTCAAAAACATTATTCTCAGGCACAAAATTTATTTAAGACTATTGTTAATCATACAACATCGACAAGTTAGTTGGTGTTTATATAACAGTTAGCATCGACAAGGATTATATATCACAAGTACATTGTGTCATAATCTACAAGTGAATCATACAGTTCCAAAACTAGCAAAATTCACAAAGGTTTTGCATCTAGCAAGCTTCCAGGTCACAGGTTAAACTACCAAGGAAAAACGGCAAAATTCACACAACGTTTTGCAGTACAGATAACTCACCAAGTTTCCTTCCAGAACTCCAGTATGCGCCATCACGGCGTTGGGGTCAGACTCCGCATCGACATCAACGGTGTCGGTTGATGGATTAGGTCGTGGTGGCTTGTAAGGAAACTGTGCAGCCGCTCGCTTCCGGCCCCTACCCATTGGTGCTTGCGACGTCGTGGCACTGTCTGTGCAGTTGAGGTCGACGGCATCAATACCTCTAGCCACTGACCCGCCGAAGGAGACCTGGGACGCGCCTACAACTGTGCCTGCGCCGCGTCCGCGTTCGCGACCACTGATTGACCTGCCGGCGGGAGGGTTGTCGGCCGCCGCTCCATGAACTCCTCCCAGGCCGTCTCCCACCCCTCTGCTCGCTGCTTCTTCCCCGTGCCGCGACACGGTCTTGCTCGATTACGTCCGGCGCCACGCGACCATCTTGCCACCCGCGCCGCCCGGGACACTACTTGGTGGATCCATGCCGAGGCCGCCACCACGGCGCCTCGGCGCGACCACGCCGACGCCGCCTCCCGGCGTCGCCACGCGCGCCGCCTCCGGCCACGCCAAGATGATGCCGCCACGCGCGCGTCGTCATCCCGATGCTGCGCCTGCCTGCGCGCTGCGGGCAAGCCGTGTCCCGGCTCCGTAGGGCCCAAGCCACCGCCCCGCCCGCCTCCTTGGCGGGTTCGCGCATCCACGCCTATCTTGCCGCCCGAATCCGTCGCCGACCTCGCGCCATGGACTCCGCCGTCGTCGCCGCCCAGATCCCAAGGATCCATCGATGTGAGGTGGCGGCGCTTTCATGTAGATGGGAACTGGTGGCAACTCGAAGGAAAAAACGATTCGACAGATAGGGTTGAGGGGAGGTATGTAATGGCAATGGTGGGTAAATACACGAACTTGGAAGAGTACTTTAGACTTTGGCCAGAAAATAAGTTGGATTATGGATCCATAAACAACCCCAGGACTACTTATGGATTATCGTAATCTGGGGACTTGGATTATATAATCCAGATTATAATCCGGGTCTGTTTGTTTCCTAGTTTAGCTTATATAAGCCATATTATATAATGGGGGGTAAACAAACAGAGCCTTAAACTCATTTAATAAATAACACATGAGTCATACTACCTCGGTTTAGAAATATAAAGCGTATCTTGACGTTGCGTATAGATTAAGGTTACATTAAAATTAAGAAAATTATGAAAGATGGTTGAAAGAGAATAAATAGGGTATAGTAGGGAAAACATCATTAAATCTACGTGCAAACTTTATATTCCTACATAAGACTATTCAAACTATAGGACTTATATTTCTAAATAGAGAGTGCGCATTACAACGAAAGAAATATAAATTGTAACAAGAAATATACAAGCAAGATCTACGAATGGCCGCCCTTCAATGGAAATAGGAAAAACCGCACATTTCCGTTCTTCTTTTTTGACCATGTGCTTCACAATTCTTCACAAAAAATCAACGTCTCCAACCATACACAATATAAAACAGTCCTAATCTAATCATGCAGCTAACAAATATGTACGAAAATACAAATAAAAAGAAAAGAAATAGGAAAACCTCTAACAAATTCATAGCCACTCTTAACCGTAGGCACAGAAGACAGAACATCTCGTCCTCCTTCAGTCTCCAACTTTCCGTAGCAATTGCTTTGGTTGTGTTAAGGAACATCGCTATTGAAAAGTCCGGGATTCCCGAACAGATCTAAAGTGGAGAACAGAGAGAGAGACAGGTATATGGGGAGCGACGACGGAATTCTTTATTGCTTTATCATTCTTGTACATAGGGGGGACCCCCTCCTCCTTATATAGCGCTCACTTAGGGTTTCGACTAAAAGACCAACGTGGGCTTTTTATTGGGCCACGTGGTTTCCCAACACTCCCCCTTGGGCCCTTTGCCGCGAGATGCATATGCTTCATTAAAACTCCAGGAAAACCCAGTGGGAAAAATACTTGGAGAAAGAGTACATAGCATACGCTTACTATGTTGCACGAATTGCCTCGTTAAAACTTTATGCAAGAAAACTTCATGAAAAACTTGCTAAAGAAAAAGAGTACAATTCACCCAAATTTCAATTGCTAATCTTCGAGATTCATGTTGGGTATTCATAATTCATCTTCAAGATTTATGTGGGAGTATGTGAAATATCTCCCTTTGAAATCTGCACTTCTCTAAGTCTCATCATTCCAATTCCTTTTACGCACCTTTCAAAGGTAGATGCTGGGAGTGATTTAGTGAACAAATCTGCAAGATTTTCACATGACTTAGTATGCAATATCTTGATCTCGTTCATCTTATGCAATTCGTGAGCATAGAAGAACTTGGGGTTGATATGCTTCGTGAGATTGCTCTTCACATAACCCATCTGTGCTTGGGCAACACAAGCTGCATTATCTTCATAGATTATCGTGGGAGTTTGCTCATGTTCAAGCCACATGACTATGTGGTGAACCATTCTTCGGAGCCATGCACATTCACGAGATGCTTCATATAAAGCGATGATTTCCGAGTGGTTTGTCGACGTCGAGACGAGAGTCTGTTTAGACGATTTCCAAGAAATTGTTGTTCCTCCTCATAGGAAGACATAGCCAGTTTGGGACTTGCCAATATGCGGGTCTGATAAATACCCAGCATCGGCGTAGCCAACCAAATTCAATTCATTGTTTCTTCTAAAGAACAAACCAAGATCTTTGCTTCCTTGGAGGTAACGGAAGATGTCCTTGATCCCTTTCCAATGCCTTTTGGTGGGTTACGCCTTTGTCATCGAGCTAGCAAATTCACAGCGAACGCAATGTCCGGCCTAGTACTATTCGCAAGGTACATGAGCGCTCCAACTGCACTCAGATATGGGAATTCTGCTCCCAGGACTTCCTCCCCCTCTTCTCTAGGTATGTATGGGTCTAGGTCTGCTTGGAGTGACCTTTCGACCATTGGAGTCTTTGCAGGATATGCCTTTTCAAAGCCAACACTTTCTGCGTGTAAGTTGATTGATGTACCAAGATTCCTCCTTAGACATGCTCAAGCTGCAAGTCTAAACAAAACTGGTTTTACCCAAATCCTTCATTTCAAACTCAGACTTCAAGTATGAGCATGCTTCTTCAATTTCTTCATTCGTCCCAATGATGTTCAAGTCATCTACATAGACGGAGATTATACAGAATCCATTCTAGGATCGCTGTATAAGCACACATGGACAATCTACACTGTTTGTGTAGCCTTTCTTGCAGAGAAAGTCACTCAGCGATTGTACCACATTCTTCTGTTGCTTTAGCCCATACGGTGATTTCTCAATTTCACCTGCATGAGTTTCAATTTGCTCCGTCTTGGTTGGGATAGGAATTCCTTAGGTACTTTCATGTATATCTCGAATCAAGTTTCCATACAAATATCTTTGTAACAACATCCATTAGCTTCATTCTCAACTTCAAGTTGGCGCCATTGAGATCAAATATCTAAAGGTAATTCCTCCCATGACCGGAGAATAGGTTTCTTCATAATCAACTCCGGGGCGTTGAGTGAAACCTTGAGCTACGAGCCTTACCTTGTACCTTACAACCGTTGTTTTCATTCCTCTTAGAACAAAGACCCATTTGTGACCTCTGGGGTTTATATGGGAGGTGTGCGGCATACGAACCAAACACCTCTCTCTTGTTGGAGAGACTAACTCTGCGATGATTGCCTTTTCCATTCTTCCCAATCTAGCCTTTTCTTGCACTCTGCTAGAATGCGGGCTCGGGATCATGATCAATGATCGAGGCAATCTTCTTTGAAGTATGCATCAACGTTGGTCGTTGCTCTATTTAGGGATTCTCTGTTATTACAAAGTTTATGGCCATTTCTTCATGGGGTGCTTCATGCACCTCTACTTGCTCTTATTGCTTTTTCCTATCGCGAGAGCAAGTTCCTTTAGCTTTCATCGCCTATGTGTGCGCACACATTATTTAAACGGCTTCTGCGATGGAAGATTCAAATCTGGAATTGCCTTTTCCGTTGGCTTCTTTCGGTGCAGTCTCAAGCTGGCTCCCTTCTTTCCTTGGGGTATTTTAGTGATTGGTTGTGATAAGTCCTCTGCTTGATTTTCTCGGACGTCTCGGGTACTTTGGGTTTGAGGGCAGTTTCTGTTCTTTTTCTTTGAGGCCTCGAGCAGGATGAGGATACCTTCTATTTTCTTTGGTATTTCCACCCTCTCGGTGCATTTCTTGCGGGTACATGCGACTTAACCACGCCCTTGGATCACAAAAATGATCGAGCGATTCATTTGCTAAATTCGCAAATCAATTATATTACGGACTTCTTGATTTGCTTCATTAGTGCGGGGTCATGTGCGGGGATCGGTGGAATGCCATATGATTTCCGGCATTTTTCATCAAAGGTTGATTTCCTCCCCTAATGACGGGAAATGATCCTCGTCAAAGATGCAATCGTGAATCGGGTGTATGCAAGTCTCGATCATGGGTTCCAAATACGATTATGGATGCACTCTCATAACCAGCGTATATCCCGGACTTGCGAAGAGGGCCCATTGCGATCCGTGAGGGTGGTATAGGTACATATACCATACACCCAAATTTCACGAGATGGGAGATCTTGGGATGATCCGTGCACAAGTGCATAGGAGAATGGATGTTGTAGGCGACGATGCGAAATTGATAAGAGCTGCTGCGTGCGAGGACTCGTGTCCCCAACAAGTGTTGGACAAGTTACAACTCTGCAAAAGTGGTGCGGCAATGAACTTAATCCTCTTTATTAGTGCTTGACTAGCCCATTCTGCGTATGGGCGTGCGATGCAGTGCTCAAGCTGCTATCCACATTGCGGTGCAATAATCATCAAATTCCTTTGAAATAAATTCTCCAGCGTTGTCCATTCTAATGGACTTCACGCGATGATCAGGGAAAGCATTCTTAATTCTTATGATCTGCGAGATCAGCTTTGCAAAAGCATGGTTTCTTGTTGATAATAAGCATACATGCGACCATTTCGAGGAAGCATCGATGAGCACCATAAAGTATCAAACAATACGACAAGGGCTAAATCGAACATAAATATCCCCTGGATGCGTCCAAGAATGCGGGGATTTCACTTTGCACTTTCATGACGGAGGTCTAGTTATTAATTTCCGATGGCACATGCGAGGCACACAAAATCTTCATGATTTGGGAAATTTTTAACATTAATACCATGACCTTGTGAGTTATTCACTATATTTCTCATCATTCTAAGACCAGGATGACCTAATCTACCATGCCATAAAGAAAATAACTCAGAGCTTCTAAAAACAGTCTTTAAGGAAGTATACACTTCGGGTGCATGAATATTCGTGTAGTACAACCCAGATTCATATGATGGACATTTTTCTAATACCATTTTTCCACATACCGCTTGCTTCACAATGCACAAGTATTCTTTGCCATTTTCTTCATTGGTTTCTACATGAAAACCATTGGCGCGGATGTCTTTGAAGCTTAAGAGAGTGCGCGTTGATTCAGGGTACAAAAGGGCTTCTTCGATTACCAAAATTGTACCCATAGGCAATATAATAGTGGCTCTTCCTGAGCCGATTACATATGAGTCGTTTTCTGCGATCGTAGTAATCTTTCCAGCGTTCTTCGTGATCGACTGGAAGTATTTAGACTCTCTTAAGATGGTATTTGTTGTGCACTATCAACAATGCATATCTCTTCCATTTGGGCGCTACATGATTTCTAGATAAAAAAATATAATTCCAATCAAACAGAAGCAAAATAATTCAAATATTGCTTGTAAGTGAAAGAATACTGGAATAAAGAATAAATTGCATATTTATTCATGAGAGAAGTATGCTCTTCTAGAGCTTACAATTCATTATTCAAAAAGAAAATGCTAACAACCATAATCTAAAAAGAAAATGCGATTCATGCATTTAAACGGCAGTGCAAGGCTTGATCGTTCTGTTCGACGGTAGGTTCCACGTCCTACGAGGACCCTAGACCAATCGCAGCACGGAGCTTCTTGCCCCCAAGAACGATCTTCACGTCTGATGCCCAAGTGAGGTAGTTCTGACCGTGCGGGGCCAGTTCTTCAAACTCACGATTCATGATACATGATTTCAAAATTCCGACATTAGATTACTGCGTGTAATCTAATAGAAAATGGTTGCAACAAGCATAAAGTACAGAAAATAAATTTCCATGTATTGCAGTATTCAAAATGAAGCAATGAATTCAAAATTTATAAAGAATATTCATAAATGCAGAGAATAAAGCTAGAAAATTTAAAACATAGCCAAATAATTTTTTGGAATTTTCTAGCAATTTTCCAAATTTTTCTGCTATTTTCTGCTAATTTTCTCTTCTTTTCTTTCTTTTCTTTTCTTTTTCTTTTCTGTAGGCCGACCTGCAGGCGCCTTCCTTTTTTTCTCTGCACGGCCTCTTGGGCCTCCGGCCATTGTCTTTGCCCACATATCCCGTGGCTAGGGTTGAAACCCTAGCCTCGATCTTCCATGTGACTAGGCTAGGAAGCGCGCGGCGCGGAGTAACCGGGCGGCGCAAAAAGCGGTGGCGGCCGTGGCCAGGACGAGCCTTGAGTGAAGCCTTGCGGCCGTCGTCTCGTAGCTGGCGCGCCACGGCGCGGGCGTAGTCCGCAAAGCCGAGGCGGCCGCTGGCCGGCGGCGAGGCCGAGATTGTCGGCCGGCGGCGTGGCCGAGACGGCCCAAGCCGGCGATGTGGCCGGGCGGCTTCTTAGGCAGAGGCCGAGCCGGGATGGTCGCGAGCCGAGGTCGGGCGGCGTAATGGCGGCGGCTACGCCAGGCGCCGTCGGCGAGGAGGACGAGGCTCGTGGCGCCGCTCTGAGCGGCGGCGACGTCTGCGAGACGGCCGAGCCGTCTTGTGGTGGCGATGGCGGCCGAGGGCATCTCGGCGGCAACGCGGCGGCAATGGCGGGGCGCTACCTCTTGGGCAATGGCGCGTGGCGGCGGCCTAGCCGGTGGCGCTGCGAGGCGGCGGCCGCTTGCCGTCTTGTGGCCGTCGCGGCGCCGTCGTGGAAACCGGCGTCCACGGCGCTTGGCGCAGGCGCGCGGCGGCGCGGGAAGCCGGCGTCGCGGCGCTTGGCGCGCGGGCGGCGAGGCGGCCAGGCGGGCGTGGTGCGTCGCGAGCAGTCGGCGATGATGCGCGACGCGGGTGGCGCTGGTGACGACCGGTCGGGTGGCGGCGGTGCGAGCCGCAACAGCGCCGGTGACGCGCGATGGCGAGGCTCGGCCGGGTGCGGCGGCGGCTGCTGCGGCGCAATGGCCGGCGAGTGGCGGCGCCGTCTTTAATCGCCAAGCAGCGACTTCGGCTTGCGGCCGTGGCGATGGCGATGCTGCTGCGCAGTGCATAGCCGCGAGGTTGTCGCCACCGCTTTTTTTCTTTTTCTTTTGGATGAGCGGACATCACGCTTATCTGTTGTTTGAATCGTCGTAACCGTGCCACGAGACGAACACAGTATCAAATGCGTAGGATAGTTACATGCATAGAATAAACAAGCGTTTAGATTCAATCGCCGATTCTCACCTTTTCAATCCGTTCACCGGTAGAGCTTCGTGCTGATAACGTGTTAAGGAACCTCGCTATCGAATAGTCCGGAGTTCCCGAACAGATCTAAAGTGGAGAACAGAGAGAGAGACAGGTAGTGGAGAACAGAGAGAGAGACAGGTATATGGGGAGCGACGACGGAATTCTTTATTGCTTTATCATTCTTGTACATAGGGGGGACCCCTTCCTCTTTATATAGCTCTCACTTAGAATTTCAGCTAAGAGATCAACGTGAACTTTTTATTGGACCACGTGGTTTCTCAACATGTTGCTCCTCCTCTCCTGTCCTTGTCTTGCAATACACAAGGAGGAGGTCGAGTGGGGACAAGAAATTCTATAATCCTCCTACTCCTGCTCTGGCCATTTCTTCCGTTAATCCGTTCCCTTCTGTTGCTTCAACGCCACGGAAGGCAATCTCCGAAGCCAATCCGAAGTCTCCCCTAGCTGTATCCCCTATAATTCTCCAGCGAGATTCTTGGCGATTCCAGTTTCAGTAGGAAGATCTACAGGTTCCGTATTGCGCGGTGCTGTACCTACAGGTTCTCGAAGCATTCCACTTTGAAAACCTCTTCTTGTATTCTTAGAAATCAGTTATTCGGATAAAGATCCTAGCTTTTTTTAGTCCTTTCTGTGTTCTTGCACAAAGATTGCACTTTTTTCTGTAGGATTTTTCCACTGGAGCACAATAATCCACGACTCTGCTCTTGGAAGATGACGATGGGGGGCGTTAATAATCGCCTCCCGGAGGGCAGCGAGCCGCTGCTCCCGACGAAGCAGCGGGCAGAGGGGGCGGAGGACGGCGGTGCCGAAGCTGCCTTCCACGAGTTCAACGGTGCGTCCTTCGCCGGCGCGGTGTTCAACCTGTCCACCACCATCGTCGGCGCCGGCATCATGGCGCTCCCTGCCACCATGAAGGTGCTCGGCCTCGTCCCCGGCCTCGTCATGATCGTGCTCGCCGCGTTCCTCACCGACGCCTCCATCGAGCTGCTCATGCGGTTCAGCCGCGTCGTGGGCGCGCCGTCCTACGGCGCCGTCATGGGGGACGCTTTCGGGTGGTGGGGCAAGAGGCTGCTTCAGGTCTGCGTCGTCGTGAACAACGTCGGCGTTATGATCGTGTACATGATCATTATTGGTAAAACCATTTGAGCACTGCCGGACTCTTGATTCAGTATTTGTGTTCAGTTGCTTATGTCAACTGTGATTTGTTTCTGGATTGTGGTGTCTCTAGTATGGGTGGTTTTAATCGCTCTTTTGCATTTAAGTAGTAACTAATTTTAGTTTCTGGAAATCTAGCTTGCTTTAGACCTTTGATTTAAGAACAACTATTGCACCACTATTGCTGCGTGTAGAATAATATATTAGAAGTTCTGAAGTAACTGAAATGCAATCTGGGGGTAATCGACGAATAAATTCTCTTTACCAGTTAACTTTCTTCATTTCTTATGTGATGCAGCTTTGTTAGTATTTTTTGTTGTTGTATAATGTTTGGCTCCCCCCTCGATGTAAGTTGTAGAATATGATATTCCATATACATCTTCTGAACAAAATGCTGATTTTGTTTCATATGAGATTCTGTATGTGGCCGACTGGAAGCACTGAGCATATATTTGTTACTGATATAATTGCTTGCATTTTCTATTGTGTTGTAGATAAACGCCACTGTATTTTTAAGGATTCGATAGTTGGTGCTTCAATTGCGGGGATTGGTCCCTATTGAGGCATGATAGTAAATCTAACATACAAACGGCCACTCTTTACTCTAGGTGACGTGCTTTCTGGAACTTCCTCCGGTGGTGAGCACCACTATGGTGTGTTAGAAGGATGGTTTGGTACACACTGGTGGAATGGGCGTTTCTTTGTTCTCCTGATTACTACCCTTTGTGTATTTACTCCATTAGCATGTTTCAAGCGTGTTGGTGAGTGGTTGTTTGAGCAAAGTCTCTAATACTTGGATCTCTGTTTGTAAGAGTAAGATACTATGTTTTGTTCATCACTATCGGGTCATATGTGTTTGCTTATTTGTCTCTTGCAGATTCACTGAGCTATACATCCACCATATCTGTTGCTTTGGCAGTTCTATTCGTTGTAATTACTGCAGGAATTGCTATCCTGAAGTTGATAAGTGGAAAAATTCCAATGCCTAAGTTGTTCCCTGCTATTCCTGATTTGGCATCTGTGTGGGAACTTTTCACAGCAGTGCCAGTTCTTGTCACTGCTTATGTTTGCCATTACAATGGTATGGGCCAATTCTAGTTCTTACAGCAATTAAAAAAAATCATCAATAAGACTATCGAAATGATGGACCTTAGGATTTGTAGTGTTGCATGGCCTGGAAATGTTCAGTGTGTTTCCATGAGTGTGGCATAAAATGCGCATACATGACTGAGCTATTGTTGCAATGTAGTTGTTGAGTTATTTAGCTATTGTAAATACATCTGAAGCCCCCCAAAAGACTGCTTGCTTCTCTGTTATCTATTAAGATCTGATTGATTTTTTGCAGTTCACCCTATTCATAATGAGCTCAAGGACTCTTCCCAGATCAAGACAATAGTGCACACATCATTAATTCTATGCTCTACTGTCTATATCACAACAAGTTTCTTTGGATATCTCCTCTTTGGTGAATCTACACTCGCTGATGTGCTTGCCAACTTCGATTCAAATCTTGGTATTCCGTACAGTTCGGTTCTTAATGATGCTGTTAGAGTGAGCTATGCTGTCCACCTTATGCTCGTGTTCCCCATGATATTCCACGCACTGAGGCTTAATTTGGATGGGCTTCTCTTTCCCTCTGCAAGGCCCCTGTCTTCTGACAACCAAAGGTTTGGTGTCATGACAGCAGTGCTCCTCCTTGTGATTTTTCTATCTGCAAACTTCATTCCTAGTATTTGGGATGCCTTCCAATTTACTGGAGCAACTGCTGCTGTTTGTATTGCCTTCATTTTCCCAGCTGCAATCACTCTAAGGTAAGTTGATAGATTCGCGTATTTCATTATACATCTTTCTTTCTAGCTCTAGCATGTCACATTACCATTTCTAATATGCACCAAATTAAAAAAAAAAGGGAAATAAAGCTGCTGTGACGCTGCCCATGGTGACTCTGAACTACATGTGTGCATTTTGAGTTTATGACTGTACTATATGACCGCTAACATATGAATGGGTAGTAGACCTAATAAAACTGAGGGCTAGATTTAGTTGTTTAATACAGTTCATTGCTTTGGTCATCTAATTCCTTTTGCTTTGGATATATCAGGGATCCACACAGCATAGCTAAGAATTGGGACAAGATTCTGGCTTTCTTCATGATTGTTCTTGCAGTTGTATCAAACGTAGTAGCTGTGTATAGTGATGCATATTCGATGTTCCATAAGAAAAGCGCCGCCTAAAAAGCTTGAGTTGCATAATCCTATTGGGGAGTCAAGGGACAAGGGTTCATATGAACGGTGGTCTGTACATTAGTTAGTCAATAAAAAGATCATTTAAGAGAGTGCTCATGGGATTGGTTTTACGATTTGTTTGTGGGACCACCCTTGACTCAATTATGTTGAGCTGCATGTATGTATCTACAGGATGGATGCAAAAACTTTGGTCCACATCACAAGATTTTTTTGTTGAAAATGCCATGCATAGTTTAGCATGGTACATGAGTGGGTAAAGGGAATACAGAGACCACATGCCGGTCTACTTTTCATTCGCTCAGCCCAAAACGATGCGTCTTCCTTACATGAATTCAGGAGACGCCGGAGCGAGGGATTGATCGCCCTGAAGACCACGCCGTGACGGTGATTCCAGATGCGCCACGGGCAGAGCAGGAGGAAGGTGTCGAAGTGTTTCACCGGGACACATCATGGGGGTCGGGGAAGCTGATGCCCAGTGCGCGACAAAAGGATTGCACGAAGTGGCAACAGAAAAATAGGTGATCACCATTCTCTTCTCCGGACTTGCAAACTTCGCAAGCGCTGTTGTCAACCAGAGACTTCCGGAATAGGTTTGCTTCGGTGTGCAGCCGGCCATTTTTGATGAGCCAGGCAAAGGACTTGACTCGGTGTGGCGCGACGTTGCACCAAACAAATTGCCAATTGGGGCATGCACGTCCAGTCGCAGAGCGGAGCCTGTATAGCCATGCCGATTGGAGTACCACTGACCGCTGGTCCGCTTCGTCCGAGAGTAACTTGGGCCAGCAGGTTGTCGAGCGCCGCGAGTTCACCGGCAGCCACTGCTGACAGGCGCGGCACCAGGTTTTGCCTTACTCCTTGCAACATGGTGTCTGCGACGGTGGCGTGGGGACGCTCGCTCTGGGAGAACAGGGCAGGAAGGTGGTAGCACAGAGGCCCTCACGGCAGCCAGAGAAATCATTGCTTATCTAGTCTTTTATATTTTTTTTTCAAATCTAATCCCCTTGTCTGTGTATTTGCAAATTTGGTTCCCTCTCTCACCCCAGCACCGTGGCAGGGCTAGCAAGCGCGGCAACACGCGCGCGAGCAGCGGGTGGGTGCGTGCGTGTGGGAGGCATCCTGCAGTGCTTAGGTAGCGCGAAAGGAGCCCTGCCGCGTTGGGCCATGATCCGCTCCTATAGTTGGTTGAGTACCTGGCGAGCCGGTGGCCTTCCACGCTCCCCAGGCACGGTAGGGGACACGTGCCACCTTTCGTGCTAGAGAATGGGCTAAATTTACGAATACACATATTGGAAGCTAGATTTGCAATATATATATATATATATATATATACACAACAGACCAGATAAGCAACGATTTTCAGCCAAGAGCCCCGACCAAAAAGGAGGTGTAGCGGCCATCTCCCAGGAGCGCGGCGGTGACGTTGCATATAAATAGTCAGAGGGAGGAGACTCTGAAGGCCGGGCCAGTGTTGTCATGGGATTTGTTGATCCTCGTGGCCGTGGCCCGTGGCCATTATACTCTCTCCATATCCACTGCGCCCAGCCTGATCATTCGGTACAATTACAAAGATGATCATGTCGAATGTGAAATTATAGAGTTGTTATTGTAATCTATAAACGGTTGTTTTTGCAATTGCAAAATCATAGTATTGGATGTGAAGTAGTCTTTGAAATACCGAATGGTTGTGTTAGAAATTGGTCTATTGGGTGGCACATTTCCTTTAATTCCAAAGCATGCATGGTTTAGTACCATATTATCTAGCCAAGTGGAGGAAAGACAACTTAAAAGGTAGAGTCCTTGCTACCTCTTGATTAATTACACTTGGCATGAGAATGGTATAGAGTGGATAGTGGCTAAGCACACGCACGGCCGCGCGCGTTCGCGTATTTTCGCTTGAAAATTCTTGTGACTTGTGACCGCGCCGCGTCGTAGTGTGTCTCCTGGCACTTTGAATTCATCTTTTGTTTTGTTGAACCTTGCAATTATCTCTTCATACAATTTGTTTAAATGTGATTTAAACATCTCTTTCAATTCAGTGTAATTGACATAAACGCCGTGAGTTACTATTGAGTTAATTGACATTATGTTGTCAGTTACTAGTAATTGCCGCATTTAACTGACATAATATGGTCAGTTACTGGTACGTGTGTATATAAATTCCTGGAGACTTTCAGGACAATGACACTGAATTCCTCCTCCATTCTTCCTCCTCATCTTTGATTTGTTGTACTGTTGTGTTGAGCTGTTGAACCTCGTCGACCTTCCTCCTCGGCGTGCACCGTGAAGGAGGGTGAGCGATATTTTCGAGCCATTGCCGCAGAGTTCACCTGCACGGGACGACAATAAGGTTTCTGGGCAACGCATCAGCGTGACTGCTCTGCTTCTTCCTCGACATCGACTACTTCCACGACCACGTCTGCGCTGCACTGCGCTGCTTCCTATTCTTCAACAAGCTCAATTGTAAGTAGTTCGTGTGATAAATCGACTCCGTTAATATACAATTCTTGAGCATATTCTGAAGTACAATGTGTTACCTGTTGTTTTATGCATCTCTAGTTTTGTGTTACATTTGCCTCAATATAAAATCTGGAATAAAAATATCGCACCTATTTCCAACTGGTTGTTCTCTATGTGAAGTATATGCTTATTGCTTAGGGCATTTGCCAGGCTATTCTTTTAGGGCAAAATTGCAACTAGGAGAACATGCATGGTGTTGAAACGTGGTGGTCTTATTTGGGAACAGGAAATAGAAAACTGAAGTCGATTCGGCTGTTAGATCCATTTTGCTACATATTCTTCTATGACCTTGACTAGAGATCATGTTACTTGCAAGACACCTACCGTTGACGCAAAAAAAACATGAAGATGGGTTAATCGGCCACAACACACCGATTTGATCCTGCAATAGAGAAAATAGATAGAAAAATATGCTCAAAGCCGATCTAGTGAAACAATCGTCAAGGATCTAAACAGCTAAAAAGCCGATTAAATCTAGGTTATGATAAGCCTAATTAGCCGATTAAGGCTAATTAGATGAGAGGTAGATCTTTCCCAAAAAAAGCGATGCGCAACAAGATCAGAGAAAAATCAAACCTAATTGGTGTAATTGATGAAGATCAACCATCAGCGATACGCAACTTTATTGATCGATATCAGATTACTGAGGAAGTCTAAATTACAGAAGCTACTCCTAGTCAACGGGAAAATAAAAGGGTAAATGCGAGTTATTTGATTGATTGGGTATATCTTCCTCGCTTGTCCTTGACCGTCTTTTATAGCTGTCGGCTGATCATGTTCTCTTCCAACACGCCGCAGAGCATGATCCATATCGGCCTCAATCTAGACAATTCTTCCTAAAATATCGATTATAACCAAAATTCGGACCTCCTTCCATAGCCGATGTCGGCTACAATATCTCTTAATCCTTAGCCTGATAATGCGTCTGTATTCCTGCCAAATCTTGGTGCAAACACCTACCATACAGAAGTCTGTTCAGTATGAACTAAAAATGCAAACAGTTTCTTTATCGAATTTGGTTTCTAGAGGACAAATAACCACTGTTAAAATTATGCTAGAATGAAATGTACATGCTACTGAAGGACTACCTGAGAGGTTGTAAGTTGTAACTAGGTGCTAGGGTTTGAAAAATCGACGAAAATCACGATTTTCGACCATATCGAGCCGACTCGATATTTGGAACGGGTCGGTAAACCATTCCAATTCAAATTCAACTTCAAAAAATTTGAGAAATTTGGAAAATTTTATGCAAAAGTTCCCTAAAATTAGTATTAATAGCTTTTTGACATCTGCCATGAATTTTTTTGAAAAACGGAATTTGTGTGATGTTTTTTTAGCAAAACCGAATATATATAATAGAAAGAAAAGTGGGGCAAAGCGGTCAGCAATTCCTGATATAATTGAGCTGTCAAATTGTGTTATAATTTTTTGTATGAGGTCCTAAGGCAATTCTAATGATTCTGTAAAATTTTCAGATGGTGACCAGAAGACCTGTGGAGTTTTTTAAAATTCTGACAGTACTATTGTCTTTATATATGTTCTTCTGTTTTTTATTTTGTAGGGGTACTAAATGAAGTCTAATATTTCTAGAAATTTTACTACATGATCCTTGGGCACTTTTTATGATATCATTAAAATTTCAGAGCATGATCAAGCTTGTAAATGTTTATAAAATCTAACAATATCTCTGTTCCTTTTATTAATTGTATTTTTTATTTTCCAAAGGCACTAAATAAATTTAAAAATTATTGAAATTTCACTAAGGTGTTTTATAGATTAATTGGCATTTATTCAAAATTTCTATATTTTTTCCCAATTTTTTGTATTTTTTTCTAAAATCCCTTGATTTTTTTTCTAATTTTCCTTGAATGTGCCTGATTTTCGATGTATACTGTCGAAAATCGGTCGAAGTTTGTCAAAAATTGAAAATTGAAAATCGGTCCTTGAGTGTGCTGATCTAGATCGAAAATCGAAAAAAACGGTCGGTTTTTGTTTTTTTCGCCACTGTTTGACCGCTAAATTCAAAAGCTTGACTTTACAATCCGTTCAGTTTCGAAAATCGGTGCCGAAGGGTGGCCGGTTTTCCTTCCCGATTCGGTATTGTAATCAGTATGGTCGCTAGTTTCTTCCTACTAGGGGTGAAAGGCATGCCAAAGGCATATGCGGATTGTCTACATTTTGTGATTATTGAATTAACAAGATGCAAATATGGTTCAAAAATTTCACATCAGAACAATACTGTCTTGAAAAAAAATACGAATATAGTACAGTAGATTTTTCATCGCAAAATGTTGCTGCTATCGATATAACATGTATTCGAACTCGACAGAGACAAAACAACTTACCGATTTTGGTGCAACATGCCTAGTTAATTAAACACTTTTCTAATTCAGGATCGGATTCACGTTCCTTGAGCTTAGCTCAACACTGTGCAATGGCACCTAGCTTAGTTGGTAGGAGCTGCAATGTGCACCCCTACCTATGGATATAATTGGTTCGAATTCGATTAGATATCATTCTTTTCATATTCTAAATTTTTTTTTTGTTAAAATTGGAGTCAGATACGGATAGTGTTGCATACAAATACAACGCGAATAATATCGGTCACAAATTCGAAGCGGAATCGATACTATACCGAATATTTTTGTCACATATCACGCGAAAACAGATACCGTATATAGCAATGATTAATCAACCATATGAGTTCAGCGTTCAACATGATTATCGTAATTTAACAAGTCATTTTACATGTAGTCCAATAAGGTGCAAAAGTATCAAATATTTCTTTATATTTTGCAAAAGAATATAAGGTATTCACATAGGCAAGTGAAAGCATATTCTTGTATATCAAGCTCTGGTGGTGACCGACACCGACCAGTGGGATGGCGGATGGGACAGCGGCAGGAGGTTGGAGTCGTGGCGGGAGGGCCTAGCTTGGGCTATTTGGCTGGGACAAATTAAACTTCTAGAACATGAGTTATACATATCCGGATATCTGAATAGAGTTTTCCAGAATTATCTGAGAATATAATCAGATTATCCCGATCCGATGAATAGTGATCTCTCGAATCCAATGATGAATTTGAAACCAACTATCCTAAACAGACGTCGAATCCAACAACTATCCGATATAACTAGCCAAATTCGAACCGAATAGATTCAGTCGGTCGGTCGGCATCTATCCAATCTGATTACACCCCTACGCCTACCACCTAGTCGAGTCCTCTTTGACTCTATTTGAGTGCCTATTTATTCTTAATTAAATCGATACCTAAATCCTCGTCTCTCGCCCTTTTTATTTTGCAATGACAAGTTGCGCTATATATATATATCAGAATTTGATATCACCAGTTGCTTCGCTGGATCCGTGTGTTGCTGCGGGTGGAAGGAAGCTTTGAGACATGCAGGGATTTTAACAGTGAGAAAATCTTTTTTTTTTTGAAAACTCAAAAAAAAAAATGTACTGATTTTTTCGGCGACCCGTGGCGCCGGCTGGTCCTTCCCTTCGTACCTCTCCAAGGATATTGATATCTATAGATTATTTCTTCTTCTTCCTCCCACTTCTTCTCCGTCCTCTTTTTCTTTGCCCAATCACGGTGGATGGCCATGGCAGAGCGCAACCAAGCAGCACCGCGGCCGGCTCCCTTCCCGGCACCAAACCGCTCGACATGAAGTTTGTCCTTTCACAGCAGTAGTAGAGGCACAATCGCTACTGGAGAGGGTGTTCGGGAGGGAGCTGAAGGGGAGGGTGGAGAAGCGCCAAGGTAGCGCGTGTCCACAGGTGACCCAAACCTCCATCCCTACACCGCAAGCTCATCTAGCAGTTGCACCACTTCCAGAACTCATGCTAGATCCAACCACCAGATCCTGCTGTTGGTCGCCGCCGATGACCACCACCGTCGTTACCTGCACCACAAGCCCCTCCTTCAGTCGCGTCACTTGTCACTACTGCACAACACTAAATCACAGACGGTTTATAAGGTACATCACAGACGGTTCTGTGAACCGTCTGTAACCAACTGTCATTGATGAGTAAGGTGATCACAGACGGTTTGCGAATCGTCGGTGAAAATAGTTATCACAGACGGTTCTAAACAAAAATCGTCTATGATGTAGACCCTTCACAGACGGTTCTAAATTGAAATCGTCTGTGATGAGCCTACATCATAGACGGTTCCACTCTAGAACCATCTGTGATGATGTCTACATCACAGATGGTTCTAAATTGGAACCGTCTGCGAAGTGACAACAGCACAGACGGTTTTTGTTTAGAATCATCTGTGATGTTAAATTTTCATTATTTACAATTTTTGATTTATTGGCTAGCCTCAGAAAATGCTAGCCATACCCTCTGAAACAAAAGAGATTATAGAGCATCACCAGCATCCATTTCAGGAATCAACTCACATATATATAAACCAATTGAATTCAGAACTATAACTCACAAATTAACAGCACAAGGTTCACAAATTAATCCAAATGGTAACTAACAAATTCACAACTCATCAGGTGAGGTTTGAGTGGCATTCGCCTTTTAGATTTACGACCTCACACATCAAGAAGGCAAAAAGTTGTCCTCGAATACCTAACAGGTCAGCCTGTTCCAACGCAGATTCAGCGCATTTTCAAGCCTGTCGATGAGAAGAGTAAAGTCTTGCGTGTATATAAATTGATAAATGTAAACAATTGTTGCAAGATTAACAAACCTATATGACATTGGTCTTCTGTGCACCAATGAGGAGTTGCATATTGTAGCAAATGTAGAATTCACATATGTTAGTGCCCTTTAGCTGCTGGTGGCACTGCCAAAATATAATAGGTTAATTAGTTCCGAAGGTATTATTATGGAGTGTGAAGGATTCTTGCGTGCTAGCGGATATCGAAAACTTATTAATATGCGTCAGCTTTAATGGGTCCTTCCTGTGTGGCCCTCTACGAGCTTGTACACGTCGAACGACGCGTTGAGTAAATTTGCGATAGGCGCCAAGTCGTGGGTGCCACCTTTTTTGGAATCAAGGTAAATTACCCGGTTCTGTTTTGGTATAATTACAAATAGAACCCAGTGAAACCTACACAGGTATGTCACTATGGTCATTCAACCTAACTTCGAGCTGCGTATAAAGTACAAATCAACAAGTATAGCAACTGGACGAAGCACTACCCCGGGTTGTGAGGTAAAAGTATGAATTTTTTGTCCCATTGAGCCAGCAATACTTTTTCCACATACTTGTGGATGACTTTAAATTTTCGTCCATGGTTTGCTTGGACACCATGTGTGGGTCGAGGAAACCCACCGGTTCTTTCCTTACTTTTGCTTCTATGATCATGTATCTACATATACAAAATCAAGAATCATATATACATGACGTTTATCGGTACGACACGAATGTACACCATGATTGCACACACTTATAATATCCAGTATCTCATGAGTGAGGTGTCGAGAGCATTGTGGTTGTAGAGATCGAACAAGTCGGTGAAGTCGACCAAGAAGAAGCCATCTAAAAACCGGTGTAAGAAATGATCCTCCTTGAAACTAACTGAGATACTCGATGTCCGTTGTGCCATTAGCTTGTTGGCTTGTTCCATGCACCAATCTTGCAATTTAATGTAGGTTAATGTAAGCGTCTCCTGGCGCTCTTTCGGTACGAACGGCTGTCCCAACTCGAATTGCCATGCCAATGGGGCAAACAGAAAGTCATAGTCTGACGTGGTCCCCTTCAATTTGCCCTTGTCGTCGCCTCGCAGTCAAGCAAATGTCGTCTTCACGGGAGACGATTGGGCCCGAACTGCAGTAACAGCCTGTGCCTGATGGGACACGGTAGCCGATTTGGTGGGCTCTTTCGATGCAACACATGGCTCTAGTAGTGCTGGTAGCTCCGGCGCATCACGTGGCTCCGGTAGTGCTTATAGTTTCGGTACTACAAGGCGGTCGTTGAAGAAGATGTCCTTCTTGGGCCACTGGATGAATATGCCAATGGCATCCCCTAGTATGACGATCTCGTCGTTTGGGGGCATCTCCAGCATAACGGCCTTACAAATTTCATGTACACTGTCGACCTGGACCTTCGTGCACCCGGATCTATCGTGCAACTGTGCACCACCGACCCTAGACCGGATGGATACACGTGCCCCCAAGTAGCCTGTAGGGGATCGGAGCCGTTGACAAGCCTCACTTGGGGATTGCACAGCATGACCACCTACATAAGGGTATACAATTAGCTAACACATCAAACAGGTCTATCTAAGGAGCATTGTAGACATGTATATTACCCGGGTGTCGTCAGGAGGAAATCTGGCCTCGTTCACGTCCGTCTCAGGGGCAGACGCGCAGCTGCTCTGACAGTTAGTTGTGCTAAACTATGCATGTGCTTCTGGGACTTGCACATTCCGGTAGCCACCCTTTGCTCCATCTTTTCCTCAAGGCTTCTTAGCTGATTATTGAACTGCACTCTAAGCCATTCCTCAACCCTATTCTCAATCAGAGCTATTAGCTGTTCCTCGCGCTCGGCTTTGCTTCTTATCCTACTCTGATACGTGTCAGAGTCTTGTGGGAATCTCATTTTCCAGGAAACGAAAACAGCTAGGCCTCGGGTGCGACCGGGGTGCTCCTTGTTTCCCAAGGCCGTGGAGAGTATATATCTTTCTCTGTTAGAAGTGAAAGAGCCCTGAGAAAATTCCGTGCTCAACGCTACTTGCATCCAAGACCCAACAAGTTATTTCACATATAAAGGTATGTATGGTCTTCCTACAAACTATGTAGTTCTATATCTTACCAAACGTTGAGACACTTCCTTGTCTGCGGGGTTGGCAAAGGACACACCACCCGAAGACGTGGGACGTGACCTCGCTCTTACCCAGTTTCGGGCTCGCGGGTCCAAGATCAAGGCAAATGGTGGTGAGGCCTTCTTTTGGATTGCCTCATTGTCCTCCCTCGTTGATTGCACGATCTTACCCGCGTACCCAGTGGAGCCGAGTCTGTACAGGTGAGTGTTTTTTTGACTAGACGGTCTTGTGCGCTGCACTTTGACGCATGAATTCTTCCATCGTCTTCATCTCAACAAATCGTTCCCACATGGCTTCAGTGATGAACCCGTACTTCTAGAACGGAGTCATTTTCTTATTCACGTAATTAGTGACGAGGACGCTCTTGAAGTTCTTCCACACCTTTCCCTCCACTAGCAACGCATACCGTCGCAATGCGTGCATGGAGTCTTGTGGGAGCTCGAACGATGCGAAAATTTTTATCACCAGGCTGTCGCGCTCCTCATCTGTCAGCGTCTTCCATGATGGATAGGTGATGGGGACCCTTTCACATCCAATGATCCCGCACAATGTTTGGAATGCTGCCGCTACCTTAGGAGGTGCGGTAGGGGCCCCATCCTGTGGATTAATCGTCGTGATGGTATATCGGCTCTGGAGCCTTTTACTAAGTCCTCTTGGACTCCATTCGACGATGAGGAATGAGGGGATGCCATCTTCTTTTGAACTAGGTTGTGTTAGATCTTCAAAGAGTGTTAGATCTTCAAAGATCAGGCAAGTTGGTAAATGAACAATTCACAGACGACCGTAGAAGAGGAAAGAAAGTTAATTTAATAGTATTGTTCAGAATAAGGAAAGAGAAGAGTGCTCTCAACTGATTGTCACAATTGAACTTAAACAATTAACTAAGCAAATAAAGCCTTGAACTCTTACCTTCTTAAAATATGCTACGAACAATGAGAAGGTCCCCAAGACAATACTGAAGGACCATGTGGAGGTCCATTCTTGTTTATGATGAGTATTTGATATTATGTGATCTAGGATAGCTTAGATTTGAGTTTGGATTTAAATTTGATTTCAAGTTGGAGTTGTTTTTGCACCGGTCCAAATCTCAGCTCTTGGCCGAGTGATATTTATATCCGACTGCTGTAGGATATAGCTCTGGTCCAACTTGGGACATATCACTCTTTCATAGCTCTTGGCCGAGTGATATTTATATCCGACTGCTGTAGGATATAGCTCTGGTCCAACTTGGGACATATCACTCTTTCATGGCTCTTGGCCGAGTGATATTTATATCCGACTGATGTAGGATATAGCTCTGGTCCAACTTGGGACATATCACTCTTTCATGGCTCTTGGCCGAGTGATATCTATATCCATCTTTGAGGATCTGATCTGGTCCAACTTAGGACATATCACTCTTGCGTAGCTCTTGGCCGAGTGATACCCATATCCGACTTGGACCAATTTTCAGTGAGCTTCATGTGTATGCCGGATCAATTTACTGTTGTATTAAAAACATGTTGTTAGCACTCGGTTGAAGTGTTTTGGTTCGTTTTGGTTTGTTCTAACCCAAATTTGTGATAGAATCGATGTGCTAGGTTTATGGTGGAACCAAGAAGTGTCTTCTTGTCTTTGTGGATGTAGGACTTAATTTAGTGGTCATGGTGAGGCGAAGGGAGGCCGGGACTAAGCGAGGAGCGTCGGAGGTTCAGACAGTCGGGGATCGCCAGAAGATGGCCGGAGATGAAGTCGGTACAGTCCCAAGAGACAAGAGATTAGTGGAGAAGCTAGCTTATCACTACTTGGATCAGGGAGAGCTGTCGGATTGCAGTTCTGGAAGATAGAGTAGTGAATAAGTGTAGCTTGCTTTGAAAACCGTGCAAGAAAACCCATGTATGTGGTGGGTTTTGGGTTAGCCTTTGCATGGCTGGTTGAGTGGGTTAATCCTAGCCCTTGATGGATGCTCTAGGGTTTAGAGGCTCATCCAAGGGTGTTAGGTGGCCCAAGAGTTGTATAAATAGGGGTGGAGAGGCAGCCTCCCCCAAAGTGAAGGTTTTAGAGGTTTGCCCACCTTGTTGTGAGGCTTTTGGCCACTGTGTTGTGAGGCTTTGTAAACCTACCTTCCAGAAATGAAATGTTTCCTCAAATCATTTCTTTTCTTTGTGCATTTACATTACGCACTTAATTTCCGCATTTAAATTCTGTACTTAAATTCAGCACTTACATTCTTGCAATTTAAATTTATGCAATTTGGATTTGCCTCCCCTCATTCTATTTTGCTTATGAATCTTTTGCTGGGGTTGATGTTTGATTTTTCTTTCATTCATCTAGGCTATTCATGCGTTTTCTTTGCAAGAAGATGTTCTTCGCGTTCTTGAGTGTGTAATCTTGCTGAAGTGCTTTGCTTTGAGTTTCTTCGTGCTTGCTGGGACGTGTGGGGAGTTACTCAAGATCATCTTGATCATCAAAAACCCACGAGCAAGCCTCGATCGAAGATTTTTCGGTTTTTATCAAAACTTGGTGTGTTCTTCCTTCTCGGGTATAAAGGTCGAAACTTTGACGTCAATCCTTGTGATTGAAGGTTGGAATACGTTTCTAACATCCCGAGGACCTTATCTACCAAGTTTGGTGATTTTCTACCCAGCCGATCAAAAGATCTCTTGATTTTCATTTTGTGATCGTCTTTGTTTTGAGCTCGCTCTTGAGCGGTGCTACCGC